>OZ005657.1:257118326-257808326 GCA_963930645.1 Salticus scenicus
ATTTTCAAGAATATATCTCTATTTTAGAAATTTTTGTCCCCTCTCCCATCTGCCCTCTAATAATTTTACACTTTCGCAAATTATCTGCAGTCGATTGCTCACCTCTAAAACCTAATAATGCTAATTCTCATGGATTTATCTCTAGTTTTAAATTCCCCCCCCCCCCTACGCCCCCCCCCTCTCCAATCTACCTCTAATAATTTTAAATTTTCGAAAGCATCTGCAATCAATTTTTACCCTTAAAGCCTTACAAAACCAATTTTCAACGCTCAGACTATTTCTAAATCTTTGGCCCTGCGCCCCCATTTTTCCTCTTAACAATTTAACACATTCTAAAATATCTGTAATCGATTCCTCTACCCCGAAACTTAGCAATACTAGTTTTCATGGCTCTAACACTATTTCTATATTTTTATCCCTATGTCCCTTTTTCTGCACTCCGTAATAATCTATACTTTCGAATGCATCAACAATCGATTCCTCACACTTACTGCCCATTTGCTTCTCCCCCCCCCCCCCCAAGTAATACCTCTCTAATAATTCCATACCTTCGAAAATACCTATACTTAATTCCTCGCCCCCAGAACCTAAAATTACCAATTTTCAAGGCTTTACTTCCGCTTCAAAAATTTTGTCCCCGTTTGCTTTAATAATATTACACATTCAAAAATATCTGCAATCGATTTCTTGCCCCTCAAAACCTAATAATACCAATTTTCAAGGCTTCATTTAAATATTTTCAGCTACCATCTGCCCCCCCCCCCTTCCCACATACACACACCAAGTAATACCCGCTATTAATTTTACACATTTGAAAATATCTGCAATAGATTTCTCTTCCTCAAAAGCCTAATTGTGCCAATCTTCAACGCTTTAAATATTTTTCTATATTTCTGCCCTTTCGACCCCCTTCTGTCCTTCTAATAATTTAACACTTTCGAAAGTACTAATAATTTAACTTTTTCTTTATCTCCCACCTAATAATTTAACAATCGATTCCTTACCGTGTAAACATCTTATAGTACGGAATTTCAATGGCGTCGTTTCTGATTTTGAAACTGCAAAATACAATAGAAAAATGAATTTCATCGTTTGTCAATTACATGATCAACCATAAGTCAAAATTAATAAATTTATTACTAGTTTGTTTATTGACCGATTTTCATAAAAATTAAACATTAGGCTTATCATATGTCATCTTGGCCTGTTATGTTTAAATCGGTTAAAGTTTGAAAAAGTTTCAAAACTGCAATTTTTATCGTCAGTTGAAACTCACGTGTTTTCTTGAGGTAAGAATCGCTGACTTCCGTCCGGGATTACGGATAAATGAAATAATGAAGTGTTGCCATTAATATTTCATGCTTTAGTTAATTAAAAAATTCCAGTTGTCTCATTTATGAAGAAGTTACATCTCTAGATTCAGAATATTTCCCTTTTCTTTTGGTAACGCATTTGAAAAAAATCGGATTGATATTTCTAATTTATTTGTCTATTTAACGCTCCATAAAAGCTTTTTAAAATCAGAATTGACTCGTTTATAATTTGACATATGTTGACGTTTTAATTCATATCCCTGCAGCTAATAATTTTATTATTATTTTCTTTCCTATCCCCTCCGAAAAACATATGTGCACCCGTATGTCAATTTTTGTATTTCTTGTGGGCTGGATGTATCGATAAATAGACAGACAAACTTTTCATTTTATTATTGTAGATTCTATTTTATACAATTAATTCATAAATACCTTTCTGAATTGGCTAATAAATATTTATAAACTATTCTTTTTTTAATTGTATAGTTAGAAATTAAAGCTTAACATTGTAATGTAAAAATATCTTTTTTTTTTTTTAATTTCATTTATACTTTGTACATAGATGTCAATTCTTCTGCGTAAAATACGTTTCCCGGCATTAAAATAGAACTGGAAAATTAAATAGGCTTATTAGAAGCTTATTTGATTGATGGAAACACTAGTAGAAAAACTACTACTCATTTAAACAAAATCTCTTATTGGTAAAAACATGAAAACAATGAATTGGAAGACAGGAACATAGTGATGCGATTAGGCGATGATAAAATACTCGGATAGGAGAATGGCTTTATAGAAAACGGTCCCCATGGATATATAAAACATGGCATCATTTACATTGCATTATAAATCGTGCAGGTTCATGACGATTCCTGCTAGTGAGGAATTTTAACCTCGACCAAAACAGAAAGGTGTTATGAGTTTGAATCCTTTGCGTAGCTTCCTCATTGTGGCTTCTAAACGAACAGATCGATAACAATATGTTATTATTTATTTATTTATTATTATTAATTTTTTTAAATGAAAATTTGTTTGACAGGCTTTTTCAAATTTATTAAAATATGTTTTTTAAGGACACTTTGCTTTGATATTTTAAAATTTGAGAGTTTGATACTGTCCCATTTCCAAACAAAATTTGAGGCGAATATAGCATCAAGTTTGACCAAAAAAAAAAAAAAGTTAGCTTAAAATATTTCTTATATTTTTCTGGTTAAACTAATATAAATAGAACAATTTTCTGATGACTAATACCCGAAAAGATATTTCAAACATTAGATAAATTTAAATGAACAAAGATTCTAGGCACGCGTCTAAGTTAAGTGTCGCTTGTTTATCAAAGAAAAAATCCGAAACAGAAGTTCCCTTTGCTGTCAGGTCGCGCTCGTCGACTTAGCTGTTACAATTTTTCTGTGGTTTTCTCCGAAACTCGCGTACATATGGGGTAGGACAGAAAGACTCCCACGGAAGGCACATCACCCTTGGTGTAGGACCGTCGAATAGTCAATCGGCCTTAGTCCCAAACACACAAACAAAACATAGCTCAAATATTAGCAGAAGTTATTTATTTATTTATTATTATTATTATTATTATTATTATTATTATTTGCGCTTCTATAAAACATGCTTTTGGGGGCTTACAACATGTTTTTTCTTAAACTATGAAACCAAATAGGCTGACATATTTGTCTTTGGTGAAAAAATATATTTGTATGAAGATATTGTGTTGAAAGTTTTTCTAAATTTTAAATGTTATTGAAATTAAATATATTCAACATTTCTAATTTATTCTATACCATTGTTATTACCTGTATTTTATTCATACAGCATTTTTTGAAAAGTGTGTTTCTTCCTAATTAATCGTAATTACATATTGGAAAAAATTACTGTGCGAGAAAAAGGGATGTGGTAAGAAAATGTGAACGGAAGAAATTAGAAATTTTGGCAGCTCTGAAAATGAATGACGAATTTTTATTATGAAATAGTGCTGATAAATATGATTGAAAAAATTGTAATCTTAACATCTATTAGTTCTGCTACTATTAAATTATTAATCGTATTGTGGACATTTTTAACCTTTTCCTTTGTGTAATAAAAGTTATTATTTTCCTTGTTTCACATTGTTTTCTACTGTGATAACCAGATTACTCTCGCATTATGCGTTTTAACGTATTCTAATTAAGATTTAAGCAGATTTCTGCATAAATAAGAATTATACTAAATTTAGACATCAGTGTGAACACATTTATTTATCTATACAGCGTATCCAGGTTTAATCTGAATGACCTTTATTTTCGGAACCTTTAGTCCTAAATGTATACTTCTAATTTTAAAAATGGTTCAAATACAGAATACATTTCAGATATGACACTTTTTGTACAAGGAGCTGAATCATATTAAAATACACAATTTAATTTTTATTTGGTTTCTCCTTTCCTATGAATTGTATTTAGAAATATATTATCCTTAATCTAAGAAAAAAATCTAAGTGACAAATTCGCTAATTTCTTGCAATTTGAAAATTCCAGCATTTTCATGAATTTTGAGGGGTTGTTTCAAAAGTGAGAAACTGTAATTACATTATACTTCAAATAATTTTCATTTATGTTTGCTATGTAGTACATAGCTAACATTTGACAGCCATGGCTCCCGATTTTAACATTTAATTAGCTAGAATTGCATTTATAATACATATTGAACAGGATTGAACAGGGCGCAGCCCCCGCTCACCGCTCGAAGAGCGGTGTTGAGCGCTTCCAGAACTAAGTTCACGTGGGCTGCGCCAAGATGTTTATTGAAAGACAAAAAAAAAAAAAAAAATACAAGAATCATCGCCAGGCAGAGCCTACTCGCGACAATGGGCGATGTGAAACAAGTTCAATTTACATAGTCTTTTGTTGGTCGGCATGCCGAGCCTAGTTATAATACATATTGACAGTGTTTATATAGTGACAGTGTTTCACTCTGAATCATATGAAACGTTGTGGTTGGCTGTTTGTTGTTGTCGTGTGGGTTAAGGCCGATTGACTAAGCTAGAGTTCTAGGCCTGACTAAAATGCACTCCGTGTGTGTGGGGGGGGGGGTGGTCTTTCTATGGAATACAACCTGTGTTTATCCGAGTTTTGGACAAAACCACGAAAAACTCTGCGCGACTAGGCTGGCTAGTGAGTCTTGGGATGGCACTTCTCATCTTTCAATTTTCAGAGCCTCTAGGCCACTGGTCGAAACATACTGAAAGAAGGGTATATGATGTTTTTTTCACACTTTCCAGCGAATATAAAAAACGTTTATCACTAGAATTTATTCGATCTCTGATTTTCATAAACTATTTTAGAATTTCTTGAAACTGATATATGTTATTTATGTTTACTGAGGCATACTCCCTGTTAAAAATAGCACGTTAACCGTTTGTGTGCAGGGACACACAAAAAATATTTGGATAATATCATTAGTAATTCACACATTTTTATATTTCAGTGCCGCCGTGTATACTGTCCAAAAATGGAATATGCCCGACATAGTGGGTAAAATTTAGAATATTAAAAAAAAAAAAAAAAAAAAAAAAAAAAAAGAACCTTATAACACAACTGAAAATTCCTTCCATTTATATCTCTTAAACTATCTAAATATCTTATGTGGTCCTGTAAAACAACCAGTAATGATAACCATCATCTATGAATCTAGATATTGTATTGTAATTCCATAATGTTTTGTGCAATATAAAGATATTAAACTAGATTTTAAAGAAAAACGTCTAATAGACCGCCGTGTATTAGTATTCATATTTGAGTGCATAAAGCAATATTTCTATTTATAGCATTTTCAACACGAACCTGTTTGAATAAACTGAATAGCATATATAAATTTCACGATGCTCTAAATTTTTTTGAGAAGCAAACATTCAAACCATGTTTTCTCAAAAGAAAAAAAAAAAGTTAGTGATTTTTCTTTAAACTCAACATAAAATAGTACAAAATTATACTATTATTTTCAACCAAAACTAATTTTACCCCATTATAAACCTACTTAGAAAATTGGACGAAACACCTTTTTGATTGAAACTTCAGAGCCTGTTTCCAGTCGAACAGTGATTCCTCCAGCCAGTCAATCAGAACTGTTCTTACTAGTCACGTGATCCCATACGTACCAGCTTTTTATTTATTTATTTATTTTGTTCGTGCTGTGTATTGGTTTATTGTATCTGTGATTTATTGATTTCACAGCAAAGTACATTTACCTTTTTTTTTTTTTTTTGGGGGGGGGGGGAGAGGGAGGATAAAAGATTGTGTAGTAGTGAGTTGCAGATTTTGGAACTAGGAAAAGGACAGAAGGAAAATGAAGCTATACTCCAGCAGATCGTATACCCGATCTTATTAAGATCCTCAGAAAAAAAAAAAGTAATAATAGCATCAGAGGAACAAAGAAAGCAATAACATCTAAGAAAAAAATAACAATTCTATGAATTTTACAAAAAAGTTGATTATGTAAATTTGTTTGAGACTGATTGGAAACTCATTGGAATCGTTTAAACATTATTTCAAAACTTTTATAATTCATATCAGAATTGAAAGGGATAGTTTTAGAGAAAAATATGAGAAATAACAATGTCAAAGTCTTCAAAAATTCTAAATTTAAAAATCGAAGTAAGCAGTCTGGTGAAAAAACTTTTAAAAAGAAGATTAATGTTGCTATTTTGAAAAGTGTTGTATTACAATCTCTTCCTCTTAGTCGTGGAATGTCACTTAACGCGTTGAGCGCCATGTCAGCCTATCTAAATTCTAGACATTTTATCATATATTTCTAAAAGTACTGAAGGAATTATCTTGAAACTTTAGGAGTGTGCAGAACATGTTTTACTTCAAACATTTCAGTGAAAGTTTTACCCTGAAAGTAAAAGCAGTACGAATAAAAAATTAACACGTTGAGCGCCATGTCAGCCATCGGTGGCTGACAGTGTCAAATATGATATAAAGCCGCGTCAACAATCGGTGGTTGGCAGTGTAAAATAGGTTATAAAACTAAAAATATTACATTGTTTTAAGTAATTGTTGAAAATTTATTTAAATTTGCTTAATTTTTATTAATTACAGGAGGAATCATTATGGAATTTTAATGGATTTTAAGAATTCGCATGGCACTCAACGTGTTTTAAAAAAAAGGATGTAGACGACTTTTAAAATGAATATATGGAAAATAGTAGCAAAGTTAACCTGATTTTAATTGGTATATATTGTTATTAATAATTTACCTGCAGGTAAAGAAGAAGCAGACGAAGTATGTGATTGCTTGGATGGTGTCATTGTTTAAAAATTCACAGAACGACTTCACGTCTAAATTTTTAATTCTATTTTATAAACAGATAACCAAGTTTCTTCTATTAATAATTAATTTTATTCCATTAAAAATATTATTTTAACAATATGCGAGTTGCATTCTTTTTCATTCAAAAAGTGTTTCATGCACATTGAAAATATTCTAAACACGTTTTCTCCTTAGAGTATTCGGTCCAAACATAATTTCTCCAAATTTTAAATGCATTTTTCTAATTAATTTTAAGTTCATTAGGTAAAATATACCTACATATATCCTTAGTAGCCAGTAATACATGGAAAGAAACTATAATTAGGGTTTAAATTTAGTTAATTTTTAATTTATCAGCTTTTTGTGTTTTCTGAAAAATTGTATCCGAAGGAGAAAACGTGGTTTGAATGTTTGCTCCTCATTTATGGAAATTAAAATGCGAAAAAATTGATGGATACACAAAGTAAAGTAATAAACACTTTCAACTTTGTAGGAAAGCGTTAAAATTATACCTGGCATTTTCTATATTAGATATTAGAAAAATCTTTTTCTTAAAAAATAAATAAAATAAGTAAACAAAAGAATTTATTACCCTAATATTGGTAAATTTAACAACATGATAACTCCCCCTACTATACTCAATTTATCTGGCGGTAGAATGGTCAGTGCTCTAGTTTTCAGTTCAAAGGAGCCGGGTTCGAAGCCCGGCCAGAACTAGACGTTTATAGTTGTTTGGAATCTGTTTTAAACCGTAAGTCTGGGTCTAATGTGACTTAATGAGCAAAAAATGACCGTAGGATTATACTCCAAACCAAACTAAACCACTCCTTTATCTACCTTTCAATATATCTTTATCTGATAAAATGTTTCAATTTACAGGTGAGACGCTAATAGATTCAACTATTAATTTTTTTAACAATACAGCATAACACCAATTTGCATGAAGCTATTAAAACTATTGATTTCATTTGTTTGAATATTTTTAATTGCTATTTAAATCAAAAAGATCTTTATTTAATTTTTATCATTTTATGGATAACTGAAGAAAGGACTTCGATGTCGAAAAATGTATGCCCATATTGCAAATAAAGTGGTGTAAGTCACCATTTGAAAATTTAAATAACTCGAAACTATTTCAGTTGGATATATGGGGTTTCTTTGGTTTTCCTCCTCAGACCGTGGGCAACATTTTTTTAATATAAGTCATAGAAAAATAGGAATTGTATAAAAATTAAATTTCGTATTTTAATATTCATAGACAGTTTTTTGTACAAAAAATGCCACATCTGAAATCCATTCTAGATTTAAACTATTATTGTAATTCGAAGTATGTATCTTGGACTAACTGTTGAGATGGGCCCTATATATATGTGTATGTGGGTGTGTGTCTGTTTTATTTGATACTAAAAATGTAATAGATAATTAGAGTGTCTTGATAAAAAGATTTTCAAAGAAACAGTATTTATTAAATTATCTAATTTACAGACTGTAGACATACTAAAAGTTTTTTCTTTCTTTTTATGTAAAGTTTGAATATATATATATATATATATATATATATATATATATATAGTTATTTCGACTTTTGTAACTCACAATATTATTTTCTGTGGTATTTTGTACATTTTATTTTCTACTATTTCTAAAAGTTATCTATTTAGATTGCATCTATGTACTCTACTTCATTAATATTTTTGTCTATAAAATACATTAAAAGAACACTGCTTTTTACTTATTCTGTACAACGGGTTGAGAAATGATGAAATGGGCAATTTTAAATCAAGCATAAAAACATTAATTTATATTTATTTATTTATTCTTTAATTTTATTAATTTATTTTTTTAAACTTTGAACATAGCTGGCAGAAGATACATAACTTTCAGTATTTTTGCATTTACAAAAAATATCCTATCCCCTTATTATAATTTTTTCATTCAGCCCGATTACCCATTAGGGATTTGCTGTTAATGACGTTCACAGATTTTAATCAATCCCCCCTCTTTGGCTATAAACCGATTTTTTTTTTTTTTCCTAAAATGATTAAAGATTTTATGTCGTATAATTTATTTTCCTTTTCTCAGTAAAAAACACGTGAAGTTATTTTTCAAGTTTTTCCCCCAAGGGCGTATTACTTAGAAATAAATAAGAAGATAATAGCCTAGTAATAACAAAAAACAATTTTTTCATCCACGCTAGGAATCAGAACGAAATATTTTTTATAGATACACTATATTTGAGTTAGAATTATTATTTCTGCACTTATAAGTTTATATATAGATGTAATTGTGCTTTAAATTCGCAATAAAGCAAAAAATGTTAAAAATATAATTTTAAGTAAATTTTTGGCTTCTATATTTACACAGAGTTCCTATGAACCCGTTTTTTGTCAGGACTCTTCCATCATTTTTCTTTAACAACAACAACAACAATAACAACAACAAAAAAAAAAAACCCTTGAATTTATAAGTTTTTTTTTCATGACAAAAATTGTTATATAAATTTAGTGATGTAAAAAAGAAAGCAATGTACGTATCGTGTTACAGCATCAAAAAGGAGAAAAATTTTAGCATAAAGAAATATAAATTATAATTAATTTTTCGACATTATCTAGAAAATTCTGCAAAAATGTAGCATGATAAAAGTAATTTAAAGCAAAATAATTGGCTAAATGTACCTTTTAAATTAGTTAATTTTGCCTTTTTTTATACCTATATTGAGTTTTTTTTTTAAAAAAAAGAAAGAAAGAAATCTTTAGCTCTTTGCGATTAGCAGATTTTTCTATTTTGGACAAAGAGTTCCGATATTTGGTGGCCCTCTTGACTATTACTGCATTGAACAAAATAATTTTAAGTATTTATGTTTAAATCATTTAAATTTTATCTTTATCAGTCGATGCGGTAAACCATATAGGGGAGCGTGGGACTGGTTGTAACAGTTTTTAGAAAATTAAATGTATTTTGAAATGTATTTACGTTTTCCTGTTAATAATTGCTTTTTTCCATAGTATACATATCCATCTATCACATTCATTAAAAAAAAAAAAAAAAAACTTTCGTTAATTTTGCTAATTTTAGTTCAAAATGTATTTTTTCAAAATTATGTGCCCGTTACAATTTGCCCCGGATTTGGGGCAAATAGTTAAACACGGGAGGCAAATTGTAACAGATACGAAGGGAAACAATAACAATAAAAACGACAATATTTCAAAATGTTTTTTTGTTATCAATCATTTATTAATTAAATAAAAAGGCAATTAATAACTAATATTCATTTATAACCTTCTTGTTATAGTAAAAATGAATTATATCAAATGGATTACAGTAAAATAAAGAGAAAAACAAATGTATGATCAACATAGATGTCAATCTTATTCAGAGTTGAAATTAGTTCAAACAAGTGATATTTTGTTCCCTCTCCATTTAACGTGTGGCCACATTTTGCAAATTCAGCATTATACCCGTTCTTCTGCCTCAGAGGCAGAGTTCCAAACTTTTATATTTTATTCACGAGCATTTTTAGCCCGCCTTCTTTTCGCACCAGACATTTTGTAGATTATTTCTCTTTAATATGTGACAACGATTAAATAAGAAGAAAATCGTTTTTTAAAATTTCTGGTATGAAAAAGAGGCGGGGCTAAAAATGCTCGTGAATAAATTATAAAAGTTGGGAACGCTGCTCAGAGAGGGTTTAGCAGAGCTCGAATTCTCCGCCCTTTTTTCAGGACACTCTCACTGATAAGAAATTTCTGCTTTTTTTTTACCACTGTTTTTATGCAACATTCTCTAATTCGTGATTAATTCGTGATTATAATTCGTGATTAAATAATCATGGCACTATAATATAAAAACACAGAAAATATTTTCGTATAAATATAATAGTGGCAAAGAAGCCAAAAATTTTTCATTTCTGAAAGTTTCTTGATAATGGGCGGAGACTTCGAGCTCTGCCTGTAGGCATCTTCACAAGCCACTCATCTAATTCAGGATCTGTATCTGGAATAAAGGACATTTTATTTATATTTTTATCCTTTTGTTAATTAATTATTTAATTTGTTTCTTTCGTCCTATAATCTTTTCCTTTCTCTTTATGTTTGTGTTACTTTTTAATTATCTCTTCAAATTATCTCTTCAAATTATTTTTCAAATATTTTTTTTGGGGTGATGGGTGTCTAATATTTGTACCTTTCTAGAAGATTTCAGCTGTAGCCAAATCGTATATATCTTGACCCTTTGAAGCTCTTTCAGATTTTTCTTTTCCAGTTCCTCATGTTAAATAAATGCATACAATAAATAATTTGCTTGTTAACATTTAATGTAGAATGTCTAATTGCATGAACCAAAACACAAAGGGCAAATTATAACATGTTACAACCTACCCCAAAATTTTGTTTTAAATTGCCCCATCGTATGATTTTGGACATTTTGTTTATTTATAAAAAAATGTAACGATATATACAAAATAATTAAACATGCATTATATTACTCAACATACAGACTAAATAAATAGCTATAAACACTTCTTTAAAAAATATATTAACTTTAATCAAAATTTACGAAAGACATTTTTTTCCACTAACTAGCTAAAAGGAAGTACTTGTACAGAACCTCTCATTAACCATTTTTGCAGAACACTGATTGTGCTTACCTAATAAAGTGCGTCATTAGATTTATGTTTATCGAAATATCTAACCAAAAATGTCACAAAATGTTTCATAAATTGCTTGTTACTTCGTACCGCTGTTACAACTAGCCCCACGCTCTCGTATACGCCGACGGAATTTAATGAATAGAACACTAAAACGCAAAAAACACTTTTAACTTAAATGAATTGTTTTAGAGGTACGTCTAAAGGCTAGACTTTTTTTTTTCTTTTTTGTGGTTAATTAATTTATTTTTTGCCATTACTATTGCGATATACTTAGATCGCAAACCACGTGTCCGACGCTTAGAAGTGAGGACGATAAAAAATTCCCGGAGGTGTGCCAAGACAGGTTGGGATTTGGTAAGAATTCAGTCATTCGGTGTTCTTTTATCACTTATTTTCTCTAAACGACAAAGGTTATCACCCCTACTTTAACACTGGACTCCTTGAGTCCGCCTTTACTCAGAGACTCCCATGATCGCAAGAAATGCGATTGAAGAAAAATTGTGATAACATTTCAAAGATAAAGAGACAAAGTATTTTTAAAAATTGTATCTATAAGTTTACACTTAATATTATAATGTAGCTCTTAATTTTTATTCGATTTTCAAGGCCATTTCCGTTATGCCAAACACTTAAATTTCCAAAGAGAAAAATATATAGTAAAAAAAAAAAAAAAAACTCACTCATATATATTAAAATATTCATCAATCATTATGAAGAAAGAAATGACGAAAACCTCCGTATTATTATTAATATATTGTTTCAAATGCGAAAACTTTAATAATTTTATGTAAAGCACTCAAAGTTTAGTGATCATGTAACCAAACAATCGAATTTGAAGCTTGTGAAATACAACTGAAATTAAACAATCCACAAAGCATTCTTTATATATAATTTCTTAAATATTACAGAGAAAAAATGTTTGGTGCTAATGCTCTAATGCATTTACTATACTGCAATTTTCCGGGGGAACGGGAAATCTATATCTCAACTTCCATGGCATATAAGTGAACGAATCTTGATATGAGAGATAACCATTTTGAAACGCATTTTTAAAGATGTTATTTATAAAGAATAAAATTGCCTTTCTTTGGATATTTAGTGTTAGTTTTCTGTAAGATGAAAATCGTCTGCATTTATCATGGTAGATAATTTTAATAAATTGTTTGTACTGAGTGAATTTGTGAGGAAAAATATAGAAGAAAGTCTTGTGGTGGCCACAACATATTAGTTTCAATTTATTTTTATTAAATTATTTAAATAACTTAGTATTTAAAATACACCTTCCTTTAAATGTAGTTATATTTTTTTATCACATTCTGCAAGTCATTTCCCATTATATACACTAAGCGACAAAAAAAAAAAAAAAAAAGCCGCAGTTGGATATTTTCCATTTTTCTTTCTATAATCGCTAATTTTAATGTTTCAAAAGTAAATTTTTGAACAGATTTTATTAGGTTGTGTTCCGCGTGCAATTTAGGATTGAGCCAAGTGTTAAAAAAAAGATGCAATTGTTCGGAAAATTGTAATTTAAAGTATTTCAAAAATGGCAAGAATAAGGCAATTAACGATACCACAAAAAATATTAATTTTAGAGCGAAAAAAAAAAAAAAATTAATGAGTGGGATGTCAAATTGATTAAATGTTAACAAAATATTAGTGATCTGGTTTTTAGCAAGATATAATATTTTTTGGCTGTTTAAACTGAGCATTTGTCCTTAGGCGGCCACGTTACTCATTCAGTCGAGATGACCGCAAGCTTTAAAAAGCCAGCGCTTAAAAAATTAGTTTGTATTGCATTTAGAAAATAGCAGGGATTTGGAAAAAGTGTTTAGTAACACAATTTATCTAAATACAGTGAAATAATAAGTAAACAAAACAGGTTTAATTGCCAGAAAATCTCAAAAAAAAAAAAAAAAAAAAAATCATTCTTAACGAAAAGAATTATAAAAACAAGACAGAGGGTTTAAAAAATTAAAAAATGATCAATTAATTATTGGGATGAAGTTGTTCTGTCTGATAAGTCAATTTTAACTTATTTCGAACTGATGGAAACAAGCAGATCTGATCACGGAAATGTAACTGACTTAATGAAAATCGCACTTTTAAAACAATGACATATTCCCCGTACATTACGATATGAAAGTGCATAACTTTTCGGTGAGTCTGGCAAATGTTTATGTTCAAGGGATCAATTAACCCGAAATAAAACTTGGCCATTAAAAAGTTGATGACTGGCTGACTACTTTGGGGGTATTTCAGACTCTTCCATAATCGGCATTTCAAGATGATAATGCACCTTGTTATATGGCACTTTTGATACATTTATTTGATTCAAATTTTTAAAATTACTTATCCATTCTCATGAGCAGCTATAATTTTATAAGTTATCATAACTTTTTTTACTTAAAATTAAATCACACAAAGAATATCGCAGGATTTCTTCTTTATTAGACCTGAAAATTGTCTTAATCTCAATCCTCTCGAAAATGTTTAGTCCATAAAAGAGGGTGGGTATTAGAAATTTGTAGCCTACAACTTCGAGAGAACTAGAAAAAAAATATTTCTGATATTTAGCACAGTGAAATTTCTGAGTTTCATGTTAAAAAACTGTAAAATACTATGTCATTGCGCATTAAAGCAGTAATTCCATATAAAGGCGGAATTATCCAATCAAGAATACACATTTTTATTAAATAATTCTTTAGATCTAACAAATAAATTGTTTTATTTCATACATTGAAATAGCAATTGTTTATTTCATACAATAAATCATGATATAATACAAAGTATATGTTTATCATATTACGTTTAAAAAGAAAATTTTATGTAGATTTTTTTTAAATACGTCGTAGTGTAATAAAACAAATTATTAAATCGGAAATGTACATAGGTATCATGTTATGACTTCCGTATTATACAAACATAACAATTTTATTTGTTGAATCATTATTTTTTTAATTATTACAAACCCAAAATGTATAAGTCAATTTTTCTGCAGTGCGGCTTTTTTTTTTTTTTTTTTTTTTTTTTTTTGTCGCTTAGTGTGTATATATATACATTAAAAAAAAAAAAAAAAAAAAAAAAAAAAAATCTGTAAGAAAGGTAAAATGATTGATTAATAGATCAAAATAAATTTAAAATTCACGAATTTAAATTTTTATATAGATTTCAGTGGCATAAAATTAATAAAATTATATACTTTTAATTACCAAGTATGGATATTTATAAAAGTTAAAAAGCAGTATATTCAGTGTTTCGTATATTATATTGTTGCATACTTGGGGGGGTTCTTAAGTTATCCGAGAATAAAAGGCGAATCTTGCAGAGGCTGAAAACTTTATTTACAGAAAATTCGAGACGATTACGTGTCTATAAACCAAGTGCAACTTCACTTTCACCAGTAAACACAGCTTAAATAACAGCTGACAACAGCAAATTCACAGTACAAACTGTATCAGAACATTAACACACAGCAAGGCTGTAATCAAAGAGGTTCAGAGATCTTTCAGTAGCAATGAAAGCATTTAGGGAAACTCAACTGAAACTGACTGTTTGGCCGCATTGGGCATCCTTTTACTATACTCCTCTATAAAACCAAGAATGTTCTGGTAACTCGTAGAATATTCGAGCTACACCTTCCATATTTGGTATATTGATAAGAAGGATTTTCCCGCCAAGGTCGCCAAAAAGTCGCCAAATCCATTACCTGCCTTATTGAAGCTTTTTAATGGGTTTTAATGAGTTTTTAAGCTATTTTATTGCGAAAACAACTAGAAATGAAGAAAATTAACATTCTATCACTTGACTAAGTCTCTTTGAATGAATTTGCATAAAAATAACTACAAATAATTTACGAATTCGAAACACTGCTCTCCTCCCAAGGACTGCACGTCCCAGGCAGTACAACCCTTGGTCAGGAGTCGGCTATAGTTCATAGAACACTTTTCTCGAAAACGCAGCTACAGTGATCTGGTCAGGGCCTCAAAGTTATGCCGTTCTTCCTTCGAAATATTTCTCAGTATATCGGCTGCATCGCCCCGTAATTCTGCTGCGAAATGGACTGCTTTGGCAGTAGATTCCCAGCTGTTAGCTTCAGCTACGATTAAAAACTTTGTCTTATATACCTGCCAGGAGGAACTGCCATTGTAGGTGGATAGCTTAATTGATTCTTGATTCTGTATTATCTCTCCTTTCATCTTCCTGGGGCATGGATGTTAACTTTTCTTCTACTTTTCTCTCAAGATCTTCCTCTTTTCTCTTTAATTTGTTTTCTATCGCCGAAACTTGATCAAAATTTTCTTCAACTTTCTCTTCCATCTTCATAACTTTTTCTTCAATTTCATCCATTCTATTTTCCATTACTGTTAGTTTACCCTCTATTACTTCTTTCACAGTCGAAAGCTCTCTCTTTATCTCGCCTTGATTAAATTTAATTTCTTTATCTCAACTGTCCTCCTTTTCTTTCATTTCTTCACCCAAACTGTCTTTCACTTGTTTCATTTGGGTTCATAAGTTGTCCGAGAATAAAAGGCGAATCTTGCAGAGGCTGGAAACTTTATTTACAGAAAATTCGAGAAGGTTACAGGTCTTTAAACCAAGTATCAACTTCACTTTCCCCAGTGAACAGCAAATTTTCAGTACAAACTGTATCAGAGCATTAACACACAGCAAGGCTGAATCAAAAAAGCTCAGAGCTCTTTCAGTAGCAATGAAAGCATTTGGGGAAACTCAACTGAGACTGGCTGCTTGACCGGAATGGGCCTCCTTTTATACCCCTCTATAAAACCTAGAATATTCAGGTAACTCGTAGAATATTCAAGTTAGACCTTCCATATTTGGTATATCGATAATAAGGATTTTCCCGCCAAGGTCGCCAAATTTAGTGCCAAATCCATTACCTGCCTTATTGAAGCTTTTTAACGTGTTTTTAAGCTATTTTAATGTGAAAACAACTAGAAATGTAAAAAATTAACATTTTATCACCTGACTAAGCCTCTTTGAATGAATTTACATAAAAGTAACTACAAATTATTTACAAATTTGTAACAATATTTTGACTATCAGAACTAAACTTCCTTATCACTATCTCATACTCATAGCTATCTGTTGAGACCAGCGTTGCCGTTACATTTAATTTTTTGCATCACTGTTTAAAAACAGCATTTTTTGGTAATAAGTCTATATATTTGAATAAAATAAAGTTTAGTATACAAAAATGGTGGTGCAGACAATTAGGAGCGTGAAAGTCCAGTTAAGTAAAAAGATAAGTTTTACTCACCGGGTTTTTGATGACAAGTTCCATGGCCACTAAATTTTGAAAATTTCGAGCAATCAATCTTTTCGATTACACTTTTTGGTAACAGCTTCTTGCAAGACTTAAAAAAATCTTAAAAAAAAAAAAAAAAAAAAAAAAAAAAAGACATTTTTATAAAATACTTTAAATTTAGACGCGTTTTAAAATTATGGTAATATCATTTATGAAAGTATTGCAAAAATTAATATTATAATTTTCAAACCTTCGCAAAAATGTTTACACGGCATGATTATATCATCATTTTTACAATCTGGCTGAAGCAACTGGCACACAAATTCTTGAGCTAATGGATAACATTCAAAATCCATAATTTGCCTGAATGTTACGAGATTGTTTAAAACTTCAGAAATATTACTGTGGCCAACAATATTTGGATAGGAAGTTGTATTGTATGGAAGAATATTACAAAATGGAACCTCTATAGGCACACACTGTCGACGTGTAATTCGTGACATGGCTGAACTTGGAGTTGTCGTCAAACCTTCAACGTATCCTGGATATTGTCTCCTGGGAACCCATCTGTCCAATACATCATCAACAGGAGGTTTCCTTTCTAATGAAAAAATAATAATATTTTAATCAAAAAAAAAAGAATACACTATGTAAAATTTTGTTAAACAAAAAACAAATCAACAATCTAAATACATTAATATAACAAAAAAACATAGCTGTATCATAAAAATTTCTTCACACATCATAAAATAAATAGAAGCATTACCAGTTTCGAAATACGTGGCTTTTCTTCTTCAGATTCAAAAACACCTGCTACTACCTTGGGAGCAAAAGCAAGACGGAAAGACAGGGGAAACCCAAGGGAGAGGAGCAACACAACTAGCCAATAGGATAACTGCATGCAAGTACCAAACGGAAATGGGCATAACAACAAGAAATAGAGACAAAACCAACGAACACGCAAAAATGATTTATCATTATTATTATTAATAATAATTTATTTTTGTTTACGTTATTTTCTATATACTAATTAATTTTTTATTTTTATTTTATATTAGCTGTTGTGTCCCTTCTTCGCACTGGAATTTAATTAATATTCACAGCATATTATTTAATATATATATATATATATATATATATATATATATATTTATCTTAGTTAAAGATTACTATGCTGATGAACATAAAGAATAGATTATTATAGTTAATACGTACAATTTGTAGATTTCAACTCATATACATACATACATATATATATATATATATATCTTTTAATTTACACAGTTGTTTGAGCACTGATTTAACCTTAATTTTCTCAACGCTCAAAAAACATAATTTCTATTGCCACTTACGTTCCGAAAAACGGGTACAATAGCTAGTAAAAAAAAAGTCGCCAACTGGGATCTATACTAAAGCTGTACATTGTTTTCAATATTCAACTGCATCGAAAATATATTAGATTTTTCTACATTGAATTTTCGTCAAATGCTGAATCTATAGCGATAATTGAATCCGGTATCGCTAACAGGGAATCAATATATATACGTTATAAACAGAGAAAATAATTATATTTTGGAACAGATTTTAGTATCTTCACTTGGCAAAAATTGAAAATCGGCACCGAAGTAGCTCGGTCGTTTCTTGCCAAGGTCTTCTGTAACAGAACTGCGATAACCATTTTAATTCATCGCCAAAATGGGACAAAAACTTAAAAGGATACAGAACTAAAGCTGTGCCCAAGTCATTTAAATAACACAGTTCTTTCTGATAAATTAATTTTACTTTACTTACAAATTACTTTAAATTAGCAAAAATGCATTTTTTTTAAATGTGGAAACTAATGTAAAATAACGTATTAATTTATATGCATAGATCTATTATTACGGTGGACGGCTTTGTTACGAGAATATAAGAAAAAGTGTGAAAGATAATTGCAGGGGAAATTTTTTGGCAGTTATTGCATTATTAGCGATTATTTGTTTTGATTTTTTTAAATTAAAATAAACTGCTTACGTTCTGCTTACATTATTTGTACAGACGTTTGTATGTTTAAATATTTATTGTACAACAGTTCTTTAATTTTTAATAAATGTATCATTTTACACATGAGATACATTAACCCTTTAACGGTGTAACAGGCTAAATGCAAACACTTATGGATATGTAAAATAGCTTTTAAATATTGATACATCCTAATTTTAAAAATCTAATAGAGGGCGCTGTTGCTATTCCTTTTCTTGCCATTCTTGTTATTCCACTTTTTCGCGATTCTTCGCAAAAATAGCGACAATTGGCAAATATCTCAAGATATTTTGAAAATGTTAAAAAACTGAAGTGAAAAGAGATGTTGGTTAGTAGTTAGTAAGCTGTTATCTGCAAGCTTTTGCTGCGGCCTGTTGTGAATTAAAAACGTAACTATGGTTCTCATTTTACTGCCCGCGAAAACCCTAAAAAGCTATTTGTGCAAAGTGTAAATACTTCTTTTGTACGTATAGATTTCGTCTTGAGGTTTATTTAAAGATATATGTAATGATCTCAGCGTATTCTTCTTGAATTATTGCACATATATAATTATAACGGCCATTAATTTCTAGTACTGGCACAGTAGGAAGCAAATTTATTAAAGCACACATCCACATTTTTTTTTTTTTTTTTTTTTTTTTAAGGTTCGACAAACATATACTCAACAAAACAGAATTGAGGTGCACATCTTTTAAGTACGAATTACTGCTATCGCTTCAATAATTTTGATGCCATCTGTATATTAACCCTCGGTGTCCTAAGATCAAGGCATTACTGGAGAAAAATTGCTTAAAGGTGCCACTTGTTTCGTTAGACAAAAATCGCGAACATGGAGCCTTTTTGTATCGTTTAGAAATTGCAACATTCCACTGGTTACGTATTATCACGAGATTGTCGGCGAATTAAACAAACTCTAAATATGTATGAAAACAAACTGTTTAAAAGCACAAAATCATAATAAAACATACTTTTCAAAATATTATACTTCAAAATACACGAAGTAGAGAAAATTAATCAATGAAAATCACTCAGAACACCAACTTCAGTGCAAAAACTATTGCAAAGCAGTATGAAAAACGACAATACAGCAATCAGGGTTCAGAATGTTCAGATGTTGTGAGCTTTGCTCTTAAAAGTCCTATAAGAACGTCACTGTATACTGGATACCCTACCCACCTCACTGTCATAGATGCCAACATTTTAATTTATTCCAGAGTACTTTATTTCATACCACTTATTTTTTTAATAGTAAATTTTTCTTATTTTATCGAAGTTATATATATTGAAGACTTTTTTTTTATAAATAAAGTGATGCGAAATAGAGGCGGCACTAAAAATGCTCCGGAATAAATTAAAATGTTGGCATCTATGCACTGTGCATGAATCGCAGAATAACGTAAACAACGACGGGTGCATATTATTCCTTTGCTGTCGACAGATTTTCTTATATTAAACAAAAAGCTCGGCCTTTTGTCCTTTCCCAAAAATGTTACTGTATTTTACAAAATATTTTACGTATTCACGTTAAAATCATTAAAATTTATTTCACAGCTATTGATACGGTAAATTACACTATCATATACATAAGCCTATGAAATTTAATAGGTTAAACAAAAATGCGTAAAACCCTTTTGCAGATAAAACAGTGTTTTGAAAAAATGGCTAAAATTAAGGCTTGAATTTACTTCTGATTGTGATAAAAAATTCCTGCCTGCTAAATTGTACAACGTGGGTAGCTCTACTTAAATCTTTACGTTAAATTATAATCAGGTGTTAGTACATGTGAATTTACTGATTAATGCGCAGCGTAAATTGCTTTCTTACGTAATTTGTAAGTTATTACAGTCATTTGCAAAAGTTTAAGACCACCCATAGAAAAATCAGATTTAATGGAATTCCGCAAAAATATATATTTTACATATTAAAGAACAAAATAGACTGTACATGGTTATTTACTGTATTTAGTCAGTATTTTGTAGAACCTTCTTTGTTTTTTATAACTTGTGCAATGCTCTTAAGCATGCTATAAATAAGAGACTTGCAATAAGCTTTAGAAATGTCTGTGCACCAGACATGCTTTATTGCTTGAATAAGTGCCGTAGCAGTGGATGGTTACATTTTGGCGACTTTATTTCTCACAATATACCACAGATTCTCCATTGGATTCAAATCTGGGCTGTTACCTGACCAGTCAAGCACTTTGATTTACTGTGCCCTCAGATATTTCTTGACAATCTTCACTCTGTAACACGGAGCCCCATCATGCATGAAAATTGTTTATTTATGAACACGCATGTGAAGCTTCAACGTCTCATGTAACAAATTAAGGTATCGCTTTCCATTCATAGTGGTTTTTGGTGGCACAAAATACAGACTAGCAGTACCGGACACAGATACTGCAGGATGTATCACAGTTTGAATCGTATATCTCTATTCATAACTTTTTCCCTTTGGGCGGCGAACACTTGTAGCACGAGCAGAAAATTTCTGCACACTTGACTCATCCGAAAATAAGACCCTACTCCACTGCTGTCCAATTATGATATTGTGTGGCGAAAGTCAATCTATTTTTTTTTTTTTTTCATGCTTAGAAAAAGTCGGGGTTTCCTTGCAAGTTTATGAGATTATAAACCAAAATCTTTGGCCAAACGTCTTGAAAGAGTACTCAAACTGACGTTGGTGCTTTTTGCAGTCAGAGAATGTCTAATCGTATTGCAGGAGGTTCTTGGATCTCGTACGACCTAAGACTACTATATAACAGGCTGAATCATTCGCCGCCATTTGTACGTCAAGTCCGTCATTGCTAAAACTAAGACTGTTGTATATGACAATTATATGAGATTATATTAGACTATTATATAATAGTCTTAGGTTTGGCAGTGACGAACTACCATATAAGATTATTATATGAGACTATATAAGACTATTATATAGTAATCTTAAGTTTAGCAATGACGGACTTGACGTACAAATGGCGGCGAATGATTCAGCCTGTTATATAGTAGTCTTAGTACGACCGTTATTCTTATCACATGATCATCACGTGCACTCGTTTTTCTAGGGCGACCGCTACTCTTAAGGTCCATAAATTTTCTCGAAATTTTAAATTTACTAATAGCTTGATGCACAGCTGTCTTGCTCACATTTACCCTCGAACTTATTTGATGTTCAGAAAATCTAATTTTATGCAGAGTCAATATTTCTGACTTTTTGTAACAGAAAGTGAAGGTTTTTTACCCATTACAATAATTACACAACAGCACTGTCTACGACAAAATCCAATAAACAACTGGCGACAAACGTGCCGGCCACCTTTATTTATAGTAGTGGAATGCGTGTGATGCAATCAGCACATGAGATAACGCAATAATCTGCGCAAATGATGCAATGTGTTAAATTACTAAAAATGGGTTATTGGTCTTAAACTTTTGCAAATGACTGTAGAATTTAATAAAAAAGCACCACAAAAATGGCGTTGTAAAAAATATTACTTACAAACTTTGAATAAACACCATAAAATGCAATAAACTCGCAACAATTGTTTCGGGTCGAGAAAACACATGACCCTTCATCAGGCGAATAAAGTAAGCACGAATGCTGCTGCAGCACTCGTGCTAACTTTATTCGCCTGATGAAGGGTCGCGTGTTTTCTCGACCCGAAACAATTGTTGCGAGTTTATTGCATTTTATGGTGTTTATTCAAAGACTGTAGAATGTTACTGCGTGATTTGAAAATCCTTTTAAGTATTTAGGAAAGGATATATCATTATTTGTTTTACTTCTCATTACATTTTTTTTTTTTTTTTTGTAATTTTTTTTCTGGCACATAAATTGTAGTGTTTTAAAGATATACAGATATTTAGGCGTGGTTATTTACAGAAGTTGATGAAAGGCAGTCCATAACATCAAGAATAACTGCTCCAACTTCTAGATAGAAGAAACCCTCCTCTAAGGACTAAAGCCGAGAAAAGCTTGAAAAATATTCAACAACAACAAATCTATCTATCTGTCTGTCTATATATATATATATATATATATATATATATATATATATATATATATATATATATATATAGTATAGTCAGTGAAACATCGTCCTTCCTGTAACGGGACATCACAAAAATATCTCACATACTGTATTTCGCTCTTTACCCAATACGTTTTACATACTATACACATTATTCTGGGATATTTTTTACTTTTTTGTGAGCTTTTGTGCATGCAAGGTGTATTTTCTCCTGTCAATAAACACTTTGATATGTAGGAATTGAAAGTAGCGGGCTTTTTTTTTAAACGTTTGGAGTTAATCACACCTTGGCCACGCCTTAATAACTTTATATTACTAAAACACACCGATTGAAAAAAAAAATATATTCGTGAGCGTAAGAATGGGGGTAAATTTACCTGAAAAATTTGTATAACATCAGAGGGGCTAAGTTATTACGGATTGTCCATAATCTTAATACCGGAAATTTTTTAATGTATTCTTTTGTAATAATTATCTGCAACTTAACAGGACAAGTTTTATTTTTCCTTCATTGTGATATGAAATTGGTTTTTCGGTAATACATTTTTTCAAAATATATTTTCAAATAATGTTTCCCGATGCACATGTCCAAAATCCCTTTATTCCGTGCACAAACAATGTACAGGGTGATTATAATTAAACGTCCCCTATAAACAGCATCCTACAGCGCAAACGGGTGAACGGAATGCAATGAAATTTGGTATAAAGACTATACACGAGATGCGCTCAGGGAATTTCGAAAAAAAAATTAGTTCAAAAAGGTCCACCAGAGGGCGCCTTTTCTAGAAAAGCATTAAATTTAACACAATAAATGACCAAAGCGGAATACAGGAACAATATAAACAATCCAGAACAAGAATTATGAGTAATAAAATGTAAAACATGGAAAAGCTGTCAGTTCTAGGAAAAAAATGTCGAGATTTGCATGCTTGCGAAGAAGAGGAAGCTTTATGCAAAACAGGTATTACTTAATGCGATTCGATGACAAGGTGATCAGAAACTAGTTAGTAAATGTTAATATTGTTTCTGTATTCCGTTTGGGTCATTTATTGCGTTAAATTTAATGTTTTTCTGGAAAAGACTCAAAATTATACCTCTGGGGGTTACCGAAGTGGGGGAGCCATCCTCTCCGTGTAGGATCAAAATTGTGATGTCAGGTCAAAATTGTGATGGCAGATAGAGAGATCTCCAGACCACCTCTAGGGATCAGTCCCAGATCGTCGCCAATTGCCCACTGCGCAGCACTAGTGCGACGTAAAACCCAGCCAACCAACCAACCAACCGGAAAAGGCGCCCTCTGATGGACATTTTGGAACTAACTTTTATTTCGAAATTCCGTGAGCGCACCTCACGTGTAGTCTATACACCATATTTCGTCGCATTCCGTTCACCCGTTTGCGCTGTAAGATGCTGTTTATAGGGGAAGTTTAATAATAACCACCCTGTAAAAAACACGTTAATGAAAGCTTGTTATCTCTGGCGAAACGTTACGCGCCAATAGAGTGTGGCCCCCCTTAACCCTTTGCGGCGCAAGACAATTTGAAACATTTAAATTATACTGCCACCGGAATTCATGAACTAAATTAAACTAAAAGAAATTTTAAATTTTAAGGTTTAAAAAAACGGCCTTTTTTGATATGTTATAAACGTGAATTTTTGCTAAAATATTTCCGGGATGAATTTTTGAAGCTGGATCTTAAATTTTGCGTCCTCGTGGCGAGGACACCGCGCGTTAAGGGGTTAAGTAAATTTTAGCTCCCAAATGAGGTCAAAATAACCATCTTAGGAAAGTGAAGGTAAGCATATTTTTGGGATTGCGATTGATTCAAGAAAAGAATAATTTTTTATTTCATTTTATCGAAATTATATATTGGCGAATTTTTTTTTTTTTTATATATAATAAAGTGGTGCGAAATAAAGGCGGGGCTAAAAACACTCCGGTATAAATTAAAATATTGGCATATATGTATAAGGCCATGGTAAATATATACTTCAGGGATGAGAAATTTTTGCCTTTATATTTCCACTATTATTACACAGAAATCTTTACCGTATTTTTTTACTAATGTATCATGATTAAATAGGATAGAGATCAGGGTTCCCACGGCCTGATATTTTTCATGAACTCTTCCACCAGTATTATCTAAAAATAATTTTTTTATTAAACGTACACTGTACATTTAAGAATAAATTTATCTTAAGGTTATTCTGGTGGAAGAGTCCTGGAAAAAAGGCGTGGCCGTGGGAACCCTGGAGATTATTGTATAAAAATAGTGGTAGCAAAAAAAAAAAAAAAAAAAAAAAAAAAAGCGGATATTTCTCATCTTTGATGCTTGATATTAGATTTTTTAATTTTAAATGAGAAAGGCATAGTAAGCTACTTTTTCACGACTAATGCTTTTAGTCTAAGCAGTCATTTTTGTGATAAAATTACTTACCATGGCCTTAGAAGAAAAATTTCAGAAAAAGAAATCAACACAGAGTGTGACAATTTTTTTTGTTGTTCTTTCACGTATTTTAGTAGAGTAAAAACGGCAGGCGTAGTAAAAGTAGCTTACCACGCCGTCCCCATTTAAAAATTGATGATTTCGGTTGTAAGTATATTTAACACGACCCGTTAAAGGTTTAAATCAGAAATGTTTAATAAAAATTTAAAAATTACGTAAATGAAAAAAAAATATATATATATATATATATATTGAAGTGGACTTTAGTTATAGCTTACGTGGTATGTCAATTAGAACATAGAAGAACATTTATGCACATACAGTAGCATGACCACATTTGCATATCTGCCAATTTGTACATTTTTTTTCACACTATGAAAAATTTTACCTTATTTAATACAGAAAACTGCTTTAAAAATGTATAAAATATTTATATTAAAAATCACTGCTAAGTTGGCAGCTATGCGTCTGTATCAAGGTTCCCATTTTTCAGCATAAATTTCTAGATCCTTAAATACTTATGAAAATCACCACTGTGAACTGAGAATATAGTTGATCTTGTGTAGAAGAATTACATTTAAAAAAGGCGTCCTGGAATAAAAAATGTAGAAAAACAACATAAAAACATTATTTAACACGTTCACAGCCACCTTGATTACGTGTCGTCAATTCGGGGTCACATGGCAGCGAATGTGTTAAAATGAGATACATATAAGATTAATTTAAGGCATAGTTTCCAAGTCTTTGTATTTAAGCGAAGGAGTTAAAAACATTTCTAAAATATAATGCCATTTTGTATCATTTTTCGAAAATTAAATATATTAAAAATTTACTAGACGCAAATGTGGTACTAATTCTTTCATGAAAACTTCAAATTTTAGCAACTATGGAAAGGTGTATCTTAATACAAGTTTTTGAATTAAATATAATAATAATAATAAATCATTATTTAATACAAAACCTCCCGCATTATTCATGGGCAACGATGGAAAGCTTAATAATTAAGATCAACAATTTGAAATGCAGCATATTTTGGGCATACGGAAATCTCATTTTTCCATTCTGTCTTAATGTATGCCTTCAACAAAAAGATTAAGATACGGAGAAAAAACGTAAGTATAATAAGAAATGTCATGTTTCAAATAAAAAAAACATGGCAGTTTGATTATCAAAATAAGTATTAAAAAAAAAAAAAAAAAAAAAAAAAAAAAAAAAAAGTAATGAAAAGAGCATATAATGATGAAGTAGCCAAAGTAGTATTACTCAGCAAATCATTATATAAAAAACATGATAAGAGGAGAGCATTGTTTTTAAATGTTTAAAGTAGATTAAAACTATGATTTATAAATAAGAATATCAAAAATTAAGGAAAACAAGAAAAACTTTAATATCACAGGTCTGAGAAATCCTAATTTTTATTTATTTATTATTATTATTATTTTTTTTTCTTCACAGCGTTGGGTATCTCTAAAGTGTTTTGACATGATGAATTCAGAATTGCTTCTCTTTTCTTCCTACCACGTAAGGGTTGTTCACAAAGTAAGGATGAAAATTGGACGATCCATGAAGAAGTAACAAAGTCAAAATTATTCATGTATAAAATACATTAAACCATATCATTAAGACTTATGCAAAGTAAAGTTATTAAAATTTGGTTTTTAGAAATACCTGTCATAGAACGCGATGCTTTGGAATACTTTTGTGTGTCTCTGTACACAAACCAGTGATAATATTTACTACATTTTCAATAGGAAACCTCCGATAGTAAACTTGAATAACATATTTCAATTTCATTAAGATATGTGTAAAGTAAATGTATTGAAATACGGTTTATAGAAATGTCTCTCATAGAACACAGTGCTTTGTAATACTTTTTGTTGTCCCTGTGCACAAACCAGCAGAGGTATTCACTCCATTTTCAATAGCGAACATCCGATAATGAAATTGAACAACATATTTCAATTTCATTAACATTTGTGTATAGTAAAGGCATCAGAATATAGTTTAAAGAAATCTCTCTCGCCTAACGCAATGCTTGTGAATAATTTCGAGTGTTCCTGTACGTAAACCAGTAGAAGTGTGCACTCCATTTTTAATAGGGAACATCCGATGGTGAACTTGAATAACATATATATGTTTCAAGAATTTCCAGGAATATTTGCGGAAGTTAAAGCGCGGACAGACAGACAGACGAACAAACAGATAGACAAACCAATGTCATTAACACTTTTCAACCTTGTTGGAAAGTGTTAAAAATAACAGTTATTAAAATGAAATAATTTAAAATTTTATTTTGTTTTAATTGCTTTCGCTTTTAAGGTTTTTTTTTTTTATGTTTTGTAATATTATACTATTTTAATGAAAAATCATTCACGATTGCATTTTAGGGATCAAGACCAAATTGAAAAAAATAACGCGATCATACAACATTGAAAAAAAAAAAAAAATCATACAATTTAAACACACACATATATATATATATATTATTTGCCATTTATATATATATATACTTTTAGCCAATTTAAATTAAAAACCATTACTCAAACAATGGAAGCAACATGTACAAAGCAAACAGTTTTGATATTACAGGGACTGTCTTTTCGTACATATTTTGAAAGAAAACGTGTTGTTGCCATAAAAAATGATGAAAAATGACAAAAAGTTTTTATATATGTGAAATAACTATTAATTGAAAAAATAATAAGTTTGTTATTACAGTTATATAGAACTTTTATACTTACACAAATATCTTTAAATTAACGAAGTTTTAATATCGATTTTTCAGTGAGAAATTTTTAATAATAATAATTAAAAAAAAAAAAAAAAAGTAATGAATACTTTAAGATCACCACAAAAAGTTTTTTCTTTCGGAATTCATCAGAACAGCTTGAAATATCCTTTTAAAATTGAATAGATTCTATTGTTAAAAAAGAAATTGAATTTAGAATTTATTTTATTATCGTTCTCTTAAATAAGTATATGAAAAGCAACCTTTTTTTATTTTATTTTATTTATTTATTTATTTTTTAACGAAAAGTTCTTAATTCTCAAGAACTATTTAAAGTGTGTTTAGATAAAAGATTTGTTTTCTAAATCCTTTTAAAGAGTTAAAAAAAAAAAAAAAAAAAGAAAAGAAAGAAAGAAAAGAAACGAAACGAAAAGAAACTTGGCTCCTTCATGTCTAACGAGCTTTCTTTTTCCCCAAAACAAATTAACTGAGTTTAAAATGGAAATAGAAAAAAGAATTGCAGAAAATAGTTGTACAAGAAGCTACATAAACTATGCATTCTCAAATTAAATGGAAAAAAAAAAAAAAAAAAAAAAAAAGGAATTCCTTTTGAAGTGCTATATACTTAGTAAAATTCTTTATAGAATGCTAAAGATTTAACATTAAAAATGAATTTATTTCCTACGCATTTTAAATTAAAAAGAGATCTTTACAGTGAGAAGTAATGTTTTAGTACTAAAAAGGATTTTTTAATAGCAGTTTTGAAAGAAGCCGAACACAAAAAGTGACATGGTTTATAGTACATTGGAATTATATATACACGAAATCAAAATTTTTTAATCGCTGAAACTATTACGAATGACGCTAAAATGAATTTTAATAGCTAATTAAAAACATTTATTAACATCTTCTCAATATCGCTCAGTTCGTTTTGTAGAGAGTAGCAGCTTTTCATATTCTGAATACCGCCATTATATACTAATAAACTTTCCTTCAGTTTATCGTTAAACTTCTGCAGTAAAAAAAAAAAAAAAAAAAAAAAAAAAAAACTTATAAAACAGTGGTCCCCCCAAAATAGGATAAATAGCTGGCAACTTTTTATTTTTTTCCGTAGTGTTCATAGTACTGGTTCTCCCTTCACGTCACTTTCCTTTAGATTAACTTTCTTCTTATTAAGTTGCAATTTTATATTGAAGAAAATTATTCTAAAAAGCTGAGTAGTGTTTAAAAAAGTTGGTACTAATAGCACTGTGGAATAAATGATAATAATAAAAAAAGGTGCAGTTATGTATTATGCTGCGACCTGCGACCACGGATGTTGGTGTTGATGTTAAGGTCAGGTACCTTCTGTAGGATCTAGGCCAGCGCAGATTGCCTTCTATGGGGTTTCTTCTAAGGGATCTCGAGCATTTTAGCTAAAAGACTTCAAATTCTAATTACCCATACAAAATTACTTTTTGAAAATAACTTATATCTAAAGTAATGCTACCAACTTGTAGGAACTATCCTGGGTTCCCACGGTCTTGAATTTCTGTACAGTAAATTTTCATAGCATTTTCTCTTATAAATGAACAATATACATTAAATAAAAATATTATTTTTAAAGAATGTTTCTTATCGGCTACTTTTAAACTTCTTTAATTGTGTTTCAGGATTGTCATAGCATAAAACAATATATACTGTTTAATAGCTGTTAAATTTCATTAGAAATTAAATTATAAAGTTTTGATTAATTCATAAGTGTATAGTGAAAAAAAGAAATTTCCTTACCTTGTATCTGAATGGAATTTTGGTCGATTTCTAAACCTTTGAATACTCCTGTTTTCGATCTCATAACTTCTTCGGAAAGTATAACATATAAATCTGCGGCACTTAACCCAGCTTGTTCGGGAGATAAATGCAGATTGAAATGCACAATTAACTTTTTATCTTCTTCTCTCCTGAAAAGTAGAAATCAAGTGTCACAAGGATATAAGGGGAAAAAAGCATGAAGTTAAAACTTTAACATGATCGTTATTGTATTCCTTGTGTTTTTACTTAAATAATGATAATAAAAAAATACATACATATATATATATATATATATATATATATATATATAAGCAATTTTCGCCGTTCGAGTTAAACTAAATTATGTATATTTAGAAAATATCTTAATGCAAATATAGAATTAATAATGTTGGTAAAATTGTTTTACTGAAACAAAACAAATAAATAAATAAATAAAATAAAATAAATAAGAACTAAAATTGAACTGTCAGAAACTTTAATGTCCCTTTTTCTGTAAAAGACGTTTATGAAATATTTTACTTTAAATGTTTTCAAAAAGATATGCATGTTATAACTAAAAATATATATGGTTATTTAAAAAAATGAATTAAATAATTTAAACATTTAAAATTATCAATATATTTGAATTGAGAATCCACCACTTATTTGAGTGTTAATATTCTGTGCTTAGAACTCAAGTTAAACAAAATATTCGAAATATGTCGTATATTTAAAATAAAAGTCGTGCCGATTTTGGCTACAATGCAATGAATAAAGTATTAATCTATATTGTATTCCGATTCTTGATATCTTATATATATATCGTTTAGAGGTCAGATCAACACAAAACAGCAATGACCGTTAATGTATCTGAATTTTTTTAATTGAAGGTAAAACAGTCAAAAAAAAAAAAAAAAAAAAAAAAAATTGCTGTAAAACGAGAGATTAAAATTCACAGTATGTAATTTTATTCTTAAAGTTATAATCAAATATAATAGACGTGAGGGACAAAAATGCGTCTCAAAATTCTTTAAACCTTTTTATGTCAAATGTTAAGAACAAATATATCTATGTACTTTAGGAATAACCGAATAAAGATAAAATAATCAAACCATAAAGCATTACCATCAGTAATAGTATTAAATACTCTTTTAAACAGACATTCATAAATACATATTTATTACTTATTATTTTTTTATTTTTAGATATTTAGACAATGTGATCATTTAATTTTTGTTAAATAAAAGATTTTATTCTTTTTTTTTTTTTTTTTGTTTAATCTATAAAACATTTTGGTCAACACAAAGTCTTTTCCTTTAGTTTTTAGGTTACATTGTTACTTACAACCTCCTGATTAGATATTCTTGCAACTGGAAATGTAAAAATGTTGAAGGAGGAACAACGGGAATTGCAAAATCGACAGTTATTTCAAAATAAGTTTTTTTTTTTTTTTTTTTTTTTTTTTTTTTTTGGGGGGGGGGGGAGTGAAGAAGGATATTGCTGGTACACGTTGGGCGTCACTGTGAATCAGTGCTGTTATTTGCAACCTCTTGGGTCGACTTTTTTGCAGCTGGAAGTGTGTAAATGTTGAAACAAGAACAACGAGAATTATAAAAATAATAGTTTATTTAAAATTCAGTATTAGGGGCAGTATTACTACCCACGAGATTAAGTGTTATATTAACTTTTTAATTAGTTTCACTATCCACTTTTTCTAATTTCCAAATGTATGAATTTATTCCAGAATTTTTCAATAACATTTTACTTTTATAACTTATTGAAAAATATTATTTATATCATTTCTTTTAATTTTGCTCGTAAATTCCAGTGGTTTTCGATATTAAGTTAGCGTAATTAAATTTTCACTGAAAGAATTAAAGAATTAATACTATGTGTAATGAAGAAAAAAGTGTAGCGTGTTTTCGCCAAAAAAAAAAACTGACGACAAGTGAACCTGACTATAATAATAACGTAACACTGCTCTGAACTAGCTCCAAGTGTAATTAAACTCCTTTGAGAAATAGCTCGTAGACACTTCTAATAACTTTTCAAGAAAAAAAAAAAAAAAAAAAAAAAGAACTCTTATGTTGAATGTCTCGTTATTTAAATAGGCATACTGGGGTGGTCACATTTAATAAACTTTGTAACAAACTTCACCTAAAATGTTTTTCGATTCTTATATAACATCAAAACCTCACCAAAAGCTACAACGCTATTAGAGCTCCCAACTTTATTAAAAACTCGTAACTCCACCCGCAATATTTTTCACAACGCTACATGTACAACTAAAACCTTGCTTAAACCAACAAAATCGATTAAACTAAATAAATATTTCTAAGACTTCTCAACTTCAGACATTTCTACGAAATACTGCTTGTAATCGATCCCATAATGGATTGAATTTTATGTTCCTAATATTATAAAATGACAGAATATCAGCTATTAGAGAAATAATAGACCGAATGTTATGGATGATTTAGGTAAACAGAAGGCACAAGCGGATTTATCCGGCTTTTTAAAACTGACCAATATCACTGGTTATTTATTGATGATATTGGGGTTTTTTATCCAAGAATTATAAAATTTTAGGAACATAGGGGATTTTTTAGATTTTTTATTCCTTAGAAATGCAGATATATCACAAAAGTGTTATCTTATTATATGAAATATTATATATATTCTGCTGTGCACTCAAAACATCAAAGCAAAAAAAAAAAAAAAAAAAAAAAAAAAAGCAATCTTTGGGGACTGCCGATAGAAGTGAAAACAAAGTAACTTGGGAATTGTATCGTCGAGCTATTAGATTATTAATTTCGAATTATTTTTGGTTTGTAAAGAAGTGTTTATGATCTGTATTATACGAGGTTTGTCAGGAAAATACGTATAAAAGTTGAATAATAACTTTATTTTAGAATTATTCAGGTATTACAATATGGTCTCCTTCAAAGTACTCTCCCTGAGACAAGATTCACTTCTGCCAACGCCGTTTCCACTGTTGATAACATTGCTGAAAGTCTTCAGTTGTGATGCTGTTCAGTTGCCGTGTCGTTTCTGCCTTGATGGCTTCCACATCTCCAAAGTGCCGCCCCCGAAGCACCATTTTGTATTTCGGGAACAAGAAGAAGTCACAAGGGGCTAAATCGGGTGAATAAGGCGGGTGGTCTGTCACGGTGATTGAGCTTCGAGCCAAAAACTCACGCACAACGAGCGACGTGTGTGCAGGCGCATTGTCGTGCTGAAGGATCCACCTGCCCTCTTGTGCAAAATCCGGTCGATCTCACGGCCATTCTTGCGTAGCTTTGCAAAAACTTGATGTTGATGCGCTGTTCCTCAATTAGAGAGAGCTCCATGCCGACGCCAGGTGAAAAAGGGTAACTTTCAACAAGCAGCCGCACACTCCTACTTACACGCTAAGCGCTCTGACTCGAACTGAGCGTTGATGGGATTGGCTACAGCAGTAGTGCCACCTGGCGGTGACTGCAAACTGTAAAATAAAGTTATTATTCAACTTTTATACGTATTTTCCGGACAAACCTCGTATGATTCGGCACAATATTTGTAGCTACCCAAATTAAATGAACTAAGCCTTATATTAGGTAAAAATATTGATTAGTTATGAAATTATTTTAATTAGTAGCTGAGATACAAAAGAAAACCGATTCAGGACACCTCAAAAGTGTAAATCAGGTGAAATCTCGATTTCCACTTTCGATAATATAAGAGAAATTTAAAATATCTATCGGATGATGTATCAAAAAAAAAAATTAATCATAATTAGAATTTAAAATATTGAAATATTGAAATTTTAAAATATTATAGCGCCATCTGGCGATAGAAATTTCTGTAATCTACTGTTCAATTCCGAATCAACAAAGCTTTCTAATGATGTATTACTTATGAAATTATTTTAATTAGTAGCTGAGATACAAAAAAAACCCATTCAGGACACCTCAAAACGTGTAAATCAGGCAAAATCTCGAATTCCACTTTCGATAATATAATAGAACTTTAAAATATCTTTCGAATGATGTATTAAAAAAATTTTAATCATAATTAGAAATTGAAATATTGAAATTCTAAAATATTACAGCGCCATCTGGCGGTAGAAATTTCTGTAAGCTACTGTTCGATTCCAACTCAACAAAGCTTTCAAATGATGTATTACTTATAAAATTATTTTTAATAGTAGCTGAGATGCAAAAGAAAACCCATTCAGGAGACCTCAAAACGTGTAAATTGGGTGAAATCTCGAATTCCACTTTCGATAATATAAAAGTACTTCAAAATATCTTTCGAATGATGTATTAAAAGAAATTTAATCATAACTAGAATTTTGAAATATTGAAATTTTAAAATATTATAGCGCCATCTGGCGATAGAAATTTCTGTAATCTACTGTTCGATTCCAAATCAACAAAGCTTTCTAATGATGTATTACTTATGAAATTATTTTAATTAGTAGCTGAGATACAAAAGAAAACCCATTCGGGGCACCTTAAAACGTGTAAATCAGGTGAAATCTCGAATTCCACTTTCGATAATATAAAAGAACTTTAAAATATCTTTCGAATGATGTACTAAAAGTAATTTAATCATTATTAGAAATTGAAATACGCGTATTAGAATAAAATTTTATTTGCAATTAAAATGTAAATTTTTTCCAAAATCGATGAAATTTGAACTGCAACTATCCCGTGTGCTGTTAATGGCGCACAGTAAGTTTCAAAGTATTTAGAAGAAAATTGAAGCATTTTGAAATTTGCAACTTTTATTCCTAGTAGAAAACCACGTGATGTCAATTGGAAAAAAATATGTTTCTTCCTGATCAGATTCTCTGTGACTGGGTTGTCATGTTAACGAACGCCTACAGAATTTCATTCAAAGCGTTAGCTGACGATGGCGCGAGTTTCATGATTTTTGTTTACCCAAAAGTGCTCAACGCGCCTAAAGAAGTTTTCACTTCAAAATTAAATAAATAAATAAAATAAATAAATAAATAAAATAATAAATAAATAAATAAATAAATTAAATAAATAAATTTCTAAACAGATATTACTTGGATATAATACTTAATACTTTTTAGCTTTACATTTGAAAAAATATTGTATATTTAAACATAACAGAATTATGGAAGCATTACAATGCATTGAAAATACTTTTGTAAATTAACATAAATAAGAGTTTATGACAATAATACACTCTAAGGGACTCTAATACACTATAAGGAAAAAAAAAAAAAAAGATGCACCAAGAAGAAGTGGGGACAAAAATTGGTAGATGGGCTGGAATGGGTGGTCCGAATGGGACAAAAATTGGTAGATGTGATGTACATGTGCAGAAAAACAATTGATTACAGTTTCAGAAAATTTGAATGATTTAATCAAGAGAAAGGACCTCACAAAGTAAACAAGTCAATAACACGTTGGTCCACTTCTGGCCCTTATGTACGCAATTATTCGGCTTATTATTAATTGATAGAGTTGACAGATGTGCTCCTGTGAAGTATCGTGCCAAATTCTGTCCAATTGTTGCGTTAGATTGGTAAAATCCCGAGCTGGTTGTAAGACCCATTTTATGATGCTCCAAACGTCCTCAGTGGAAGAGAGATCCGGGGACTGAGCTCAACTCCACTGAGCCGCCTATTAAGGGTATTTGAAGTCACTGAAGTACCAGTTGCACGTAGGATCGACGATAATGATGAATTGGTGCTTGATTCCATCAAAACCTGTATGTTTGTCAATTTGTGTCCAGTTTGCATTACTCTTTCTTGGTGCGTCACTTTTTTTATAGAGTATATATTTAGAATATTATTTAAATAATTCCCAAAATCTAAGAAATACTGGTAAAACTTCCATTTAATCTATATAGTGCATGCTGTTCTGTTCGATAACATTTTTTTCCATATTTTAAATTGCTGCATAATCCCATGCTCGTGAAGTACCTAGATGTGTTTCTAGAGAACTGATATAGGGACTTTTTCACGTCTTCCAAAGAAGTATAATTCTTACCATTTAAGATCCTTTGAAGCGATCTCTGTAATTGGTTGTCAAAACATCCAAATAAAGTTGTAAAAGTTCCTGAACAAAAAATAGTGTGGTCTGTCATTTCTTGAAGAAATGTAACTGTCTTTTCTAGCTAGTTTAGAAAGTTTCTAGTCGATTTTTATCTCTAATTCACTTAGTTGGGATCTGCATTTTCCAGATCAAAGCATCTGATTTTCATATAATATTTCATAGTAAACTATTCCCTTCCAGTTTTAGCAAATACATAGCCTAAACTCCTAAGGATGTAAACTGGCTTTTACTCTGGTTGAAGATGCTTAGATCATGACATTTTATGCATAAATTAACAACACTTTTCTTATCATTTGTAACCATCCTCTTTGAAAACAAAATTATTTAGCTACACATCAGATAAGAATGGCAAGTAAAAATTCTCTACCAAATTTTTCCTCATGCAGTATATCGAATTTTAAAAGTTTAACTTATACAGAACATTCCGATCTGACATAATCGAAATCTCGATTTTTCCTATGCTGACTACTTTCAATTAGCGTTAATATCGACTAATCTTCAGCCAGAACGTGACTAGAACGTGGTAATCGCGCTAAGATTGAAATTGCTTGTGATAAACTTTCTAAACCATTTACGTGGAATATTTGACGATACCCTCACTGTACATAGGTAACCATTCTCACGAATTAAGTTGTGCGAGTTAAAAAGTTCATTTTTTTTTTTTCTTTAAGCAATTTTGCCGTTTTGAAGACAAAATTGCAATTATTAAGAAAATGCTCTTTTTTTCTGCCATTTTTAAACTCTTAACAAAAATTTTAAAACACAAATAAATAACATATTTTTTAAATAACCGTTTGATGTTCTTTCTGTAAAACAGTATCAGAACATTACACATATGGAAAAAATAATACTTGACTTTTGTAATGCAATGCCATCTAGAGTCCAAACACAACGAACTTCGCATCAGTAGACTAAATATCCTGATTTCTTTACACATATCTTGTCTGGTTGATTACTAAGCTATATGAAAGCATTGCTCCCTAACCCAAAATTGATAACGAAATCAATAGTAGAATTCTAGTTGCCGTTAAGGATATCGACTCTATACTGCATTATATATCCTAAATAGAAATATCTTTCATTTCGATGTATTATTTAAGATTACTGGTTTTCATTCTTTGAAACTTTCGAAAGTTATTGATTTGAAAACTTGTAAATATTATTTTAAAAAATCTTGAACAAAGTTTAATTAAATACGAAATGCAGCCATTAAGTACTTACTAGCTGTTTTAAATCTCTATTTTACTGAGGAAGTAATACAACTTTTTTTCTAATTCTAACATCTACACACTCTCTTTCTAATTCTAACATATTTACACAGCTACATATAACTCGTTTTTTTTTTCAAATACTTCATACTAGTATTTCTTAGTAGTAAAATTCTAGATATGAAATTGAAGATAATTAATATCAGAAGTTTCTATTAAAAAATAATGGTTATAAATATTAGTAACATTGATTGATCAAATTTTACTGGGCCTTTTGTCGACGCCTGGGATTTTTCTCGTGTTTTAACATGGGCATATCGTTTAGAGATATATCTAAGACTGGTTTTTCGATGGGGAAAGTTTCATAGAAAACATATATCGCATATAACAAATCACCAGAAAACTCGATGAAAATCATGTCTTTCCATCGGATTTTCATCGGACCAGTTTCTAAAATTTCTCGGATTCCGATCATTGGATTAAGCCACTTTCGATGGAACATTTCTTCTCGATGCGCTATCGATTATCGGCTGTTCATCAATTCATCGGGTTTCAATGACAAGTCATTCAATAAATGATTACATTTTGCTGCTTGGAAAACCTTATTTTATAAATGTAAATGTTGGCAGATATGTATTTATGGTTGCTACGGTCTTTTTTCTCTGACTCTTCCACCACTGCATTTATGTAGAAATGTACCCCTTAATTGATCGTGCAAACTTACTATAGAAGATTATTATATAAATATAGTGACTGAAGTGTCAAGGGAAAAGTACAGGCCATAGCAACCCTAGTCTAATACAAAATATGTCGCAAATAGTGATGTTATGTCTCCCACCTAAATGAGAAGCTTGGAAACCTGGATTTATATATCTTTTCTCTTTTAAATAATTTTATAACAATAATAAAGAATTTTTTTTATTTTTTAGATCCCGTATTTTTTTATAAATTTTATAATACATATATTACAATAGTTACAGTCAATATTTACAATACTTTCAGTTAATTCTCAATGTAATATAAATCAGAATACCAAATATGTTATTTATCATTCATCTTTGTCAGTTAAGCCTTAAAACCTCAGCCCAGAACTTTAAAGTTATTTAATAGTACAATTAGAATATACTTTATCAGTTTATACACTCATGTCTATAAATTAAGGATAATGCTAGCTTAGGCAAATAAAGGTTCAAAAGCAAAACAAACATGACTTATTCATAAAGTCCATTTATTAAACAAAAGATCAAGAGAAAAAAGAGGTTGTTTATGTAGGATACAATTTATAAAAACTACGATTTTTGCTCCCGGAAGCAATTACTAAAATTATCCCCCTTACAAAAACTTAACATTACATTGTCGGTATGATGGGTAATACATTGTATGTCTCTCAGATGATGAAATACAGTCCTTACAACACCTAGGAATGCTGGGTATTAAATTACTGATCTGATCTTGGGGAAGATTACTCTACTCAGTAAGTAATGCTCTCCGAAGTTCTGGTACACATGTAGGAGGTGGTTGACGAACTACAACTCATCGGAAAAGCATGTCCTGCACATGCTCTATCGGATTCCAGTCAGGTGAGAATGCTGGCCATTCCATACGGGTGATAGCTTCAGATTGTAGGCATCCGTGTACAACGTTTGTACGGTGAGGACGCGCATTGTCATCCATAAACACAAATTCTGGACTCATGACACCCCTAAAAAGACGTAGATGTTGTTCCCGAATAATTTCCCGATATTTTTTGGCCTATCATATTTTCGATTTGAACATGCAGATCTGTTCTGGTGCCCAATATGATCCCCACCCCCCCCTCCCAAACGAGCAGTCCTGCCCCATAGTAACGGTGTCGTTTAATGATGTTGTTTTGGTGGTAACGGGTTCCTGACTTTCTACATATGAAAGTCTGGTGTGAATCACACTGCAAGCTTAACCTAGACTCGTCGGAAGACATCACACAAGCTCACTGTGCCGATGTCCACATTGCATGTTCTCTACTCCAACTTAACCGCTGGCACAGTACACTGCCGTGAGTGGAACACATCTAATAGGCCTGCGAGCATATAGACCAATATCTCCCAAACGTCTATACACGGTTTGTCTTGAAACTGTGGCACTCGTGGCTGCAGACAGCTGACGAGACAGGTCTGATGCTGTGCTTTATTTGCTTATTTTGGCAGTTACTCCCAAATACCGGTGGTCATTCGGCATTGTAACTCTGGGCCGACCAGTACTGTAACGTCGACTGGCATTTCCATCAGTTTGGAATCGTTGCCAAAGCCTACAGATGACACTTTGGGCGGTTCTAAGTTCCCCCGATACTTCTATCTGAGTACGTCCACATTCTAGTCGGCCGATAATTCTACCACGTAAAAAATTATCTGCATGCGTCCTCTGTGTCATAACCATTCGGTTGTGGCACTGAGCGGCACACAGAACGCTTGTAAACAATTTTCCTTCTTTGCTCCCATTCCTTATCTACCACCTTCTTACACTTTCGTCATTGTAATATCATATCGGCGTTATCTGATGGCTTCCTATAATTTGCATATTAATCTTAAAGATGTGTGTGGTATTTCTACAGGTGAAAAAAAGTTTGAATTCAGTGTGAATCTGAATTATCCTTAATTTATAGACATGAGTGTAAATGAGGTATTATTTGGCTTTCTGACAAAAGTTCTAACGTTTAATTTAAATATAGATAAATTTTAAATGGTCTCAACTTTTAACAATTGTCACGATTTTTCGATAGTATCAAAATATATAAAGATTTTTTTTAGAAAGAAAACATTACTACTTTACCTACAATATTGGTATATTTTTATTTCATTATAAGAAAAAAAAAACTACTACTAATGATGCTTTTTGAGAATACGAAATACACCATTCACATTAAACAAAAAGAAGCAGCACTTTATTATTATTATTATTTTTTTTTTTTTTTATTACCTAAAACACGTCAGCTACTATAATCCTCCAGATGTCACTTTGGGAAATTAAAGAATTAACCTTTACAGAAATATTATTAACGATTTTCTCTATTTTTCTTTAGAAAAAGAATTTGATTCGTATTTTTTGACCAGTTGATTGATCACACGTTTCTAATTATCAATTAAAAAGTCTGTTTACTTTATTAGTTGGATTTCTTATTTCCATTCTACAGTTTCAAAAATATTTCTAAAACTTTTGTTCTATTAAAAGAAAAGAAAAAGTTTTCTTATTTAATTGTGCCATGTTCAATTATGGCAAACAACTTGCAATTTCCTAACTGAAGATAATATATATATATATATATATATATATATATATATATATATATATATATATATATATATATATATATATAATATTTTATTTGTTCATGCTTTCAAATAATGAATTTTATTATTTCAGTCTTTATTTTTTGCTCTAAGTTTATTAAAGTTCTACAAAAGAAATCCATATTATATATAAATGTATATATATATATATATTGCAATCTTTATAAATTTGTATTTTTAACCCTGTATCTACCGCATCATAAATTACATATAAAATCTATTTCAAGTACTTTTTCCCCCCCCAATTATTAAGAGCAGACTTAAAAGTAAAAGCAATAAAATTTGTGATTACTATATTATTATGATAAATAATGGCAATTAAATAAGATGGTACTTTTAAGTACCGTCGGCAAACAAAGGTTGAAAAAAGATCAGGACTTATTTTTAATCTTATTCACAGAGTTTATCGAAAATTGATAATATTGATAAAAACAGTTTTCTTTTATCGCAACATAAAATAAAATTACACACTACACATCTAAAATGTAGTTTGCTTTGAATGCCAGTTTTTGAGCAAAATTCGGTCTGAACTCGAGAACTAACAAAAGTTGACCATTAACAATTTCTGTTTCTGAAGCCAGTGTTGCCAGATTGGGGACTTTTTTATTCAATATCCACCAACAAATTTTAATTGTAAGTGTTGCCTAATCACTTCGAAGACGACGACGATTGATCAGTTCTGCTGGGTAGCACCTGTGCTCTAGGCACGTCTCTACCCCCGGAAGCTGAATGGAAACCAAGTACAGTGAAACTCAGAAGTAGACTAAAACAAAAAGAGAAAAGGAGAAGAAATAAGAAATTGACCTAAGAAATTAGGAGGATGGGGGGGGGGGGTTAACAGATAAACTAAATTAAATTACTTAAATTAAATATTTTTTCATATTAATTAATAATTTTTAAATTAGAAAAGTTGAAATAGACCACTGTAATTTCCGCTCCTTGAAAAAGCTCTTGCGCCCTAAGGCACAAGAGTGGACTGACCACCGAAGGCTTTGGATAAGATTTCGACTTTACCTATCAAATCGTTACAATTTTTAATTTTATTTAATGTGTTTCTATGTTTATCGATAAGTCACTAACGGCTCTATTCACCAATAACTTTAACTCTCGGTTGAACACGAAAACTTGAAAAGCGTATAAAGTCAGGGTTCAACTTTTTAGCACAGTTTGGCGCGTTGAATCTGTCACCTAGCAGCATTGTTATTGTCAGATTTTTTAGTTGAAACTAATCAATCAAAAATTATATCAAAAGCCTGACGGATAGATGGTTGAAGCAGCGGGTCAAACTTTCTTTTAAAGTTGCACTCCGGCTTCAGTCGCTTTTAAAATTTTTGCGTTGAAGCGGAAGTTGAAGTTAATGGTGAATAAGTCCATAAAACTATTAACTTTAAATTCATTAGCGATTTCTTTCAGGATGAGAGATAATTCCGATAATTCGTAAACTTCTGAAATTGACTAATTTTGAGGTGATGGACTGGCGGGTTTGACGATTTGGGAGTAGGAGTTTTCCTATTGGACGAGCCTGGGGTTGTGTCTTTTTCTATTTTCGGGGAAGAATGGGCAACCGCTATAGCTAGCCGGATGATCTCCACCACAATTACAACATTTTAGCTTATCTTGCTCCTTTTCCGTGACAACAATTTTTGGATTCATGGGTTCCTGAACATTTTACACAACGCGGTTTCATTCTACAATTAATGGACGAATGATGGTACAATTGGCAATTAAAACATTGCATCGTTCGCATCGTGTTTCTGTAGTTCTCCACCTTATTACAAAAATGGAGAAATCTATCAAGTTAAAAAATTTCCTTCGAGTTCTCATTATTGGTAAATTGAATTTGGAAGAGAGGGAGTGGTAATTTTGTTTTAAAGCTAATTAATTGGGCTACTTTGATAACTTCTAAATTAAGCTCGCATAGAGCGTCCTCAATTTTTAGAACAGGGGTATTAATGGTGAGACCCCGGATGACAGTTTTAAGAGAAGCGACAGATTTTTGGGGCATGATATTATAGTTGGCTTTCATTTCTTCGAGCTTTTGGGATATAAATTCACAATCTTCTGGTTTATCAGGAAAAATTTGGAGAAATTCGCCAGCAGGGGTGGCTGAAAAATTACAATGGTCTTTGAATTTAGCAAGGTTTTTAACAACCTGAGTTATATTTCCACATTGTATAGTGATATGTCTAGTTTTGGGAAGATAATGCTTTTTTGGATTAGAATTAGCCTGAGTAGGCGGTGGTAGAGGAACTGAGTTGTCTAATTTTTGCATTCGGGGTTTTTTTGTTCCTAGGAAAGAAAATCTAAGTCTATCTTTCTTTTAGGTGTTTTTCTGGGCGAAGGGATTCTAATGTTAAGGTCAAAATTAACAGTTTTTGAGGAGGAAGAGCCTGCATTTACCTGAGTTTTGTCCTCCTTAGAATCCTCTTCCTCCATTAACGTGGCGCCATCTGTTGGGCCGTCAGTAGTATTAAAGTCCATTCTGAAATCTGGGAAGCCAGGGATGGTTGTGCGGATTTGGCTAAGTGTAAACTCTTTAACTTTGCCTTTAAGCAGGCCAACACGAGATTCATTTTGGACGAAAATTCTCGTATCCAAAAGCTGATTATGCTTCTCATCATCCATCATCTTTATCCAGTTGGGCTGGATTTGTGGGTAAATCCTGCTTTGATAGCATTAAAAACTGTTTTGACGTAACCCGTACGAGACGGATACGCCACAAAAGCGGGGTCCTTGTGACCAACCGCAGACAAATAATTTGCAGAGAAGGGCATCACAACAGGAAAATCGGTAAAACTTCTCGACACTTCGAAGAACGGTCCTGAAAAGGACCTCTAGGTGCCGTCGAAAGCTTACAAATAACTGACAACAAAGCTCAGGAACGTACGTCTGCCCACCGAAGCAGAAAGGAGCCCTCTTGCCCTTGACACTTCGAAGATTAATCCTCTTTTATGTATATCAAATACCGCTTCTTAAAATTATTGGTGGTAGTTGAATAATAATAAAAAAAAACCAATCTGGCAACACTGTCTGAAGCGAACTTCATTTGACACTGAAAATTATTTTCCATCTTCTTATTGCGTCTAAGTTGTGGTGAGTCATTATGCCTAATTTCAAGAGATTTTAGTCGCCTTCTTTTCTTAGCCTCTGGTCTGGAGATTTTGTAGGAATTATGAGTCACTCTCCTTTTCTATTCTATTTTATTCTTTATTTTTTACAGATACTGGCTCAATTATCTCTTTATACACAACAAAGGAGTTGATCAGAGCCATTTCCATCGTTACAGAAAACAATCGGTGCCACAACGTTTTTGATTTTCTACCTCTGTCGTATTAAAAACATAACATATGAACTTTACCAATGGCTCTCATTTGTTGATTGTATTATTTTACAATATAAACAGAGTATATCCAACTTAGTTCCATCCTTCGGTGATGTATTAATTGTGCAGATTTAATTTTCAAGGTATTTCGCTAACAAATGATTATACTTATTATATTTTCATTTGAAGTAAGCAATTATTTGATCATTTATCAGCCATACCCTCCGTGGAGGATCAAAATTGTGATGACATGTCTTCAAACCATCCATAGGTATGCGTCCCAAACCTTCTCCAATTACCCATTGCGCAGTACTAGGGCGACTTTAAAACCCAACCAACCAACCAACCTTGATTATTTATCAATAATCAGCCGCCATGCTGTCAAATAAATTAAGCATTGTTTAAAATATAAATTTAAATCTATAAAATATATTTCACATATAAATGGAAATAACATTTCTTAAGACGTAAAAATCAATCATAAATATTTGCAAAACAAAATTTTGTCTGCATTCATCATCCGTAATGACGCAACGGTATTTATAAAATATTCAGTCAATAAAATAGGTAGTAGATATTATACAAATATACATAAATGCACTTTAGTTGGAACATTATCATTAATAAAGTATTATCAATCGATAAAAATATATTTTTAACTTTATCTTCAATTTTCGAGATATTATGTAAATAAATTCAAATACAGATGATCAGTTCATACAGTGATGTTTGGAAATAGAAAAAAAAAAAACGCTAAATGATGCTACCTAGAACGAATACAGCTTCATGGAACCATTATTCTTATTTTCCCAGATAAAGAAAATTATTTAGATTTGATACATATAAGTGCCGATTGCATGCAACAGTCACAAAGTGCTTTATTCAATTTTAAATCTAATGAAACTTTAAAGTACTGACGTTAGATACAGGGTTAAAGATAAGAAGCAAATAGAAAAATTGTCCTTTTTCTTGTAATATTCTCTAAGGTTCTTCTTCTTATTATTTTTTTGGTCAGTATATATAAATTTTAACAATTTTAATCTGATTAAAATTTAAAATACTGAAACCTCTAGTCATTTAGCCAATCAAGAACTATTACATATAGAAGAAATGAACAATACTCAAGCAATGGAAAATTAAATTTACACTTTTTTTACACATTGAAATTTAACTACAGATTAATATTTTAATGCGGAATTAAATTTTTAAAATGTAAATGAATACAATGTACTTATATTGTTGTGTACTAGGGGTTTGTGAATTGTCCGAGAATGAATGATAAGTTTTGCAGAGGCTTAAAAGCTTATTTACAGAATCAGGAGGCAAAAATTAACCAAATTATACATTAAAATTACAAGAAATAAATTGCATGCAACAATGAAATAACAATACAGATACAAAATTTACAAATGAGTACATTATTTACAAATATTTACATTACATATACACAAATATAGAAATATTGATGAAAATGCTATGAGGATAGTCTATCATAGTCTATCATATTGTTCTCATTTCGGTTTTGATGAAGGTGTTTTAGCAATTCAAACAACGACGTCCTTGAGTCTTTATACGACTTTATAGGGACCGTCCGAATTTGACAGTAGTTTGGGAGAGAGTCTTTTACGTTGAACTGGATTTACAACAAAACTTTGTCTCCTTTCATGAATTCGTGATGTGTAGACTTTATGTCATAACTCGCTTTCATTCTCTCCGCCGCCATGTGAATACGTTTCCGAGGAAAGTTGTACACGTCTTCAATTCGGTCCTGGAATCCATCAATGTACTCTTCTGGCGATGAAGTCGCATCTGGAGAACAAGCAAGCAGGAGATCACAATGGAAGACGAAGTTCATGTCCAAAAAGCATCTGTGCTGCAGTATAGGCAGTGGTTTCCCGAACAGCACTCTGCTACACCAACAGGAACAAAGGAAATTTCATGTCCCAATCTTGCTGATTCCTTGACAATAGAAGAGAGAGGTTATTCAGAATGGTGCGGCTAAACCTCTCAACCATACCGTCTGACTGGGCATGTAAGGGCGTTGTCAGAGTTTTGTCTATGCCGAGTAACTGATACAGGCCTTTGAAAACAGCAGAGGTGAAGTTCGTACCTTTATCGTTATGCAGGTGTAGGGATGTGTCACACCTTGACACCGATTGCTGCATTAGGACGTCCGCAACTATGCATACTTCTTGATCGAAAATGGGATACGCTTCAGGCCACTTGGTTACAGCGCCTAGAATACACTGTTTGGAAAGCGACCAGCAAATCAGTGTCTTTAAAATTAAGCCTCTAAACAGAGGCCAGTGCGATGAAGTTTATTGCTTGAAAAACTCCCTATTGGTTAATAATGTGCTTAGATCACGGGATTGAGCAGACGAAACTGGAAAAAGCCAATCAGCTCTTCAGTTTGAGCAAAAAATTTGGTTCCAGCGCCATCTGGGAAGCTTAAATTTTTTAACAGTATTTTAAGCATTCGAGCATAATCGCTTGCCACACTGTATTTTCTAGGCTCTGAAACATGATGAACTAGTCCATCACGACGAGGCTGTATTATTGCCTATGGAGGTACGTGGCAAAGGACCAGAGATGATGAAGGCGATCCGCTCAAGTGGCACTCCCACATTATACCGATGCAACCTTCCTCGGGTTCCTTACCTCGGGCTTTTACGAATTGCACAAGATTTGAACCATCTCTCAACGTTTTCCCTCGCCTTGCACTAGGAGAAGCATTCTCAAACTTTCTGGAGAGTTTACATCGCTCCCAAATGGTCTCCAGTAGGTCTATTTTGCAGCTGCTTAAGAAGGTCTGGAATCTTGGATTTTCGTAATAAAATCTGTCATTTGAATTTCCTTCTATCGTATAATTCTCATCTTCTGTACAATACGCCATTTATAATATGAGAAAAGTTCCAGAGAGGCCATTAACATTTGGTGATGGACTCAGTGGGGAAATGTCCTGCTTGCTAGGTTTGTTGCTGACATCTCTCAGAATTGTAGTATTGGTTTTATGTCACGACCTTCTAAGTGGGCTTGTCTAACTTCCTTATCGCTCCACGGATCCTGTTTCAATGGCGCTGAAACTGAAGCTTGGAAAGCAAATGGATTTATCTTTATTTCTCTTCAGCTATAGAGTAATACTTGCAATTTTCAGAGCAGGGCTTCTTGAAATTTAGAAGCCACGTTTAGGATGCATGGTTAGTCCGAAGTAGGAATCTTCTGCCATAGATATAATGATGAAAATGTTCTATGTCCTTTACAATTGCGAACAGCTTTTTCCTAGTCGTACAGTAGTTTCTCTCCGGTTTAAACAAACATTTACTCCAGTAGGTAATGACATGTTCTTGGCCATCAAGTTCCTGCGACAAAACAGCATCGACACTTTCATGGCTAGCATCAGTGTCTAGTATAAATTGTTTATCGGGTTGTAGATAGGTCAAAATAGGCGAAGATGTTAAAGCCTCTTTAAATCTCTTGAATGCTTTTCACACTCTTCTGTACACAGGAACTTTTTCTGGGCTTCCGCTAGCTTGTGGAGTGATCTGGAAGTACTTGAAATATCCTTCACGAACTTCTTGTAATATGTATACATAATCCCAAAAAACTTCACAATTGATGGATATTTCCCAGTCGACTCCAGCTCTTGACTGCAAAGATTTTCTCGGGATCATTTCTCATTACTTTGGCGTTGATTATATGGCCGAGATAAATTACATCACGACGGAAAATGTTGCAATTTTTAGGATTCAATTTGAGGTTATCCATTCTAAGCTTTTCAGCAACCTACGGATGTTTCTTAATTGTTCTTCAAAAGTACGCTCCATAATGATAATATAACCAAGGTTTACTACACATGCTTCATAGGAAAGTCATTTTAAGACTGTCTCTGTCAGGCGTTCGAAAGTTGCAGGTGAACTACATAATGCAAATGGCATAGCTTTAAATTGCTACAAAACTTATCCCGTAGTGAATGCAGTTCTCTCACAGTCGTCAGGATGTAAATGTACTTGACAACAGTCGCTCTTCAGATCCAGCGTCGAGAACTACTGATTGCTAAAAAGTGTGTCCAATGTCTCGTCAGTTCTAGGAAGAGGGTAACTATCTTTCTTCGTGATGTCATTCAAACGACTATAATCCATGCAGAATCTCTTTGAAACATCCTTATTTTGCACTAAAATTATGGGAGAGGCTCAAGGACTTGTAGATGGTTCAAAGACGTCATTATGCTGCATCTAGTTTTGTAGCTCAGCCATTTCGTCCTGCTTAGCAAAATGGAAATCTTGGATGTTGTTTGATTGTAGGATGATTTACTGTATCGACACTGTGCTGGGTAATTTTCATCCTCCCGATGTCTTCCGGTGTTTGAGAAAACAGGACTCTAAATTCATATATTAGCTTCTCCAAAACACGTTTCTGACCAATTACTAACTCTGCATTCTTGAAAAATTCCGCTATTAAAATCTCAGAAGTCTTAGCCTCGGTTGTTTGGGTCTGCAGGTTAATGCATGTCACTGGCGTGTAGGTTAACACCTCATCTTTCTTTACTATCCTTACTTTATAGCTTACGTCGGTGATTATCACAGGAATATTGTTCTTTCAAAGGTCAATCAGAGATTAAACTATCAGAACTTCTTTCAGGCTTTTGTATGAATTCGAGTATTCAATCAGCCCATAGCGGAAGTATTGTTGTTTAGGAAGTGTCCCAGAAATTTATGTCTTTGTACGTGGAGGAACGATATTTTGAATTTCGCAGTTATCACACATATTGATTGGATGCCTTAACTTTCCACATTAAAAACAGTTATGTCTTCTGAATTGGATGTAACTGGCATTTCCAAATGTGATGGTCAAGTTCATTTTTTTATGAGTTTTGATTTCGTCTCCGATCACAGTCTAGAGTGAAACGCAGGGCGGCGTCCAGATAAACTTCCCTTCAAGTTCTTCAGCAACATATGTTCTAACGATGATCACGTTGGCTCTAGTGTCAAGAATAATGCGGCAGAAAAAGTTATTAACTAGTCTATAATGTCCATTATCGCCGCCACTCATTTTGAAACACTGTATAGTGGGGCTCTCTAACTACGGATAACCTTTGCCTCGCGAGATGGCTTTTTTTATATTTCTTTTCGGTGACTTTGAAATCTGGTTATTTTTATTAGTTTGTATTATTGGATAGCTTCTTTTGACATGTCCAACTCTTCCACAGCTTCAGTACTTTATATTCGGATTGTTGCTTTATCCATTATTTTCTAAACTACAGAATCTCCTTGTGATGTCTGCCAGACTTTTCTTTATTTCTTTAAGGTCAGCTTGAGAATAATCCAGAGAGACTGTTCTAATGCTGCGGCGGTCTTTACGGGAGGTATGTTAGTCTGCCTCAATCTTCAAGGCATACGTTAAAGCTGCTTCAAAATTCTTGGCATTGGAGAGTTGAAGGTTTTTTTGCGTCTCTGGATCTCGCACGGCATCGATAAAATATTGGAGGGCTAAAATACACGAATTTCAGCATGAGAATCTGAGAAAGTTAAGTGTGACATTCTCTGAATATCTGTTGCCAGCTCTTGTAATCTTTGACTTGCTTTCTGATAACGTGATTTTAACAAGACGACTACATTCTTCCGAGCATTTTTGTCCGAAATGTAGCTCCAATACTCTTGTCAGAGTCACGAAGTCATACCGCTGTTCCTTCAAAATAGTTTCCAGGATGACAATCGCGCCGCCCTGTATTGATGCTGCTAAATGAACAAACTGTTTTGGCTGTAGGATCTCATTCATTAGCTTCAGCTACGATGGAAAACTGTGTCTTAAATACTTGGAAAGATGGTGTGCCATTATAAATAGGAAGCTTTATCGTTTCTTGATTCTGAATTGTTCTTTCTTTTCTTTCATCTTACTGTGGCATCTATGCTAACTTTTCTTCTAGTTTCCGGATTTTCCATTGCATTTTATTTCCTAATCTTTGTTTAAACTTCCTTTCAAAATTTCTTATCAATTCCCAGTTACACCCTTTTTCCATTTTCTCTCAAATGGAAAATTCTTCCTCTATTTTCTTAAATTTGCTTTTTACTTCTGAAAATCTTCCTTTCAGCTCTTAGTCTATCTTCTATCTTTATAACTTTATCTTCCGTGCCATCTATTCTATTGTCCATAACTCATAATATACTCTCTATTACTTCTTTCATGGATATCATCTCTTCCTGAGCAGCTTCAACTTCTTCTTGAACCTTTTTTGCCCCCTTTCCATCTTTTCCTGTACTGCTTTCATTTCTTTCATTACTTCGGTCAATCCGTTTTCCATCTTTTCTTGTACAGCTTTCATATCTTTGTTTAATACGGATTTTAAATCGCTAATCTGAGCGGCCAACACTTCCAGACGTTTCTTCATTTCTTGTTCCATACCTCTAGTTATGACCATTCAGCAGACAATCCTGCTCCTGGCCCCAGAATTGTTGCATACTCGAGGTTCGGGAATTGTCAGTGAATGAATGATTGGTCTTGCAGAGGCTTAAATGTTTAATTACAGAATATCCCAGAAAATTACAGGTGTGTTAACCAAGTATCAACTTCAGTTTCACCAGAAAACACAGCTTAAATAATAGCTGACAACACAAATATCACAGCATAAACTGTATTGTAAGCATAACACACAGCATATCAGCTGTAATCAATAGCAGAGGCCTGGTCAAGCAGAGCTGCTTATACCACAATGGCAGGGTAAAACTGAATACTGCGGCTGAGATGCGATCCATTTATATAGCCTCGTATAATTCCAGAATTTTCCATTTCGTGAAATATTCGATTTAAAGCGTATATTACCGATATTTCGATAATAAGGATTTTCTTGCCAAAGTCGTCAAAAAGTCAGCAAAGGTCGAAACTCGGCACATTCGCCACCAAGGCTTTTTAGAGGATTTTTAAAGGAAAATGAGCTACTTTAATGCCAGAACAAGCTAGAAATGCAGAAATTTTACATTTTATAGCTTGACTAAGCCTTTTTAAATGAAATTACATAAAAATAACGACTAATATTCAGAAATTCGCAATAACATATATATACACATATGCATACGTTATTCTATGTAAATATGCAGGAAATTATAATTCTAACATTTATATTCATAAATATGTGTGCTGTAATTATATTGTTTTTAGCATGAGAATTAGACATTAGCTAGAAAAACAACATAGATATTCCAATGTTACATGTGTAAAGATTTCTCAATCAGTCTTAAACGCTCTGCTGATAAAATGTTTTTTTTTTCTCCCTAAAATACAGAGAACATATATTTCAGATATAATTGTAATACTTCAAAATATTTTATCCCTCGTGTTACAATCAGATGCAAGAATAGATAAAAAGTAAAGATACCCCTTAAATGGAAATCAGAAAAAATGTAGAATACATTGAAAGATTAGGTGCATTCCACCAGCCAGCACACTTTTGAAATTACGAAAAATAATTAGATCATTAGAAAGTACTTCTTTAGTACCGGTTAGTACCGAAAAAATGTTCGTTAGTACCTTCAACAGTACCAAGGATTGAATAGTACAAAAATTCGAGATTGTGAAATGGTAGCCCGTGTAAGTTTCAAATATCAAATTTCAACGATGACAATGGATATTTCATTCGTTAGTACCGACAATAGTACCAAGTTCTGAAGAGAACAAATATTCAAGATGGTAGAATGGTAGGCCGTGCACTTTTGAAGTATCAGATTTCAGCGATGGCAATTGAAAGTACTTCTTTAGGTTAGTACCACACAAATTTTCGTTAGCACCGACACCAGTAACAAGTACTGAAGAGTAGAAAAATTCGGGCTGGTGAAATGGTAACTCGCGAACTTTAAAAATATTAAATTTTAAAGATGTCACTCGAAAGTTCTTCGTTATTACCGTTTAGTACCGATATCTGTTCTAAGTATTGAAGAGTGCGAAAATTTGCGCTGGTGAAACGGTAGCCTGCACACTTTTAAAATACAGGATTTCAACGATGAAATTCAAAAATTGAAATTACTTCGTTAGTACCGATTTGTACGGCAAAAATGTTTATTAATACTGACACTAGTACGAAGTACTGAAACTTAAAAATTTACAGATTGGTCAGCGTAAATTTTAAATATCAAATTTCACCATTGTCATTCAGAATTATTTTGTACTTTGAAATTATTACCGCAAACGCTTCGATAGTAAAGACACCAGTAAAAAGCACTGGAGTACCGAGAAAAGGAATAAGACCCCATGTTAAACAGGGATTTGCGCTTTTTTCAAAAAATGCAATTTTAACAGTACCACTGCTGTATAATTCTATTATCAATACTAACTAAAATTTTTTCGGTACTAACCGGTACTAACGAAGTTCTTACAATTGGCATCTTACAAATAATATATTTGAAAATTGCGCGAGTTAGCATTTCACCAGCCTGAATTTTTGTACTCATCAATATTAATTATCAATGCCGGTACTAAGGAAAGTTTTTGTAGTATTAACCAGTACTAACAAAGTGACTTTCAATTGGCACCATTAAAATTAGATATTTCCGAAATATGCGCTACTGTTTCACAAGCCCGAACTCTTGTACTCTTCAGTACTTTGTACTGGCGTCTGTACTAACGAAAATTCTTCGGTACAAACTGGTAACTTTCGAATGACATTAGTAAAATTTGATATTTCAAAAGTACACGAACTACCATTTCACCACCCTGAATTTTTGTTTTCTTCAGTACTTGGTACTGGAGTCGGCATTAGCAAAAAGTTTTGCGAATCTAATCGGAACCAACGAAGTACTTTCAAATAATATTGTTGAAATTTAATATTTGAAATGTGCGTGGGCTACCATTTAACCAGCTCTAATTTTTGTACTCTTCAGTGCTTGGCATTGGAGTCGGTACTAACGAAACTTTTTGCGGTACTAACGAAGTATTTACGAGTGGCATCGTTGAAATTTGATATTTCAAAAGTGCGCTGGCAATCATTTTTCTCCAGTCCGAATTTTTGATGCTTTTTAGAACTTCGTACTGGTGTCGTTACCAAGAAAAATTTCTACGGTACTAACTGGTACTAACGAAGTACTTTCAAGTGACAGCGTTAAAATTTGATATTTCAAAAGTCTACCATTACACCAGGCTGAATTTTTGTACTCTTTAGTACTTGGTACTGGTGTTGGTACTTATAAAATTTTTGCGGTTCTAACCGGTACTAACGAAGTACTTTCGAATGACATCGTTGAAATTTGATATTTGGAAAATGCGTAAGCTACTGTTTCACCATCCTGAGTTATTTGTACTTTTCAGTACTTGGTGCTGATGTCGGCACTAACGAAAATTTTTGCGGTACTGACCGGTACTGACGAAGTACTTTCAAATGACATAGTTAAAATTTGATATTTGATGAGTTTGTGTACCATTTCACCAGTCCTAATTTTTGTTCTCTTTAGTACGTGATACCAGTGTCAGTACTAACGAAACTTTTTGTCGTACTAACCGGTACTAACGAAGTACTTTCGAGTGACAACGTTGAAATTTGATATTTCAAAAGTAGGCGGGCTAGCATTCAAGAGCCTGAATTTTCGCACTCTTTAGTACTTCGTACTGGTGTCTGTACTAACAAAAATTTTTGCGGTACTAACTGGTGCTAACGAAGTACTTTCGAATGATATCGTAATATTTGATATTTAAAAAGTGCGTGGGTTACCATTTCACCATCCCGAATTTTTGTATTCTCAGTACCTAGTGCTAAATTTAGCATTAAAGAAAACTTTTACGGTACTAACCGGTACTAACGAAGTACTTTCGAATGACATCGTTGAAATTCGATATTTCAAAAGTGTGCGGGCCATCATTTCACCAACCCGAATTTTTGTACTCTTCAGTACTTGGTACTGGTGTCGATACTAACAAAAATTTTTGCTGTACTAACCGGTACGGACGTTGTACTTTCGAATGATATAAGTCGTTTTCTTAATTTCAAAAGTGTGTGTGCTGGTCAAACGCATCCTGAAAAATTGCACCATTTCTTACGTTTAAACATGGTCATAAAGAAGGATTAAAAAAAAAAAAAAATCTGGTGTGAAACAACCACACGACTTCCATTACCCACTATTACACGTATTATGTGCATTTTTGAGAGATAATGTGATCAGAAAACATAAAAGTGACCTAAAGAGAAAATCGTTAGAGCCATTTTTGAGATACCAACATTTACAAAAAATCAATTATTGACAGGAAAACAATAATTACATACAAAAGCATATTTAAACGTGAGTTAAAATGGCGAGTTTGAAAAAAATCCGTACATCTGTTTAAAAAGGAACGCCCTTGGAAGACCTGAAATTGAGCTATTTATACAGGACGCGTATCAATTTTCCTGAACTAACCAACTATATCATTCGAAAGGACATCTAATAGAGTGTTTATATAGCAAATTTCAAGAAAATCGTTAGAGCCGTTTTTGAGATAGGGACTTACGGTCCCACTTCCGGTTTCCGATGTCCCACTTCCGGTTAAACTCAATTATTGACAGGAAAACAATAATTACATACAAAAGCATATTTAAAAGTGAGTTAAAATGGCAAGTTTGAAAAAAATCCGTACAACCGTTTTTAAAGGAACGCCTTTGCGAGGCCTGAAATTGAGCTATTTATACAGGACGCCTATCAATTTTCCTGAACTAACCAACTATATCATTCGAAAGGACATCTAACAGAGTGTTTATATAGCAAGTTTGAAGAAAATCGTTAGAGCCGTTTTTGAGATACCTACTTACGGTCCCACTTCCGGTTTCCAATGTCCCACTTCCGGTTTTTCAATTTTCACCAAAAATTTGGAAATTTCATCTGTACACCAGACGTATTTCAATTCTAAAATTTCGTAGCTCTATCTTTATTAGTTTCTGAGCTATAGTAGCCAGAAGATTCTCCACATACATACACACACACACACACATACATACACACTGACCAATTGCCAAAAATCACTTTTTTGGACTCAGGAGACCTTAAAACGTGTAAATCAGGTGAAAACCCGATATCGAATTTTCAGACCGAATACAATACTTCCATTACCTACAGTAGTAGGGTAATGGAAGTAATAATGGAAGTAAAAATCTATTACCGATTCTAAGGTTGCATTGTTCTTTATTGTTGGCACAGCTGCATATGATAATAAACAGAATTATGTTAAACACTTTAGCATTAGGCATAACATTGTCAGTCAAATGCACAATAAATTTTCTAACGCATATTTTGTATATATTACATCTAAAAATTAAAAAAATAATGGAGCAGAAATATTACATAAAATAACTTTTTATGTAATAGGATATTATATCTTTGTTAGTGTAATCGTATCTTATTATGAAAACTTCGAACAATTAAATTATTATTCAGTAGTTCTAACTTCTAAACAAATATTTTGTCGTTAAACGTGCGAACTTGGAAGAAATTTTCACCTCATTTATTCCTAATTTGGTCTCAGACCAAATTAATCACAGATTTATTATTTTTAAGGGCTAGTGCTTTAGAAGATCTTGAAGTTGGTGTGCGATTATTTTTAAAATGATTAAATGATTTTAATTTAAAATAACAAATGTTCATTTTTAAATAATAGTACACTTAACGCGATAAAATATTATATAGAAAATATTTTGTTTACCTTAGCTGCAATTCTAATTGTTTTCTATAGCCGGTATTTCATAATAGTTATCTTCGTCTAAGTTATTGCATAATTTCGTTATTAAATAAAACAAAAATATATGCTTTAATTTCAGAAATACTGTCGCAAGGAAATTGGGATGGTTGAAACCTATAGTATAAGAGATTTAGAAAGAAATAAAAATTTCAAAAATGAAATTAAATATCCTTTATGTACTTTCAAACCTAAATTTAGTTAATATCATTTTTGTAATTGCGTATATATGAACACTTTGCCCTGCTGTTTTATATATGGATTTAATTAGTGTTATCATAAAATATTAAGACGAATTTCTAAAATATATTTCGTCAATTTTTCTTTTATTTTCCTTTACAGAAAGATTAAAGATCTTATCTTCAAAAAATAAATGAAAATAAATGCCCCAGATAAAATTGAAGAAAATCTTGTACTACCATCATATGCTATAGATCTTAAATTATATCAGAGCAAGAGGGCGGAGGTAGAGAAGTTTCAAATCGAGCGGAAAAATGACTGATGAAAACGATAACACTAATAGAGTTGGAATGCTAAATTAGACAAGAATAGATTAATCTTAATGAAATAATCTTTCTTTTTGCATTGAGTTTGACGTAAAGAAAGAGATATGAGTGTTATTTACGTTTTAAATTCGATCCCAATTTAATATCATTCTTTAGCTTTAATATTTGCTTATGATTTATCTAAAGAGATAAATATTAAATGAAATATGCTATCCAAGAGGTTACTGTACACACACTCTCAAACGTTAAGATTTTTGAATATCAATATTTCTTTATAGATTTTTTTTTTTTTTTTTTTTTTTTTTTTTTTAAGATTTTGTAGTAATTTTCTCTGAATAAATAAGGAGAGAAATTCTATAAAAAAATATCGGTATTCAATATTCGCAGTGGTTGGCAGCTATGCATACAGTGTTAATTATTACTAAGAATTAACTGAAGTATCTGAATAATGTTTATTTCTTACATTCATTACCTAAATAAGGTTGTAAATTATAGCTATTGATATTTGTTTGTTTGGTTTAAAAATGCCGTAGACTAAAATAACTCAGAAAACATGCTTAACTCTTTTATAGGAAGGATTATAGTAAATTTTAATTATTACTAACAAGGGAACTCTTTCAAGTGATAATCACCGATTTCCTTCAAAAAAATTACAGAATATAGTTTACGTTGCACTTAATTCACTGGTATAAAAATTAGCCGCTGAATCGCAACAGGAAAGCCACAAAAAATTATAAAAAATTACATTTTGAACTCCAAATACGAAAAAAGTCATCGCCAAATCACATTAACCTTTCTTCAATGATGCCAAAGAACTTAAGTATGGGAGGGTAGTATTTTTTATCGTTCTAGGGGTTACTGAAGCAAGGAAGCCATCCCCTCCGCGGAGGATAAAAATTAAGATGTCATGTCTCCGAAAGATCTCTAAGTGTGAATATAAGGCCGTCTTTAATTTCCCACTGCGTAGCTATAGTGTGACGTTAAAGCCCACCAACACTCAAGATATTTTCTGAAATCTAGAAATTTCTGTTTAGAAAAAGTGACATTATGTTTCATGTTAGATCCAATATTTTCAATTATTTTATGTAATGTTTCAAAATTGCATTTATTTAAAATAATGCAATTTCAATTTCAGAGTTACTTTTACATTACTCCAGCTTATATATAATCTGGAGTAAATTAATATCTGAAGCTCTCGGCATGTGCATTTATATAAATTTGCACACGATTTAAAAACTAATCTGATTTATAGGTTGGTTGGCTACGTTTTACGTCGCACTAGTGCTGTGCAATGGGCAATTGGCGACCAATATGAATTATAATATTTGATTGAACATTTGATTATTAGAATAGTTGATTGAAATTAATTCTCAAATAAATAAATAATAATTAAAATATTTAAGATATTTAAGATATTTGAGGTTGAGTAGGTTTTAAGTTTTAATTCGCACTACAGATATGCAAGGGCACTACAGATATGTCTGGGATATATTCCTAGAGATGGTCCTTAGATGTGCTATTAAAATTTTGATTCTTTACGGAGAGTTTATTTAAAATAGGAAAAACATGTGCATAACTACTACTTTATAGCTTCTTACCTTTCTTGCAATTTATTTTATATATGTTTACAAATAATAATATAAAGAATTTTGTAAGAATATGCATTAGAATTTCATAAGGTTGGTTGGGTTTTACGTCACACTAGTGCTGCGCGATGAATTTCATAGGCAATTTTATAGAATTATTAACTGCGAAATCTTGTTTTTAAAAAATAATTGTTATGCTGAATGCAGACCCTCTGTGGCCGAATGAGTATGTCACCCTTGCTAATCACTTTCCAGTGTAAAAGAATGGGTTCGATTCCCCAGCTGACCCAGGGTGTTTTATTAATTTTTTGTATTTTAATCCGGTTATGTTATAGCTGTGCTCATCTCGACGAAATTTACAGGAGTATGGGGCGGGGGATGCCGAGTCTAACATACAAATCGGATGTATATATTAAAAATAAATAACATACAGTTGGTAACAAAAGTGTCCAAACATTAGCAAAAATTCCTATGTAAAAAAAGTACACTTCGTACGATTTTATTAAATAAATCCTTGTCAAATCCTAATCTTAGTCAGTGCAAGAGCATGATTCGATAAGGATTTATTTAACAAAACCGTTTGAAGTGTACTTTTTTTACATAGGAATTGTTGCTAGTGTTCGGACACTTTTGTTACCGACTGTACGCAGAATGCAATCATTTATCACCTGCAGATGTCACCGGACCATCCTCAGAAGTGCATCGCAAACAGTCACCAATTGCCCACAGTGCAGTACTAGTGCGACGTTAAACCCAACCAACAAACAGGACGAAATTTTGGGTAGAATCATAGATCGTCTCCAATTGCTCATTGCGTAGCTCTAATGAGATACTGGATCCACACAACTGTCTGTGGAGTTGCTTGTTCGTCGAAGGTTCGTACAATCGGTAACAAAAGTGTCTGAACACTAGAAAAAATTTCTATGTAAAAAAAGTACACTTCATACGGTTTTGTTAAATAAATCCTTATCGAATCATGGTCTTACACTGACTAAGAACTGGATTCGACAAGGATTTATTTAACAAAACCGTATGAAGTGTACTTTTTTCACATAGGAATTTTTGCTAGTGTTTAGACACTTTTGTTACCGACAGTACTGCCCAATAAAATGATCAGACTTAAGAAAAATGTGTTCGGATACGAAATGCTTTCATTTTAGTTTTAAAAAAAAGCTTTGTGTTTTAATATATAATGTTTTATTTTATTTAAATTTATATAAAAGTCTTGTTTAATGTTGTTATTAAAAACTTGGAGTTAATGCTCTTGCAATTGTTATTGACACAGCTTATTTAACTGAAATATTAAATATTATTTAGAATTTCGACTAAGTAAGTCTCAATCTGGTAAATTATCTGGTTTTTGTTAACTATTCTGAATTCTCAAGTGCTCGACAGCGTACAGAGTTCGTTTGGCTATCAAATAGAAAGAAGAACATCTACAGTCGGTAACAGAAGTGTCCGAACACTAGCAAAAATTCCTATGTAAAAAAAGTACACTTCATACGGTTTTGTTAAATAAATCCTTGTCGAATCATGTTCTTACACTAACTAAGACAAGGATTCGACAAGGATTTATTTAACAGATTCGTATGAAGTGTACTTTTTTTACACAGGAATTTTTGCTAGTGTTCGGGCACTTTTGTTACCGACTGTACATCTATTAAATCTTCATTGCAATGAAATTCCGAAGAATGCAGTCGCCAAACAGGCGCTTTTTGGGAAATATTGCAGACATGCTTGCATTTTTAATAATTTTTTATAGCTTATCTATTGCGACTCAGCAGCTAATATTTTAGGAAGCTGCTATTCATGATTAAATCTTATGCCAGAATTTTTTTCAAGAAAATCGGCGATTATCACTTCAAAGAGTTCCCTTGTAAGAAGCAACTGATATATATGGATAAAATTTATTTTGTTTGCTAATTGACATATATTACCATATTATTGCAAACTACAGTTATAAACTTCTTTTTTTATTTTAGGAAGCCGTATAGTGAAGTAAACCCGCTTCCAAAGCTATCTGACGAGTTCTACATGACGGTCTTCGAACGGTCAAGAAACACAGGAGAAATGCATAACTGTTGATCATGACAAGAATCTATAATAATAAAAGAAGATGTCTGTCTGTCTGTCTGTGTCTCTCTGTCTGTCTCTCTGTCTGTGCATTTATACGTTCAGCCACTACTGAACGCAGAAGTACAAAATTTGGCATACGGGTGCTCAGAAACCTTCCCGAGTTGATAGTGAAAACAGATTTTAAAAAATTTATTTAGTTCCGGAGATATTAATTAAAATGTAGACCCATGTCTAATCAAAAAGAGATCTCAATTACTCAGAATTCACCGGGATTGCATAAAAATAGATATTTTAACGGAGTTAAAAGCAGAAAAAATGGAAAATAAATTAGAAATATTAGTCCGATCGTTACGAATTTGGTACCAAATGAAAGGGGAATTTTTTCCGAATCTAAGAGTGCAAGCGGCTTATCGATACATCAATTAGATTTTTTTAAAATTAACTAAAGTATGAATTTTTTGTGGCAACATCATTTCAAATGCCGAAAGTCTGCCATGAAAAAGGAAATGATTGTAACCAATCAAGATGTCACGTGTTTTGTAGTGGGGGAAAAAATTGCAATTTTCAAATTTTTTAAAATTTTCATTCACGTTACATTTGAATTAATATTCGGCCTAGACAGCATATTATACAGCTACTGCTCAATTTTCATGAAAATATATGAATAAATAAAAAAATGACATATTTATCGGAAAAAAAAGATTAAGTTTTCTTTTATATTTTGCAGTATTTGCAGCCGTTGAAATTTCGTAGTATTTGGTTTTAATGCACGATAATTCGATTGTGAATATTTTTGAAAGAGAACGATTATTAGCAAGGGGGAAAAGGGGCCAAAAAAAAAAGAGTTACAGCGTTTGAAATTGGTTGGCATATTTAGATTTTAAGGCAAGGTAAATCGATTGCGGATATTTTTGAGTGTAAAATTTTTATTATCGACGGAAGGGGGGGGGGAGAGCAAAGGGGCAAAGATGTAGAAAAAGAACGGGAGTTTCGGAGAAAACAACGGAATACCCAGAACACCTTTATTTTCAATATTTCAAATTCTAATTATGATTAAATTACATTTAATGCATCATTCGAAAGATATTTTAAAGTATTTTTATATTATCGAAAGTGGGATTCGAGATTTCACCTGATTTACATGTTTTAAGGTGTCCTGATTTATTTTTCTTTTTTATCTCAGCTTCTAATTAATATAATTTCATGAGTAATATGTAATTTTAAAAGTTATTTGAATTGGAATTGAAGAGTATATATTTCAAATCTCTGACGGAATTGAACAGTAGATTACAGAAATTTCTACTGCCAGATGGCGCTGTAATATTTTAATATTTCAATATTCCAAATTCTAATTATTATTAAATTATTTGTAATACATCATTCGAAAGATATTTTAAAGTTCTTTTTTTTTATCGAAAGTGGAATTCGAGATTTCACCTGATTTACACGTTTTGAGGTCTCCTGAATCGGTTTTCTTTTGCATCTCAGTTACTAATTAAAATAATTTTACAAGTAATACATCATTTGCAAGCTTCGTTGATTTGGAATCTAACAGTAGATTACAGAAATTTCTACCGCCAGATGCGCTGTAATATTTTAAAAATTCAATATTTCAATTTCTAATTACGATTAAATTATTTTTAATGCATCATTGGAAAGATATTTTAAAGTTCTTTTATATTATCAAAAGATTTCACCAGATTTACACGTTTTGAGGTGTCCTGATAAAAAAAATCACTTACAGTCGGTAACAGAAGTGTCCGAACACTAGCAAAAATTCCTATGTAAAAAAAGTACACTTCATACGGTTTTGTTAAATAAATCCTTGTCGAATCATGTTCTTACACTAACTAAGAACAGGATTCGACAAGGATTTATTTAACAGAACCGTATGAAGTGTACTTTTTTTACACAGGAATTTTTGCTAGTGTTCGGACACTTTTGTTACCGACTGTACGCCGCTATACAAAAAAAAATTTAACATGAGTGTACAGACAAAAATTATATAGTTATATTGAAAAGGAAGAGGGCGCCGAAGGCGCTACTGAACGGGAATTTACTGCGATTAAATTTTTCAATAAGCTATTTTCACTATTTATCAATAAGCTGTTATTAGACCTGAAACGGGAAAAAGGCGCCGCAGGCTCCACCGAGCGGGAGTTTCGTAAAAGTCGGATTTTTCAGAGATCGTGAACCAGCTGGTCGCCGAAGGCGGCTAGTAACAAATAAAATTAAGTTTCTATCTCTGTTACATTTTCGTAATAATTTAATTTTTAAGGTACCCCTGTGTAATATGGAAACGTATGTTTAAACAATAGACACGATAAAAGTACTTTCTTTAATAGAATAACGCATTGAAACCTATCTAAAATTCTGTTTTTATCTAAAATTAAATATAATGGGTTAATATTTACATTTCATGATAAGAAGCTTTTTGAATGATTTTTAAAAAAGTATTTTAAAACATTTTACAAAATATCCAGTTTTTGAGTCCATTTAAATTCGTTAATGAAGTTTTGTAGTTTGAGATAGCAAAAATAAAGTTTTAAATGAAAAACTTTAAAAATGCTATACAAATAAACTGTCGCTACACGTTATTTCATAAATTTACGTTTTTTAAAATAACCATACGATTTTTGTTTTTGATCTGATGTCACATTTTTAGAAGGTTTTCTAAGTATTATCAAATTAAATACATTTTTATTTATTTTTGTAGTTACTAAGTAGTAATTCTTTGTCCAAAACAGTTAATTACAAAGCATCATTTTGAATAACTTCCATTGCGTATATTGAAACACAAGGGTGCTTTTTAAGACAAAAATGGGAGCATGTAAACATGCGAAAAAATATTTGAGCCAATCCAAAACGATCACATTCTTGTCAGAAAAATTTAAAATACGAAACAGCAAACAAATACTCCATTCCATGTAAGGAAACAACAACAACAACAACAACAACAAAAAAAAAAAAAAAAAAAAAAAAAAAAAAAGAAAGAAAGAAAGAAAAAAAGAAAATTGTGAGAATTTTTTTTCGTTTCGCATCTAACATTTTAGCAATGGATATTTTGATAATTACATCACCATTTAGATCGTCTTTACATTTAATCGCTGACTCTAACTTTTCCACATGTTATGTTTAAGCGGTCAAAAAAAATATAAATCTCGAGATTTGTTTTTCCATCTTATTTTCAAAGAGTTAAAAAGGACTAATTTTTGATCGTCGCACCAAGAGATTTTCTCCAAAAAATTCGCAAAATGAGAAGATGCGCAAATCTGTGAATTTTCCAGCGCATGAAAATTAAACAATTGACAAAACGTGGACGTAAAATGAATTGCTTGCTGTCGAGATTGGTATTGAGGTTGTTTAAAGTCGCACGAGATCTATGAAGTAGGCAACTGGCGACGGTCTGGGATTCGGTACTTTCCATAGATATTAATTTTACGGAGCATGGAGGACAGGTGCAGTCAGAAAAGTAAATATTTTAGCCAAATAAACGCATTATAAGCATAAGATAACCTTGCCTAACATGAAATAACTTTTTCCACGAAGCATGCATTAAATAGTTCAGTTTTTTATAATTTTTTTCTCTTGAAAAGTGAATTATATGCGTACACACAAGGCGGAAGCCTCACAAAATGTATTTTGTTTACTTTAGAAACTTCACTATTGTTGCCTTGAAAATCGCTATCCAAGGCAATGAAACTTATTCTTCTATTAAAAGAAGGCTTCCAGTCTCTTTGTTACTGAAAATTAAAAAATTATAGCTGAAGCTTTTCCTTTACTTTTTTTTTTTTTTTTTTTTTTTTTTTTTTTTTTAAATAATTGTTAATGATTTTAAAAATACACATCTTTTGTTTATTAAATTTAATTAAAAAATGCAAATAAAATATTGATTATACCATTATTATACCGTTATACCATGATTCGGAAGGTTTCATGCAAAAACCTCTTTTTATAATGGATTAATGATGAAGATTTGATAGAAATATTGCTACTTGAAAAAAGATATTACTGCTCAATTTATTTATTTATTTTTTTTGGGGGGGGTGGGGGGGGGAGGAGAGGAGGTAAATATAAATATATCTATACCAATTAAGAAGATAAATATGTTACAAGGTGAAACATCAAAGTCATGTGTAATGCAGAATTCGTAGTCAAGGTAAAACTAGACTGACACAACGATACATTAAAAAGAAAAAAAATGTAAATTTAGAGAATACTTTTTGATGCAATAAAGACGTCAAAAAAATTAAGCGATTTTAATTTTTTGTGCATCATAAATGTTTATAGATATGTAATCTATTGAAGTATTATAAGAAATTTGCTATTAGAATTAACACATTATTGATGATCTATTAGTTAATAAAAGGGGAAACGTACTAGTCATATTATTTATGGTTGAAAGTAAATATGAAATTAATAAATTTTATATATAATACCACAGCTGCCAAATTTTTTAATTTATTTCGGAATGCTGTTAGCCCCGCCCTTTTTTCACACCGTAATCTTTGTAGAAAAATTTTCTTCAATATATAATTACGATTAAATATGAAGAATATTATTTTATAAAGATTACGGTGTGAAAAAGGGGCGGGACTAACAGCATTCAGGAATAAATTAAAAATCTTGGCAGCTATGTATAATACTAAATATCTATTGAAAATTTTATTTTTGAAAACACTTTTATTATTATTAAATATGCTATTTTTTAATTTCATGCTTCAGCAAATAAAATATTTAATCCCTTAGCTTCCCCGGGTGAATATATACGTTTTTCTGAAGTAAAATCTTTTGTATTATTTTGCTACCAGAGAAACTACTGACACGGTATGATAATACAATAAAACAACCTTGAGAGAGATCTTATTATTGTTTCCGAAAGATTTACTCATTTAAGAGTTGAGAGATAACGATGGCACTAAGAAGCGAATCGAAGATTTTTCTCGGCAAGTAAAGGGTTAATGAAATATACACCCTTGATTACAAAATTGATTAAGTTTGGTAAATATAAACACTTTTATTATATAAACACTTATTTAAACGATGTTTATAGATAATTTTTATTTATAAAGCAGTATTTTGCGGTGATTTACTATCTGACAGCCATGGTTCTTGAAAAGAGTTGAAGATTCAGTTTTCCATGAAAACAAACTTTCTTTTAGTATCGTCATGTCAATTTTATCCGACTCCTCTAGGGTCGTTTTCCATAGTCCGTTCAATGTTCTTGGATGCTATTTTTCTAAAGCTCGCTTTTATAACTCGATAACGCAAAAGTCTATTTGAGACATATCAAATATTTTTAAAGGTATTTGAATAATGGGATTCCTGTTTCTGATTCTCTCTTTACTAAATAAGTGGCACTTGACTTTGTTAGACGTGTGTCTAGAAGCTTTGTTCATTTAAATTTCAATATTATAAAATTTCCTTTTAATGTAAAGTCGTAATTAATGAGCCTACACCTTGCTGTCTTTTGAAGAAGCTTTCCCCTTTTTCCCCTTATGTCGTGCTAATGGAATGAAAGCATTTCTGGGCCATTCAAATTAATATTTTTATCATCTGAGAATATTATAAGATGCCACTGTTCCTTTTATAGTTAATGATATTTAGTCCAATCTAGTTTCTTTTGCTTGTGATATGCTTTTAACACGGGCTTCTGTTTTCCTTTTTTTATATTGCAAGTTGCCTGTATATTTACCAGTTCTTGACAAGGTTGATTTTGCCACAGGGATTTTATCCTCTTTTGTGAGTTGCCTGAGTAGTCGTCGTATTTCACCCCCTCCTGAAAGACGAAGCACAGCTCCTTTTTACTGCCTGGATGTCATTTTTCTGCATGTACACTTCCTTTTTTTATACCCATACTCATTGCCCTGCTTCAAAAGTTTGTCTATTATGATTTCAGACCATTTGATTTCTTTGATATTTTTCTATGTGAAGCACCTTCTTTCTTAAAGAAATGTTATTCGGCCTCTCTGGAACCCTGATCGTGGCATCCCTTTCCTATTGCAATAAGGCAAGGGTAACAGAAAATACAACTTTCTAAAATCTGAACCAAGTTCATCTGGCATAGAACAAGCATTTGACAACTTCCTGACGTCTTAGACCTGTTTATCTGTAGGAGCTCAAAGCCGGAGTTAAACCATTACACTAATAGAGGTGATATGACCTGCCAAAAGTTGTAATAAATTCACAGAGTAGCCAATTTTATAATTTCTTTTTTTCGTAGCATTGTTATCACGCTCTTTTTTTTTTATCTCCTTTCTTAGTACAGTAAGTTTTTACGATTATACAATTACGATAAAACGAGAAATTTTTTTTTGAAAAAATTTGGTGTGAAACAAAAGCGGATACAAACAATATTACCAACTAAAAGAGAAAAATTGGTTACCCTGCATACAGGTACGTCAAGAAAAAATCTGTATCTGTTGTGCTGAAAAAATTTCTTGAACATTCCTAGCAATATGTGGGTGAGCATTTTCCTGTTAAAATAATTCCAGGAATGCCCAGAAGGAATGGATATTGGGCTAATTCAAGTTCCAAAACTTCACTGACCTGTATTTGTTAAGACTATTTCTAATTAGTATCAGTTAAAATTATGGAAGATACACATTCTCACCCTGGAGAATAATGTTGGTGATTCGTCAACTAAGAGTTTTAATAATGCCCTTTGGAAGATTGCATTCACCGGTATAGCGTCTAACACAGATGCGGCCCTCACTATACTCAAAATCTAAGTAAGATTCATTAGAAAAAACACTTTATCGCTAATTTACAAGACAGCCTCTGTGTCTATAAGCCCATTGCACTGCAGGAACATATGGTTTTGCGTAAGGGTGATCCTGTATAACGGAGTTCTGACAAGCGGTACACAAGACATTGACGAAGCGTTGAAGCACAAAATTATCCACCAAAATGCAACAACATTCTGTTTAGTATATATATGAAGCAGACCTGTTCGTGACCATCCTGTGGATCAGGGGTTACCATACCTTGTTGACGTCACCTTTCGACGTCCACTCACTGTTCTGCTGTTACATTCTGTTCGAGCTGCTATTAAAGGATGAAAAACACCCTCCGATCATTCTTTACGTTTGAACTCCCAAAGAATATCTAATACAATGAAGAAGGGAAGGCTTTGGAAGTCGTAACTAACGCCATCTGTTGGAAGACAAATTTAAAAAAGAAAAACTTTGTATTGAAAAGAGACTAACTTGCGGGCGAAACCCTTTTTATAGTTGCCAGACAGGGTTGCCTGAAACCACTGCAGTAGAAGAAGCTACAAATTTTAGCCTAACGTAGAGTTAGCGTCTCGCCCGCCATTTTCAATATAGACGTAGCGTTATGGTGTGTATTTTTAACGATAAGATTATTTTTGAATTTTATTTTAAAACAAGTTAATAGTAATCCAACAATGTAACGATTCTAAGGTAATTTTTTAATAATATAATCTGAAATGTTCTGTATAGCTGTGATGTCTGTTGTATTATCACTAGAAATGCGTAAACGAAGTTCGTCATCAGTTAGGTCCGATTATCTTGTTTATAGTATAATTCTACTTTTTTTTTTTTTTAATGAAGTTACGACTTATTTCTTCAATATTCACTGAATTTAAGATGCTTGAGTTTGGCTGCTTATAAATGAATACAGCCACTCTTGCATCTATATTTCGGTATCCAACATACATGGAGGTCTGCACCAGTGGCGGCTCGTGAACCGAAAATAGGTGAAGAGCTCAAAAATAATACATAAGTATTTTTAATGCATAATTTTTATTAAGCATGGTCTTAATTAAAATTAACTAAAAATACTTATTTAAATGTAAATTTATATTCTATAAATGAATACAGTGTAAAATACAGTGTGCCTCTTCACCTATTTTCGGTGTACGAGCCGCCACTGGTCTGCACTTATGTAATGGTGAGTATCATTTAGCATAAATTTCTTAAGAAGTATTTGCCGTTTTCTGTATTTTTAAAATACTGCTTTTATAACGGATGATTATTTCTTTTTGATTTGTTTTTAACTTGTTAAAACATAACTGTTTTTGTTAATTTTATGAAAAGTTTTTAGAAAATTCCGTGTATGTGCTATATATATATGTATTTATCTTTCTCTCTCTTTTTTAAATAATAAAATATAAGATAAATAATGAAAAATTTCATTAAATATAGTAACACAATGCAAAAGAGAAATGAAAACAAAACTATTTTCAAAAGAGTTTTAAAATGTTTTAGTGCTATTATGACAAGTATTATTTTTTATTACGTAAATAAAACTTGAAAGTGATATTAAATCAATTTTCTTGCAGTTATTGTTAAGAAAAGTAGCACTGTTTTAATTTACTTTGTAAAATAAATATCTATACCTTCCATTATAATTGATAATCAAATATGAAATTATCTCATTATGTAAACTGTTTAGAATTTTAAATAGGCGATTGCTTTAAATATTTTCCCCTTGTTTTACATATGTATATTTCGTAAGATATTTAACAATTTTTTGTGTATGTGCTAGAAATAGACATATTCTGCATTAGTTTTAAAAATAAATATTAACAAAGCTCTTAAAATGCAATGATAAAATCTAGGAAAGAGGGAAAATATCTATATTCAAAAGAGTTACAAAGTGTTATAAAAGTTTTTTATTTATTTGTTTATTTGTTTAATAAGTAAATATAATTTGAAAATCATATTATTGTTTAAAGTATTATTCAATGGTTCTTTTTTATTTATTGTTATTAAATTAAAAAGCAGTCTTTTTTTGTTTTAGTGTAAATGATTTAAAAAATAAATCTTCATCTCATATCGTAAAGAGCATTTAATCGTGAATCAAGGTATTATGAACAATATACAGTGATTTATCGCTACTTTAATTAGCCAAATTTCGCCAAAGCTCCAAGCATCCGCGAAAAGCTGTTCCCTATATGTTTGCTTCACTGCAGTACAAATTTTTCCTTTACCCCCGGTCATTCATTTTACATTAAGTCTACGGAGTCTTCCCTTCTTTCCGGTATAGAGATTCTTTGGGAAGACCGGGAGTAGTTAGCGTAGATGTTGGTTTTAGATTTTTCTATTTTTTTGTGCATTACTTAGAGAAATTCTTATGAATTCAATGGGAATATTAACTGTTTGGCTACAAAATCATGTACGTATCACCAATTAAATATTTCTTTAAGCGACCCCCCCATTTTGCTAACAGCTTGTAACTATGCTAAGTACGTCCGTATGTGGGTTTAGTTGGAATACCCGTACGAGTGTGCTGGCATAACGTGATATGGATAGGGATACTTGTGGCTACATGGATGGATACGTAATATGGATATGGAGGAGAACACAGCAAATTCCAAGGGAAAAAAAATATTTTACCAAAACATTTTATTTTAATAACATTTGGCTAAATTTTTGCCTAAATATATGAACAAATAATGAATTTCTCAAGTAAAATAAATTATGCTTAGTATTAACGCTGTCTAATTATTCAAAAGGAATTAAATCAATGTTTGAAATTAATCACGAATGTAAAACATGTGAGCGTGCCTTTTTGCATAAGTAGGTTAAATTTAATAAAAAAGCACCACAAAACTGGCGTTGTAAAAATTATTACTAACAAACTTTGAATAAACACCATAAAATGCAATAAACTCGCAACAATTGTTTCGGGTCGAAAAACACACGACCCTTCATCAGGCGAATAAAGCAAGTACGAGTGCTTACTTTATGCACGAGTGTAAGCACGTTGCCGCTTTGACTGCAGCACTCGTGTTTACTTTATTCGCCTGATGAAGAGTCGTGTGTTTTTTCGACCCGAAACAATTGTTGCGAGTTTATTGCATTTTATGGTGTTTATTCAAAGTTTGTTAGTAATAAGTAGGTTAAATATTTGCACAATATTATTTTGATTGTACAAAATTAAATAATTCTCGTCTAGCCATTTCTTCCCCTTTTTGCCAAGGTACAAATGCGAATCTCATTGCTTTCGGTTTTGTCAATTTTCTTAAGGTACTTGCGGGATTGGTATTTCTCTAAAACTAAATTATTTATTTTGTATTCAGGGAGATTAAAAGGTCCTTGATTTTATGGAAGATTCGTTTTTGGTCTTGTTTTATGTGACCTTTTAGCATCTTTATGAATTTGTCCAGGGTTCGTAGAAACTGTCGAATGAAAATCCTCACCATTGTCTTGGAAGAAACTGAGAGTGAAAATTCTTCATCGTGAAAAGGTAGTTCAACCTTTGAACTATCATTAAGGAAAGTCAAGCTATGTCATAGCTACGTTATAGCTATGCCAACTGACCTCATACGTAACTATGACAACTAGCTCCATTGGAATATCCAACATAAAATACACTACTCAAAAAAATTAGGAGAGCACATGGTTTTAACAAAATTACGCAAATACTTATACTGATAACTAATGTCAAATAAAAAATCCATAATTTAAGGCATGCCTAATAATTAGCTAATTACATAGTTCGTACAGTCCTTGAATTTTATTGATTTTCTGCACCAATAATATTATACAGGAGTTTTTGATATGACGAAAGTCTTAAAACTTAAAAGAAAATAAATCATAAAAAATATTGATGGAAAAGTTCTTGAAAAAAGGCGTGGCCGTACGAACTACGAATTAGCTAATAAATATATATTATTATTATTAATTAACTAATAATTATCCATGCATGGCTATCGCAAAACGGTTTCTTCTCTTTTTTTGCCGGTTACCCTAATTTTTTTGAGCAGTGTATATACCTCAAGATCGGAATCATCAGAAAAAAAGCAACCACGTTGAACCACTCTTTAGAAAACTGCTAACAGCAGCGCCTCAATATGATCTACACCAGACCAAAAAAAAAGCAACCACGTTGAACCACTCTTTAGAAAACTGCTAACAGCAGCGCCTCAATATGATCTACAACAGACCAAAAGAAAAACAAATTATGAAAAAATCTACTCACCAGTCAGAAAAATGAGAGATTTTTTCGTCATGACGTTGCCAAGCATACTGAATTTATGGTGAATGGTGCACATATACATATACTCCCTACAAGTAAAATGACAACACACTGCCTCCACTGTAATACTAAATGGAAGCTAAGTGACAAATAGCCCCTTATGGCAACTAACCATGGTTTTCATGGTTCCTCCTAGAATTATAGTTAGATATACAACATTTCTAATTTAATTCGGAGCTTTTATTAGATCCTGCCTTTTTTCCCCATCAAATTTTTCGTAATTTTCTCGAAAATGTAATTACGATTAAATAAAAAGAAAATTTGTGAGATAAATAAAAAGCAGGTAATACAAATTTTCTGTATTAAAATAGAAACGTCGGTATATCTACATATCAACGTCTGATGTAACGTGAATTACTATCAGATAACAAAGCACCACATAAAACGCTCTGCTACACCCCTTCTATTTATACGGATCCAGCATCAGTTTAGAGGACGTTACCTAGCTCACGCATACGATAAGAGGTATAGAACATAAATTCTAATCATTTGAATATCAGAACTTAAACTGCATTTACTGAAAGTTTTATCCCAATAACATGATATCTTCATGGAGTTGAAATTTTTATATAATTACGAGTTTAATAATAAAAAGTTCAAAGCATCAAGAATTTTTTATATATATGCTTACCATATAAAAAAATTGATTACAATCTTCTACGCACCGAAGCAAACACCGTGATTTTTCTTTTTTTTTTAACTATAATATATACACAAAAAAAAAGCTCTGCCAGGACTTGAAATCTATCAGGCACGAACCAAACAGCTTACACAGATACACACAGTCATACTAGCAGCACAGTCATACAGAGCTGCATTTATTAGAAAGAAATTGGATGTTTATTTTAATGTCAATATTCTAAAAGAAAGTCTCCCGATAAAATAAATTGAATATAATATTTAAAGAATTCGCTTGAAAGAGTAAAATAGATTTTAGAGCTAAAATAAGCTAAAATTAATTATAAATATATTACTTCTGTAATGTGTTGTTTTAACGGACCGAAATTTATACATTTAAATTTAATTACATGACATATAGAATTTACTTTTGAAATTTTCAGTTGCAAAATAATTCAAAAGATTTAATAAGAATATCAAATAACTTACCTGCTTAGAGCTAAGATCTCGGAATGAAGATATACATTTTTATAAACACTGCTGTTGTAAAGTTCATCCAGCTAAACGAAAATAAGGTATTTTAGAAATAAATAATAAAATCAACGAAGTATTTATTGAATGTTTATCAAAGAATGTAGGGTGTAACATAAATATTCATGCAAATTCGCTAATAAATACAGAAATATTTAAAACTAACTTAAAAATAGATAAAATAAATAAATACATTTAAAATAAGTTTCAAATCTTTTAATTAATACTTTGACGCCTCATTTTCTCGTCAAACGGATGCAATTAATAATTCCACACAGCAAATATCTGTCGAAGAATTCTTCAAAGTTTTATTCTTATAACTCAGAGGAGAAAAGCCATTTTTTTTTTCTTTTTTCTTTTTTTTTTTTTTAAACTTTGTTCGTAAATTCCGGTTGCTTTCCATATTAAATGAGCAAAATTACTTTGCCCCTCAAAGGATTAAATCAGTAGTTTGCTCATAATATATACCTGCCAAACATCTCATTCACAATCGGAAGATTTTTAGTACCTACCTTTTTTTTTTTTTTTTTTTCACAAGAGACTTTTTTAAAATTAATTTTATACTTATTTAATCATAAGTACATTTGGAGATAATTATTTTAAAAATAAAGTGGTGTGGAGAAAGGGGCGTGTACTAAAAATCTTTCGATTTATAATTAGGATGTTGGCAGGTATGCATAATATATGGAAAAAGTTACGCAGAGCTGCCAACATTTTAGTTTATTCCGTAACATTGTTAGTATTCGACTTTCTTTCACGTCACTTTCTTTGAAAAGTATAATTCTCTATAATAATACATGCTTGCCAACCATCTCATTAATAACCGTACAATTGTTTACGCCCCCTGAAAAAACGCCCCTTTTCTCACACCACTATATTTTTAGAGTTATTCTCTCCAAATGTTGTTACGATTAAATAAGACTAAAATTACTCTAAAAAATTATTGGTGTGAAAAAAAAGTGGGTACTAAAAATTGTATGGTTCATAATGAGATGGTTGGCACGTATGATAATATCATTAGGATAAAACTACAAAATAAAATTACTTTTTGAAAAAGAGTAATGTGAAAAAAAGATGGACACTAACAATGCTACAGAAAAAATTAAAATTTTGGCATCTCTGGTTACAAGTATGACATTTTTATTATTTTTACAGTGAGTTCAGAACTATCTGTGAACAGTTTACATTTCTCCACGATTTGTCACCGACATGTACTTAAGGCATAATTAAAGAGCCTCCCGATTTTGACGGGACACTTCATACCAGAAATTTTCTGTAACATTTTTTACTTTATATAATCGTAGAAATATACTTCAATTAAAAAATAGTGTTGACAAACCTGATTTGAAAATTAAAAATGTTGACAAGTATCTTAAGGTAATTCCACGGCGAATTATAGGGCAGTGGCCGCAGCAGTCCTATATGTTTACGTGCCTTTTATTATTTTACCACCACTTTAATCAATCAGTATACTTATTATACATTGTTTTAGCTTTAAAATATTGACAAAAAATTTACTAAAAAATCAGTGGTATTAAAATAACAAAACAAACGTAAAAATGTAGGACAACTGCGGCCCTTGATAGTGTCAATCACACAGAAGGTTGAGATTTCTACTTTTATGGCTATCACTATTGTCATACAACTATCCTTATCATATATTTACGGCACTTATTTGTGAATAAATAGGATAGGGATTATTTTTAGAAAATAGTGGTGGAAGATGAAATATCCCTGTGTGACTGACACTACATTTTCTATGGAATTACCCCTTACTGTATCAAAAATATATTAACTTTTAATACGCACTTTATAATATAAAAATCGTCAAACCATGAAGGAGCTATGCGAATAGAATGAAAATAAGTAGACGTTATGTAAATACATTGAAAACGAAACGTTGACAGTATCAATTGTAAGTATTAAGCAGTATAATTTGGAGAAAGGGTTTTGGTTTGTCTCATACTCAAAATAGTAATGATATATTTTTTCTATTAATATATCTTCATCGCAGCCTCACTGTTATAACATTTTCGCATTCTTTCAAGCGTTTAAGATTTAGATCTTCATCAGTCACTCTTTCCGGGAAAATAACATAAACATAGTTGTTAAACTTTCTGACTTTTGATAACGGTATTTTTATATAGAATTTTTTGTAGGTTTTATAGCGGTTTTCTATGATTACATTAAAGGAAAATTTCTTAAAAAAAAAAAAAAAAATAAAAAAATAAAATAAAATAAAAAAATAAAAAAATCGGAACGGTTTGCAGCTCTGCATATTCATCTCTACCGTAATTTTTAATTTATCTTAAAAGTGTCATAACAATGTTAAGATAGTATCCGCCTTTTATTCACACTTTTTTAGAGTAATTTTCTGCTTATTTAATCTTAATTATATATCAAAGAAAATTGATGTATAAAAAAAATTAGTGTGAAAAGAAGATTGGTACTAATGATGTTACGGAGTAAGAGCTGCCGACATTTTAATTTATTCGGTAACATTGTTAGTACTCGCCGTCTTATTATACCTTTCTTTGTACTGTAGTTTCTTCAAATATGTGTTTACGGTTAATTAAGGGCCCTCTTCACTCACCGCCGCCGGAAGCCGAAACTAATGTTATTCAATGGGAAATTTTTCTTTACAAATAACTTATTAACTAATACATATTTTTAAATTCTGTTTTCACATTCTGAATATTCCCAACGTTTAAATTGACGGGCGTTTTTTAAAAAAATATTCTTTTTATTTTTTATATTTTAATTTGAAGCTGCAAAATACGAATTTTCAATGTGTGAAATTTTTTCATTTTGCAATTTCAAAATAAAATATTAAAAATTAAAAAAAATACATTTTTAAAAAAGGTCCGTCAAATTAACAGTTGGGAATTTTCTGAATGTGAAAACAGAATTTAAAAATATGTATTAGTTAATAAGTTATTTGTAAAGAAAATTTTCCCATTGGCTCGGGCATCCGGCGACGGTGAGTGAAGAGGGCCGTTAAGTTGAAAACTATTTTGCTGAAAAAGTTATATGAAATAAAGGTGGTTACTAATAATGTTATGGAATAAATTTAAAGCTGGCACCTCTGAAAAATAAATCAGGAATGTTGGCAGCTACGCATTTACTTGGGAATATTGTTAACTGCCAGTAAGTAATATTTTGAGTTAATTTTTAGCGAGTTCTTAAAAATGCAACAAACTCAGTGAAGATAATGTCGTGAAGATAATGTCGTGCCGATTCAAGTCCTAATTTTCAAATATTTCGTGCATTGTATTTTACTGAGTTTGATGCTTAAAATAAAGACCTCCCCCCGTGAAAAAACAAAAACAAAAAACAGAAGTTTTATTAATGAGTTTTGAAAAAAAGTTATACTGGGAATTGTTGAGTTTTTACGAGACTTGGCAGTGTTCCTCTGTTTTCTTTAAGATATATAATTTACCATTACTTTCGTACATTAATATTTTATTATTCAATACTTCAGAAACTTTGTATACATATTTATTTCAAAATTGTAGTAAGTAGAATAATACCTAAACGATAAATATATGTAGGAAATCTGTACTCGAAAATAATTATCTTGATATAGAGAAAGACATGGTTGCTTCGTCTTATTACATACCTGCCAACATCATAACCAATATTCCGTAGATTTGTTAGTCTCGCATTTTTATTCACACCAGAACTTTTCGAGCATTTTTTCCCCCGTATTTAAACGTAATGACATTTGGAAAATATTACTCTGTAAAATTACTGGTGTAAAAAAAAAAAAAAAAAAATGCGAAACTAACAAAACTACGAAATATTAATTAGGATGTTGGTCGAATGCTTATTAAATAAACTATTTCTTAATTTTGCCAGGAGCTTTTTCCTCAGTAAAATTGCTAGAATAACAGAAAAAAACTGGCAAGCCTACAGCAGTTTAGGCACATACTGACTAGATGATCTTTAAAAATTTTAAGTTATAATCTTGAAATGCAAACTATAAATATTTTTTTCCCCTTTGTGGTTTAAAGTATTGAAACAAGTGATTTTTCTTTTAACTCTATCCCTATTTTATTTGCAAAATGGATGCAAATAATTAGTCCCAACAATACTAGTTTAAGTATTTTTTTTTTTATTCCTTATTCATTCTTTTTTTTCTTTTATGTAAAAGAATGCGCTTAGCAACATATAGGTAATATTTGCATTGATATTTTACAATCTCAAGGTATCAAAATACATAAAAAATGCCCTTTCCCCAGGATACAGTTGTCATATTATGATAAAAATAACTAAAATACCAACTATTAATGACTTGCTTTTAAGAAGTATATGTGATGCATTGAAATTCATTAACATTTAAAATGAGGCACTTTTCGAAACACGCGTATTTAGTTTTCAGGAAATTTTGATTACTAAATCAAATACTTTAATTGAATGAATGAGAAATTTTATATTTTAAAAATAAATTTTACATGGGGTAGTGGGTTTTGCATATCAACCATGTATTTTTCTGTTAACTTAAAAAAAAAAAATGTATATATATATATATATATTATTAATATTCTTTAGCTAAATATGTTCTCTTATATGGCAACAAATATGTAAAACTGCCCTATTACACATTTCGTTTTACTAACATTAATTTGAAAAAGTCACCCTTCTTGTATTTTTTGATCTAATAATTATTTTAAAATATTCCTTAAAAAGGTTTTTTTTTTCTTTCTTTTAAATAGTAATTCCAAAAACACATAAATATTGGCAAATATGAACGTGTTATGAATGATTTAAAAGGTTGTCTTAAAAAAAAAAAAAAAAAAAAAAAAAAATCTTTTCATATTTCGTAAAATTAATACGTCTGGAAGTTACTGAAGCTGACGAACCGTTCTCCAGAGGTCCAAAAGGTCGATTAATCAAAATCGTGGATCCTCAAAGGATCAAAACCGTAGTCGCAAGTCGCCGGAGTACCCATGGGGGTAATCCCAGACAGTCATCAATTGCCCATTCCACAGCTCCGTTAAACCCACTTAACATCAACTTTAGCCTTAAGCTACCCTCAACCTGAAAAATAAATCACTTACACAATAAGCAAATAATTTCCAATTAATATTAACAAACTTTATTTAATCGGAAAAACAAAAATCATGTAGAGAAATAAATAAATTAATATTTAGCTTTAAAAATTGTATTAAATTATGGGATATAAATTATGTATAAAAACTTCGTAGAAGTGCGATTAGAGAATTTTACTCTTTCACTTATAGAATACAGTTATTGGGAACAAAAGATTATTAGATAAATTATAACTCCTCAAAATTATACTCTTCCAGATACAAAGTTGGTATAATCTCTTGGGAGCTTAAATTCAAGTACAACGTATGATTGCGTCAGGTTGAATCAAATGATTAATAATGTTTTATCATTCTCTTCTATCGTCAATAACTTATTCGACCTACATTCAATATCATGTTCATATTACAATAGCTTAAGTAAGTTAAGAGTGATTTATTTTCCTTCTGCTGTAGGAATTAGAATTCTGTACTTTATAGTTGCTACGTAATCCTGCTAAGCAACATTAAGCTTAATGAGACAAGTTATTACTTTTGAAAGGGGATTTTCTGCAACAAATATTGCTTTGCAATTATTTGCCGAAAGTTTTAGACTGCAAATCTAATGTACAAAACAAACGAAGATTGCTTGTAATTCTTAGATAGATCTTACTTTCTGAAGAATAAATCTCATATAAAATATTTATTTTATTTATAAGGCATAATATTTCATGATATAATCAATATTTTTTTCGTATTATATGAAGAAAAGCAAGATACATTTATATTTGTGTATAAATGTAATTTGACCAGTTGAAAGTTGATTATGTAACATATTTAAATACAAATAAGTACTATAAATAGTAAGATTATTATTATTATTATTATTTTGCTTTACTATGTTTGAAATTTTTTGAATTGAGGAGATACTTAAATATCAAGCAATAATACTACATTATTAATAAAAAATGTGCAAACCTGTCGAAATTAGTAATTTATTTTTTAACATTCTTAGTACCCGCCTTCTTTTCACACCACTGTTTTGTTGGGTATTTTTCTCCAACATGCAATTATGATTAAATAAGAAGAAAATCATTCTTTAAAAAAAGTTGTGTAAAGTAAAGACGAGTTCTAACAATGCTACGAATAAACTAGAATTGTTAAACAAGTTGGATAATAAGTCATTCGAAAATCTATATAAAATACACTAACACTACCTCATCATAAATGTTCGACTTTTTTTAATCGGACATTTTCGATTTTAGATGTTTAGTGAAAGATCTATAAAATGTTATGACGAATAATCCTTAGACTTTGAAAGGGAGTAATACTTGAAATGCTTTCTGGCAATAGGCTGTGACTATGAGATTATTTATAATTATCTGTATTTTATTGTATGAGACTGGTGCATATACTCATAGAAATACAAAAATTTCTCTAAAAAATTAACAATATTTCTTTTGCTTAATTTCTTAGCAATTATTTAGTATTGAGTTACTTTTATTAAAACACTAATCAAGTATCGGGAAGAAAATTTAAAATGTTATCGCCGTTAGAATGAACTGAATTTTAGTTTCTCTCTCTGTGTCTCTCTCTCTCTCAAAAAAAAAAAAAAAAAGAACTACAGGTGGTTTTACACACATCTTTTTTTTTTCTTTTAATTCAATTAGTTGTACTATTATGTTCCTTGGTTGTAAATTAATTATTGATAAACTCCTTAAAAACTTCCCGTTTTTTTCTTTTCTTTTCTTTCTTTCTTTCTTCCTCTCCCTCTTCCTCTCCCTGCCCCCTCCCCCTTTTTTTTAAGAAAAAACTGAAATTCAGTTCACTCTATGGACGATAACAATTTGTGTAAAAAAGACAGATTCTAACAATGTTCCGGAATAAATAAGAAATTTAACAAATCTGTATAAATAAGTCTAATACACGATTAAATTAATGATGGTAATATGAACGAAGAAATTAGCATCATAAGAAGATTTTTTTTTAAACATTTTATTTATGTATTGATAATAATTAAAATTTGCATAAGGTCAGGGGTGAAAGTGGATATCGTCATCGGCACCACTCTTTTTATTTAAATAAAATGAGTGTATTTTTACGCTAATATCCTTTAATTAAATACGATACAGATTATTGTAAAAAAATTCCGGTGGAAGAGTTCCGTCAAAAGACGGAAAACTTTCACCCCTGCATAAGGTGGTGTAGCTTACCCTTTAACTATTCGAGCTTCTAATGTACAGGGTGGTTATTATTAAATTTTCGCTATAAACAGCATCTTTCATCTAAAATGAACGAACGAACTGCCTCAGAATTTGGTGTGATAGCGTCTCCAGAGTTTTACTCAAGGAACTAAAACTACTTCAAAAATATCCACTATCTATCATTTTGCATTGAAAAACTACAAATTTAGCGAACGGAATGTCTCGCACGGTCCAAGCCTGATTAAGCACGGAGCACACAGGGCAAGTATTTTTAATAATACTTATTGTTTTATTTATGATAGGAATTCTGTTTTAGGTTTAGAGAGCAATTAATATTAGAATATAATGACATACAAAACAATTAACGCAGAAGCAAACAGAAACATTTTTTAAAAATATAATTATTATTTTATTTTAAAGATGAAACGTCTATAAAATATTAGTCAAAAATAATTGGTAAAGTAAATGCATATATATATATATATACATACCGGCCAACCATCTCATTAATAAGCGTAAAATTGTTAACGGCCCTTGAAAAAACGCCCTTATTTCCACACCACTTTATTTTTAGAGTAATTCTCTCTAAATGTTGTTACGATTAAATTAGAATAAAATTACTCTAAAAAATGATTGGTGTGAAAAAAAAGGCGGGATACACTCATGTTTGTAAAAATTGCAACACCATGAAGGAATCCGAATATAAGAATAAAATTTATTGGACACATACCTTTTAGTTGGAAGAACAACTGATTAGATTTTCAGGAAGTTTTCAGCAATATATCCTGAGAAAACAGTACATAAAGAAATGACCTCTGCAAGGAATAACTACACTTCTCTGCCTAGGCATTGAATGGAATAGAGATTGGATGAGATATTCGATTTCAAGTACAGCACTTCATGAAGCTTCGATAGGATGCCACAGTTCATAGACAGTAGTTACTGGTGAGTGGTGGCGGGTCCCTCACTTTTCAAAGAATAAACAGTCATTTTCATTGGTGCGAGATCAGGAGAATACGCTGAACAGAGCAACGGTTGAACATTTCTGTATCAAGGAAGGTTCGTACAATACAGAAAACTTGCGGTCCTGCATTATCCTGCTTACATGTTGCGCGACGCAGACTTTGAATATACGGCAGAGGGGCGGGCTTTAACTCACCAGAAATTTAATGACTGCTGTTCAGAGTGCCAGGAATGCGAACAAGAAGTAATCGAGACGTGTATCCAATCTGACCCCATACCATCACTGCAGGTGATGGAGAGTGTGACGATGTCGAATCCCAGCTTAAAATTTGCATTATTCACGATGCCGTTAAATACGGATAAGACAATCTTGATGCTGTAAACAGGATTGTGATTTGTCTGAAAGGCGATTTCATGCCATTGATGCTTTCAAGTTCGTTGTTGATCATACATTAAAGGCGCCCATATTAGTGATGCACTGTTGAGGGTAATCAAAATTTTGGTAGCTGCATACTGGGTCACCACCTGGAGAGATGGTATGTGGTATCATCGGATACACGTCTCGATTACCTCTTGATTTCATTCCCGCCACTCTGAATACCAGCCATTACATTTCTGACGTGTTAAGATTCGTCGTTCAGTCCTATATTCAAGGTCTCCGAAGTGCAATATTTAAGCATGATAATGCACGACCGCATGCTGTCCGTATTGTCCGGACCTTCCTTGATGCAGAATATGTTCGACTGTTGATCTGGCCAGCGCGTTCTATTGATCTCGCACCAGTGAAAATGACTGTTTAATCGTTGAAAAGCGACTGCCCCCCCTCCACTCACCAGTAACTACAATCGATGAATTGTGGCATCGTGTAGAAGCATCATGAAGTGCTCTACCCGTACATGTCATCCAATCGCGGTTTGATTCAATGCCTAGGCAGATAAGAGTTGTTATTGCTCACAGAGGTCGCTGCTTTATGTACTGTTTTCTCAGTACATATTACTCCATATTTCCTGAAATTTTAATCAATTGCTCTTCCTACTATAATGTATGTGCCCAAGAAATACCATTCTGATATTCGTTTTTTTTCATGGTGTTGCAATTTTCAAAAGCATGAGTGTATACAGAATAGGGATAGTATGGCCCTGCCTTACTGAGATTAGGCTCTTAACTCGGTATTAAAAATTAATCACTTAATGTTCAAAGTGTTTATGCTATCACATGAATGTTTTCTATTTTTTTTTCTTGTTTTCATTGTATAGTAACATTTAGTGGATATTAAAAAAAAAAAAAAATCGTTGAACGCATCTAATGAATCGTCTATTATGCTAATTTCTCAACATTTTGATTACCACTATAATACTAAAGTTTTCTTTACCTTATTTTAATGAAGTATTTTAACCTTTATATGAAGTAAAATTTTTCTACAAAAATTGTAATTTTCAAAAAGCGGAAAAAATTGGTAATTGTGGTCTACATACCAAATTTGGTGGTAATCCAGCTTTAGCTGCAAGATGATGTTTGTAGGGGAAGTTTAATTGTAATGATTCTGTATTTTGAAATAAAAAAAAAGGATAATAAAAGTGATAATACATACCTTTGCTTTGTACGCTTGTGCTTTTTTCTGGAAATCATCTGAGAGTGTGTCCGCCAGGCTAGATGTATACTTGTCCCCCCCAACAATTACAAAACTGCCTTTGTAGACTCGTTCTGTAAGAGGTACAAAATTTCTAATCAACAGTTAATCTAAGTGTGATGTTTTAATAAAGTAAAAATAATAATAATAATATGCATTAATAATTTTGCGGACAAAAATATATTAAATATTATAAAATGAAATTACGAGCCTCAAGTTAGAAGTAAAAAGCATGTTGGGGGGATATTTATAATAAAATTAACAAAAAGAAGCATGTTAACATGAAATTGGGGCTAATTGTTTATGCCCCTTATGAATATTATGCATTTTTATCAGTTATTTTTATCAGTAATATTTCAACTTACGGAATGCAATTTCTACTTACCGAAATCTCAGAATAGATACGCCAAAACTTATTCAAATATGATTTAAACGTATTAAAAGGAATAATCACTTACCTCCTTTGAAACGAAACTGCCCTTCAAATGTAAAACTTTAGAGTGATATTTAAAAATGATATAAATTAAAATAATCATGTATTAAAAAATCTTGGAACAGATAATAATTTTATAAAGTAAGGAATTGTTGTTTATGGTTCTAAAGAGAATTTTAAGCTAGTTGCATACATGTGCATTGAAGAAAATATAAATATTACTAAGCATATATATTACTGAAGAAAATATAAATATTACTAAAAATAAATATTACTATAAATATTACGAAAATATTAGTACAAGTTTCTAACAGAACACTCTACATAAAAATAGTTTTAAACGAAAAGTATTTTACACTTTCGAATATATATTTCTTACTTTATTACATAAGTTTTATATTTGAAAAAAAAATCTAATATTAAGCTAATGAACACTTTTTACTACCATACACTTTATATAATATTAATTTTGCATTAGAATAATGCTTGTATAGATTCACATAAAAATTTTAATTTAAAAAATAAATAAATAGCATGTTAAACCTCATTAATATATAAATATTTTACATAAGAATTCTCTGTGTTAGTAGCCAAATCATACTCTTCCGTTTAAACAGTTATTAATATTAAAGTTTACGCATATTCCAAAGACTAATTATATTTATACTTCACGACTACAGCGAACCAAAATCAAAGCAATTGCTAAGCATACCTTTCATAGCTATATCTTTTGTAGCACGAATATTGAATGTAAAGTAAGTACATGAGCCCTGAGGGTTTCGCACGTATATTCATTATGAATTAATCGAAGTAATTGCAAAGGCTATCTTTTTAAATAGGACCGCCGTCGTGAGTAATCTTCAACACCGATAATCTTGTGTAGTAATAACTTTACTTTATTCAAATGTATAAAAATATTATAAAAGATTGCTATTTAAAACTAGTACAGGGGAAAATTACGGATAACAAACAAGTTTTAAAGTTACATCTTTTATGACACGATTAATTTAAGTGAGGCCCATGGAATATTTCGCATAGCTACAAAAATTTCTGTTTTCTAAATAAGGCTTATCAATACGTACCTTCCAACATGCTTTCTTTAACACCACTATTTTTATAAAGCAATATTTGTATAATTCAGCCGAAGACAACTATTGCAAACGATTACAAAATTTTCCGATTAAAAAAATAGTATAAAAAAAAGTGACCACACCCCGACTCCTGAATTTAGTTATATTGTATATTTTATTCTTTTTTGGTGTATTCAATAGGCAGGAGTTGTTTTAATTCTATTTGTTTTTATTAATTAAAACATAATGTAAAATTATAACACATGTTATTTTCTCCATTTCTAAAATTTAGTTTATGAGAATGAAATAAGCAATAACGATGTTATTTTGTTGGAGGTATATACATACAGGCATAAATTTTAATTTGAAATTCGTCTTACATGCAAATTTTATTTGAAAAAAAAAATGTTGATTAAACACCAAAAATTACATACAGGACGTTTAAAATTAAAGCAATATTTACCATAGATGACTTAAATAGTTTTGTTAAGTATATTGTAAAATTTAGAAAACAGATAAAACAATATATTGAGCGAATCACCTGCTTTTATTAACTGATGGAATTTAAGAGGTTAACTCGAGTACACAAAATCCTCTTAAAAAAATAATAATAATAAATAAAGAATTTTTTTTATCCTTTTAATCGTTTTTTAAATACATAAGTTTAATTAAAAAATATTGTTTTAGGGCAACACCTAAGATAGAAACTCATTTATTTTATTTTTACTGATTTATATTTTATTACTAAACGAGAATTTTCGTGTTCAAACTACATTTTATTAAATATTTTACTGTTCAACTGGTTCCGCAGCGTAAAATATTCAAAATAAATGAATTTCAATACACCACACTTCTCTTTGAATATATAACCATCGTTTAGTAACGCGAACTATTTTGACAGTGGAAATTTTTTAAATGCTTTAATATATTTAACATAGAGCTCACGTACAGTGTTGTTAACTCGTATGGATATTTTTATTTAACAATCACCATTATATTTTGAAGAATTATGTCTGAGATATATGATGGCCGATTAGATAAACATGCAATCAGATAAACATTATAATAAAAAAATGGAGATGAATATTAAATAAAATGCCCCAACAAGTTAACAACACTGGTGACGCAGTGCTGCCAGACTGAGGGAATTTTTTATACAATACTAGCAGGCTACGTCCGCTTTGCTGGTCACTATATTTAAATGATTTTTCAAAGGAATTGAATCACAGTTTATTTTTTATATAACATTATAAATAAAAACTAAAAAAAAAATCTACATTGAAATCGCCTTAAACCTTGCTTCGGGTACCTGCTGCCTACGGCAGGTCTTTTTCCGCCCGCACTGCATCGGGTCCAGGTTACCACTGCCTGTAGAAAGGTCTATTCCGGATACTTCGATTTGGGTATTTATCGGATAAAGGTAGATTTGTTATTATTTAGGAACTACGATTTCAAAGATGACTGTATCTCAACATCTGTTAAACATCTATTAAACAACTCAACACCCGTTAATGAACTACCCCGCAAATACTGCACTAAACACACAAGAGTTCCTGTTTGTGGGGTAAATCTGGTTTAGCTGTACTTTGAGCAATTCATTCAAAGAGAGCCACTGTCTTTTGCATTTTGTTTAATCATAAAGGACCCATTTTTAATTTCCAGTGATCAAATGATCAAAAACTTTTCTGTATTGTACCTCTGAAGCAATAAGTTCCATGTGCTCGATTACTTAACTTTGTTTCTATGGACAGACTATGCGAGATCCAAGTACTTGCTCTGCTTATTTTACCTATTCGCTTCAAATGTTCTTGGATGATAAACCAAGGTTGGTTAAGAGTGTTTCACAGTTTCTCGATTGTTTGATACGAATTTGTTTCCACTTCCGCCTTTAACATGTCATTGTCTAAAGATGTTTGTCATCCTCATCAAAATGAGTCAGAAAGATCAAAATTACCGAATTCTACCATAAAAAACCACTTTTAGCATTTACAAATGTTTAATGAACCTGAATAAACATCGCAAATAAATCTTGTAGAAACTGTTGCGTTACTACCCTTTGGAAACTCAAAGAGTATACAATGCGGGATATGTATTCCTTCTTTTATTTGCTTGGCCATTTTACTGTAAAATGAAAAAAAATAAGCTTTAATAATTTACGATTAAACAAGTCACTCTATCCTTTAAATGTCTTTGGAAACAATTCAAACACATTGAACTGATAAATGACAGTCGAATATGGCCATGCATAAAAACGATATTACTTTCCAGAATCCCGTAACAATTTAGCGAACAAAAAAGTAAGTTAAAAAAAAAAAACTGTCATTTTCTGTAATAATTCTTTTACGCTATGATGCTATATTCAGAGACCCAGCGTGAAGCATGCTAAAAGGATTGTCTCAGTATCACGCTACGTATCCAGTAAAACACTCATACTTATAGTCTGTTAATTTTTTTTATATGGATTATTTTTAACATTAATTTAAAAATTTCTGTTTCGTACAACATGACATTCAAAAACATTTGAATAAATTTATTTTTACACTTCATAATGGTAATATTCCAGAAACTATCTCTCAGATTTTTTTTTAAAGGAAAAACAAATATTAGACCTCATAAACTAACTTTATTGAAAATATAAATTTATTTTCAAGCGATAGGGGTATTAAACTAGTGTTAGCCAAAAGTCTAGAAGCTGGCTGCTACCATAAGCGTGAGAGTAAAATGATTGTTTAAAGTGATTTTCGTGAAGTCAATCTTTTCTATTCCTAAATGTTGCTTCTTACATGCATTGAAATAAGTGTAATAATTAAAGCTAAAGAAAATCGAACGTTAAGTAAATAACACTTCATTTTTTAAAGACTTCTACTGCAAATCCATTATATCTTTTTCCATTCGCTTTTGATGTATAAGGCAAATTCGCAAGGTACAATAAATATGTCATAATTTTCATCTGAGCAACATTTATTTGTTTGTCATGTGAGAAAATATTTAAACATAATGAATATAGAAGATTTAATAATTTTTTAAACTTACCGTTTCTTTTTCCTAAATCCAGAAATTGAACTGTAAGAGAAAAAAAAAGTATATTAATTTTAAAATATTTCGTGAGCATTTGGGTAAATAAGTAAAAAAAAAAAAAAAAAGAGAAAAAAAAATGGCTATACAGGTTAATTCAAAATATTTCTACTTTTGATAAATCCAAATTTTGATTCTTAAGATCATAAAGTTTATTAAATGATACAATTTCGTTGGAAATTATAAAATGTGATTTCCTTGATTTTACCTTAGTTGTTTCCTAAATGAAAAAGAATTATTTTTTCTTATATATATATATACATATTAAATAAATATGGTATCGGACGTAGCACACTTCCTAAACGTTTACTGACTCTGTTGATTTTACACATAAATTGATATATAATATGAAAATACGTATATAATTAGTTATTTCTACATTCAATAGAAGAAGGTTGGTTGTAGGATTTAAGGCCGATTGACTCCTGATGTGTCCTAGGCCTAGAGGGGGAGTGCCCTCCGTGGGGGTCTTTCTAAGGGGTCCTAGCCCGTATTTACGTAAGTTTCGGAGGAAACCACGGAAAACTCCGAACGGCTAGGTCGATGAGCGCGACCTGGGATCGAACCCGGCACCTCCCATCTACCAGCTTTGAGCGCAGAACCGCTCGGCTGCTGGTGGGCCAATAGAAGAAGGTATTAGATCTATAAAAGTTTTCGACTTCCGGTTTTCTTATATGTTTTGCGAGTTCCAGACCATCATTTGAAAATGCCTGACTGTCTGTGTGTGTGGCAAAATGTTGTGGATACTTTACCTCAAAAACTAATATACAGAATTTTACATAAATTTATATGTAGTTGCACCTTGGTATAAATTAGTGCCTATCCTTTTAGTGCAAATTGCCTAATTGGAGGCGGTGCTGTACTGCGATTTCTTCTATTTAAGAAAAGGCTATATCTCAGTTTCTATAGTGTAAAATTGAGCAAATCTTAATATGCTAAAGGAACAACATGAAAAACTACCTTTATTTAATTTGGCTGAAAATCGTTCCATGGTGGTGCACTTATGCTGTAATTTTCCCGTGACTGAGAAGGGTAAAGCTCAGATTCTATTATGCATAGATGCATAAAACTTGGTATGTGACAGAGCCATTATGAATTACCATGCTGGTTAAATTTGGGTTTATATCGGCTGTCCTGTGACGCTGCAATGATGCAATTTATTCCGTGATTAGAAAGGCTAAAACTCAACTTCTATGACATATAAATGCACCAAACTTGATAAGTGAGATGCCATTACGAACACAAATGCTGAGTTAATTTGGGTGTAAATTGGCTGACAGGTAGCACTATCATTAGTCCACTTTTGTGATTTTCCACATGGCTACATATATCTCAGCATCTTTTGACTAAACGTTTCTGCGTGTTAAACAACATGTGGCGTTGTTATATAGAATGACAGAGAAAAAATTTTATGGTTGCCACAACATAGCAGTTTCATTCTTGTTTGTTACGAAGCCAGAATTTACTTTTTCTACACGAGGTTCCGTACGACCATTTATTAATAGACGCCTGTGGTATTAATTTTCTGCAATTCAATATCTTAAATTTTAATTTTATAAACTTCTGATGCTTCGAAAGAAGAAGTACGCATGTGTCAAACGCGAACGACCAACGACTAAGCAGCATGAAGCCTTCTTTTTTGAATGCGTTGCCTCTTATGTCTGAAACAAATTAGTTTGGCCGTGACCTGCATTTATATAAGAACAGCTGTTTAGTTTTTTTCTGAAAAGTATTGATTCCATAATGAGAGAAAAAAAAATCTTTGTGTAATAATTTTACATGAAATTTGAAAAAAAAAAAAAAAAACTGCTAGTGAAACTTATATTTTACTAAAATAAGTGTATGGCAATGAATGTTTAACAAATGCACGAGTTTTTCAGTGGTTTAATTTTTTTCAAGATGGCCGAAAAGGCTATGAAGATGATTCACGTCCAGGTCGCTCTTCCACATCAAACCCGAATGAAAATAATGAAAAAGTCAGTAATCTGATTCAATATGGCAGTCGGTTACTACCTTGAAGTTTTTGCTAAACTTCGTGAAAGGATAAGAAATAAAAAAGACACGAATTGGGAAAGAAAAGTTACGGATTCTATATCAAGACAACGAGCCGGCTCATTCTGCATTGTCTGTCAAGATGGTTCTAGACAAACACAACATCCCAGTGTTAGATGTACAGCCTTATTTGCATGACCCTGCAACAAGCGACTTTTATCAGTTTTGGAAAGTCAAAGTTGCATTAAAAGGAACACGATTTCAGTACGTTAAAACTGTGAAAGAAAAAACGGCTCACATCATGAAGATACTTAGGGAACACGATTTCTAGCACTGTTTCGAACAATGGAAAATCCGCATTAGCGTTGTAGGGAGAAAAGTGGGGTATATATTAAAAGTACTAATAACTAAAAATGTATAAATTCAAAATAAAATGTTTTACAGGGCAGTTTCGTTATTTTATAGCACACCACGTATGCATTGAAAAAAGAAATTTCTTAATGTTCTTCAAGAATAAATTTAAATTGAATAGGTTAATAAAATCCGAAAATTATTGCTTTTACTAAAACCTATATATAAGCAATATTATATTGCAGATCTTAGATAAAATGCCGTTAAAAACTTCTATGTATGCTATATTAGAAAGGTTATGAGAGGTTTCAACCAAAGGCTCAGAAAGGGCTCTAAAAAGAGAATGGTTTCAAAATAAATATATATATTTATGGTTAAAATGGGGATAGAGAAAAGAGAACATTACCACATTAAAAAAACAAACAAACAACAAAAAAAAAAAAACTTGTTTTTGTACAGCCATTAAAACGTCAAAGACAGCTCATTGCTATATTACCGACGATTGCTTGTAAAATTACGCAATACTCAGTTTAAGCATATTCTAAGAAACCATTTATAACTGATTCAAAAAAAAAATATTTTATAAGATCTGTGCAATAGACACGTTAAATAAATTTTCTGCTTTCATTAAATTTGAAAAATTTGAATGTTAGGTACAGAATCCTTTAAGGCTGTTTTTTTTCTAATTTAATAAAGTAGATAAATAAAATGATTAGTACGATCTTTAATGCTTTTTTCAGCATGATTAATCGTTAGTACTTTATGAGATGAATTAACGCACATTTTGGTTAAAGTATACATATAAATCTACTCAAATAATCATTTTAAATGTTGCCCGAAAGATTGTGCCATTTATATTTTACGACAAAAGAAAAAACTGTTAGTTTTAAATAAATGTCTTAGCTAAGAGAGCAAGATATATATTTCTAATCTAAGGAATTTGCAAAATCGCTTAAGAAATACTCTCACTGTACTTTTCAGAAGGAGATGTAATGTATGTTCAGATTTTTTTAATGACTGCAAATACAGGTTTACATTATTGTTTTACATTGAAAATCACGACATCAATATAAGTTACCAGAATATTTTTTTCAGGAAAGTCTACTTCATATATTAGTGTTAGTATAGAATCTCCCAATACAGGACCACCAGCGGCCGAGCGGTTCTGCGCTGTAAGCTGGTAGACGTGAAGTGCCGCGTTAGATCCGTAGTCATGCTGGTCGGCCTAGCCGTCCGCAGTTTTCCGTGGTTTTCACTGAAACTTGCGTAAATATGAGCTAGGATCCCTTAGAAAGTCCTCCACGGAAGGCACTCCCCTTAGGCCTAGGACTCTAGAGCAGTCATTCGGTCTTATTCACAAACACCAACACCCAATACAGATCTTGCGTAAGGTTCGTCATAAATATTTACGTCAGTGTTTTGTCCTTCGTGATAATTGATCAGTCACCCAAATCTATGAATTCATTGTTTAAAAGATTAAACCGTTTAGATAAAAGAAAAATTAAACTCCATATAAGATTGTCTTTCAGAATGCAACTGAGAATGATATCTTAAAATTACGGTTGCTTAGCTTTTTCTAGTTTACACTCACTAATTAGTTTTATTTAATTTGTAACTGCTAATTAGTCTTTCCTAGTTTAGCACGCTGATTAGATTTAAAGTAAAAATTCACGTGGAAGATCACCAGATATACACTACACTGAGTGTACAAAAGACGTATAACAATGAGTTTTAAATCGTCAAATCCACGATTGTCTACACTCAGAATGAGTGATCCCAAAATATAGATTTTGGTTACTAATATGTAAACTAATCCTAGAACACGTTTGTAATAAATCCAGAGTGTCTAAAATTTTTTAGATGTATCTTATCTACAAAGAACATAACTTGATTTAACACATGAAAGATTAAATTTTCCTTCCAATCCCAAATCAGTAGTTCCTGAATGCTTTCCTTTCCTTTAATGCTTTAATGCTTTCCTTTAATACTTTTGGGCACAAGTGCGTTACTGTTTTCATGTTAATTCGTGCCTATTTTCTTTTCCTGGTTAAAGGTCGCGCTTAAATACTTTAAATACTTCAACTTTAAACAGTTATTGAATGTTTGTATAGTAATGTCATTTATTTACAAATATTTTATTCATCATCATTCAATACGAGTTGCTATTTTACGATTCTGTTGCATTCTACCGCATAATTTTCTTTTTCCAACGTCAGAAACCGTGTTAAAGTTATATAAAAAAATAATGTATGTTCACGAAGAATAACTCTGTCCGATATTCTGCCTTTTAAAATTAAAATGCATTAACTCTTTTTTTTCCTTAATGGCTTTTGTAGGTTTTTGAATCGATATAAACGATTACCTTTTATGACTATATAATAAACGATCTATGACTATATGACTATGACAATGACTATATGATTATGACTATATGATCTATGACTATATGATTATGACTATATAATAAACGATCGCCTTTTATGACTATATAATAAACGATTTCCTTTTATGACTATATAATTTTTATACCTTTAAAATACACATTTTATGACTATGTAATCGATATAAAACTTTTTAAGTTCAATACAGTGATACAATGATGAGTTAGATTGAAACCAGAGTTTGCTTAAAGAGAAATTTCAATACTACAATTTTTATAGTAATTTTAGATTTAATTAATCATTTATATCCGTTGATATCCATTTAAAGATTTATTATAGATAAATTCTAGTATTCAAATTTCTCTTTGTGAGAATCCTGACTGAAACTTATAATGGTTCTAACTCCAGTTTTTTGGAAATACTACAAAAATCATTAAAAAAAAAAAAAAAAAATGCAGATAGGGCCTTTTCATATATGGAGGCTGTATTGTAAGAGTTACTGAAATTTTTATTTTTCCGACTGAGTGATAATAATGCCTGGACCGGGAGTCGAACCCCGGATCTTTGACTCACAAGGTCAAGGCTCTACCAATTGAGCTATTCATTATTTTCACTCAGTCGAAAAAATAAAAATTTCAATAAATATAATTTTTTTTCACAGTTAATTGTGTGATTTTAATAAAAATTGTATTGTAAGAGTTACATAATTTTCATAATCAAACGATCAGGTGTTTGTTAATTTGCAAAGGGATACTAAAGCCACAATATAATGAGAGCTTCACGTAAAGAGCGAAACAAACAATCCTTTGTTCAGAACAGATTAACACACAATGGAGATATTTAGAAAAACATTTAAATCACCATTAACACATTAGTCTGAAAAGTGGGACAATTCACCTCCACCACAACATTATGAGTTATTATCAATGCACACATTCGGGAGAACATACACCTTTTGCCATTTTTTATAGACATAAATTTATCAGATTTTTCAGGTGTTTTCGAGAGCTTTTCACAGTTATTTTGCCAAAGTTCGGAAGAATTCATAGTTCAGGTAACAACTCTTTTATTTCAAGAAGGGCGTATATTTATCTGAAAGTTAATAAAATGTTTCTAAATGTCGTAATAAAGCCATAAATTTCGAAGGAAAAACACATTAATTATTAAATACCTAATTATCTTTATTCAATAAATAAGTAAAAAAAAAATGTGCCGTTTTTCTAAATCGATACGATAACCAAATGCCGCAAAATTCATATGAATCGTTCAATAAAAAATACCGTGTAAAGAAAAATTTGCAAAAGCTATGGTTATCTCACAGGTGTTTTCAAGGAAACCTTAATACTGGAAATATTTTATAATTGTTTTCAACTTATTTAATCGTGAAAAACATATGTGACATACTCCTTTTGAAAAATAGTGGTGACTAATCTGAATAAAAATTATAAAGGTTGGTAGCTATTCTTTTCTCAAAACAATAAAAAACAATATTTTCAAAGAATATTACACTTTGATCTTAGCCAAGAAACCGAGAAGCGATGTTTCAACGAATATTACCTTTATAACTGTAAAAAAAAAAAAAAAAAAAAAAAAAAAAGAAAAAGAAAACAAAAAAGCATTTTACTATATATATGTAAAGTCTTACGCCCAAAATATACTCCTGCTGCAGCTCCCAGAGAAACAAAAAGAATGGCTAAAATGACACAGGCGCAGGCTGTTGGAGTACAACCCTCCTTATGTGTAAATTTTATTTGGTGACTGTCGCCGCATTCGCTGGGCGTACCACAGCTACTGCTGTTTGTGATGGCACTAAAAGGAACCGACCTTTGCTGCAAAGCATCCATGCTCAGTCCCCTGAAATTAAATAATTTTTTTTATTGGATTTAGAAGGAAAATTCAGGGAAAAAAAATATAACATTAAATATATTGAGAAACATATAAACATTATTATAAAAAAAGAAAAATAAAATTACGAAAGAAAATAAAATTAAGTAAAAAGAAATAATTTACTTTTATAAACGGTTATTTATGTTATTATGACATAATGACTTAATACTCTGTGACTGCATTAACGTGACATGTAACTTTGAAGGAGTCCTTACATTGTATATTAAAAATTGTATAAACTAGCTCACGATTTCTTACAAAAAAATATTTTATTAAAGTACCAGTGTTTAGTTATAATTTTCAGTTTATTAAATTATGGGATCAGTCTAAATTTGTGCCACCTACAAGCTATGTTATGGTAAGTTGGGAAAATTATTGCATCATACTTATAGCTACGATATTTTCTTACATATAATACGCCTGTTCGACGCATGTTTTACAGCAGAAATATCCTTGAATGAATTGCAATGTTAATTAAAATTTTTTGTGTAAAATTGATTTATTTTACTTACGGATTATATTCAGGCAGTGTTGCTAAGGTCCTGCTTTCCCCCTTGACTTTTCCCCCAAAACATCTTTAAGGACCCTTCAGAGACTGGCAACTTAGAAAGCTGCATGTCGGCTCTATTGATATTTCTTTGATGTGGTTTAGGAGATCGACGCTGGCTGCAATCGAAGCTCACAAACCTCCTCGTGCGATAATTGCATGAGAAGGGGGTCTCTTTTGTAAAAGAGCAATAAAAAGTAATGTCCTTCATTTTAAATGTGTGCAAATTTTTAAGTGTCACTTTCGGACAACAGATAATTTACGAGTTTTGACGCTCTGTATGCTGCCAGTGTCTGAAGGGTCCTTTATAGTAATGCGATGTCTTTGTATAGTCAATTTTGTTCTTTTATTACTTCCAGTGTGAGCCGTTTTTTTTTTCTTTCTTTTTTTTCACACACTTGACATTGTGAGTTTTTCTGGTTTTCTTCCCATGCTATTTCTATGGGTTTCTAGCTTTCTCCCTCTTTTTCTACATTCTAAAGTGCGTTATTGTGCGTGTTATTGTATACAGTTCGCAACAAAATTATAATTGTGAAGCACACATCCACACTTTCCTTCTATTTTCTTTTAATTTGGTCGCTAATTTTTAACATCAACTTACTTTTTTATAAACAATATAAGACTAAGATCATGACTCGACAGATAATTACTTAACAAAGAAGTATTAGGTGCCCATATTTTAAAAAGGAATTATTGCTAGTGCTTCAATAATTTCTCTGCCGACTATAAGTCTATTAGACATGGAAGCAGCGTCACCAACCAGGCGATAATACTTACACACACACACATATATATATATATATATATATATATATATATATATATATATATACACTCCTTCTCATATTTATAAGGACACTTTATATTTTGAAATAACTAATGTAAAAATAATTATGAACAAGATTATACTAAGTGCACTTAATATATCTAGTATTCTGAAAACCAAAACTGCTATAACTTTTTTAATATGAAACAAAAATAATAAAAAAATAATGCAAAATATTTTTTCTACACGTTTTTAGATGTTCATAATTATAGGGACAATTGAGATTTTTTTGTTTTATTTAACTTACTAGCGGATAAATTGCAGTTGACATGCGAATATGTTAACTACTGGGCTAGATTAATTCATATATAAACCTTCAATTTTTCTTGGACAGACATTACTGATAATTCCTCGAAAAAAAGAACGTTCATGTAGTGAAGTATGATAAATGTGTTTTTTAAGTGGAAGGATAATTTCAATACGCCAAATTTCTAATGAAATTCGAAGATCTAAAATTGCTGAAGGAAATGTGATCAAACGTTGAACTGCTGGCTCGATAAGAGAGAGATCTGTTGCAAAATCATAGTTGTTTTACAGAGATAGAAGACTCATAATTCCTTTTACTGTTGTACTCATAATGGCTGAATTTGCTCGTAATTTTTAACTAAAGGTTGGGTCCACATTTATGTATGTTTAAAATAATTAATAATATATTAAAATGAATAAAAAACCTGTAATAATCAATAAGCATTTATTGGGGGAAAGAACGTCTGTGTTAAAGTTGAATAAAGACAATAGTAAATAGTAAAATGTTGCATTTTCGGATGAAAAACATTTTATTCTTGATTAATAAAATGGTTTTAACAGTTACTGGCACGATCTGAAGATAGCGAAAGACATAGCAGATTTTTTTAAAGGCAGTTATGAATCGGGCATTTTAAAGGTGGATCTATGGTGCTCTGGGGAGCTGTTTCTACTGAAGGCAAAATGAATTTGGTAATTTTTTCTATTATTATGAACATCAAGAGAATATCCGCAAATTTTGAACTCGGAATTCTCAGAATTTTGTTAGATTTTTGGGGGTAATAATATTTTTTTCATTAAGACTTACATTTTTGTTCTACTTCTAGAGCAATAGGAAATAGTTTGAAGAAAAAAACCTTTCCTTATTGTTGCCTTTCCCGTGGTCTGAAAGTTGAGAAAACCTTACCTTATCATATTAGAAAAGTGCATGCAAGTGGAAAGCAATTTTAAATAGTTTAAATGTATTCAGAATATCATCTATGCTGTATGAAATGGTATTGAAACTGAATATTAAAGAAAATATATGTATCAACCAGAGAGAATGTCTGAATGTTTCAACCTAAAAAGAGACCCCAAAAAATATTAATTTAAAGAATAATTGAAAAAAAAATATTAAGATTCGAGCTGTCCTTATAATTGTGAACACCTGAAAAATCCTTCTTTTGACCGTATTTAAAGTTTTTTAAGATAGAAAAACGATAAAACTTTTTAAATATCGTCTATTAATGAAATTCAAATTAATAAAAAATATATTTGTTTAAATAATCATGTTCAGTGTTTAGTTAATACAGAAAAACGGGTGTCCTTATAATTATGAGAAAGAGTGTATATATATATATACCAACATTTCTCATTTTAAAACCATATTTCACACTAATAACTTCTGAAAGAAATATTTTTTTATTAATTTTCCATGATTAAATAAAGTAAAATTCACTATAGAAGATCCATAGTATGAAGTCTCCAGCCTAAATCGGAAGCTTGGCAACTATGTGTACGATGTAATTATCGTACCGTTAGCAATACTGACTAGAAGAGTCAGGGTAAAATTTCGGCCTATATCAATCCTGTCAGATAATTACGATATATATAGTATAAAATGTGTATCTCGCCTAAGTTAAAAATTCTTTAATTAAAAGAAAATTACAAGAAGAAAATTACAAGATTACTTTAATTACAAGAAGAAAAAAAAATTCCCGATAAAGTTAATTATCTAACTAAGCATGCCAAATTCGTTAATGGGTAAAAGCATCTTAGTTACGCAACTAAGCCTATAAATAAAAATTAAAATGCATGCTTACTCAAAGTATAAGCAAATTTTTATAAAAGATATTTATCTTGATCAAGACTAATATGTAATTTTTTAGCGTTAGATTGTGATTTTTTAGAACATTTGTAATGTTTTAATAGTAACTTTTTAGCACGTTTTAGAAATTTCTATCTTTTAAAATAAATGTTTACTTTCGTAATATTATCAAGTTTTGCTTTCCAGAATTCCAGAATTAGCATTTATCATATTTCTTATTTTGCATACGAGAAAAGAATGCCGTTTGAGATAAAATATTTACAGTCTAAATCTCTTACAACTGCATTTCATTAAATATGTGATTATAATTTGTTTTATCAAACGCGTGTTCCTTTATAAAATGGTAATTGATCGCATTTTTAAATCCTCCGAAAAATCGACTGATACGGATTTTTCTGTTTACATTAAAGTTTCTCTCCCCCCCCAATACAATTACAAGCCAAAGTGCGTAATTAAAATAAAAAATGTATAACTAATTTTTTTTTTTAAGTGTGAACAACTTAATTAGTAAACACGGTGTTTACCTTTAATGTAAGGTTATACTTTTAATTTCATATTGGAATAGCCATAGCTTTAATAAGCTATAAAGGCAGTACAATGAAAGGAAAATAACATTTCTTTTTTCCTTTTCGAAGGTGGTGAGGGTTTATAATAACGGTTCAAAAATACCAACATATTAATTTATTCTGGAGCATTGTTAGTAACTGATCTTTTTTCACACAATTTTATTTGTTGTCAAATTTTCTTCAATGTATAATTATTATTTAAGAAGAAGAAGCACACATTTCAAGAACAGTAGTGTGAAAAAAAAGCGGGTACTTATAATGCTCCGGATTAAATTAAAACATCGGCATGAATGACGGAACCTGTGATTTAAAAAAAACCTTATCGTAGAGTAAATTTAAACTGTAATAACTATTTAAAAATTCATTTAATATTGCATACAAATATAATTTTGTCAGAATTTCTAAGAAATAAATACTGTTATGTACGTAGTAAAAATACTTTCAATATAATTTCATGTAAAATACTCGAAAAATTGGACTTTTATTTAGTTACTTTTCTGACAATTCTACCTCAAATGACTGACAGGTTTTCAATAAAGCACATCTAATTTTTAAAGAAAATTTAATTTAAGACATAAATTTTCCCACAATCCTTATAATATTAAATACGACATTTAAAGAGCATGTTTTATCTAAAAGAATGCATTGAAAATTTAAAAGTAATAAATGAATAAGCAAAGTGTAAAAATCTTAAGAAAACAGAACATCTAATTTAATTTTAAATTTCTCAATTTTCCTTTTTAATTAATTAAGTTTGCTTAAGAAGTGACTGAAAATCTCTTGTGATACGGGCTTCCAAATTTAATTTATTATTCATCAAGTTTTCGAACAACATTTCTAGTAAATAATAAGATTAATTTGTCAAAGAGAAATATATAGTTAAAAGGCAAACTATTTTTTCTTGTTTGTTTGGGGAAAATTTCAGTAAAATGTAAGAAAAAGAATGTGTTTTATTTATACATAAGATAAGAAAAACGGGCATGAATTAATATTCTTAAATTTTTAATAAAAGAATAGAATTTTACATAATAATATTTTTAAAGTATAGTGATTTTTTTTATAACTGTTTTTTTAAAGGTATTTATCAGGAAATACATAATTCATATTTTATGCATAATAAAAGATTTAAAGTTCCCATGAAGAAAAAAATTATTAAAAAAATCTTCTTAAAATGTAAAACTAGTTAATAGGTGTGCCAGAAAGTATTGTCGTTTTGAATTAGTAAAATAACACAAGAAATGTTTGTTTAACATTACTTATACAGGACTAGCAGCGTTTCTAAAATTTTACGCTCATTTTATTATACTGTCACCACTATTTTAGAACAATATTTTATTGCATATTATTTCAAAATTGAAGCATTATGAAATTTTCAGAAAAAAATTATTATTGACGATATAATAAAATGTGAGTAAAATCTTGGGAACATTGTGTAGCCTGCTTATATGATATTTTACCAAATACCTTTTTAAAAAATATATAAATACTAGCTGACCCGACAAACGTTGTTTTGTCATATAAATTATTTCTAGAGAATATTTTGCTAGAAAAAAATAACTAACTTATTGTAAGTGTGTTAGGATGTGGTATATAAGTGGAAGATGTATGGAGCGCTGTGAACGGTGAAAGAATATAAAAATAACAAAACACCAATCATTTTTTTTTTTAATTTATTAAAATTGATTCTTTAAAATTATATACATATCGCTACTTATAACAATATTACTAAAAAACAATATCATTCCCTTAATGCAACAGAGTGTACAATATTTTTTGCTATCCCATCTTTCGCCAATACAAACAAACTGGATGGTTTGCCCACTCGAGAGCCACGTATAATTGTCCGTGTGAAAAACATGATGTGCTCCAATCTAAGCCACAGACAGACATCGTTTGGCCCTGAGACTTATTGATAGTCATTGCAAATGCCAATCTAATTGGAAATTGAGGGCGTTTAAATTGAATTGGCACATCTGTGGGTATAATAGGAATTCGCAGTAGTAATATATTTTCACCTCCGAATTTGTCATTTAAAATGATGGCTTCGATAACATTTTTCATTAATTTTTTTATGACTAATCGCGCGCCGTTGCACAACCGTGGTGGGTTCAAATTACGAAGCAAAATAACCGGAGATCCAACCTTCAGTTGTAAAATATGCGGTGGCATGCCTGGTAAATCCAATGAGTTTAAAAACTTTGTTGGATAATTTACAGCTTCGGTGGCATCGCAAACTGTATCATTAGATTTGTATGACACCAAGTCTCCTGGTAACAAATGTTGTATCTTGAGATTCAGTTCGTTGACGTCCACATTTTTTGCTGCTAAAATTGCTCTTTCTGCCAGCCACTCATGATTTGTGTATCGTCTGTGTACATCGGGAAATATCTGGTCAATAAGAGCATCTTGAGAATCAATGATTGTGCAGAAATCGGTCGGTAATTTTATGCATCCAGTTTCATCTGTAGTAACTTTTCCATCGCCGATATCTAACAATTGTTTTGAGAATGTTTCAGAGGATGGATCTTGAAGCTTTTGAACGCACAAATTTACTTTCAGTTGTACTTTTTCAACATTAAGGCGCAATAACGATGATTTTAAGCACGCGTTGATCTCATCAGCGTATGTTGAACACGGAATAACGGGAAATGCTTGTTTGAAATCACCTGAAAAGAGTAACAGAGTGCCGCCAAATAGTTTGTCGTTGTTTTTTATATCTTTCAATGTCCTGTTCGACGCCTCAATCGAATGTTTGTGTTCCATAGTGCATTCATCCCAGATAAGAATTTTACACTATTTCAGCACTGTGGCCATGGACGATTGTTTTTTTATGTTGCACACTGCGTCTGGGTTAGTTTGAATATTTAGTGGCAGTTTAAATAATGAATGAGCTGTTCTGCATCCATCCAATAAAGTTGCCGCAATGCCAGATGAAGCAACAGCCAATGCGATGCCATTATTTGATCGTATTTCGGCGAGAATTAGCGAAATAAGGAATGTTTTGCCAGTTCCACCTGGTGCACCCCCAAAAAAAAGAATCCACCTTGTCCTGCCAAAACTGCGAGCATGATGCTGTCGTAAATGGTTCTTTGTTTTTCATTCATTAGTGGGACATTGCGAGCAACAATCGCTGCCATTTCTACAGTATTGTATTGTAGTTCACGATTCCATTCAGTGCTTATTAAATCAGGTGCATTTCGATTTGTTGAATGCATACCGAAATGACTGAGTGGTAAGTTGGCAATGATAATGCAAAGATCTTCAATAGCAATCAATGCTTCATTGTACATAGCGTCACTGAATACTATCGTTAGATCGTTGCACCGTGAACGATGTTGATGCAATATATCATTAGTCATTGAATCTTTGTGATTATCCCATAATATCTCTGCTCGGGCCGAGAAACATGTAGTCAACACTATAGCGAATAGTAGACGAATTTGTTTTCAGTCCTACTTCAGCAAGCATACACTCCCTCTGGTTGTCGTCTTCCAGCAAGCCGAGTGCAAGGCATGCATCTTTATACGTTGGATACTGTTGTCAATTCACTTTACGTAAATCTTGAAATGACAAAGGGCCGATGACATTAACCAATAACATTCGAAGATAAAAACACTCAGTCTGCCTTGGATTGGCCGTAAATACTCGTTCCAAGGTGTTTGATTTGAATAAACCGGGACATGCATCAATCAGCGTGCCTTGCTTGCGGGGCATCCATTTTTTTGTTGAAGCCCATGTGATATAGCGTGGTACTTCTGAATAGAGTAATGTCCGTGCAAAAGCACCAAAAGCATCCGCACGATTACACAATTCAAAAAATTCGGTGAGTGTAGTTTTTGGTGGATTTATAGCACGATCAATCGCTGTCTTGCTCGTGAAATATACGCGCTTGCCATTTTCAAGATGGACGGCTAAATGAAGAACTGCTGGATCCCGTTCATGAATTGGGAAACCAAAGATACTCCAAACAGCTTCATTGGAGCTCACGTACCGGCCAGTTTGGTAAAGTGTTATTTCATCGTTGTTATTCACCAGAGGAGCATTCACATTGGTATTTTCAACTCGAAATACAGCCATATCACTGCCTTTATTCACATACTTGCAAATGTATTTGATGCTCTTCACTGAACTGCAGAACTGAACATTAATATGAGCATTGAATGTTTTGCTCAGCAGAGGCGAATATGGGACCACCCATCGGTTATCAATGTCAATATCTATGTTGTTGACATAGATGACCGCCATAGATGATAAGATTGTCCGCCATTATCGGGAATTCTTCGACGATATATTGGATATCCGTCAACATTTGTGATCGTGAAATTTTTCGGAAAACTTTTAGTACATTTTCCATCTGCACAAATAATAATGGCCTAAAAATTCATTTTTCATTTTAACATAAAATAACTCCGTCGGATATTGACGAATTTTTTAAAAGAATATACCATTTTAACTAATTTTAACATTTTAACAATATTAACGTTGAAAAATATTTTAAACACTTACGGTTAAAAATTCATTTTTCATTTCAACATTAAATAAATTCTGACATCGTGTTTACGATTCTAAAATATTAACATTGAAAAAAATATTTTAAACACTTCGTAAGATACGGTTACGATTCTAAAAATATTAATTTTGAAAAAATATTTTAAACACTTCGTAAGATACGGTTAAAAATTCATTTTTAACACGCTTTTATTAGCTTCACCTGTATGTATGTATGTATGTATGTTTGTTTGTAACGTCTCTGGGAGCAAACAAAAAATTTATATTGTAAAAAAAATACTTTCTCTACGTGAACGATGCGGCGTCGAGGTAAGGCGCCGCGCTACGAATATAAAGGTCCAGCGTTCGATCCCCGTTAGGGGAGATTTTTTAAAAATGGTTTTTGTTAATTCTAAGTTATTTTAATTAAAGTTTTAGATGTACGTAAATATTACGGTGTGTCACTCACACGATTTTCTCTTACCCTGAATTTTAATACTAAGATAGATATTTCGTGCTTTTTAGTTCACATTTCTATAAAAGCGTGTTCTTTAATTTTTTAAAACTATAATATTATTCATTTCAACATTAAATAAATTCTGACATCGTGTTTACGACAACTCACGCCATCTAGGTGAAAAAGTTGTTATAAGAGTTGGTTAAAAATTAATTAAGAAAGAACTAATTAAGTTACAACTTTCATTTGTAAATCTAAACCATTCTCGAATCCACCTGAAGACACACAAAAAATTTCATTAAACTCAGTCCAGCCGTTTAGGAGGAGTTCAGTGACATACACACGCACAAAAGAAATATATATATAAAGATTTTCCTGGATAAATTTTTCAATTCAAAGTGACAGAACTTAATACGTGTAATAAGCGTGAACTATGCTCACTTGAATATCCAGAATAGTTACTATTTGAAATACATATACGTAACTTTTACACCAATTAATTGACACAAAAATTTTGACATTGAATGGCCTCCTGAATAAGATCAGTTTTGGACTTCGCAAGTGGAATTTACACATACATATATCTATATATATATAAATAGCTATACAAATTTACTTCAAAGTCGACATATTAACTCGCTTTGTTAGATGTCCTTTTGTATGTAATTTTTGGTTTTCGGTGAACAGATGCATTTAATTCAGAAATTTAATTCATCAACCTGGAAATTAATTTTTGATAAAATGGAGTAGAAGGCTGATTTTTACCAACTATGTGAAAAATACCAGAGCCGGGAATCGAACCCCGGGTCTTCCGCTTAACGCACGGATGCTCTAACCACTGAGCTACCCTGGCTGATAACCAGCTCGGCACTTCTCACATAATTTACGTTGGCAAAGTCACCGAGTCTGCATTAAAGCAGCTATATGAAGTGACAAATTTCAATATGGCATAACTCCAAACGGCTACGAAATTTCAATTCAGAAATTTAATTCATCAACCTGGAAATTAATTTTTGATAAAATGGAGTAGAAGGCTGATTTTTACCAACTATGTGAAAAATAGCAGAGCCGGGAATCGAACCCCATGTCTACCGCTTAACGCGCGGATGCTCTAACCACTGAGCTACCCTGGCTGATAACCAGCTCGGCACTTCCCACACAATTTACGTTGGCAAGGTATTTACTTTAGTTTTAGAAAAAGTCAGAAGCGGGCCGAAAGTCTTCATCTCAAAAACTTATCTAACGATTTTCTTAAAGTTTGCTACATAAACTGCTTTTTAAATTTCTTTCGAATGTCATAATTGATTACTACAGGAAAATTTATAAGCGTCATGACTAGGTAGGTCAGTTTCAGATCTCAGAAATGCGTATTTAAAAAGAAAATGGTTTTACTACTTTTATTTAAACTCCCTATATAAACTCTCTTTCATATGTGTTTATGACGTATGTATTAGTTTGCTACTACGGAAAAAAAAAATGTGTCTGAGGGGTTAAGTCAATTTTATTTCTTCTGACCCCACGATCTCAAAAGTATTTTTAAGTACGTGTAGTATTGGGTAATGCGTGGTTGTTACGTAACAGATTTTTTGAAGTACAGTTAAATAAATGGAAAAACTAAATCAAATTGGAATCTTAAAATAGTTTTTACCTTCATTGAAGAAATATGTTAAATTTATTGATGTATTTTTATATAAAATATCATTATTTTTATTGCAAAATAAATTTTTAATTAACTGTAATTAGCATTAAAATGAATAGCAAGAATGAACAGAATAATGTAGATTTAAATAATGTTCCATGTTGTTTAATAAACCTGAAGTATATTTTTAAATTTTAGCATTTCATCCAAACTGCAGCACGAAAATTCGCTTCTACTTTTACTTAGAATTCATGAATTATTCATGAGAAATATGAGAAGGCTACGATGGATTTTTTTATTTTTTTCCATGAAATTTTTTCTTCCATTAAGAACTTTTCATATGAGAATGATGTGTCACCTGAAAAGTTTCACATGTTATGTAATCTTTGTCACTCAATCTGATAAGAGAATTCGGTATCTACTTATATACTTTTTACATTGCAAAACATTTTTAGTTTCTTTTTTTTTTTTTCGTATGAATATGCGTACACACACACACACACACACACACATATATATATATATATTAAATTAAAATCTGAAAATCAATTACGGAAAACCTAATACTTAAAAAGCTAAAACGAAGTATTTTTAAACCAATGCGCAAAATGTAAGAAAAGGAAGTATAATCTGAAAATAAATTGATGAACAAATGTAAGGTAATCCCAAAATACATGGAGGTCTTTGTCAAGAAAGTCGCCCCCCCAACCCTTCCATGCTGAGATGAAGGCATGTATGCTTTAAGCAAATAATATATCCCTAACCCACAACTTATCAAAGATGAATGCACAAAAATCTACAGCCAACGAATTCAAGACTAAAACGTATTAATAAAAAACATATTCACAAATAAAGCACGTTAATGTAATACATCAATATAAAAAGATAAAGATGAATTCATAAAACAAGAGGAATGAAGAATGACCCCTCCCCCTTTCCCATAAAGAGAAAAACCTCTTCGGCTGGTAGGACTGCTTAAGTACTGGTAACTGAGAGCTAGAGATATCATTTGCTTAAAGAATACATCCCTCCAGAAACTTCTCATTTTTAATTGCCTGCATGAGAGGGGATGGAGGCTTCCCTGACAAAGACCTCCATGTATTTTATGATTACCTTTCATTTCTTTATCAATTTATTTTCATAAATATATAATAAAATGCTACGAATATAAAAAATTGTATAATTACATAAATAAACGATAAAGTATGATCAATCCCAAAGCTACACTATATCATAGGTGCCAAGTCTCCCGTTTTTCAAGGGAGACTTCAAACCGGAAAAATTTTAAAGCTGTTTCCTGTATTTTTAATCGTCGAAAATATATATAACATTTTTCATTTAAAAATATTGGTGTCAATTTTGATTTAAAAGTTGAAAAGGTTGGCAGCTCTGCTATATATGTATATATGATTAAAAATGATATAAAACAAGATAAACGGAAATAAATGAAAGCATGCCAGTTTCCTAATGTTATCAAGTGCATAGTAAGAAAACAATGCATGTAAAAGAAATGATTTTCTATCTCAAAGAGAGCTTAAGCTAAATTTCTCTTTGACCTATGCCCAAACCATTTTCAAACTACAGATCAAGAAAGAAAATAAACCCAAAATAAATAAAAATCCGTTAAATTAATTAATTGAAATGGGAAATAAGAGAATAAGGAAATAAAATTTTACTCACAAATTTACCCTAAGTAGTTATTAGTTGTAATCGGGAATAACACACACACACACACACACACACACACACATATATATATATATATATGTGTGTGTGTGTGTGTGTGTATACAGGGCTGCCACAAACGCCTTTTTGTATTCTTTTCGTACCACTATTTCAGAAAAATGTAATTTATCATCGATTTACATTGGTGAAACCGCACATTGCCTGCATAAATTGATTATAAATTTTATGTTATGGAAATAGTGGTACGAAACTAATAAAGAAAGACGCCTGTGGTAGCCCTGTGTATATAGATATGAAAAATATAGAAGTTAAAATCTTTGTACGGTTTTATTTATTTCATTTGCAGATATGCTAGCATTTCTATTTTGTTTCAAAATATTGTTATTACCAGCCTTTTTTTCACATCAACTTTTTTAAAAGAATAAATTAATAATTTTTAATCGTAACTTCATATTGGTGAAAATTACTAAAACAGAAAAAAAAAAAAAATGAAGGAAAGAAAGAGAAAAGAAAAAACAAGTCCTTCCGGCTTATTCGGAAGGGTAGGTTGATTTCTTTTTCCTTATGAAATAGCCGTCATTATTTTGTTTAAAAATGGCGGCTAAAAATTATTATAGAAATAGTTTTAAGCAAATCTGTTCTTAAATACCTTTTTATGTGAATTTAAAAATTTCAAGTGGTCGGCGCTTGGAAACAAAATGGTGGGCCGAGTTGACAAATATATCAAATACATTTGTGAGATAAGACTACTGTACAAATATACATGGAATTAATTCAGAATCTCAAAAGTCATCGTGTTGAAAAATTAAGTGGCTGCCACTTGGATCAAAATGGCAGAGAAAGTTGCTCAGTGAACTAATTAATCTAAGATATTGTTGCAAATTTGAAAATAATTCAACTTTTTTTTTTTGGTAGAAATTCTTTCAAAGAGGCTTAGTAAGTTGATTAAATGTTAATTTTCTGCATTTCTAGTTTATTTTAACGTTAAAATAGCCTAAATTTCCCTTAAAAACGCATTAAAAAGCTCCAATATGGCAGGTAATGGATTTGGCGTCAAATTTGGCGACTTTTTCACTTGGCGACTTTTTTGGCAACTTTTGGCAAGAAAATCCTTAGTTCCTTAATAAATTTCATTGAGACACTTATATAGTCTATGTATACATCAAAATTCAAACAAATTCGGAATACGCTTTTTACAATTTGAATTTGAAATTTTCAATTGGTCTCCACTTGAAAACAAAATGGTGGAGCAACTTGGTTAAGAAACTCATCCGAGATATTCATAACACAAGTTAAGACTCTGTCCAAATTTGGTTTGATTTGGAGTATTATTTCGGAAGTAATCGTGATTTTAAATTTTGAAGTGGTAGCCTGATTTCAAGTGGCCCCGCTTAACTTAAGATATCCGCCACTTTATAAAAAAGAGCAGATAAATTTCATTAATAAATTTCATTGTCACCCTTATGTAGTCTAGATTTACATAAAAATTCAAGAAAATTTTGCTTTAAATACGCTTTTTACAATGTGGGTTAGAAATATTCAAGTGGCTGCCACTTGAAAACAAAAAGTCGGAGCAACTTGGTTAGCGAACTCATCCAAGATATTCATAACACAAGTTAAGACACTGTCCAAATTTGGTTCGATTTGGAGCATTATTTCGGAAGTTATCGGTATTTTAAATATTCAAGTGGTAGCCTGATTTCAAGTGGCGCCACTTAACTTAATATAACCGCCACTTTTTTTAAAAATGACCGATACGTTCATTAATAAACTTCATTGAGACATTTATATAGTCTATTTATGCATCAAAATTCAAACAAATTCGGAATACGCTTTTTACAATTTGAATTTGAAAATTTCAAGTGGTCTCCACTTGAAAACAAAATTGTGGAGCAACTTGATTAAGAAACTCATCCAAGATATTCATAACACAAGTTAAGATGCTGTTCAAATTTGGTTCAATTTGGAGTATTATTTCGGAAGTTATAGTGATTTTAAATTTTCAAGTGGTAGCCTGATTTCAAGTGGCCCCACTTAACTTAAGATATCCGCCACTTTCTTAAAAATGGTAGATAAATTTCGTTAATAAAGTTCATTTAGACCTTTATGTAGTCTAGATTTACATAAAAATCCAAGCAAATCTTGCTTTAAGTACCCTTTTACAATGTGGGTTAGAAATATTCAAGTGGCAGCCACTTGAAAACAAAAAGTCGGAGCAACTTGATTAACGAACTCATCCAAGATATTTATAAGATCAGTTCACTGGCAAAATTTGGTTCGATTTGGAGTATTATTTCGGGAGTTATCGTGATGACAAAATTTTCATTATAGATAGATAGATAGATAGATAAACGAAGTGATTGCAATAGGTCGATTTCTGAAGAAATAACCTAAAAATGTTGTGAGAAAAAAAGGCTTGTTTAATAATGCACCGGAATAATTTTAAAATGTTTGCATATTTGATTTTGTATACAAACCCTGGAAAAATTATGAAAAATAACCTTGGGTTTTGTCAAGAATACGCAATAAAAAAATTGCAGCTCAAAATCGTCAAATTTCTCGTAATTGTTAGCACGTACGGAGCTGCATTTTTCCTTTCGGAATATTTTTTCGTAAGTGTTCCTATGTTTTCTATCACTACAATATGTCATTGCATTTCGCGTTCTGATCGGTATAATTAAAGCTAGGGTTTTACTTCTTTTTCAATCTCGAATTCCTTATCTTTTTAAAGTGCTTTAGGATATATTACATTCCACCTAATGTTAATTCTCAGCTACAAGAAAAAAATCAAAAATGTTTAATAAAATTATACTTTTAGAAATTCGATGAAAAAATCATTTATTTCTTTTCTTCTAATACTGTTCGAAAATTCTCGCGGCTTTTATTTTAAATGATCAAACTTACTTTGCCCTCCAAAGTGTTAAATAAATCTATGCGAAAATGTTTCTTCGAAAAAGTTCTACTCTTATTAAGCTCACGCGGTATTACAAATGGCATGACTACTTATTATTTGGCGTTAGCTTTATTAAACGTGTGTATATAATACTAGGTAGAATTCATTGCTAATTACAGAATCATATTACAATTTTAAATAAAATTATCCGATAAAAGTTTAGAAAAATTTACTAGATTTGCAAATTTATCGATCTAAAAGTTATCTTAAATTTCGTAAAGCATTCATTAAATAATAATAATAATAGAAAAGAATATACTTAACAATAATAAAAAATCAGTTTTATAAATACTTAATATGATATATGGTATTTATAAAATTTGTACTGATGTGTAAGCCCACAAAAAGAAAAAGAAAAAGCATTATAGGTAATTTTTTCGTAATTGTAGTGTTAGTCACATGCGGAAATAATTCATCTTTCATGGAAGTTTTCTAAGAATAATTTATTAAATGACAAAAAAAAAAAAAAAAAAAAAAAAAAAAAAGAAAGAAAGAAAGAAAGAAAAAAATTCTGTAAGTATGATTTAAAGATTCCTGTATGTTATTGGTGGTAGAAAAAAAGTTGGAATCCCATTCTTCTAAATGATTGATATAACATTCTGCTGGGATTCTGCTGCTCTTATAACGCATAATTTTTATTTTCGCCGTGCAATTAATGCATTATTTATTAATTTCAGAGTGGTTGACCATAAAGTTGATTTACTAAATAATAATAAAAAAAAAACTTTGTTGCAAATACTGGTGTTGAAGAAAATATTGAAGAAAAATTTAATTTAACATAAATGATTAAATAATTCACAGATAAATATTGAAAGAATTTAAAAAATTTATTTCATGATGACCATCGTAAGTTCTATAACAAATTAAACCATTAATTTTTCTTATCATTCACAGATGAAAGAGTTCCTCTTTTTACGTCTCCGATATTTTCTTCCAAAAATTTTAACCTATAAAATCCCATGAATAACTGTAAAAATATGATAAAAATTTCTGTATAGAAATATTGGTGGCAGAAAAAGCAAAATTCTTTTCATTCCTGTAACAATAGAATTTTGGCAAAATAAAGATTCGAGACCAACGTAAAATTTTTTTTTTCTTTTTCAGATTCATAAAAAGGTAATTTAATTGTCAAAATTATTTCTCTGAAATTTACACCCCTACAATCTTACATGTATGTATTTTCGAACTGAAGATTGTGAAGATTAATTTTTAATATGCGATTTACGCTAATTACGTCCCAAATGAAAATAGATGAAAGGTATAATAAAATATTAGGTAATAAACGTAATATACTCATAAGACGATATATTTTAAAAGTAGATAATTTTCTTTCTAGATTTCTTTTTATTTGTACAGTGGTGTAAAAACTGCAACACCGATGCTATTTCGCTATTAACAGGCGCAAAAAAGTCTGATAGACATCTTTCAATGAGCAATTTATTACTGTTTGAAAATTAGGTAGACGTTTGGATTAGGGGTCATATACATAATGAAATGATCGCCAACTTTATTTTTTTAAAATAGTAATACACTATTTTGATATTATATTTAAATTTATATGGGATCCTCAAAGTGCGGAGATGTATACAGTTTGTAAGCCTTTTCTTTAGCTTTTAAAGAGTTATAATTCAAGAAGTGTTAGGTGATTATCAGAAAACCTATAAAATTAAAATTAAAATCATGCAAGAAAATTAACTGGATCTTATTGTTGATCATCGGAAATGTTTCATGAAAAATAAAGTTAAAATAAATAAATCATTATACAGACACAATCATATATACTAATTTTCATTAAGTGATTTAGGATTTTATATTTATAAATTTAAATACGTGATTAGATAACACTGCTCTGCAAAAGAATTTTTTTTTCGAGATCTGATACAATTCTTGCTGATTCTTATGTAAAATGACCTCCTGAATCCGAATGTGACTTCCATTTTGCCCAGTCACCCACAGTTTTCTAGATACACCATCCCCTCCCTTAATTTCTTTCCCTGTTCGATAATTTTATGACCATGAATTTGATTTGAAGAATGAAAAATAACTAATTTAACACCTAAATATATAAATAAATAAATATATATATATATATATATATATATATATATATATATATAAAGTTTAAAAAATAACATTAATAATAGATTTAAAAAATATAAGATATGTAATGCATAATTTCAGGGCAAATTCCCCCCAAAATTTTTACCTTGTAGCAAATGTCCATGTTTTAGAATTTTCCAACTCTGCAGACCCTCAAAAAATATTCAACGTTTAAAATAATCCTCCCCCCTCATAAAAATCAAATTTATAGCCATAAATGTACCGAAAAATGATAAAAATAGGGGGTCATATCTAAAAAACGGTGAGTGATAGGGCAAAATGAGCGTCATATTCGGATTCAATAAAGCGTTTCAGATAAGAATATGCTGAAATGATGTCCGAGGCAATTTTTATACCGAGCAGTGTAATTAATGTGCAGTGGTCGTGTACCCCAAACGTTTCTTCAGAACACTTTCAAGGATGAGAAAGGTTCACCTTCTTTGTTACCCCTATTTTAATACAGAAATCTTTAACGCAATTTTATAGTGATGTCAGGTGAATAAATAGAAAAGAAATTTTGAAAAAAAAAAAAAAAAAAATAGTTGTAGCAAAAAAGGCGGAAACGTTCTCATCCTTGGAAGTATCCTGAAAAAAGGGAGTGGAATACAGCGCTGAATTTGTTAGACATGTTTAAATATATTACACCCAAGACTGGACAGACAACACTACTTGGAAATTGCACTATACATTTTAATTAAATAAAATACTAATTCCTTAATTTTAGTTATTACTTAATTTAAGTTTAATTATTACGTAATTCAAGGTTACTTAATTTAAGTTATCCTTAATTTAAGTACTTAAAATTTCTTGCATACATTTATTTAAGTTTGCTTTAGTTAAGTTTTTAGTTATTTATTTATACACGAACCACAAATACTATTAACCACTATATACATCAAAAACAATACAACTGATTCAATATACCTGATAAGCATAGGTATGAACTTTTTAGAAAGCCGGATAAATTTCACAATCTCTATCGCGTTGCACACAGAGCCCCACACATACACATACACCGATTGTTTTACAATAGCCTCCTTAAATAAATGTCTGTCGTGTAGCTCGGAAACTAGGCAACAGTTGAAGCGGTAGAAAACTCCACCTAGTACAGATTATAGGACTTTTTTATTCAACTGTCACCAATAATTTAAAGAAGCGATTCATGATATATATAATCGACGTTTCTTCAATTCTGTTCGCCTTTTATGTATATCATATCCCACTTTTAAAAATTTTTGGTGGCAGTTGAATAAAAAGGTCGCGCAATCTGTACCAGGTGGCGCTGTCTACCGCTTGAACTGTTGCCTAGTTTCCGAGCTACGCGACATGCATCTAGTTAAGGAGGCTACGGTTTTACTCTCTAAAGGAATGCCTTCAATTGTAGTTGCCAACTTTAGCACTTTATGGCTACAGAAAATAATAATAATAATAATAATAGAAATTTTTATTCTATTTAGTTGGTGAAAATGGTTACAGAAATATATTTAAAAATTTCTATTAAAATTTTCCATTAGAGGAAAGTGCTAAAGTTGGTAACTATGACTCCATTACTGCTTCGGAAGCAAAGTTCTATTCCTCACAGAAAAAAAAAGTAAAATAGTTATTGACTGTCTATACTAACTCAGTAAGCATATTAATACAATAATATACTTTATACAAAAAAAGAAAAAAAAAAAAAGAAAAAAAAGAAAGAAAGAAAGAAAATTATGAAATTATTTAACTTTGTGTCAAAATTACTTAAGAAGGTTATCCCAACATAATGGTTATAACAAATCTTGGAAAATAATATTGTGGAGCTTTATTCAAAATAAATGCGTAGATACTGCCCAGATGTTTATCGTACAGATCACATGAAATATTTTAATTAAAATTTGCAGATAGCCGAAAGCCACAGTACTTGGCAACTATGGGTATATTTCAAATGTTTTTGTTTAGTAATACCGTTTCTGTAAAATATGGAATATATGCAGAGATGCCAAGTTATTACGGATTGTCCGTAATCTTTATACCGAAATTTTTTAATTTATTCTTTTGTAATAATTATCTGAAATTTAATAGGACAAGTTTTACTTTTTCTTTATTGTGGTATGAAATTGATTTTTCATTAGTAGTAACTTGGCATCTCTGTATATGGAACAAGACCAACATTTCAAATTTATTCCGGACAACTATTATCTGTTTCTACGTAGCACCACATTATTTGAATAAGAATAAAAATACTCTTTAAAAAATGTAGTGTAGAAAAAAAAAAAAAAAAAGCAAGTGAATAAATTAAAAATGTTGGCATGTCGGAACATACGAGCAAAAATTATTACAAGCCATTGGTTAGCATAGCTGCAAATCTAACACGGAGTATTGTTAGAACCCGCCCATTTTTCTACACCACTTAATTTTTATAGTAATTCTCTTTAAACGTATTTGCGATGAAACAATAAGAAAAGTACCTAAAAAAAAAAAAAAAAAAAAAAAGACTGGTGTGGAGAGGGAGAAAGAGAGAAAAGCGAGAACTAACAATCCTCCGGATTATTAATTAGGATGTTGGCAGCTCTGGGTTAGATAAATCAGTTTAAAGATCATGAATTTTATTTAGTGGGTGATATTATACCTATGCAAGATTCGAAAAGATAATTATTAAATAAAATTTCTGGTATAAAACAAATAAATCCAACCTGCAGATATACATTAGAAATTACTCTCTCTCTCTTTTTTTTTTTTTTTTTTTTTTTTTTTTTATGATGAAGATATTATGTGTCAAAAAATCCAAAAAGAAATGTATCACTTTGTTTTTATCAATAAATAAGTAAATTAAAAAGAAAAAAGAAAAAAAAATCAAATTGCCTAAATTACTATTTATGCAAATCGGCAAAATAAAATAGCTTAAATTATACATAAATAAAAATATATTTTAAAGCAAAATTATTACGTGTTAATTTTTCTAAAATACAGTAAATGAAAACTGCAGTTATAGTATTTATAAAAAAGCTTTAAAAAATGACAATTAAATATCAAACAGTCTAGTTCCGTTACTGTTGCACGATTATAAAATATTGATATAAATAAGTCTTAACTACCTTTCTCAGAATTGTAAATAAATGAAATGATGCTTATCTTAAAAAATACAGAATGGAAATTTAAATACTTCTATTTAGCTGAAAGAAAAAATGAGCCTTTTTCAAAATATTCATTTCTACTTTTAGTTACATAGCATGAATATTTCATGAGGAAAAAGGAATGCATTTCCTACAACTTTTTTTTATGAATGAAAATTTTGGTTCCATTAAGCTCATTTTGTATGGCGATAACGCTTTACCGCTTTTTTTTTTTTTTTTTTTTTTAATTTTTCTTTGCCATTTCACTATTTACTATTTACTTTATTTATTTTTAGCTTTAGAACAAACTCTCATTAAGAAATTTATTATGAAACAATATTTTTTATTAAATAAACGATATTTCTTAAAATTTATTCATTAACCCTTAAAAGCATGAAATTTTATTTTTAATATATAAAATTTGAAATCAACCGGGAAATGGGTGTAGTATATGGGAAAAAATCAATATAAGATTTAAAAAATGTATATACAGGTTGTTGCAAAAGTCCCCCCCTCCCAACTCGAAACTAAGTCGGAATTGCGAAAAAAGGCGAAACACGTGTTCATTGAATTCGAGAGGGACAACTTTTGGTGAAAAAAGTTTGGGCCCGGGAGCGCTAGGGGGGGGGGGGGGCGCTAGGGAAGGCAACTTTAAAATTTAAAATAGGAAGGTATGTCTTGTGATACATCTCTGGAAAGTCTCTTCAAAACAATGAATTTACTATACATAGTTTCGCCCTACAATGATTATTGAAGGAGATACATGAGTTTTTAGACTTTTGAAATGTGGATTTTATACTTATGTATCCCTTTTAATAGTCATTGCAAGACAAGGAAAGTATGTCTTCTAGTACATCCCTGAAAACATTTCTTTAAGACAATGGATTTGATATAAATAGTTTTGTCCTGCAATGATTATTATTAAAGGGGATACATAAGAATGAAATCTACATTTTCAAAAGTCTAAAATTCATGTATCTCCTTTAATAATTATCGTAGGGTAAAAGTATTTATATAAAATTCATTGTTTTGAAGAGACGTTTGCAGAGATGTATCACAAGACATACCTTCTCATTTGAAATTTTAAAGTTGCCCTCCCTAGCTGTCCTCCTAGCACACTCGGGCCCAAACTTTTTTCACCAAAAGAGGTCCCTCTCAAAGTCATTGAACACGTGTTATATATATATATATATATATATATATATATATATATATATATATATATATATATATATATATATATATATATATATATGTATATATATATATACATGTATTTCTATATCATAAAAAAAAAAACAATTTTTCTCCCCATGAATTTATCAGTATAACGTAAAGCTAGGAGAAATCGCGAGGTAGGAGAGACTGTGCACAAAGGGGATCGTCGGTAAAGAAAGAAGTGGACGAGTTGTAATTTCTGGTGGTTGTACAACATCAATAGTGAAGTGTCGACTTGAATGTGCATGTTGATTGCTTGAAGAGTCTAAGATAAAACATAGCTATTTTGTCTCGTTTTCAAAAACATATGCTTGAATTTTTTTTACTCTTCCTAAAAATTCCAATACAATGGCAATAGTACAAAATATTTTTGATTTAAACAATTTCTCATAAGCTACTAACCTAGATTGACTATACGAGCCCCACTATGTTCTCTAAAAGCGAATAATTAAATAAAATTTTTATTAAAATCACACAATCAACTGATTGGAAGAAAATCATATTTATTGAAATTTTATTTTTCCGACTAAGTGAAAATAATGCCTGGACCGGGAGTCGAACCCCGGTCCGAGGTAATGAGGATGAATTTGTTGAATGTCTGGAACTGTACCAGGAACGAACTTCGACAAGTGACTGGACTAGTTAAACCCATTCGGAATGATGCATCTTTCTGGAGACTGTTCCCAGAATCTGAAACTAAACATTATTCAGGAGTGGCACGATCGACAAAAGACACACCTTTGGTGGGATTTACCCCTCGAATGCTAATGTCAGCCTATGAGAATTTTATCGCAAGGTATTTAAATGTTATTGTATATCTGTTCAGTTTTGCAATATTTTCAAGTATGATGTTCGAGTTTTGAGCAGCTGTCGGCTGCTGAAATAAAAGCGATAAAATCTAAATACATGCAAAAAATGTTCCTACTTAAATTTCTTTTTAAGGACAGTAATCGTCTAAATTTCAATAAAATAAAATAAACCTAATGAATTATACATTTCAAACGAGAAGATTTGAAACCAAGTGAAAATTAGGTTTAGTGTTTTGAACATTTTTGTGCGGAAGATTTTGAGAAAGGTAATAATAATAATAATAATAATAATAATAATAAAAACTAATAAATATTAAACGGTGGGCGGATTCTGAGTCTAAAAGTGGGCGGGACTAGCCATATATCCTTTTACACGACGTGATGCCCTTTATTTATTTTTTCTTTTTGCTCGGGAATGCATTGCACACACGGTGTGCAATCCATCTCGAACAAGTTCACACGTGGCAGGCTGTTACACGATAATTTGTACAACAATAACAGAGATGCCAAAATTTTAATTTATTCCGGAGCATTTTTAGCTTCGCCTTTATTCCATACCGCTTTTTTTCAAAGAGTAAATTTTTCTTATTTGATCATAATTATATATCGGAGAAAAATATTCTAAAAATATAGTGGTGCGAAATGAAGGCGGGACTAAAAATGCTCCGGAATAAATTAAAATGCTGGCAAGTATGCATCAAGTGCAACGTTTGTGGACAATAGGAGATTGGATCAGCAAAAAAGAAACCATTGAAGTATAAAAGAAAATTACTAATTTTAAGTTAACCGTGTTATTTAGTAACTTAATGTTATTTTGCAATCTTTGTCTGGTTTCGTTCTTTTTCTGTTTCTTTAATATTTTTCTTTAAATAAATTTTTGTAATTTTATTTTAATTCTAATTTAAATTTATTTTCTTTTCTGATTTTTTAATTAATGAATTAAAATATCCACTCACAATACGTGTAATACCTGTAATGTGTTTGTTTACAAATACATTACAACAATATCATTTAAGTGCAATTACTATTAATAGCAATGTAATGGAGCTGCAATTAAGCGCAATCTCTCCTACGCATGTGCGCAATCATCCCTACCTTATGACAAAAATAGCTCTCTTGATTTTATTACAGCTGTTGTTTTAAATTATAACAGAACAACACAATAGTAATGGAAATGCTCAGAAGAAGGATCAATGCAAAATTATACACGAATAGTTTAGTAAAAAAGTAATATTTGGATTTTTTATGCAGATTTGTTAAATTGTACGCAAACTCTCCTCGCTTTACTTTATGCAAAAATATAAATATTATTCGTTACTCTTACTTTGTTTCTGTCCGAAAACAATTTTTCCTGTATGTTTTTAGTACTTTTTATATAAATAATCGTAATTCGTACTGCTCGCCGAAAGGAAATTGTAGTCAGTTAGCGCGCCAACAACAAAAATTGTTACAGATAAAGAAATAAACTGTCAAAGATTCTAATTGCGTTGGGAAACAATAAAATGGTTTTGGTAAAATTAAAAAAAAAAAAAAAAAAAAAAAAAAAAACAGTGCTATGCAAAGGTTACTACACAAACATATATCAGGTTTTAAACATATGATGCAGATCTACATCGCTATGCATTCAACACTTTCGTGACCGCATGTTTTTGTCTTTTTCTCAGTATGGCCCACCTATGGGCGTTATTCTTCTTAGTTACTATATTTCAGAACAGAATTTTGCATATTCATATTTATATTACAAATGGATATACATTATTATTATACTCTTTCTAATCAAAGCATTTATATCAATAGTATATTGATAGTACAAATATGAATATTGGGTATATTTTTAAGAAATAAATAACATATAAATTGAGAAAGGAATGCCCACAGGTGGAGTTAGATATTTTCAAATGACGTGAATCTACGTCAGCGGTCGTGAAGGTGTTAAGGGTTAATAAATGCATAGAAAATGACAGTCTAATAACCTTTATCTTCCCTCAAAGAATAAGGAATTTTACAAACAAATTTCATTTAATTTGCACAAAACGTTTCTTTTCTGAATAATATATTTTACAAATTTTCACAACATTAAATTTTCTCTCTGTGTCTGTGATTTTTAATTATGAAAACTATTGTTAACACCGAGAAAAAAAAAAAAAAAAAACACCGAGTAACGATTACAGTTTGGTTAAATAGGGAGGTATTAAAGAGAAAAATTAAGAGAACTGTAACTAAATAAATTTAGAAATGTACAAATATATCTTTACTAGAAAATTTTGTGGATTATAATTTTTACAAAATTGCATTTTTGTAGTTTTTTTTCTTTTATTGAGAAATTTTATTTTCAAAGTTACACATAAACCCTATAATAGTTCATCTCGCATGAATTCACGCATGAAATATTACTATAATTACAAATTAAATTATTCTCATTCATAATTAATTAGCAAATTAAATTATTTATTTATTTATTTATTTAATTTCCTTCCCAATCATTTCCACCATATAAAAAAGTCCTATGCTATTATATTCGGATAAATCTAATTTTATTAAAAATTTCTCAAACATATTAATTTTATGTTGGTAATCATAAATGTCCCTCAGCCCTAATCACTTAAGAAAACACGATTTTCTTTTCCTTTAATAAATTATATGCTATTCATTTTCTTGACCATATCTAGAGGGAAAAAGAAAAAATAAGTAAATAGATGATCTTAAGTGCTTTTCTTTAAATATTCTTCTAATGGGTATTTTCTAATCGACTTCCTATCTAATAGCTGTCCTAGTGATTCATTTATCCAATTTGATTATATAAGGTTTAAGAACACGCTTTCAAATAAATTTTCCAAGCAGCTAAAATAATGCATTTAGTGTGTCCCTTTTAAATAACATACTAGGTGTCCGCATTTTGGTAGTGTTGTGACAGATAAATTACTCATGTTTGCAATGTACACAAATGCAGATATATGTATATTATTCATTCAGATGCAGATTTGGATTTATGAATTGATTTTAGCTATTTATAATTTATCTGTTTGTATAAACTGTACCTTTTGTTTTTTAATTAGAAAAATGTTTTGTAACAGAATATGTTTAATAAAAAATTTCAGTTTTGTTAAAATTTTTCTAATAAATTGATTAGCAGGGAAACAGTTTTTCCCATGATAATTTGTAATTGACTATTCATATAATAAATCGTTTGTTTTTCATAAGGAAATTTTCATTTTAACAGCAAAATTTTAAGAATCATAAATTTTATGAGATTTTTACTATCTGTAACGTCTTATTATTATAGTACAGATTGAATAAGGTTAATAAATTTGAATATGTTATAATTTTTCATACACAGGGATGGAACACGGGTGCAGAACTCATACCACTTATCAATATAAGAAAATTTTCGTCTTCTTAAATTAAAGATATTATAGGTAGAGAAATTTCTTAAACAAATACCGATGTGAATTCTGCGCCCGTGTTCCCTCCCTGCATACAACAAATTTTAAATGGAGTTAATAAAACTTCTGTAAATCAGGTATATGAGTTTCTTTTATGTTTGCTACCAGAATTTTCTAATAATAATCGCTACTTTATTTAATCATAAGAAGTTACTGTAAAAATGAAAACCAAATTTCTCTTTGGAAGTAGTGGCTTGATAATTAACGGAAACCTCATTCCTGATAGGCTAGAAATTACATAATTTTTCTTTCGAATTTATATATATATATATACTAGCTGACCCGACAAACGTTGTTTTGTCATATAAATTATTTCTAGAGAATATTTTGCTAGAAAAAAATAACTAACTTATTGTAAGTGTGTAAGGATGTGGTATATAAGTGGAATATGTATGGAGCGCTGTGAACGGTGAAAGAATATAAAAATAACAAAACACCAATCATTTATTTTTTTAATTTATTAAAATTGATTCTTTAAAATTATATACATATCGATACTTATAACAATACTACTAAAAAACAATATCAATCCCTTAATGCAACAGAGTGTACAATATTTTTTGTTATCCCATCTTTCGCCAATACAAACAAACTGGATGGTTTGCCCACTCGAGAGCCACGTATAATTGTCCGCGTGGAAAACATGATGTGCTCAAATCTAAGCCACAGACAGACATCGTTTGGCCATGAGACTTATTGATAGTCATTGCAAATGCCAATCTAATTGGAAATTCAGGGCGTTTAAATTGAATTGGCACATCTGTGGGTATAATAGGGATTCGCAGTAGTAATATATTTTCACCTCGGAATTTGTCATTTAAAATGATGGCTTCGATAACATTTTTCATTAATTTTTTTTATGACTAATCGCGTGCCGTTGCACAACCGTTGTGGGTTCAAATTACGAAGCAAAATAACCGGAGATCCAACCTTCAGTTGTAAAATATGCGGTGGCATGCCTGGTAAATCCAATGAGTTTAAAAACTTTGTTGGATAATTTACAGCTTCGGTGGCATCGCAAACTGTATCATTAGATTTGTATGACACCAAGTCTCCTGGAAACAAATGTTGTATCTTGAGATTCAATTCGTTGACGTCCACATTTTTTGCTGCTAAAATTGCTCTTTCTGCCAGCCACTCATGATTTGTGTATCGTCTGTGTATATCGGGAAATATCTGGTCAATAAGAGCATCTTGAGAATCAATGATTGTGCAGAAATCGGTCGGTAATTTTATGCATCCAGTTTCATCTGTAGTAACTTTTCCATCGCCGATATCTAACAATTGTTTTGAGAATGTTTCAGCGGATGGATCTTGAAGCTTTTCAACGCACAAATTTACTTTCAGTTGTACTTTTTCAACATTACGCCACAATGACGATGATTTTAAGCACGCGTTGATCTCATCAGCGTAAGTTGAACGCGGAATAACGGGAAGTGCTTGTCTGAAATCACCTGAAAAGAGTAACAGAGTGTCGCCAAATAGTTTGTCGTTGTTTTTTATATCTTTCAATGTCCTGTTCGACGCCTCAATCGAATGTTTGTGTGCCATAGTGCATTCATCCCAGATAAGAATTGTACACTATTTCAGCACTGTGGCCATGGACGATTGTTTTTTTATGTTGCACACTGCGTCTGGGTTATTTCGAATATTTAGTGGCAGTTTAAATAATGAATGAGCTGTTCTGCCTCCATCCAATAAAGTTGCCGCAATGCCAGATGATGCAACAGCCAATGCGATGCCATTATTTGATTGTATTTTAGCGGGAATTAGCGAAATAAGGAATGTTTTGCCAGTTCCTCCTGGTGCACCCCCCCCCCCCAAAAATCCACCTTGTCCTGCCAAAACTGCGAGCATGATGCGGTCGTAAATGGTTCTTTGTTCTTCATTCATTAGTGGGACATTGCGAGCAACAATTGCTGCCATTTCTACAGTATTGTATTGTAGTTCACGATTCAATTCAGTGCTTATTAAATCAGATGCATTTCGATTTGTTGAATGCATACCGAAATGACTGAGTGGTAAGTTGGCAATGATAATGCAAAGATCTTCAATAGCAATCAATGCTTCATTGTACATAGCGTCACTGAATACTATCGTTAGATCGTTGCACCGTGAACGATGTTGATGCAATATATCATCAGTCATTGAATCTTTGTGATTATCCCATAATGTCTCTGCTCGGGCCGGGAAACATGTAGTCAACACTATAGCGAATAGTAGACGAATTTGTTTTGCTGTACAGTTCAGTCCTACTTCAGCAAGCATACACTCCCACTGGTTGTCGTCTTCCACCAAGCCGAGTGCAAGGCATGCATCTTTATACGTTGGATACTGTTGTCCATTCACTTTACGTAAATCTTGAAATGACAAAGGGCCGATGACATTAACCAATAACAGTCGAAGATAAAAGCACTCAGTCTGCCTTGGAATGACTGTAAATACTCGTCCCAAGGTGTTTGATTTGAATAAACCGGGACATGCATCAATCAGCGTGCCTTGCTTGCGGGGCATCCATTTTTTTTGTTGGAGCCCATGTGAAATAGCGTGGTACTTCTGAATAGAGTAATGTCCGTGCAAAAGCACCAAAAGCATCCGCACGAATTCAAATAAAAAAATTCGGTGAGTGTAGTTTTTGGTGGATTTATAGCACGATCAATCGCTGTCTCTCTCGTGAAATATACGCGCTGGCCATTTTCAACATGGACGGCTAAATGAAGAACTGCTGGATCCCGTTCATGAATTGGGAAACCAAAGATACGCCAAACAGCTTCATTGGAGCTGACGTACCGGCCAATTTGGTAAAGTGTTATTTCATAGTTGTTATTCACCGGAGGAGCATTCACATTGGTGTTTTCAACTCGAAATACAGCCATATCACTGCCTTTATTCACATACTTGCAAATGTATTTGATGCTCTTCACTGAACTGCAGAACTGAACATTTATTGGATTTTATTTATAAATTCCAATTTCCTTCAACCAAATCCCCTGTTCCTGAGCTTCAAAAATGGGGTATCCATAATGTCCCTTGTAATAACTGTAATTTATCTTATATTGGTCAAACTAAAAGAAATCTTGAATGTTGTTTACGTGAACATTCTTGGTATGTTGTTAATCAAGAAATTTCTAAATCTTCTATTGCGAAGCACAGTTGGGAATTTGATCATAGTTTTAATTTTAAGAGTGTCAAAATTATCTTTCATGCCAAACACGTTTCCGAACTGGATTTTTTAGAAAATCTAGCTATTTACCTTAATCGTGATAAAATTGTCAATGAAAAATCTGATTCCACTTTGCTGTCTACAGCCTGGAAAAATTTGTTTAATACAATTAAATAATTTCCTTCATTATGTTTATAACATCATATTAGTTATAATAAAATAATTCTAATTTAAATAAAAATAATAATAATTAATGGATAAATTTTATTAAATTTACTTATTAGTTTAATATTATTGAAAAAAATAAAATAAAATAAAAAATAATAATTGTTTACTCCTTTCCTCCCTTCTCATTTTGTGGTGTGTGTGTACGTGTGTTCCTCTCTGATTGGTCCTGTCCTGCATGTTGCTTCCTATTGGTTGTTTGTGTTGCTCCTCCCCCTTTGGATTTTGTCCTGCTTTCAGTCTTGCTTTTGCCTCCAAGGCAGTTGCACGTGTTTGCACCTGATGAAGAAAGGCTACGTCCTTTCGAAACCGGTTGTGCTGATTTAAAATTTATGGTGTGTGAAGAAGTTTGAATTTCTTGCTATTAATATGAGCATTGAATGTTTTGCTTAGCAGAGGCGAATATGGGACCACCCAACGGTTATCAATGTCAATATCTATGTTGTTGACATAGATGACCGCCATAGATGATAAGATTGTCCGCCATTATCGGGATTTCTTCGACGATATATTGGATATCCGTCAACATTTGTGATCGTAAAAGTTTTCCTAATGGCCTAAAAATTCATTTTTCATTTTAACATAAAATAACTCCGTCGGATATTGACGAATTTTTTAAAAGAATATACCATTTTAACTAATTTTAACATTTTAACAATATTAACGTTGAAAAAATATTTTAAACACTTACGGTTAAAAATTCATTTTTCATTTCAACATTAAATAAATTCTGACATCGTGTTTACGATTCTAAAATATTAACTTTGAAAAAATATTTTAAACACTTCGTAAGATACGGTTAAAAATTCATTTTTCGTTTCAACATTAAATAAATTCTGACATCGTGTTTACGACAACTCACGCCATCTAGGTGGAAAAGTTGTTGAAAGAGTTGGTTAAAAATTAATTAAGAAAGAACTAATTAAGTTACAACTTTCATTTGTGAATCTAAACCATTCTCGAATCCACCTGAAGACACACAAAAAATTTCATTAAACTCAGTCCAGCCGTTTAGGAGGAGTTCAGTGACATACACACGCACAAAAGAAATATATATATAAAGATATATAATTAGACTTTTGTCCATAAATTGCACAAAATCGAAAAATTTTGCGATATCTTCACTTTTCGGATTTAAGGGAAGCCAAAAATGACTTCAGTAAATTTTCTGTGTTTGTGGAGGGGGGGGGGGATTATTGTGTTTGTATGTCGCGAAGCCTTTACATTTCAGATACTAAGGAAACACAAAAGGATTTCGGAATATCTTTTGTGTGTACATGGGAAAGGTAAGACTATATTGAACGTTTTTGTTTTTTTTTTCAACCGGGTTTCACGTGAAAACTGTTAGACATAATTCAATGTCATTTGGAAGAGGTTTAGGCCTGTACCAGATACAAAATTATATGTATCGAACATTCAAAAATCTAAAATATTTAGGAATATGGGCAAAAAAGGCATGCGCATGCGCACTAAACCTTTTGGAAAAGTTTTTTTTCTTACGACAACAAGTTAAAAAAATATTAACTTGAAATTCAGATAAACTTTACAAAAGAAATTTTAAGAAATGAATATACTAATCGTTGCTAAGAAACGCAACTTCATATTTTAAAATATAAGAAATCTTCCCCTCTCTCTGTCATTTTTTTTTTTTTTTTTTTTAGAGCAATTAAAAAATGTTTTTCCTTTTTTCCCTGTTGCATCAAGTTGTATATATCAAATATAAAATTGAGAGAAGTCGAATGAAAGCGATTTTAACCTGTATTTTACCATCGTCCTCTATAGAGGACAGTTAACATTTGATGACTGTACACAGCCAATACTGCATTTTGTATTTATGTTTCATTTCAAAAATGTAACTTAATACTGATTAATGTTAATTATATTTACTGTATCTTCAATTTTAATTTTTTCTATTTTTTTAGATTTTTGAAATTGACCAATTTTTATTATTTCATGTGACATGAATTATATTTAAAATTTAAATAATTATGCTAACAAAATTATAATTAAAAAATAATAATAATAATAATTACAAGTCCTAAACGTTATTGCTGAGCAAAAACGGAAAAGAAAAATCTATATTTAAGCTGGTTTCAAAAGAGATTTAGATGCCGTCCTCTAAAGAGGACAATGGTAAAATCCCCTACTATGTAGTAAACATTGTCAAAAAATAGTAGATATTATTTCAGGAAAATCACATGTGGAAATATTCTAGATGGTGACTGAAAAAATGATTGAGAAAACAATGGAAGAAAGTAACAAGTATGCTAGACAGAAAAATAATCGAGAATTTTCCCTGAAAAGCGACGAAATAACACAATTTTTGGGAATAATGTTTTACAGTGGCTATCCCATTTTTCCCAGAGAAAAAATGTATTGAGAAAATGCGTCTGATACTGGAACAACCATTGTTAGTCAACCTATGTCAAGAAAAAAATACTTTGATATTAAGAAGTATTTACACTTCAACGACAATACTGCAATTGATTCATCAGATCGCTATTATAAAGTTAGTCCAATTTACAATCTGTTAAATGAAGCTATACTAAAGTTTGGTGTATTTTCAGAACATTTAAGTATTGATGAGAGAGTGGTCCGTTATTTTGGAAAACATGGCTGCAAAATGTATATGAAAGGGAAGCCTGTGAAATTTGGATACAAGCTCTGGATGCTCTGTTCTTTCGATGGATATCCTTTTCATATTATACCATATCAAGGAGCACAGAAACTCACTGATTGTGACAGTAATCATAACGCATTGGAAACAAAGGAAGAAAAAAAGTCATTATCCCATACTGTTGTTGAAAATTTGCTGTCGATAGTTGAATCTCCAGCTAAGCCCAAAATTTATATGGATAACTTTTTTACATCTTATGATCTTTTTATAAACCTCAAAGCAAAGAATTTTTTTTTTTTACTACGGGAACTGTAAGAGAAAATTGAATGGGGAAATGTCCTATGAAATCCTCTAAAATTTTGGGAAAGATGGATCGTGGAACATCCGATCGAAAATTCGACACTAAAAATGAAATTGCAGCTGTTTGCTGGAACGATAATAGGGGATTATCACTGATCACCAATTTTGATGACACAAGATGTTTTACAAAAGTAGAGAGAAGAATGAAAGGTGGAAAGCAGAAAGTAGACAAACCATCATGTGTTATTTCTTATAACAAATACAAAAATGGCGTCGATTTGTTTGACAATGTCATGGGAGCATATTTTTGTTCCATACAAGGAAAAAAGTGGTATTGGCCATTGTTCATAAATGCATTTGAGACATCACTGGTTGCGGCTTGGAAAATTTCCAAACTTTTTGTTCCGGAAAAAGCTCTAGAACTACTCGAATTTCGTAGAAACATTACAGTAGCTTATCAGGGGTTGTGCGTTCCTCGAAGTATATCTGGAAGGAGTTTAGGCATTCAACAAAAAAACACAGACTACTTAAAATTACAAACTGATCATGTAATAATAAGAAATCCAAATGGAAAACAACGCTGTTGTCAACTTAAGAACTGTACAAAAAAAAAAAAAACTGTTTGTAAAAAATGCAATTTAGGGCTGTGCGTCGAATGTTTCCTGCCATTTCATGTAAACAAAAAAGATTGATCTTAAAACTTTCAGTAGTGGATTGAACCATCGTCCTATAGATAGGGTAGCTTGTAACAATAAAACCGTTAACAATTTGGTAAGTTTATTTAATTTTATATTTTGATTGTTGCCTTATTAGTATGTAAGTTTTTCTGTAAAATATACTTTTTTTCTTCATGTGGTCAAATATGGGTTAAGGAATGATTTTGTAACCAATGTTGAAAAACTTAATCAGTCACCGCATGCTTTTATATGGAAGAACATTCTAAAATAAATTCCTGCCACCCTAAATCGAATTACATTTTGTACATTATTTTACATCTATTACCCAGAAAACAAAAATAGGCTTTCGTTTTATTTTCCGTTTTCTTTTTATAAAACCCAACCACAACAACCGTTTTCTTTTTTATACACTTTTCATTTTTTGCACACCATCTTTTGTATTTAAATGCAGTCTTTAATGCAATACAACGGCTGATGATTTAGTTTATTTTCGGGATTTATTTTCCCTATTTACTTTTTATTTCTCTTTCCTAATGGAATTATCTAGCTAAAATGAATTTAATATGTTAATAAGTAAATGAAGCGCGTTCATATTCCACAATTCGTGGCTGAGGCATAATTATTTCTTGAGTGTATACCTATATATACATTCTGTTGCAAAAAATACATGCACCCAGAAACAATTGAGCCTCAGACATGTAGTTAGTGTTCGAGTAGATAAAGAAATGATTAAAAATTGAATCGAAAAATGAGTTTTATTTATGAGTAGCAATACAAAGAATGTGAAAAACAGTAGGTGTTTAAGCCACCCTGGAGGTTATACAAGCTGATACTCGGCGGGGCATAGAGTCAATTAAGTGGCCAATGTTCCTTTGAGATTGATTTTGCCACAAATGTTGCAACTGCTCACAGATATATTCGAAGACGGCTGGAGTTGCCTCCCCAACATATCCTAAACATGTTCAATTGGTGATAAGTCTGAAGATCTGGCAGGTCATTCGAGGACATTCACACCTTGGAGACATAGTTGTGACAGTCTTGCAGTATGTGCCCGGCCGTTGCTTTGCTAGTAAACAGCACCAGGATAACGTGATAGCATTGAAAGTACCACGGGCTGCGAAATGTCGTCAACGTACCTATGAGCAGTGAGAAGCACGACTAAAGGTGAACGACTGTCCCAGCTTATTGCCCCCCAGACTGTTGCAGCAAGCGTTGTGGCTATGTACCGCACGGTAACCAATGCTGAATTGAACCACTGACCTCTCTGTCTCCATACACGTATGTGGTAATTATCGGCACTCAGACAAAAGCAGGATTCGTCGTTAAAGGTGACATTTCTCCAATCGGACACTGACCAGTCTCTCCGAAAGAGATACCATTCCAGATGACACAACGTATTGTGAGGTGTCAGTGGCAAGCTTCTTAATGCCCGTAGAAACATGAGCCCAACGTTACAGAGTCGTCTCCGAATGGTATCCCTTGATATTACTGGATCTCTCAGAGTGGACAGATGGCGTTGAATCGCTAATACCGTCACCGACCCCTCTCAAAGTGAGACAACTGTTCGTACTGGCGCCGAGTACGTCTAAAAGGTCTTTAGTTACAATATCGTTTACCTAAGTGATCAGCCCGTTTCTAATTTCGCGTCACACTGAACGCTCTGGTCCTTTTTAATGCTACTCGCTGCACAATTCATACGGACGTTGTATGCTTCCACATTGCTTATTGGTGTTGCAAGTTAGATCATTTGCATAACATGACGAACTACATTTAAATGCCGAGCTTCGTCGAAAAGGCTCAATCTTTTTCTGGGTACATATATTTTTTTGCCACAGAGTGTATGCACAGAGTATTATTGGGTAATCATTGCAATAGATTATATCTGAATCATATAGAAAAAGTGTGCACAAATGATAATTTTTTCAAGGCGATAGATTTTTGAAAATTACGGATACCAAAAAATAATTGCTATGTAATAGAAACAGGTATAGATATCTATAAATTTAAATGGGAAAGTATAGGATTTGCCGGCATATTCTATCGTAATAAATTGAACAAATGACACCGGAAATTTATCCTAGATAACATTTATATAAATTTTAAAGAAGAAAAAAAAAAAAAAAACCCTTCTTTAAAAGTTATATAAATGTTGTCCAGGATGAATTTCTGGTTGTTTAATTCAATATGACAGAACTTTCCCGCCATCATAATAGTTGCAAAATTCAAGAAAAAACAACTAAACAGGAGAAAAAGTAAATTATATTATTCAAATTGGTTTAAAAATCTTAAACACTTTCGCGTTTTCACACGGCTTTTTTTTCTGCACAAAATAGACATATTAAATATTTTTTAGTTACATATTCGAAACATTTCTAAAGAGCAGAATAAAATAAACATCAATCCACAAATAACTGCTGGAAAAGATTTGGAAATGTTATCAGTAACATAATTTTCTTAAACCTTATTCAGATATATTAAGAAATAAATAGAATGCCAAAATACACTACTCCTTTATTAGTAGTAAATAAGTTATTGCTATCAGTGTAGTATGTCTTTTTTTTTTTTTTCAATAATATATAGAATGAATACATTTTGCTTAGGTCATTTTTCATCAAGAAATAGACTTACTTAGCAATGATGACATAATTTTGGTATTTATTTAAAGGGGAAAAAATCTGAAGATATACAAGTATTCCTAATGGAGAATTTAATGATAAAGCTTGAATACATAAATAAAGACAATTACATTGTGTCAAATAAAGAGGAATTCATCCAGGCACTTAAGTGGCTAAATAATATAAGGGGATCTGATAATCATCTCATTTTCTCTTCACTATCTGCTTGAAAAGAATCACCTTAATGTCAAAAGAAATTGAATTTTCCATAATAAATATTCGAAAACTAAAGTAATTACTGGACATTTAATACAAGTATAGTATCAGTTAATTTCAACGACTTATTTGCAAAGAGGAAAAGAGACGACATTTTACCATACAGAGTTAGAGTTATCTTTATAATAAGATTTTCAAATGGAAAAAGGAAGTACGTTTATTATATTTTTGCATAAATATTTTACATATTTAAAATATTATTTTACATATTTATTTTTCACACTCATAAAAGCATTTATCGTGCACAATATTGCATGAAACTCACTCATAATTTGTTTAGAAGACGACCCAAAAGAACTAGAATATAGGATGACAGTAATTGAAAAATTCTGAAAGTGCATTTCAACTTTCGCTGTGTGTTAGTAATACAGGATTATATTTAAGTACACAATGTGGTGTGTACATCATTTATAGAAACCCATTGTACTACAGTCGGTAAAAAAAAGTATCCGAACACTAGTAAAAAATTCCTTTGTAAAAAAAGTACACTTCATACGGTTTTGTTAAATAAATTCTTAACGAATCATGTTATTACACTGACTAAGAAAAGGATTGGACAAGGATTTATTTAACAAAACCGTATTAAGTGTACTTCTTTTACATAGGAATTTTTGCTAGTGTTCGGACACCTTTGTTACCGACTGTACCAGTAATTAAACGAAAGTATTCTTCACCTAACATAAAATAAAATTGTTTTATTATTGTGCCTTTTAAATTCAAATATACCATGTATAGACAGAAATATGAGACATGCAGACATTTATCACATAAATATAATAAAATTGAAGCATTTATTCATTAAATAATTTACGACTAAATAAAAAAAAAAATGTATTTTTTGCAACACTCTTTAATTCGAAATACAATTAAAATTTTAAGACAATATTTTAAATTATCATCTTGCGTGAAGTTTGTAACATGGGAAAATTTTAATGTACGCCTTATTTAGATTTCTCAGAAATGTGAAAATACTGTGAAAATTTAATTTGAAATTTCAGAACTATGTATGTAGTAATCAAGTAGTAAAAGATATATATATATATATATATATATATATATTATATATTGAAGAATTTAATTTCGTTATAAAATTTAGCAGTTAATAGATAAATGATAATGACAACACCATACACATAAAAGTGTTTGTAATTCAATTTTAAATCATAGAACCTATTTTTTATAATTAATTTTCAGTACCAATTAATAGATAAATCCATTTTTAATTACTTACGCTAAAGGGAACATATAGGACGATAACACTAAGACTAACTAGGAGTAATTTATGCGAAATTCATAAAAGTTATCATGCGTAAACCAATGAATTTATAAAAAAATATGAAAAAATGATAACTGGAAATAAGAAATGGATTAAGAAATAATCAAAAATAAAAACGATTGTAATTCAAATTAAACGTTAGCACTTATTTTTTTTATAATTTATTTACAGTACCAATTAATAGATAAATCCATTTTAAATTACTGTATATATATATATATATATAATATTAATGACAGAACTTTTAATAATATATTTAAGACAAACATTTTAATTTTTCAAATAAAATATTTTTAAAAACATTTAGCAATATTGCTCTTCGAATAATGACACCTTCACGGAATCACAATAATTAATCACATTAATGGATATAATAATTAATCACATAAAAGTATATTAAGCAATTTTCTTTGTTTATGTAAAAAAAAAAAAAAAAAAAAAAAAAAAAAACTTTTACATGCATTTTAATTTACAAAGTAAGAGAGAATCAGCTATGTTAAGCCAGACTCATTCAATTTATCATTTCTCTTGTAAGTGACTGATAAATTCTATCTTATAAAAAAAATTATATCAGAAATACTCACGTGTGATGACAAACATTCCTAATACAAAAATATTTCTATTGGAATATAAGAATATTCGAAAGCAACTTCCTTGGAGTAATCCAAAAAGAACATACTAGTGTGGAGAAGTGAGGATTCTAAGAGTCAAATCGAGTGAAAAGTTTGCCAGGCCAAGCGTGGAATTAAAGGTTACGTTCTACTCTTTTTCTTACCGCCCCCAGTCAAAGATAAATATAAAGTTTTCCATTCGGACTACGATAATACTCTTAAAAAATAAAAATCGAATAACTGCAACAGTCAAAGTTCATGAGTTCTGAGCTTTAGAATTGAATGCGTCCAGTCAGGCATTAATAAAGTTTTGAACCTCCAAAATACTTTTGACACAATTTCCATGTGTCGTCTTTAGGTGTGGGTGTCTTTATCGCTTGACTAATCGAGAATGCAAAATTTGGAATTGTCTCAAAGTGATGTATATGATACTGACGTTTAAGAAAAATAGAAATACTATTTTCCGCAGCTTAGTTATGAAATGGTTTGTTCAACATATCTGTAAATGGGGATATTTTTATTTTTAGCAATGTTGTACGTAGGGCTTGTTTAAAGTAAAAATTGCAAATTTTATGCGATGTTTACTAAGCCATTAATCGAAGAAAACTGTTTAATTCAATAAGTATGTATATTCTTATATAGAGAAAACAATATCTTTTAAAATGTTGTTCTACTTAATTATATACATATATATATATATATATATATATATATATATATATATATATTAAATAAATAAATAAATAAATAAATAAATGAAAAGATTGTTCGTTTCACAAGCAAATGAAACAATTCAGTTTGTGTGTAATTCTGATTTTTAAACAGAAAGGAGTAATTAATTTATAGAATTTTATACACAAGTTGTTAAATAATTATGTTTCATATGTTGCTATGGCCTAAAAATTGGAAGGGAAAAAACTGTTTGATGCAAAAAATTTCATTTTGATTAGTACAATTTAAATAAAATTATAGTCTTACTTTTAGCATTTACGCCAATATTATCGACTTTTCCCGAGTATTCACTTTTAATTCGAAACCAGTTTTTTTGACGAATAATTTTCTCCCAATTTAGTCGTAATTATATTTTGGAGAAAATTATTTAGCAAAAAAGTTTTGTAAAAAAAAAAGTGGTTTCTAAAAATGCTTGAATATATTGAAAAAAAGGTGAGTACGAACAATAATGTTGAATGCTTTTAGTACAGTTTGAAATGGAAAATTTATACTACATTTAATAAGGAAAAAATTGCCATCAAAATATCCCTGTTTTGCCAGCACCAACGACAGTCGAAAGGTGCTGCATTCGGAACTGGTAGATTGGAAGTACCAGGTTCAATCCTAGGTCGCACTTTTCAACCTAGTCATTGGGAGTTTTCCGTGTTTTTCTAAAAAAATCGTGTTAATACGGGCTAGGACCCCTTACAATGATCCCCCAACAGTGGGCATATCACCCAGTCCTAGGTCCGCAGATTATTAGCTTTAATCCCTAAACCATACCTAATCAAATCCCTTCCTGGGAAAAACTAAATAATGATATATCTAAATTTTGCGTTTTCAATTTTCTTTTTTTTTACTTTTATTTACAGCACAGTGGTTAACACATCGATATTTTAACACCATTTTTTTTTTTTCTTTATATTTAAAATTTAATATTTTGTTATTAAATAAAATTAAGTTAGATGTTATAAAATAGTTCAAAAATGAAAAAGATGACAGCTATATAACAGAGCTGCAAACATATAAATAAATAAATACTTATAAATAAATAAATACAAAAAGCACAGCTTTAGTATGTGACCCCCTTGTCGACTTTAAATATTTTACGCTACTTTTGGAATGCATTGAAATGGCTACCTCAATTGTGTAAGTATATATCTTGGAGAGAAACGTCCGTGCTACGTCGGCGCCAAATTTCAATTTTTACCAAAGGGGTCCAATACTAAAGCTGTTCCATAAAAAAAAAAAAAAAAAACTGTTTTATGATATTTGCAAAACAAAAATAAAAAATCTTCATAAAATCCAAATTATAACTATTTACAGTTAAGGTGAGAACATAAAAGAACCTCACAAGGAACACAATAAAAAAGAAAAATTTTGTTTTACTGTAGGAAAGAAAAGTAGTACTTAATTAAATAAAAATTTTAAGCTAATGCCAAATATCTCTATGAAAATATTTATCCGCACGCGAATTCCTCATTAAAAAAAAAGTAAAAATGCACCAACTTTCGTAACGTAACTATTTATTTTTTCTCTCTGATTTTTATTATTATTCACGCGAAATAAAAAATACCATTTTATTTTATTTTCGGAATAAATAAATAAATAAATCTGTAATTTATTTCCTTATTTTTGCATCAAATATTTCTTTCTCTTTAATTATTTTAAAGTCAAAATGGGGTTTTTATTTAATATTTTTTCATCCAATTATTCGACTGAACTAAAAGGGATCCGATACTAAAGCTATTACTTACATACAAAAAAAAAAGAAAAAAAAAAAAAAAAAAAGAAAAAAGAAACTGTTTTATGATATTTACAAAATAAAAATTAAAAGATCGTAATAACATCCAAATTATAACTATATACAATTAAAGTGAAACATAAAAGAACCCTATAAGTTACACAATAAAGACGAAAAATTTTGTTTTACTGTAGGAAAGAAAAGTACTACTTAATTAAATAAAAAAATTAAGCTAATGCAAAATATCTGTATAAAAACATTTATCCACACGCGAATTCCTAATTCAAAAGAAAAAATAAAAGGTGTGTTATCAAAGTTATCTAAAGTATTAGCTTGATTCGCACTGAAAAGTATGAAAAGATTAAAATGAAGTGTTTCCACCTAAATTTCATATTTAAAAAAAAAAAAAAAAAACACCTAATTTTTTAGCTTACATTCTAAGTCATAAACCACCGATTTCTGCCGAATCCGTGTTTAAAATGAAAAAAAGGGGAAAATAAATTAGAACTATCCGTCCTATCGTTACATATTTGGTACCAAATGAAAGGGACAATTTTCCTGAATTTAGGGGTGCAAACAGTTTTTCGTCAAGACAACTAGATTTTTTAAATTGACTAAAGTATGAAATTTAGGTGACAACACTTCATTTTAATCTTTTCATAATTTTCAGTGCGAATGAAGCTAATAGAAAAAGTCTTCAATTATTTTTTATATTATTTTATTAATCATTTTGAAGTTAAAATGGGGTTTATATTTATTATCTTTTGATCCAATTATCCGGCTGAACTAAAATATACGGCGTTAGCTAGATTTTTGTCTTGATTAATAAGTGGGCCATTTTTCGTAGCGGTCACTTGAACGATGTATATTTGTATAGCGAACTAAAAATCCGGGCAAACAAACAATGAACTTTATATCTATAGATAAAATTAATATCTTGTAATATCGAAAGAAAAATATATGAAAGGAAAAAAAAAAAAAAAAAAGATTTTATTTTTTTAAATAATATTTACATTAACCACCTCTTAGAATATATATAAATATATATTATTTAATAATTAATTTAGTCCTTTTTATTTTTTATAATTCCAAAAATTCTTTTGGCCATAGACTCGGAGAGTTTGTTGTGAAATTATTGGCTAATATCTTTTTTTTTTTTTTTTTTTTTTTTAATTTGTACGAGGCGTCTTTAAAACTTTCAGTTATATTAGAGCATATTTTCTTAACTTGCTCTTGATGAAATACCAATTACTCCCAATGGAGTTAATATCTGGAGTGTTTCCTGGCAAATCAAAGACCTGTATATGGCTTCTTTCGAAAAACTCTTTAAACTGAAGTGCCGAGTATAAACACCGAATGCGTTTGTCGGCCTGGCCGTTCGGTGTTTATCGTTGTTGTCTCAGGAACTTGCGTGAATATTACTACTTTCCCACGGAGGGCACGCCACACAGTCCTAGGTCTCTAACGTAGATAAATGACCTTAATTCCTATTCCAAAACCAACAACTTAAAAATAAATAAATAAAATAAAACTTCATTAAAGTCCAAACTTTCTATTAATTTCTACTTTCTGAATGATTTATTTATTATATTTTAATTTAAAAAATCAAGCTTTTTTGTGATTTAATGAATGCAATCATATTTACGAAGCATTTGCTAAACACACTTAAAGCATTAAGTGGATTTATGTAATTCAGCGTAATTCTCTACATTGACTTAAAAAAAAAAAAAAAAAAAAAAAAAAAAAAAACATATCAATGTGTGAATGACCCCTGAAAAGAACATCAACTTAGATCAATAACTGAAAAATTGCTTATTTTTTTTCCCGTGCAATTTTCTGTATTTGAACGATATTTGGCAATGCTTGTGGTATGAGATGAACAAGGCATTTAGCTATCAAATTATGCAAAAAAAAAAAAAAAAAAAAAAAAAAAGGGGGGGGGGTTATCGTTCGCACTGCGTAGACACTTTTCATAAAATTGCTCATATTTCATGAAATATTTAAGATACTTATATTCCTATTGCAATATATTGCTTGATTATTTTTTTTTTTTATTGATCTGAAAGTGAGAATGATTTTCGTTTAAACTTCTACAAATTATAAATAAAAAACATGCTGATTTTGTTTTCTAAGTTTTAAATAAATGCTTATATTTTATTTATTTAACTTGCTATCGTTACACAAATGCATCCAAAAATTGTATTGGATCTATATTACAGATATAGTGGATCTACCTTACAGTTACAGATCATCTCCTTCGCTTAATGATACAGGGTGATCGCAAACATTGTTGATTTTCCCCCAATTTGTTGTCGGTCCTTTAATTATGGTCGAAATCTAATCTTCACCGAAAAACATGAAGAAGACCATGTTCTTTACATACTCAGTGTTTAAAAGCATTTTATCTAGAGATGAGTTTTTAAATTGAAAAAAACTGATCGCTTGTAAATCTTGCTAAACTTTTGAGCAGGAGTGTATTAATATAGTTTTATTTTTACGACACTTTTCTGTTGAGTATTTTTCTCCATTATTTAATAACTATTAAGTAAGACTAAGATTTCTCTTTAAAAAAAGTGGCGTCGAAAAAAAGGTGGGATCTTATAATGATCCGAAATAAATTAGAAAATTTTGGTATATTTGTATATTTTCTTCCTTTTTGCGACTGCTAATTTTAAACGTAACATCTTATTGTAAAAACGATAAAAAAAAATAATGAGTATGGTTTATCTTGCTACTATTGCTAAATAATTTAAAACTAAAAATCCAAACATTCGTCTAACAGACTACCGAGCCCTGCCAGTTTTACGAATTCGAGATGTTCCCGTTGCGCTTACATCACCTTACTCACAGGTCCTTCATTAGAGCCCCTAAATAAAATAATAGGCCGGCGCATTACCACCATTTTTTTTTTTTTGCCTCCGAAGAGAACAGCATTCCCGCTTGGCGTCCTTATCGCTTCCCTAACTAAGTGAGCCTGGGGCGGTTGTTGGTGTGGCGCTTCGCGCCGATCCCATTATCGCTTCCCTAATGATTTTAAAAAATCTTGATCTGAAGCTAATCCAGTCAAGATAAGAGCAATAAGCAACAATAATATTCCTAAAAACACATTTTTTTTCAAAGTACATTCTGAGGATGTCATTTTATTCTGAGGATATCCTATGGATGTACTGGGGTAAGATGTGTTGTTAGGGCGGTTTCTGTTTCTTTCACAAAATGTCGCCAAAACTCAAATACACAGTAACAGAAGGTCTGTGAACACTTTATATTCACTTCTTGAATGATTATAGCAGTTTATCGCTAAACAAACTTCCATATCATAGTTTACTCAGCTAAAATTATGAAATATGATAAAACAAGTTACTTTAAAGTAACAAGACGATAAAAAAAATGTTTGTCGTTTGTTTATCAGAGAAATGCGCTGGGTACACGTGGCAACCCTAAGGCAACAAAATGCCTGATGCGCCAGCTTGTATATATAGGAGCCTTAGTCCTTCATAACTAGTAAAATGAGTTATCTGAAGTTGATAAGCACGGCTGTACACTTGTTACTTTTCGAGATTTCTGTAATCGTCGTCTAACAGTCGAATGCTTAGTAATCATCAAAATAAATATTGAAGATATTTTGAATATTGAAAAGCCCGCAGGAGACACGACTAAAAGTACGGCGAACAAACGCAAAATTTGTACTTTCTGTCCATCTAAGAAACGCAGAATGACAAAATACTTATGCAACTACTGCAAAAAGGCTATTTGTGGAGAGCACACTTGTAACATCTGCCAAGAGTGCAAATTATAATTTTTACCACTTTCCTATTTTTTAATTGAAATATTATCATACTTTTTTAAGTTACATGCTAATTATTTTGAAATAAATAAAATAAGTAGAAAAATATACTTGTTTTTAATTCGTAGTTTATAAGTCGAATGATTGGTTACAGAGTAAAACTGGTTTAAGTTTAGTTATATAGGGTTAAGTAAACAAGCTTTATTAGTGTTTTTACTTAAAAAAGTTTTTACTTTCAACAGCTTCTCAGTATATATTAAAAAATTGCTTTCGGTTATAGGTGCCACATTATTACTTAATATAAAAAAAATCTGGAGTGACTCCACTCGACTTTCCGAACATTGAGTAACTAACAGTTTTGTAGATAAAATAAAGGAAGAGGAGTTGCTAAACAAACAAAAAAGAGAAAACATAACAGAGTGTTTGAGTATTTTTCTCCATATATCACACGAGGTTTTATTTAACGCTACTGAACTTTGAGCCCTTAGATCATAAAGATAAAGAATTTTTCGTTGTGTCCCTGTAAAAATCTATAAATGCTAGATTCACCAAAATGCTTATAGTTAGTGCAACAGTGATTTATAATATTCATACAAATTTTCAGCTCAATTGAATAAGTCGTTTAGATGCTATCTCTGGTCTCATAGGCCATAAAGATAAAGAAATTTTCTTTGTTTCCCTGTAAAAAACCTGTAAGTGCTAGATTCACCAAAATCTATACAGATTGAGTATCTGTGACCTATAACATGTGTATAAAGTTTTTGCTCAATTGAATAAGGCGTTTAGATGCTATCGCACTTTTAAAAATTTGGCAAAGAATTTTTCTTTGTGTCCCTGTAAAAAAACTATAAGTGCTAGATTCTCCAAAACCTATACAGATTGAGTATCTGTGACCTATAATATGTGTATAAAGTTTTTGCTCAATTGAATAAGGCGTTTAGATGCTATCGCACTTTTAAGATTTTGGTCCCTTGGCATAATGATAAAGAATTTTTCTTTGTGTCCCTGTAAAAAAACTATAAGTGCTAGATTAACCAAAATCTATAGGGTTCGTACTATGGTGACTTACAATATACGTACCAACTTTCAGCTTATTCGAACAAAGCGTTTAGACGCTAGCGTGTTCACTCACAGACATACACACATACATACACACATACATACACACACACATACATACATCATCGTAAAAATAGTGAAAACGGACTCGTTGGTCCTCGAAACGTATAGAAACATCAAAATCTCGAATTCGGATTTTTGACATGATTACAATACTTTCCTCACTATAGTGTTCGGAAAGTAAAAAACTACTTACGAACAGTTATCTGTGACTGATCTAACTGAAGATATTATAAAATAATATTGTTAAACAATAGTAATATAAAAATTACGGATATCCAGTAATAAATAATCACCTAGACCGAAGATAAAGATAATATTTAAATACCTAAGAAGAATAACTTTGTTCTTGCACGGTTTCTCTTTTTATTTGCGTTTATGGTAATATATCGATACATAAACATTAAACAACAATATTTCAGTACATAGAGAATAAAGGAAAAATATTCATAAAATTAATCATAAATTTGGTAGAATTTATATAACATGTTATTTAAAAGTTAGCAGTACACAAGTGAAACAAATGGGGTTGTAACAGGTGTAAATGGCAAGCAAGACAGTATTTTTTAACATAACATTTTAACATCTTTCTTACCACTTTTAAGGCTGTTCTTTTCTAAAATTGTTTTAATATTTTGTATAACAAAAGCTACAGGCTTTTTTAATGTTTGCTAATGAAGTTTGAAAATTACATATATGTTGAATAATATATTATGTACGTAGCATATTGTTTATGTCAATATAAATTAAACATGTCTGCGAAGTCGTATTTTTTAATTCTTTTCTGCACTCTTTTGTGTGTCTATAATGTGTTTTGATACGCTGAATTCAGAAATAATTGTATTTTCTTCCTTTCACGTAAGGATTTTTCAAAAAGCAATGATGAAGATCGGAAGAATTCACCCAGAGTCTATAACAAATTTGAAAGAATTAATGTATAAAATATATTAAAATAAGATATTATTTTCGTATAAACTTTTAAATGTTTTTCTTTACATCGAAGCTCCCTTTAGAGATTTTTACTTTGTGCACGGTAGGGGCCATTATGGAGGGGGGGGGGATTCTCTATGTAACATCCAATAATAATCTGCTAACATGTTAACACGCCATAGTCCTTGATACCTCTTAACATTTTTTTGATGCATTGATGAAATAGGTTTCCTTATTCTTCACTTAGATCACCCAGACTGTCTGAGAAATAACTTAGATAAGAGTTGAAAAAGTGAAACTTTAAGTTCAAACAAACCCATTTTTTGTCAAAACTGTATGTGATGGAAATTTTGAAATAGTTTTTCCTTAATCATCATACGAAAATACCCTAGAAAATAACATCACCTTGAAGAAAAAAATTTCATCGGCGACCTGTGTTATTGGTATTCAGAAATCTGGAAGATATGCAACTTTAAAATAGTGATGGTAGTCTTCCTTGCGCTTGGGCTTAATCCTGCGCTCTCTCTTTCTCTCTCTTTGTATATATATATGTACATATAAGTGTAATTCTATGGTAAATGTAGTGTCAGTCCCAAAAAGGGATATTTAGGGGTTCCTAACAATAATCACTATCTTATTTAATCACAAAAAACTGCTTGAAAATTAGGATAAAAATATCTGTTTAGTGATATTGGTAACAAAATGTAGAACTGAATTCTTTTAAATTATTCTTGCTTCAAGTAAACCAATATACAAATATATAACGCTTGGTAATTTTTTTGGTTTCTTTCTATTTCACATCTTAAATGTCTTTTAAATCAATGTTTAACTTGAGTTGTTGGACAATAACTATAATTTTATGTAATCTCATATATCACTGTTTCAGAAACAAATAATTTTTAATTGTCTGCTGCTTTAATTGCCCTTGATAAAAATATAGCAGATTTTTTGGAAATTTCAAAGTTATTTTTCTACATTTATTAAATTTTCAATACCTTTTGCTTTGAAATTATACCTCTGGGGTCACCGAAGCGGGAGAGCCATCCATTCCGTGAAGGATCAAAACTGTGATGGCATGTCTCCGAATGACCCCTAGGGTTGAGTCCCAGACCGTCGCCTATTGCCCATTGTGCAGCACTAGTGCGACGTAAAACCTAACCAACCAACCAACCTTTTTCTTTGTACGCAGTTCATTCATAATATACATATATATATATATATATACATATCAAGTCCTCCCATCAAGAATTATACCTCTGAGGGTACCGGAACATGGGTTTAACTCGGCCTTGATCTGGATCAAAATTCGAGTTCCTGTTGTTTGCTGGTGCTGCCATCTTTCGCCAGCTTCTGGAGCTAAGTCATTCTTCCTCCGAAGGCGCACCCCTCCTGCTTTAAATCCAGATAGTTCCACTACCGGGGCTCGGAATTTCCGAGTGGCATAAGAAACAACAACAACAAACACAAGTACTTTTAACTCAAAAAAAAAAAAACACAATTTATCTTCTGAGCGATGAGCTTTCATCGTTAAATAAACAATTATATTAAAATGCAAAATTTCTGCGATTATTTTAACTGGGCTATATGCATTTCGTTATAATAAATACTTCGTACGACACTGTATGTCCCGAGATAATAATCTGTTATGAGCTTAATAGATTGTCCTAACAGCACTTACTAAAGCCGAGCTCCTCACACTATCAAACCTTTACGTGCAATAGATTTATCTGGAAACAGCATACACATAATCACAAAAAAACACTAATTGTACAATGTGGAAATGCATGCAAATTATTGATATTAGCTGATATGTTTTGTTTTAATACTACATATTTCAATCTTTTTTTTTTTTTTCACGAACAAAAACTAAGAAAATTATTTGTTTATAATAAAAATACATATACGCCAGCATTTATGCTTGTTTGTTACTAGAAAATTTTAATAGGAACATATTTTTAATTTCTGTAACATTTTTTACTGATTAAATAAGTTAAAAATTTAATTAAGCCTAAAAGTTGACAGCTATGTTGATATACCATGCTATCCAACAAATATAAACAACTGGTGTAAATACAAGGTTCGCAGCATCCTATGTTTTGAATGTCATTATTGTTAATAATAAACTTTTATGTAATTAATTGTTGAATTTATGCGATTAAATAGCAAGAAAAGAAATTTACTTTAAAAAATCAGTGGCCAAAATAATGGACTTGTTAACACTTGTAAAATACAGAAAGGTTTATTTTTAACCGACTTCAAAAAAAGAAGGAAGGTTCTCAATTCAAACCGTATGTTTTTTGCTATGTTTGTTAGCTCATAACTTCTGAACGGATGCTCCGATTTTGATACTTTTTGTTTTATTGAAAAGGTCTTGGTCTGAAATAAGTCCCATGGTAATATCTTTACGATCTAAAGAAAATACAGGGTGCCCCAAAAAATCAGTCCCAACTCTTTTAACTGCTGAACGGCTGCAGCTATAGTGATAAAAATGGTATGTAAGTATAGCAAAGTCGCCATGCAGTACAAGGTTAAACCGCTTGCAGCGCCACCTGTTGGAAAATAGAGGAGTTAGTGTTCCTATATCAAAAACGGTTCTAGAGAAAAAAAAGTGAATTACGAAGTTCAAGAGTATCACCAATTTAGTACAAAAAGATAGTTTAGACATTCATGTTAGCGTCCTATCTCGGAAATGGTTCAAGACAGGGGGAAAAAGTGAATTATAAAATTGCAGAGCATCATCGATTTAGTAAGAAATAGTTTAGACATTCATGCTAAAAGTGCAATGCTAAAAACGTGCATTTGTTTGTTCGCAATTTCTTACTCTTACACTATGCACACATAAGCTACATTTCACACGTTGTAGCGTAGCTGGTGAGACATACGCTATATAGTTCAAAATACGGTTACTTGATACTTTTTGTTTTGTTATAAAGATCTTGATCTGAAGTAGGTTCCACTGTAATATCTTTACAATCTAAAGAACATAAAGCGCAATCTCGTAATGAACAGCGGAATTAGCGCTTCTATCTCAAAAACCGTTCAAGATGTGATAAAAGTTAATTACGAAGTTGTAGAGAATCATCGATTTACTACGAAAAGACAGTTTTTAGACCTTATTGTTAAAAATAGAACGCTTAAAACGTGCAGTAGTTTTGTCGTAATTTACTACACAGTGCACACTTGAACTACGTTGCACAGTTTGCAGCATAGTGGATGACACGTATACTCTGTGGTTCAAAGTACTGTTACTGTAAGCGGTCACATCGATTAGCGCAAAGTCGTTTTCAACCAACTTCATACAGGAGGGTGTTCTTAATTCGAACTATATGTTGTTGTTGGTGTTTGTAAGCTTATAACTTCGTAAGAGATGCTCTAATTAACCGACTTCAAAAAGGATGATTTTCTCAATTCAAAGCGTATGTTTTTTCATTTTTGTTTCTGTTTGTTAGCTTATAATTTCTGAACGGATGATCTGAATTTGATACTTTTTGTTTTATTGTAAAGGTCTTGGTCTGAAATAAGTCCCACTGTAATATCTTTACGATCAAAAGAAAATACAGAGTGCCCAAAAATGTCAGTCCCGATTCTTTTAACTGCTGAACACCTGCAGCTATAGTCATAAACGTGGTACGTAGGTATAGCAAAGTGGACATATGGTACATGATTCAACCGCCTACAGCGCCACCTGTGGAAAACAGTGGAGTTAACGTTCCTATCTCGGAAACGATTCAAGACAGGGGGAAAAAGTGAATTATAAAATTGCATAGCATCATCGATCTAGTAGGAAAAGATAGTTCAGACATTTGTTCACAATTTCCTATTTTGTGCAAACTTGAACGACATTGCGTATACTGCAGCTTAGCGGGTGATATATATACTATGTAAAATTCAAAGTATGGTTATTGTAAGCGGTCACATTGATTAACGCATAGACGTTTTAAACCGACTTCGTACAGGAAGAGGTTCTCAATACAAACCATGTTTCTCATTGTTGTTGTTGTTGAAATTTGATAGATTATAACTTTGTAAGAGATGATTTAATTTTAATACTTTTTTTGTTCTCGTAATGATCTTGGTCTGAAATAGGTTTCATTATGATTTCATTAAGGCATAAACAAATTACTGGATACTCACTCTAACTGCTGAACGCATGCAGCTACACTGGTAAAAGCAGTATGTAAATATCGATGTTGAAACTTCCATCCGTCAGCTGCAATGCATATTTTGCTCTGTGTTTGAACTTTACGCTGCTCAATTTTCAGCGCAGCGGGTGACACGTATTCACTGTAAAGTTCAATATATATGCCTAACAGAATTTTTGGTTACGAACACAGCGTATCTGTTCTTTGCATTTCTAAAGACTTTTTAATTTAACGTATGTTCGTTCAATAGATAGTTTTTTGCTCATATCCGATAAAGGCAACAAAAGTGACACGACTTAAAAATGCAGCATTTGAGAAAAATCAACTTAAAAGTAACTTGACAAGAATAAAACTGGCACAACTATCTCTCGAGCGAATAACTTTCTCGATGTAACATTTTTGTTTACATTGGCTGCAATTCATGTATTTTTCAGTGACATAAACCTTTTCTTGAGTTATGTCACTTTTGTTGGAAGTTGTGATTTGTGAAACTGCCGTCGAACGTCTTCTGATGTTCTGCTATATGAATAAGTTTTCACTGAAAAGAGAAAAATAAAATATTTTTGTAAAAAAATAGAACCGACTCGAAAAAGCAACTAATTGCGCCTAAAAGTATAAAATAATTTCCTTCGCCAAACAACCTATAACACTACAATTAATCATAACTTTTGAAGTCGGCGCAAAATTAAATAAAATTTCATACCTTTATTCAATACAAAAATCAAATCCTATTCAAAATACACATCTCACATTGTCACCTGCAAAACTCAGCCGAAAACTACTTTGATTGAAGAAAACGTATAAGATTTCGTAAGCAGCAAAAGTTGGCGAAGATGCTGGTATCTGACGTCCTTGGTGACAGAAAAATCGCAAAATTATCTGGCAAACATATTTAATTTCTTTGGGATATCATGATTGTTTTGATATGGTATATTGAAAGAGTAATTAAAAAATACGAAACAATACTTCATACGATATATATTATGAAAATATACATATTGCGTGTATATTTTTGCATTACCTTTTGATCACCAAATCCAAAAGTCACCAAGGATGACAGTTATCAAAGTTATACCAAATTTGCAAAGGAAACTCTAACTTCGTAGAAACATAAATACAGCATTGTGAAGAATGTTCAGTGTTTTATGTAGATGCTACTAATGAACCAATTGTATACAGTGATAAAATAATAAAGGAAACATGAAAATGGATCATTCGAAACAACAGCATTTGTTGCTACCGATCTAAAAACAAACCTTTAAAAACTAATTTAATTTTATTTAATTTTGCGCCGACTTCAAAAGTTATGATTAATTGTAGTGTTATAGGTTGTTTGGCGAAGGAAATTATTTTATACTTTTAGGCGCAATTAGTTGCTTTTTGGAGTCGGTTCTATTTTTTTACAAAAAGATTTTATAATATAATTTATCATCTGAACTTTTATTGCCACATCAGAGTAAATTAACCATATTTGCACTTTTTAATTATTAAAGAATCAGTATTTTTTAATGAAATAATATATTCCTTTTTACAATATAATTTAAGGTATTATTTAACTGGTACATATATTAAAAGTTCAAAGAAATTGAAATTTTATCGATTTTGTAAATTTTAATAAGACTTCAAAGAAAGTTTTGATAAAATTCGACATAAGAAACGTTTTATTTGAGAGTGCATGCAATTCTAACGTGAGTTTTCAGAAAATGTCAAAATGAGAAATTAATTACGTTGATTTCTTTGAAGAAAAATGTGGATAAAACTTCTGACATGTTAGATGAAAATAATCTACCAATCAGAAATCCATTACTTTGCCATCTGTGACTGATTTCAAAGATTTCCTCGGCTGCACTTAAATAGAATAAAAATGTGTGTTGTATATATTTTTAAATGTGTTTAATAATATGCATATATATATATATACCTTTTTAAAGTATGTGAATAAATGTATCCTTTTTTTTTTTAAAGAAAGTTTTTGTTTATTATATATTTTTCTGTGCCATTTTACTGTGCAGAATGTTTAATTGATGTGTTTGTATAGTGCAGGTTAAAGTTCATTGTCTACCAGGCAAACCTAGACCTAGGGGTAAAACCCTCCGAGGGGATCTTCGAAAGGAGCTTTAACACGTATTTCCACGAGTTTCTAAGAAAATCTCGGAAATGTCCGAACGGCTCAGCTAATGAGATTGACGTGAGTTCGAGCTTGGCACCTCTCATCTACCAACCTTGAGCATAGAACCTCTAGGTCACTCGTGATCAGAGTTCCCAACCTTTATATTTTATTCACGAGCATTTTTAGCCCCACCTTCTTTTCGCACCAGAAACTTTTTAGATTATTTCTCTTTAATATGTGACAACGATTAAATAAGAAGAAAATCGTTTTATAAAATTTCCGGTATAAAAAAGGGGCGGGGCTAAAAATGCTCGTGAATAAATTATAAAAGTTGGAAACGTTGCTTTTGATGATTTTATGTATTCAGTTGATAATTACCAGACTGATTTTTTTTGTTTATTTTATTTAAGTATAAGAAATACGAATATTTGAATCATGTTAACGACATTGTGAAATCACTATGTGAATTTGAAAGTGCGCTTATGATATAGCTGTATAATACCAATTTGTATTTCCATCGAACACTGAGCTTTATCTTCAATGCAGTTATTATAATAACTTTCACAAAATATGATTGACATATTGCATGTAAATTAAATCCGTTGTCACATACAAAGAGAATGAAAAGAGAAAAATACAGAAAATAATATAATTTAAAAATAATAGGAAAAGTTGAAATAAAATTTTGCAAGGACAAAATTCCTGCAACTGCTTTTACTCATATACATAACGTTAATATTAAAACACTACTTCTCAATAAAATCATAAAAAAAAATATGTATTATTATTATTTATTTACTCTTATTTTACTATAATTTTAAATTAAATCTTTATTTTCCTTCAAAACAGTTATTTATATAGCTAATATTTTGACGTTAAATAACGTTTTAAGGGCAAAACTGTAAGGCGTAACTGTTTATAAAGCAGCTGTAAGCTAGCAAATTTATACGTTTATCCATTAAAATAGGTTTTGTAGCATTGAAAATACGAACTATAAAAGGAAAAAAAAAAACAGCAATAGAGAAAAATACATTGGTTAAAAATACATACATTTTTTGTAAGTATTTTATTGATTAATAAAATGTTCAAGAGTGAATTTTTTACTATTTTTAAAGCCCATTTCTAATGCAAATATTAAAAAGAAATCACTCAAATATTCCACTGTATAATTTCATCGTATAATGGAAGTGAATATTAGGTATTCACCATGCACGACATCGGTAAAAGATATATTATACTTCCCGTTTGCATGAATAATGCGAAAAAACGCAGCTGGAACAAAATTCCTAATAAAAATTCATCTACATGTCTGATGCTCATCGGTTTTGAAAAAGTGATGGTATAATGCATGATGAATATTTTAAAGGAAGTTTGACACCCTCACGTACCGCGTGTTTGAATATCGCCTTCTTGTTATCTAGAAAACCATATTCCGAGAGCTCGTGAGAGAATGATATGTCGCCTAACGATTTTCGGAACAAACTTTTTCTCCTACAAAATCAGATTTGTATTTCAAATTTTTGAATTTTATCCCAAGTGGTAAAATAAGATGTTGTGCATAAAAATTTTAAATGTCTTTTTAAAAATTTTCCATGAAACTTTACTGATTAAAAAAACATTTTCCCGTATAAAGTTAGAAATAAAGAACGGTAAAGATCGATATAAAGCATCTATTTAAAAAATGTCATCTTTTTTAGTGTGGAAAATTTTATCGCTTAACCGAGTATTTAATCAAATATTCAATATAAAAAATCACTCAATACCCTTTTTTATATCATGATATTGTAAGTTGAATTTTAAAGGAAAATGTAGCCTTTTATAACAAATTACGTTATCAGATTAATACTTAAATTGAAAGTCAAAACTTTTGTATTTATAAATTTCTCACGAAATACGATAAATAATTTTTAAAATCTTAGTTGTGTAAAAGAAACACAATTTATATATAAAAGAGGTTTTTTGTAATAAAAGAGGTTTTTTGTTACCCATCATGAAACATCTTTAATTTATTGCAAATTCATTAATCAATAAATTTTCAAGTATAAAAATTGATATACTTTTCTGCATTAAAGAATAAACATAAAGAGTCAGTATTTAAAAAGCAAATAAAGTGATTGTTTTTTTCGAAAGGCTTTAAGATGAAAAAATGTAGGTTGTATATAAAATTTCTTATTGAAAATATCGAAATCTTTTAATTATGAAGCATATTTTTCACCGCCGCTTTCAGTATAATAATTGAAAAGTAAGTGATAAAATAAAATAAAAATTAAAATCATTGTGTTTGTCAGATCTCACTGAAAATTTCCGAAAATATATATATATATATATATATATATATTGAAATACAAAATACAGTGCCCGCAGCGGTCCTATATTTTCACTTGTGTTTTATTATTTTAATACCACTTTTTTTTTATGCTGTTTTTGTCAAGATTTTAAAGCTAAAGCAATATGTAAAAGTATGTTGATTGATAAAAGTGGTGGTAAAATAAAAAAAATGCTCGTAAAAATATAGGACTGCTGCGGGCACTGAAAATATAAAACACATACAGTGGTGGACATAATTATAAGACACCTATCTAATTTGACAAACAGTGAAAGAAAAGATTCAGAGCTTAAAAATGTTTTATCAAATAAGTCAAAAACATAAATTTATTCTGTTATCACACGTAATTGTTTTACAGAAATGATATTTTTATAGAGTTTAATAAAAAAAAAATTAAAAATACAATGGACAAAATTATAAGACACCCTAACATTTTAATTAAAACACCTGCATTTTTTCGAAAATAATGTGCAATATGCAAATTTTCTGCACGCTGTTATGACGTCAGCAGTTAACTAAAGCAGACGATAACCGACTTCACGCATTTACAAACATGCCACGAGGTACAGAATTAAAAGAAAGTGAAATTCGTGAAATTTGAGATTAAATGGAACTGGGGCTTCAATTAATAATATTGCAAAAGTAATTAAACGCTCTAGATGAGCAATTAGAAATGTTTTGAAAAGAGGAATTAATGGATCGGTGATTAAAAGGTCTGGACGTACTCCTTGCTTGTCCTCGAGAGACAGACGCCATGTGCTTTTGCTCGCTACACAGAATAAGATGACCACTACAGGCATTAAAATGAATTGTTCAAAGAGAACCATTCGCAGTGTGTTGCATAATGCTTCCTATGTGAAATATAAAAAATTGAAGAAAAAACCACCGCTTCTAAGCAGGCACAAAATGGAGCGCCTAAACCTCGCTAAGCAAACTATGGCCTGGACCTCCAAATGGTACTCTGTGTTATTTTCTGATGAAAAAAAGTTTAACCTGAATGGTCCTGACGGGTTTCAATATTATTGGCGTGATTTACGGAAGTCTCCTCATGTACTAATGAGCCGCCAAATGGGTGAAAGCTCAGTAATTGTTTGGGCTGGTTTTTCGGCTCAAGGGAAAGCGGATATTGTTTTTGTGCATTCTAGAATGAATTCCGAAAAGTATAAGAATCTTCTTAAAGATCAACTAGCCATATACGGTGAACTTCTTTGTGGCGAATGCTACACTTTCCAGCACGATAACGCGCCGATTCATGTATCACACGAAACAAAAAAGTGGCTTTCAGAGCAAAGTATCAATGTTCTCCCGCGGCCTTCTTGCACCCCAGACTTAAATCCCATCGAAAAGTTGTGGGGTTCTTAGCTCGTGTGGTTTATCGAAATGGGAGGCAGTTTATATGTGTCGAAGACCTAAAGAATGTTATAAAATGTGCTTGGGAAGAACTGTCTTGCGATATTTTGTTAGAATTGATAGATTTGATGCCGAATCGCATCTTTCATGTTATAAAAAACAATGGCGGCTCCACCAAATATTGAATAACCATGTTAGAGGATTTTCTTTTAGACCATTAGTGCCTGCTAATTATGTTGACCACTGTATTTGGAAAAAACGGTTGGTGTCTTATAATTTTGTCCCTTATGTTTTTAATATTTTTCATTAAATTGTATGAAAACATCATTATTATAAAATAATTATATATGATAACAGAATAAATTTATGTTTTTGACGTATTTGATAAAACATTTTAAGCTCTGAATCTTTTCTTTCACTATTTGTCAAATTAGATAGGTGCCTGATAATTATGTCCACCACTGTAATAGGCGAGACGTAGCACAACTTCGATGATAGCTCCAGGGCCCCGAACTCGATCCCTTCCAGAGCTTCGATGACTTTTTCTAGTCAATTTTGACCTTTTATTCCTTCCGATGTTAGCTGTTTTTTTTTCCCCACATACTTAACACTTTCGCGACCGCTGATGTAGATTCCCGTCATTTGAAAATCTGTAACTCCACCAGTGGGCGTTTCTTTCGCAATTTATATGTTATTTATTAGTTAAGAATATACCCATTATTCATATTTGTTCAACCAATACACAATGGATACAAATACTTCGATTAAAAAGAGTATAATTGTAATGTATAACAATTTATATTATAAATTTGAATGCAAATTGTTCTGAAATATTGTAACTTAAGAGAAAAATGTCAACAAGTAAATCTTACTGTCAAAAAAAAAAAAAAAAAAAAAAAAAAAAAAAAAAAAAACATGCAGTTGCGAAAGTCTTAACATCGTGAGTTTTTTCCTTCTAGTCCAAGGCTTTTTCCCAAGGCTGAGTCATATAATATACAAGACGTAGCAAAAGTTCGACGGTAGCTCCAGGGCCGCTAGCCCGTTCTCTTCCGAGCTTCGATGAACTTTTCTAGTCAATTTTGACATTTTATTCCTTCCGGTGTCAGCTTTTTTTTTTTTTTTTTTTTTTTTTTTTTTTTTTTTTTTCCCGCACACACTTAATATTGTGAGATTTTTTTTTTTTTTTTCATCTCGTCCTATGCTTTTTTCTATGAATTTTAGCCTTTTTCTCTCAATTTTTATGTTTTAAAGTGCGGTGGTTTTGTTTATATTTAATGTTAAAATTATGACCACCGCACTTTAAAATGTAAAAATCGAGGAAAAAAGCCGAAAAATCCATAGAAAAAATCATGGGACGAGAAGGAAAAAAACTCATAATATTAAGTGTGTAGAAAAAAAAAGGGGGGGGGGGTTCTAACACTGCAAGTAATAAAAGATCAGAATTGACTAGAAAAAGTCATCGAAGCTTGGAAAAAGATCGGGCTTGGGGTCATGGAGCTATCTTCGATGTTTTGCTACCTCTCGCCTATTATGTGACCACTGCACTTCAGGATGTAAAAATCTGGGGAAAAGGCATGGGACGAAAAGGAAAAAACTCACAATGTGTGGGGAAAAAAAGAAGCTGACACCGGAAGGAATAAAAGGACAAAATTAACTAGAAAAAGTCATTGAAGCTCGAGGTCCTGATCGTCAAGTTTTGCTATGTCTCGCCTATTATGTGACTATATATATATATACACACACACACAATATTAAATTAATGATCCTTGTTTCTATATGTAATACACGTTTACATAATATACGTAACGACGGTACATATGTACAAAACTAAATTAATGATCTAATACTAACTAAATTAATTTTCTATACGTAAAAATAAAGAAATTTTTAAATGATAAATTCTCGATGTTCATCAAATGATGTTTACTTTGTTTTGAAATCACTTTTCTTATATCACGCAAAAAGTATTTATAAATGGTTTAAAAGTTAATTTTCACACATGAAAAAAAAAAAAAAAAGGTTAAATCAAAATTTAACAAGATTGTGTGCTTATAATAATAACTAGCAGGCGACGTCCGCTTCGCTGGTCCCTATTTTTAAATGAATCATTATAATTACTGAATTCTCAGAATTGCATTAATTTTTATCGCGTGAAAAAAAAAGAGAAACAAAATCTGATTAGGAAAAATGTCGCACCGGGTTTTCACTGTCTTCGGAAAAAATTCCCAAAATGCTCTAACTCTTATTTCTATTATTTTCCCCCTTCGCCCCCACTCCCGTCTATCCTAATAATTTTACAAATTCGAAAATATCCGCAATCGATTTGTAAGTATCAAAAACCTCTATGCACCAGTTTTGAACGATCTATCTCTATTTTATTTTTTTGCCACTCCCAATAATTTTAAAAATTCAAAAATATCCGCAATCGATTTGTAGGTATCGAAAACCTCTATGTACCAATTTTGAATGATCTAACTCTATTTTATTTTTTTTTGCCCCTCCGCCCCCCCCCTTCCCGGCCCTTCTAATAACTTTACACTTTCGAAAATTTCCGCATTCGACTTGCAGGCCTCTGAAACCTATCTGTACCAATTTTGAACGGCCTAACTGTATTTCTATCCATAGCCTCCCCTTCCCGCCCCACCCCCTTCCCGCCCCTCCTAATAATTTTACAAATTCGAATATATCCGTAATCGATTTGTAAGTATCGAAAACCTCTATATACCAATTTTGAACGATCTAACACTATTTTTATTTTTTTCCTTCCCCCTCTCCCTTCCCCCTTCTCGCCCCTCCTAATAACTTTACACTTTCGAAAATATCCCCATTCGACTTGCAGGCCTCTTAAACCTATATGTAACAATTTTGAACGGCCTAACCGTATTTCTATTTGTTTTTGCCCCATAGCCCCCTCTTACTGCCCCACCCCCCCTACCCGCCCCTCCTAATAATTTTATAAATTCAAAAATATCCGCAATCGATTTGTAAGTATCGAAAACCTCTATGTACCAATTTTGAACGATCTGACACTATTTTTAATTTTTTTGCCCCCCCCCCCCTTCTTGCCCCTTCTAATATTTTTACACAATCGAAAATATCCCATTCGACTTGCAGGCCTTTAAAACCTATCTGTACCAATTTTGAACGGCCTAACTGTATTTCTATTTGCTTTTGCTACATAGCCCCCCTCCCTTGCTGCCCACCCTGGGGGCTGAATTTCTAAAATTCCAGAAATTGGTTTTTAGATAGTTGCATTAGCTATATTTTAGAGCAAAAATTTCACGTATATCTATTTTTTTTGTTTGAGATATGTAGGATTACGCGAAATCACGTTTTACGCATGTGAAATCAGGTTTTGACCCCCCACCCCACCCCGCCCCCCCTTGGGGACCGAATTTCAAAAATTCCAGAAACCGATTTTTAGACATTTGTATTTGCTACATTTTAAAGCAAAAATTTTATGGATATCTGTTTTTTTGCTTGAGACATGAATTATTTTCTGAAATTACGTTTTGCCCCCCCTTCCCCCCCCTTGGGGGCGAATTTTGTAAAATCGCTTGCGGCGTTGTGTTTCTCGGGTCGTAAACATTAACCGTGCCGAGTTTTGTCCCGGCTGGTGAAACGGCCTAGGTTTCTATAGCGGACAGACACACACACACACACACAGACTCTGCTCTTTTATATATATAGATTAAGATAATAATAATATATATATATATATATATATATATATATATATATATATATATATATATATATATTGAGTTAGTGCATAAAATATTCTTCGAAATCAAAATAAATTACAAAATAGTATTCTAAAATTACAAAATAGTGTCTTCATCGAATTTTTGAAATACAAAGATTTATGCATTACTACATGCCTCGAAGCGTTCGTAAAATTTTACCTTTATTTTATTGTATTATCACCAGTACCGTCAATAAGTAATTATTGTTAAATAATTTTGACTATTTTAATGCTAAAATACTATGTTAAAAGTATTATTTAAAAATTATGGGCAGAATATAATGAAATAAGCTTAAAATTTTAGGAACAGTGCGAGGTCTACATTATTATTAAATCTAATATATTATATATTAATCTTGAAAAAAAAAAAAAGAATATTGCGGAAAAAATAAATCTAAATGATAATTAGAAATTAATGCTTTTCAAACGAAATATTTACGTCGCTGGATCACCGGAATTAATCACTAATGCTTGGAAAGAAATAAAATATATGACAAAAATACATTACACAGGTTTTTAAATCGTTAAAAAACTAAGATTTTGCTACTGATAATTATTAAGTATTATTGTTTTTACATTAAGCAAATGATAATAAATATTTTCTTCCGACTACATTTCTTTTTATTACAAATAACATATTTTACAATTAATCATGTGTTATATATGATCCTCATATACTGATTTTTATGCATATATTTACTACTAACTAAGCTTCTTCTTTTTTTTTTTTTTCCTTTTTCTTTTTTCATATGGTCAGGATCATGCTAGGTGCAGGATTCATACCACTATTATTTTGCATTATTATTATTATTTTTTTTTTTTACAGTAACTTTATGTAGTACAATATCAATATCAATATATATATATATATTATATATACAGGGTGATCAGTGTAAAAGAGTATCCGTGGGATACTGACGGATGTGGCAACTGTTCTAACACTGAAGTATAATTGTTTGAACCTTTTTTGAGTGTGGAAGACAATTTCTAACACTATTGGACTGTTACAACTTCTTTTGTGAGGTAAAACAAAAATGGAGACGCACAGTGTTACTTAATCCTGTGATAATTTTATTTTTGAGAAACATAATTTATTTCAATTTTTTACATTATCATTCCTTACAAAAAATGTTGAAAATGTTCACCACCATTTTGAATGTAAACATGAACACGTCGATTCAGATTTTTGACACACTTCGAAAAATTGTTGGTGTTATTGACGAGATTTCTTCAGTTATGATCTGTTTTAATTCATCGATGTTTGCAAGACTTCTCTGGAAAAACCTATGAAATGATAATGTAAAAATTGTAATGATAATGTAAATGCAATGTAGGAGTGATAATGTAAAAAACAATTAATTAAATTTTGTTTTTCATAAATAAAATTATTACATAATTAAAAAAAAAATGTGCGTCTCCTTTTCTGTTTTACTTCACAAATAAAGTTGTAACAGTCCAGCAGTGTTGGAAATTGTCTCCCACTCTTAAATAAGGTTAAAAAAAATATAGTTCATTGTTAGAATAGTTGCCACATTCGTCAAATTTAAAGGTAATAAGAAAAACCAATGGGTACTCTTTTAAATTGATCACCTTGTATATATATATACATAGTTGCGAATTTTTCTAGTTTTTAAATCGAAATTATCACGAGTAGTTTTAAAAAGGTGTTTTTCACATTTATTTTGGACGATTGATTAAATTGGAAACATTTATAAAAAATTTCCGGTATGAAGTCTCCTTGAAAAACGGGAGACTTGGCACCTGTGTATATATTATATATAATGTTACTGTATTACATAAAAACCTATTAAAAGATAATATTTAAACTTAAAAACTTTTTCTCACGCCATAAAATTAATGAATGCACTTTTCAAAAAAGCGTGGTCTTTCTTCTTCAGGTGCAAAAAACAAGTGCTACTTACTACCTTTGAGATAAAAGCAAGACTGAAAATAGGGCAAAATTCAAAGTGGAAGGAGCAACACAACTAACCAATAGGAAGCAGCATGCTAAACGAATCAGGAGCCAATTGGAACCAATAATATAAATAAAACAAAATAAAGTATGTTAAGTAAAAAGATAAATAATTTTAAAATCCCTTTCACTTTTTTTGTGTTTGTTTCTGTTGTATCCTGTTTTTGGGTTGTATATCCTGATTAGTTTTTACATGCTGCTTCCTTTTGCTTGGTTGCGTTGTTCCTCCTTCTTTGGGATTTGCCCTGCTTTCAGTCTTGCTTTTGCCTCCAAGGCATACCCTCCAACATACTAAATAATATTCCTTAGTATTGTTAGCCCCACTTCTTTTTCATACCTGTATAATTTTAGAGTATTTTTCTTCTTATTTCTTTGTATTTTCTTCTTTAATTGCATTTGGAGAATATTACTCTAAGAATTTATTGGTGGGAGAAAAAGGGCGGGACTAACAATACTACGGAATATTAATTAGGATATTGGAGGGTATGTCCAAGGTAGTAGCGTTTTTTGCGCCTGAAGAAGAAAGACCACGTCCTTTTGAATCCAGTAGAACAACCATTAATTTTATGGTGTGTAAAAAAGTTTGTAAGTTTAAATATGTATTGTACACAAATTTTTTAGTTTGTTATTGTGATAAAAAATAATAGCTTTATGAATTCTGATCCTAATATTATTCCTGATTTTTATGATGAGAAAAATTAAATATTTCTTAAAAGTTAGATGTAATCTGTGCGTAAAAGAAAGAAAAAATGGCTTTAAATTTGCATTGAACAATCATATTCAAGGTTCCCACAGTCCTTTTCTTTTGCTACTTACTTTTCATCACAATTTTCGTCATAAAATAAGCCTATAATTGCGGAAACGTCAGTGGAGGTCTCCATGTGGAGACTCAAAAAGTTTTTGGGTTATGTCTGTGTATCTGTCTCGCTAAAAATTACGCTATTGACTTGAAATTTGGTACACATGTTCATGAGCCACACGGAATTAGATGTATAGTTATGAATACTTATTCTATTTGTAATTTGTGTTCAGGGACACGCCAAAGTTTTTCTTATCATTAAGGCTTATAGATAGAATTTATATGTATTGTAATAGCGGCCTCGAAATCCTCCAATTGACTTGCAGTTTGGTACACATATTTTAGCACTATACAAAAACAGCTGTTTAATTTTTAGTGCCTATATTGTTTATGATTCGTGTACTGGTTCTCACCAAGTGTTTCTGATCATTACAGCCTACGTGGTGAATATGATATAAAAGCATTTTAACATGGTTACGCTGTAATCAACAAATTGAAATTAACACACATTATTGAGATGCTTAAAAGCATATTTTCTGTAAAAAAAAAAAAAAAAAAAAAAAAAAAAAAAAAACATGTGTTTATACTTAATGTACAGAGCTTTACAGAAGTTTTCTGACAATGTCACCAAATCATCCAAATTATGTCAAATTTCGAACAAATATTCATGAGATACATATAATGAGTTAAATTGTTTTTACTGGTGTATGAAATGTTTAGGGAATTTTACAGGGACACACAAAATAATTTCATGATATTAAAGCCTATAGAAAATTTCTTATTTAAGCGCATTTGAACGCACTTATGCTACATTCAACAAAATGATACTGACATACATTATTGAGAAGCTTAAAAACATGCTTTCTGTAGAAAAGTGTATGTATTATAGACTAAATAAATTATTTGCGGGACCATACAAAATAATTCCTATGATATTCTGTAATCATCGAAATGATGTCAGAATTTGGTTCAAACATTAACGAGGTACAATGAATTAAATGTATACATTTTACTGGTGCATGTATTAACTGTGGTTCTTGTACAGGGACACACCAAAGAATTTCGTAACATTACGACCTATAGATTGTATTTCTCACAAGTGCATGTTAACTTGGTTACACTCCATCAAACATAATGAAATAAACATAAGTTATTAGAATGTTTAAAAGCATGTTTTCTGCGGAAAATGATTGGCATAGAATTGGTACTTAGTGTACAGGGACATACAAAATAATTCCGATATGTTATGCAATCATATGAGATCAAGTTTGATACAAGTATTTATCAGTTACTAGATATTAACACATGGCTGTGAGTTACAAGGAAATACATATATACACATTTATACAGATAGATATAGACAGACAATTGCAACTAAGGAATGAAGGGGGCGGTAGCCCCCCTCAGAAACGTACCTGGTTATGTAGCGAGTTAATCATGTCTATGTGTATAGATAATTATTTATTAAGTAATATGGAATAAAAAAATGATCTGCTTAGTAATGAGGGATTCAAATAGGACGTTGAGGCTTATGATCGGCAGATCCAGTGATAGGTGGTATGTAAATTGATGTTGAAGGTTATTTTTGTGTTTTGAAAATTAAATTGTAGCATTATTGCCGAAATATCAGTGGAGGCCTTCATATGTGCAGACTCAAAAATATTGGGTTCTGTCTGTGTAGTTGCACGCGATAGCAGCCGCAAAAATCATTTTATCGACTTGTAAGTTTGTACACATGAAACTCCTTTTTAGGGACACACAAAAGAATTTCTCATCATTACGTCTATACACGGTATTTCTTAAAAGTGTATTTTAGCATGGTTACACCTTATTCAATGCAATGTTATTAGAATTTTTAAAAGCATGTTTTTCTGTGGAAAATTGCGGGTTTAGCATTAGTAATTAGTTTACAGGGGTACACAAAATAATTCCGATATGTTAATCAATCATTATGCATGAAAGAGTGAGTGTCTATAAGAGGATTTTTCGGCCTTAAAGAATTTTAAGTTCCTATTTTATTATATAAAGTGCTAGTCCATTATAAATAAAAAGGAACTCGAATTAGCTCCAAAAGTTCAATATAACTGATATGAAATACAGGGTGTCCGAAATTAAACAATTTTATTTTAAAATTGTCTACAGACGAAACTATTGATGTGAAATTTATAAAATTTTGTTTAGGACATAATGAAGGTATAAGAATTTGTTTGAGCGAATAGTAATAATAAGAAAAAATAGTTCACATTTTCGCCACCGGGGAAGTTTTTAACGAATTACATGCTTCTTGATCAGTGGCCTGTCCGGTTCCCAGGCTTCAATCCATGCGAATTTAAACTTTGGGGAGTTTGAAAAGTCTGGTCCAAGAGCTTTACCTGATCTTAAAGAACAGCATTTCACAACATGTCCGTAACATTGCCCCGAACGTACAGCAGTCATCTGTGGAACATGCTATGTGAAGATTCCTGATGGTAACTGACAATGATGGCAGTCATGCTGAATTTGTCTTGTTGCAATAAAATTTTTAAACAACCATAAATGTGTGATAAATGTGTAATTCTTAAAAAATGTCACCTAGTGGCAAAAATTTGAACCTTTTTTTTTTTTTTTTTTTTTTTTAATTCGCTCAAAAAATTTCCCATACCTTGAATATGTCCTACACAAATTTTCACAAATTTCTCAACAATAGTTTCATATGTAGACAACTTTAAAATAGAATCGTTTAATTTCGACACCCTGTATGGACTCTATTCACAGATACGACGCTAGAGTCGGTCGTGGTAAAAAACGGCCTTTGGCTATTTTAGTCAGAGGGGATGATTTTCTCCCCGTCTCTAAAAAGCGTAGGAGTATAACTTCCGGAGTCACCTAACTTAGTATTTCCATCCAAAATTCTATCTCCCCTAGATTGAACGAAATGTTCATCTAGCTTTGGCTAACCCTAGTATCAGGCTTATCTGCTGAACTTTGTCAGTCGCGAGCTTTGAACCTTCTTTCTAGTGAAAATGTTACTTATTTTTTAATTATTTTTTATCAAAATTTCCTAATTGCTGTATATTTTTTTATTATTTGGCTTATTTTTTAATTTTTTATTAATTTCATTGTATTTTAGTGTAGGGATCTGAGGTCTCCTCTCATTGGCCGATTTCCTGGCCTCTGATTGGCTTTCAGTTTCAGGTCGAAATCCTCTGCGATTTTGCTCGTTTTACTTTCAGTGAGGATTGTGAGTGCTATGTGTGTCTCTGAGAGGTCCGCAGATCCAGCTCAGAACTTAGTTTCTGGCTGGACACTGAGACTTTCATAGGATTCATGCATGCACTTCACTTTAATCCTCCTGAATTTTAATTATGATAGGAAAAAAAAAAAAAAAATTGTATGGCCCCCTTTTTTTTTATTAATTGCGGGACTCCGAGCGATTTCCTGTGCCCCTTGGGGCGCCCTGCTCAACTCTTAATTCCTTTTCGCCGTCCAGACCGTCTCGTCAACGCACGTAACAGTTTCACTGTTACACTTAGGTTTTTTCAAGGAGTTATTTATTTATTATTTATTTTATTATTTATTTATTATTTATTTATTATTTATTTTATTTTATTTTATTTTATTTATTTTTTTTTTTTTAAACTCCTGGTGCTTCACTCTGATTGGTCTCTGCTCACGCGGAGATTTATTCAGAGATCAAAATTCTAAATTCACCCATTTGGCTTTTAATTATTTTATGGAAAATTATTTTTATGTTTTTCGCATTTTTCGTTGGAGGTAAGCATTGGTTGCGACCAAATGCAGGTACTCCGAAGCTCATCGTTGACTTGAACAGTGTCAATGCGTAGACCCCTCGTGGTCACTGTTATATAATATTAACTATAAGCTCTGCCTGCCTGTGGGTGTTATTGTAGAAAGCTACATAATTTTAAAACAGGATTTTCTGTGTTTATGCTTATATTACAGATGAATATATATTTTAAATATAATATTTCTAATCAAAGTATTAGTATTCATTGTATAATTGTATAGAGACTTTGTTTTTTGTATATTCTTAACCAATTGATTGCCGCTGACGAATATATGCGGCCATTGTTTGAATATATCCTATTTCGTATTCTACGACACATTTATAATTCAAAGTTATATAATTATGAAATTTAACTTTTTTTTAAAGTTTAAAGATCTTAAATAATATCCATAAAAATTGTAATTGTGTGCACAGTTACATTTTTAATCTCAAGTTGAAATAAGCATTATTTTAGTGCATTGAAACAATTGTGCAGTGCAAACAACATTACAATCGTGCTTTTTTTTCAAAGAGGGTTAAGAAATACTGTAGCATAGGGATTGCAAAAGAAATACCTTGGGCGGTGTTACAGATTTCCAAATGTCGCAGATTCTACTCTCCGCACTGGGAAGTGTTAATATTGTTTAAGATATAAACCGTACAGATAATAAAAAAAAGACCTAAATATTTTCAAAAGAATATTTAGTGTAACAAAAGTTAGATTAAAATAGAATTTGATTAGATAGATTCGATTTCATCAGTTTCATCTCTTTCAAAGCAGTGAAAACTGGTAGCGTTCTCAATGTATCCACTGTAATCAATGTTGTGTTTTACTTTCAATTTTAACATTTTTTTATACGTGCGCAGTGGAGCAACACTGTAATCTTCATGTATTATTTACTTTTTTGTGTACTTCCTAATATATTTCAATAAGAAAGTGTTGCTGAAAAGAAAAAAAAAAAAAAAAAAAAAAAAAAAGGACATGAAATCTTTAAATTTGTGGAATTTTGGCCAAAAATGTAAAATTGTGAATATTTGGGCCCCTGGGAACAAACAATTAGTGAAATAATATAAATAATATTCATTGAAACTTAAAATTCACATGTTCTAAAATAAGTAAATGCATAAATTTTACATGTGTGGTAAATCTGATATTTTTTTTCAATTTCAAGGCCAAAACACCCTCTTTTTGGACTCTCTCCTTTAGTGCAAGTTTTATGAGTTACAAAGATTTAGTAGAAGGCTATCAGTTACTCTGAAAAACTATAAGATACAGATAAATATAGATAGAGAGATACAGTGGGGGAGGGGGGTTGAGGGGTTGGTAGCCCTCCTGAATATATATATATAATATGGAATAAATGAAAATGACCTGTTGAAGAATGAGTGATAAAAGTAGGACACTGCGGCTCCTGATCTGCAGGTAAACTAGTTATAAAAAAAAGTTTATTATTCAAGAAAAGTAGTGGAACATGTGTTATGTATTATGGATCCTGATATTCTAACATTTTTCAATTAAATAATAATGTGTGTATTTTTTCTTTCTTTTTTTTTTCTTCTTTTAGCCGTTTGCTGGCTGACAGGTTAGCGCTCTAGTCTTCATTTACTAGGAATGGGGTTCGAATTTCAACACAGGCATGGATGTTCGTAATTGTTTGGATTCCACTTTCACCCTTTCAGCGAAAGTGTAATTGTCCATTTTTAAAATAATCAAGAGTCACCAGAAATTGAGAAATAGTTAGAAGATAAGAAATGAATGAATAAGTTCAGATAATCGATTGATATTTTATTAAATATTTTCGAGATGAATTTTTGGAATTGGGAATTAAAATTAGGTGATATAATTTACACCCCAACGCCCATCAAGGGATTTAATGGTAGGTTCCAGTTTAATGAGTCCTGTTGTGGAAAACATGACAGTAAAGCGACCAAACCAAACCTTTTCCACAGCTACCAACCCTTCCAATGTTTGAATACCGGTATTTTTTATAGAATTTTTCATCTTATTTAATCATAGAAAATTACTACAAAAGCTTGTAAAAACCTATAAAAATTCTGTATAAAAATATACCAGTATCCAAAAATCGGAACTGCTGACATCTATGCTTTTCTTTTTGTATTATATTATAATTAAAAATCTTCCAATTTAATTTTTAAAGAACAAAATCAAAGTAAAACAGCTCCAAATTCAGTTATTTTGAAATATCAGCTGTCTAAATTACAGACAAGATATTTATTATGTATTTGAAATTTAACTTGAAACTTACTTTGAACATAAAAAATAACATTATATACTTAGTTTATATTAAAGTTATATGATTTGTTATTATTGAAAAATGAAACTATCTTAAAACTGCTATATGATTTGAATTTTGCTATGAATTAAAAAATGAGGTATCATTTATAAGGAATAAATCATTTATTTCCTTCTGTAAACATTTGATTAGTTTTAATAAAATAAATATATAAGCCCAGCTGTTTCTTACTTTCTTTCAAATTGACGAAATTAGTGTATCGAAAAACCATTCTCCATTTAAACTTCTTTTAACTGACGTATATGCCAAAAATTGTCAGTTTAAAAAGAAAATGTTATATCATATAAAAAGTATATGATTATTTTGGCTTTTAAAATAATTTGTTTTCAAATTGTAACATACCTGGGAATAATAATTTTCTTTCATCTTGAAAACATTTCTGAAAAATAATGCACATTCAGAAGTGCCCGTAATGTTAATACTGGAATTTTAGAATGCTATTTTTTTTATAGTAATTACCTACGATTTAATATGATAAAAATTACTTTTTTTTTAATAGTGGCATGGAACTTACTTTTCGTTGGTTGTAACTTGACACCTCTGCATATTTAATATTTATCATTTTTTCCTTTGAAGTGATTTTGACATTTAAAAGAAAATAATGAAATAAATTATTCTTTCTTATGTTTGAAGAATGAACGTAGTCAATTTACCTATGTATACTTTATATCAATAACCATGGGACTGCTTGTTTCGGTTTGATTTGCGAACTACATACATTTTTTTCTCACTAACATACTTGCCAACATCCTAATTAATATTCCGTAGTGTTGTTAGTCCCGCCTTTTTTTTCACACCAGTAAATTTTTAAAGTAATATTCTCCAAGTACAATTTCGATTAAATAAGAAGAAAAATACTCTAAAAAGATACTGGTGTGAAAAAGAAGGTGTGGCTAATAATACTACGGAATATTAATTCGTATGTTAGCGAGTATGCACTAAGATTAATTAGACCTGTACGTACGGTTTAAAGTAGATTTCTGTTGATTATGAACATCCATGTTTGAACCGGGAGTTGTACCCTGTGCATGAGATGATTTTAGAAGAAAAAGTAAGATAAGGGTATAGTACTACTATACATTACGGTAGAATGAAATTTAAAATAAATTTCCATCAGAGGGAGTATCATGATTGACAGAATGTTAGGGAAAGCCAAAAGTGTCTGTGTTTTGGATTATGTTCTACTCCACCCCGGTGCATTTGCGAAATGTAATTTTCATAATAATTAACTCATTAATTGCCGATCAAGCGCCAACACGTGATGTGCTGGCGCTTGTTTTCTTTCTTTCTCAGCAAATTTCTGTATTTATTGCCCTGTTTCATCTTTTTTTTTTTTTTTTTTTTTTTGACACTTAGGAACAGTGTTGCCAGATTGGGGACTTTTTTTATTCAGCTATCACCAATAATTTTGAGAAGTGATATTTGATATAGATAATGCACGATTAAGCTTCGAAGTGATTAGGCAGCCGTTACAATTAAAATTTAGTGGTGGATATTGAAACAAAGTCCCCAATCTGGCAACACTGCTCAGGGATAAGGAATTTTCCTCTACATTATATCACTTTTTTTCACACAGAAATCTTAATCGTATTTTTGTAGCATCTGCATGATTATATAGGATAGAAATTAGTGTATAAAATTAGTGGTACAAAAAAAAAAAAAAAAAAAAAAAAAAAAAAAAAAAAACGTATATTTCGATCCCTAATTAATGTTCAAAATTTGTGGGTGAAGAAAATAGGGATCTTAAACACTTTTGCAAAACAGAAGAATGTATATTATATGCATATATGTAAACATTTCCAGTTTACTCCGAAGCATTGTTAATACCCGCCTACTTTTCGAACTTTTATTTTAATGGAGTAATTTTTTTTCCAATATGTACTTACGATTTAATAAGGAGAAAATTATTCTTGTTACATCAAGAAGTTTGTTGGAATATTGCTTTGTTTTTCATTATTCCATAACATAAAAATTGTTTGTTACAAACCCTATAGAATAAAACGAATTAGGTAAGATATACAAGACAATTTTATGTTGCATAATTCATGAAATTGTTCCTGCTTTTACGCTGCACTAATGTCTATATTTATGTGTTTTTGCACATTATAGTGTTGCATTGAAAATTTTTTATTCTTCAATGTACAGCCTGCATTAAACTGGTATTTTTAATAGTATAATATTTTCGTTGAAATTCAACTTAATAAATATTCATCTGGTTGCCGAATGGTTAATTTTCTTGTATGCAGCTGTCAGGCGCCGATTTCCAAACCCTTTTCAGGCATGAATATTTGTAGTGGTCTAGAAATCGCTTTAAGGCGTCGATCCCGGTCTCATTGTCCTTAATAGGCAGAAAATGACCAGTAAGCCACAAGCCCACGACTACGAACAATTCGAATTTATTCTATAGCATTATTAATACTCGTTTTTTTTTTTTTTTTTTTTTTTTTTTTTTTTTTTTTTTACGCACACCATTTTTTGTAGAGTAATTTTCTTTAGTATATAATTACGTTTAAATAAGAAAACAGCTTTTTTTTCAAAAAGAGTGATGCGAAATAATGACGGGTGCTAATAATGCTACTGAATAAATTGAAAATGTTGGTATCTCTGCAAACAAACAAAACAAATGAATAAATGAATAAAATAAATTTTATTCTTTTGTATTTTGTTGCCTATATTTTGTATTTGTATATTTAATATAGCTTTACCGTAAAATAACATTTTATCATTGATAAAATGCCAAACATATCCCTTTTTTGGATATACAAAATGTAAAAACTCTTTTACAACTCAAATAAGTAAACTAAAGATGAAAGTATTTCTCAAATATTTACTTTAAAAATGTATCCAAATAATTATTTTAAATATTTAAAACAAAATTAATTAAACTTCTTTTGTATAGAAAATTTTTATTTCTTTCTGAATTCAAACTCATCTTCTTCTCTTCCTTACATTCATTGTTTGAATACTTTTCTTTTGAAATTAATCAATATTTGAATTTTTTCGCGACTTTTTTTATGGTTACAAAGAATTTACTCTTTCCTCTTAAAGGAAAAAAAAATCACCCTTGTTAATTAAACTTCGTGTAAATGTGTGTAATGAAGTTAAAACATTGATTAAACAAGTTGCATTTCTAAATGAAAAGATGAATAAGCCATATTAAAATCTTAATAGGATTTAAGATGTCAGCAGTTATAAAACATAGATTAACTTCTCACATTTTAAATATATACATTTTTTTAGCAAGATAAAAATAATTTATAGAGGCTATTGAAATTTGAATGAAATTTTTAATTTTGCATTTCAGGGGAAAAAAACATTTTCGTTAGAAATATCAACTAAATTGTCTTTAAATTGTCTTTATTCGCTCTCTTAAAAAAAAATTAAAATAATAATAATAATAATAATAATAATAAAAGGAAAAAGAGAAAGACCATTTATCCTTTAAAAGGCAAAAAATTAGACACGAGAACAGCATGAACGTGACAATGTACAGTCAGCCAAAAAAAAAAACGCCACCCCCCCCCCCCACCTAATTTCGCCGTAAATTATCGTAGAAACATGTGGTTGGTACCCATCTATTTGTAATAACGTCTAGTTTATAATGATATAGTTAGATTTTGCTTAAGGGGTCGTCTACATATTAAAACTGGCATCAACTTCATTTTTTTCAATGGCAACCCCTATTTTTTATAATTTATTTGAATTCTTTGGACAAAATCATCGCGGAAAATGGTATAGTTTATATATTTTGCTCAATTCTTCACAGAGTTATAAGCTGTCAAACTATGAGGGCGCTAATGTTAAATGAATGTGACAAACATTAATTCATATCTTCCAAAATAATTATGATTTTCAAATTCTGTTTTTTTTTATATGATAGAATGAAGTGACCCAAACATATTCCATGCATATTTTTGATTAAAAAAAAAAATCCTTGAAATATGAAAATTATTAATAATTTCATATTTGAAAAAACTATGAATTATGACTTATGCAGGGATGGAACACGGACGCAGAATTCATACCGGAATCCGTTTAAGTAATTTCTCCACTTATAATATCGTTGATTTAAGAAGTAGAAAAATTTCTTACATCGATAGTGGTATGAATTCTGCGCCCGTGTTCCATCCCTGCCTATGTTAATTTTTGCATAAATAGAACGGGCATCATCAAAAACATGGGTTTCCAAATTTACAGCTTGTTCTTAACGTTATTTTTTGAGTTACAGTGATATTTCATTTTTTACTGTTGTTAGGGGGCCGTCACTTATAATAATTTGTATTCTCTGTGAGTAAATATCTGTATACATTTTGACGAAAAACTATTTTAATTTACCTTAATATTATTCTAATTGTTTTCTAAGCAACATTTCGATATTTATGATACAAATTGGATCATTTTTATAAAATTATCGCAATGCAAGCGAGAGATTGTGAAAAAATTCCAAAAGAAATGAAGCCCTGCCTCTATATTGCGGAAACAATATTAAAAAAACTAGTTTCTGTATTCGTATATGACTCTCGATGTGACGCTGGTATGCATAAATGTCAATGGTATTTACTACATCGAATGCTGAAGACAAAATTTAAATGATGTAATTGGAAGTATATAAAATAATTTTGTTTTATAATGTAAAGTTTTAGAAAAACTGTGTGAAGGCGTGACTTCTGTTGCAAAGAGGCTTATACTCGATTCTGAAATGTTAAGTCTTTGTTCTTAAATATTACATAACGTTTCCTAGTTTCTCGCTGATAAAATTCTATTCTGTCCCTTTTGTCTTTTGTTTATAACTTGAATATTCTGGGATTCGTGCACCTCAAGTTAAGTATCATGACGGTAAAAAAACGCGGTAAGGCGAGGACTATTATTTGAAAGAGCAATACGCAGTGAACAATACTTTTCTTTTTTCCTTTTTTTAAATTAATATAATTGATTTTTATTATTTTTTATCAGATTTTTTAAAACAAATTTTCTGTTTTAATCTTGTTGTAACATTTTCGCATTCGCGTACTCTACCGTTTATGCTATTTAAATTTTATCGCATGACGTAACATAATAAAATATAAAATTTTTATTAAATGTTTTTTTAACACTGAATAATAAAGTGCTTTTTTTTTTTTTTTTTTTTTTTTAAGTTTTTAAAATCTATTATTGAAACAAAGCGCAATATTATTTATTTTCTATAGTTCTAATCACGGCGTAAAACTGGCGTCACATTCATCACAGAAAAAGAATTTAAAACAAAGTAATATGTCTTATTACTTTTAAAGATATAGATTTTACACATTTAAAATTGAGAATTCAAGTACAGTAGACGACTGCAGAACGGGGAATATTCATTCTAGGTAATAGGAAACGGTTCTTTCTATATCCATATTTCTTTTCATATGGATATTCATAATAATTATACTCTTTCTAGTGAAAGTATTTGTATTCATACTATTTTGTTTATATAAATATGAATATAAGGAATATTCTTAAGAAATATCGTAACACACAAATTCTGAAAGAAACGCTCACTGAAGGAGTTACAGAATTCAAAATGACGTGAAACTACGACAGTGGTCGCGAAAATGTTAAATATCCTTTCTCAGATTTTAGTTTAAATCTTGTTATCTATATTTTTGTATATTATCTATTGTTGGTTTGTACGCCTAAAATTAAATGTAAAACTTTATATTAACACTTTCATGTGAGGCTTACTGTATGAAATAAAAATATACCCAACAAGAAGTAGATAATAATTGTTTGTTAGTAGATTTTAATTGTTTATATATATATATATATATATTTGTTTTTTAAATGTATTTTAACTTAAATTTTTGTCTCTTAAATAAAACAGTTTTTGCTTTTAAGAAGTAGATAATTTTTTTTTCTTAAATATTAAACACATTTTTTTTTTTTTTTTTTAACCGCTATTAATATTATTACTATTGTTCTTTTACCTCGGTATCTAGATTTTTGTAATTCAACATTGTAGGGTTCATATGATTCAAACTATTTAATTTTTTTCGTATGAATTGATGTATTTAACTATTGAATGTTTAATTTATTGAAAGCAATAAAAATATTTTAATTCATAAGCTAACATAAAAAGTTCTGCGAATTTGAATCGTTTTTTATTTTATAATTAAAAGTTCTGAACTTTTTTTCCGGTGTGAAATTTAATAAATAATGTATATTGGGTGGTAGATCACGATTTATTTTTTCTAAATGTATAGACGGTCCCCTAACACATTTTCACATGTAACTCTCTTTAGAATTGATTTAAAGTATACAAATAGATATGTTTTCCGATCTGCCTTGATCTCAGAAATCTGAATTTGGGGTCAAAAATAGGGCTCGTTATTGAAAAAAAATGAAGTTTATACGGTTTTTAATATGTAGATGACCCCTTAAGCAAAATCTAACTACACAATTAAAAACTAGACGTTATTACAGATCGATAGGTACCAGCCTCATGTTTCTACGATAATTTACGGCGAAATTAGGTGGGGGGGGGGCGTTTTTTTTTTTTTTTTTTTTTTGGCTGACTGTACCAAAAAAGCAACGTAAAAAAAAAAAAAAAAAAAAAAAAAAAAACATTAACAAATGTTTCAGGTCCAAATAATAGCACGACCCTTCAATAGTATATTGCTACTTTTACGTTGCAATGTACATAATTTTTGCACTGATGAAACGTTGTGTTGTTATTTCGATCCGAAAAACAATTATTGCGAGAATTTGAAAATTGTTGTGTATTCTTACACAGTTTTTACTTTATTTGAAAGTTAATATAATATATTTTTTTAAGTGTTTATAAAATTCATAAATTTTGAAAATAATAATAATAATAATAAATAATAATAATAATTAGAACATAATCTATACTAGCAGTCGTTAAACTTTTCAATTTCAAAAACTACTATATTTATAATAAAAAAAAAATCCCGTGGGTCACTAAATGCATAGTTTAAAACCCCGTGGGCCACGAGTCAGAGAACATCCATTTTATAGATAAGAAATAAATCTATTTAATATACATTATTACGAACACTTATTTTTTAAAGAAAATTTCAAATATGTATTAATTATAAGAAATATGTATTAAGCTTAGTTAACTGTAGTAAAATAATATAATTAACTTAATTATTACAAAATATTCTAAGCTTATTTAAATATTGCGAAGTATAAAGACTGGTCTTGCTTGTTTATTATCAGGTCATTGACTTTTATCACTGGATTTTATTTTTATCATAGGATGGTACCTTGTTTTAATTGCTAATGCAAATGATTTTTTTTTTTTTTTTCGCGCAATATAATGTTGGAATCTAAATGCAATTTTATTTTTCTCTGAATAAAGGATGTTCACTTTTTATAGAGATTAAAAAAAAAATGAGATTTTGATATAGACTTGAATTTGGATTTAAGACAGTTGTCTAACTATTCATCCCCTTGTTTTTGATCTATTTTCTATTTATAATTATGTGATGTTGTGAAAATAAATTCTATCGAAACGAAATTTTAAGAATAATTTCATTAAAGAAATATGTTGTGTGTGTAAAAGTGATTCAGAAATTTTTGTTTAAAGTTACATAAAGAAATGTTTAGAGTTAAATAAAGACGTTTAAAGTTATTTAAAGAAAACAGTGTAACTTTTAAAGACGGTTCCATAAAAATAACCAGCAAACTTTTCTCGCAAACCAGTGGTTGGTAAACACTGTGTCTATAACCATCTTTGTGCCTAAATATTTCCAAGAGATTAATCTTGCATAGTGTTTTATGTCTATGCGACTATATTTTATTAGTGTATCAAATCTGATGAATAAAATTTGTTCTACTTCTGATAGTGTCATGTAGGCTTGGATCAGTCATCTTAATGTTTATGAAATGTGCATAGAGCTTATAACTAGCCTTGCGTTCAAGGTACAACGGTGGATAAAGTCCTTCAAGCAGTACCTTTTTAAAGATTTTTAATGTTGATATAACACAACAATCATGCATATAGACATTTATTTTTAAGAGTATGTCAAATTCCATTATATTTCATAATTATTTTAACCCTTTGGCGTCGGCAAGTTTTCCTACTATGAACAGTAAGTTCCGTCTCCTGTCATTTCTCTAAATTTTTATTGTACTTAATAATAATAACAGGAAAGACTCATCAGCGAAAATAGTTCCCAACTTTAGCAATTTTTGGCTACTGGAAATTTTAATAAAGAATTTTTTTATATATTTAATTTTTATTTTATTTAATCATTGAAAGCTGTTAGAGAAATATGTAAAAATATTTCTTTTAAAAATTTCTGGTAGCCATAGCGTTCTAGAGTTAACAACTATGGCAGCGAGCATTGCCAAATTTTGTTATAGGGAACTTCGTTATAGGGAGCTATTCTAGAGAAATTTCCGAGGAGAGTCCGAAGACCCATGTTTGTCAGCTGAGAGGGAGTGAGGAGACGGAGGTCCTATATGTATTTCTACCTTCAGGGATGAAAGAGTTCTGCATTTTTGCCACCAGAATCGCTATACAGAAATTTTTATCATATTTTTGCAGTTATTTTTGTGATTTTATGCGGTAGAAATTTTTGTAGGAAAATACTGGTGGCAAATAAGCGGAACTCTTTCATGCCTGTATCTTGCGATTAATAAATTTCAGAGTAATTTTACGTGCGTGTGTTTCTGCACACCGGCTGAGGGGGATTGATTATAGGAAGGAAGAACGCTGCACGCCGGCAGCAAGCTGGTGAGGTGAACATTGAAATACAGGATGATATTTGGTGATGCACGCAGACATCCAGAATATACTTATTTGCATATTGTATCAGGCCTAGGCGATATTTAGAAAGTATATAAAAATGATGCTCTCAATCTTCGAACATTTTATAAATATAGAAAATGCAAAAATATTTAAGGAAAACACACAGTCACATGAGACTATTTAATATTTATATTTCATATATGAAAAAAGGGAGTTAAACGGGTTAAAGTTTTATTAGGAGAATATTTCCTATGTATAACATCAGCCATATTTTTCTGCATATAATCCGCTAACAAATCTTATCAATTTTGCATCGGGAATTTTATTTAACACACTAATATAGATTGGGTCGGGGCCAAAAAAAAAAAAAAAAAAAAAAAAAAAAAACCGTTAAATTTCATTAAATAAAATTTCTGGTGTGAAAAGCATGTATGCAGGAAAATACGCATATGACAACAAAATTGCTGATTACTTATTCATCAATAGCGCTTTATACAACTGTTCTGATTCAAAAGTTATTTCTATTTCGGGGCTCTTTTTCAGAAAGTAATAATTTATTGTATAAATGAAATTTTGTATGACCTAAAAAGTTTCCCTATTCATCAGTACTCTTACTTGCATTTTTTTGTGAATTACAGTTATTTCTTTTTATTGCAAAAATGTAAACTAAGTGAACGTTTTGGACAGAACTAGAAGCAAAGAGATGTACTATGAAACAACGACTCTGAACTATAGTTTGATAAAATGTAATGTTTTTCTAAATGTTCATTAAAAGAAACATTATTTAAAAATACGTTTAAAAAATATTTCATTTGGATTTTCACTTGATTATATTTTTCATGTTACTCGTAAATTTTTTATCCATTTTATATTTATCATTGTTACATTCCACTTATATATACAGGAATGACTTTTTTTTTTTTCAAAAATAAATATTTTTAACCAACGTAACATTGTTTCCGACATTAATGTCCTGTTAGTCCCAAGTCATTATTTTTATTTAATTTATTAAATTGAATAGTTTTTTCAGTGATTGTTAACGTTGTGTAGTCGGGCATTGAAAGAGATATGACGAGTTTACCTGTTTCCCGCAAACGATGTGTTAAAAGAAATTTTATTTAAATACGTTTGAAATATTTTATTTGAATTTTCACTTGCTTACATTTTACAATATTACATTGAAGGTATGTTTATCATTGTTACATTCCATTTAAACATATATAGATGCAATTTTGTTTATTTTGTTTATTTATTTATTCTGTAAAAATAAAGGTACGTTTAGTTCCTTAAACAGCACTATTTTAAAATAGTAATAATTTCAAAATTAAAGCATAGAATTAACGACTAATGTTTGTCAAAAATTATTTTTGAATATAGTGCTGGTAGTGCTCGGACTTAATAAGGCTCTGTTTATATAATTATTCCAAAGAATATTTAAATTTAAATGAGCTCGAAATTCCACTAAAGAGATCACTATAAATAAGTCAATTTGATATGAAAATGAAGGTAACATTGATGTCGTTTTCATATTTTATACTAGTGTATTGTAACATACACAAGGTAAAATAATTTGTTGGGAATAATTAATATTATTTTAGGAAATTGACTATAAATTTTGAAATAAAATAATGAGTTTCAAAAGACATATTACGACTAATTTCATTAATTCTTTCCCAAAAATATAAATATGCGTCCCATCAGCAATCTTTTATCTAATGCATTCCTCTACTATTTAAACAAAATTACTATCATGAGGGAAAATAAAAGCCAAACCTTTATTGATAAATGGGATTATTAAATGCCAGGAAGTATTGTACAACAGAAAAAAAGAAAAGAAAAAAAAAAGAATACAAACAGAAGTTAACGACAAAACTACTGATTTTTTTGCATTTTCTTTACAAACAATAGGTATTTTATATTAAGTCCCTGAATGCCTGAAAGTTTTTTTAGGTCAAAGGGCGTCACGTGAATTGATTGCAGACAATGCTCAGCACACTTAAGTTTAAGAAATTTTTTCATAAGGTTTACGCCCTTTCTGTCTTCCTAGTTCAAGGCACCTTTTGTCATTGACCTAAAACAAATTACACCAACAAAAATTTAAATAAAAGTAATATTCTTTGTTATGAAAGTTTGTCGCCCTTTGTTTAAAATGTATTTCAGCTATCTACACTTTCGCATTTTAAAAGTATTATACAGATTTTTCTAAAGTACTAAATTACAACATTATTTGTCGTTTCAGGTATAACTGTGATAGAGCTGCCAACTATTTAATTTATTCTGTAGTATTGGTAATACCCATTTTTTTTCTTTTCACACCACTTTCTTTGTACAGTAAATTTCACCAATATGTAATTACAATTACAGAGTAAAGAAAATACTCTTATAAAAAAGCGGCATGAAAAAATATGGATATTAAAAAATAATATAAAATGATAATAATAATAATAATATTAATATTAATAAAACTACGTAATAAAAAGAAAAGTTTGCATATCTGCTGTGAAATAAATTAAAAATATTACAAGGAAATTCTTCATATACGCATTCCAAAAAAAATTAAAAATTACAGATGACTTTTCTTATGAAGTTAGGTATGTTTATTAAAAAACATTTCGGCGGTATCTGTATATATCGTTTGTAAAAATATATTGAAAATGTCAGTTTTTTGTCTTTTTATCGCTCATTCGCATCAGAAGAAAATTTTAAACAAAACAGTTTTTTGATAATCTCTAAAGAAAACATTTTTTCTACATTTTTCACACTAAAATAAATTAAGTAAGATTATTTCAAACAAACACTCTTATAACTACAATTGTGTTATATATAATTAATTTTAAATGTGTAAATTGAAAACTAATGGTCGTATATTAACAAACTTTGTTAGTGTTCGATCGGATGTTAATATATGATTTGTTGAACACTTAAATTAGCTTAAAATTTATTTGAAATTTGCGTGTTATAACTTAAAATAAAGCATTATATATCTTTTTTATTGCATGATAAATTAAAAAGAACAGTACAATTTATATATGAAGAAATACCAATCAATTACCTGAACGCCTTTTGTATGTTCATGGAAATCCGTTTAAGAGGTTAAATCCACTTGTTTAGAAAAAATAAAAATAAATAAAATGACGAAATTGATTTTTAACTCAACGTTAAAGCCCAATTTTAAGTATAGCAATCTCATTTATATTGAAAATATACAAATTTCCTGTCATTAACTTTTTATTACACGGGTTAGATAAAATTTTCCAAAAACCTTTTTCAATTCTACGCGCTAAATTAGTTAAAAGAAATTTAACCCCTTACCTGCCGAGGAAAACTTACCAGATTCGCTTCCCAGTGCCAAAGTTTTTCATACAGGCCCGCATAGTCATATATTCACTGTTAAAGAAACATTCCCTTTCCGATTCCACCCAATCCCCCTCTTCTCTAAAATAAGTAAATTCTTTGAAAACATTGTCAAAAGTCATTTTATTACATTCCGAAGCCGTAGGACTAGTTTCACTAGTAGCAACGCGACATAAAGGATCATGCTTTGGAAAAGCGTATACATACGTCCGGTGCAGTTAACTTATCAGCTTAGTGAGGCGGATATATACGGCCATGGCAGTTAAAGGGTTAACTTAAATACGTTTTTATGACTATAATTTTGTGAAATATTTATCTACATAATGTTGAATTATTAAAATCTTAAACTATGGAAAAATATGAAAAGTTGTTTTAAGCACATATTAAATTAAATTTACAATATGTAAGAAAGCATTGAAAACCCTTTGATTAATCAAAAACTCACAAAAATGAATTTATTTATATTAGGATATTGATTGACATTGAAATGTGCTTCGTTTGACGATGTGATTGTGTTCCATCAAAAGAAAGGAAAAAAAAATATATTTTTTTTTTATGGTTGATGCCCTTTTATTATTTGGGGATGGGGGGGGGTTAGAACGTTAAAAAAAAATATTTTTATGAAAATAATCATAATTTTACTAAACATATTAACTTTTTAAATGGAAATTAGTAAAAATTGCTGCAAATGCAGCAGGGATGAAAGAGTTACTTTTTTTTCCCCCACCTGTATTACTATAAAGAAATTTTCATCATAATTTGGCAGTTATTTTTGTGATTTTGTACGGTAGAAATTTACTGGTGGCAAAAAAAGCGGAACTCTTTCATCCCTGAATAAGATAATTCACACCAAATGAGAGATGAAAATTCCGTTTAAATAGAATAACTGTACACAATTTTAGTTCCAAATGCAAAATGAACGGAATTTTCAAATTATATTTTAACAACTGTACGTGCTAATTTCTAAAAATCTTTATTTTCAGCTAAAAATGAAAGAAAAATTATTTTTTCAGATTTTAAAATAAGATTTAAAAAGTTAACTAATATTATAAATTAATAATTGCAAAATACAAAACACAAAATATTTTTCAAGTAAAATAATGTACTAAATGCACGTATAACTTAAACGTATGGGACTTAAACATTTGTTAATTATACGTTAAAAACCATTTTGAGGAAGTAAAATTAAATATTTTCAACCATAAGCCACTTCAGCATATTATAGAGCTCATATAAAAAGTAATCAATTATTTCATCTGACTATTTTAAAGTTATTACGTTATTAGGTAAACATTTGTTTAGGAAACGTTTTCAAATTTATTAAAATTATCTGTATTTGACGAGAAAGGTGTGTCAAATATTTTTTTAAATTATTAATAGCTCATATAATAAAAAAAAACTAACTTTCATGATGCAATAAATAAACTAGATAAACATTAAGTAAGGATTTTGATCAAAACATTATACTTTTTTTTTTTTTTTTTTTTTTTTTAACTGCCTTTCTCTCTGTCTTTTCTTTTTTTTTTTTCTGCCTTTCATACTACTTACGATGAATATGGTTTTCAACATGTGCTTTATGATTTTATTTCTGCTGAATTTATTTGTGTTGAATTTATTTGTGTTGAATTTCTTTGTGTTGATTATTCTAATTGCAGGTTATAATCCAATTTCTTTCTTTTTTTTTTCACTGAAAGTAATTTTTTTGCAAGGTTGGGTCACCTTTTGTGTAATTTGCGTAATACCGCTTACCAAGAAATGAAATCTTGCATTTTTTGCTCAATGTGGGGGTGGCGACTCCTGACGGATTACCTCAATATTCTGAGCATTTTACTTTATTTTATTTATTATTCAATTATTTGCGTCCTGTTCCATAAATTCGGCTTTTCTCATATTTTGTTTTTGGTTCATTTTGTTTTTGTCCGTTAAAATAGAAAACGTTTGATTACGATCACTAAAAAGCTCCTTCTTTTTAAGTTTCTATATGTTCTTTATTCTCATTGAAATTCATTTAAAATGAGCATTCTTTCTCTTTTTTCAAATAAATAAATAAATAAATAAATAAATAAATAAATAAGTAAAAATAAAAAATAAAATAAAAAATACAGGTCAAATTATTTAAATAATTTAATTAAGTTAATTAGTTACCAAACTGACTTTTGTGGGTTGTTTTGGAAAGTTATTCACCTGTTTATTTTTCGTTCTCATTCTTATTTTTATCATTATACTCTCTCTCTCTCTCTCTCACACACACACACACATATATATATTCTAAAAAACTTGTAGAATGCAAGAAAACAACGTTGAAATGCCACCATAACCCGAAAGAAAAAACTCTGTATATTATAAATAAAAAACATGCTGATTTGTTTTGGAGTTTTAAAATAAATGCTTATTTCTCCGTTATTTAATACGCTATCGTCCCACAAATTCATCCACAAATTAAAATGAGTCTGTATTAACATATCATAAAGTTACAGTTCATTTCGTCAATTTAACGTTACAGGGTGATAACAAACATTATTGATTTTGCTCAATTTGTTTCCTGCCTCCTAAATGTTGTCTTAAACCAATTTTCACTGAAAAACATGAGGATGACTCAGTTCTTTAAATACTCAATATTTGAAAAAAATTTCATGGAGAGATAAGTTTTTAAATTAATAAAGACTGATCGTTTGCAAATCTTGCTAAACTTTTGAGCAGAATTGTATATTAGAAATTTTTTATTGAAAATGGATTTTCCTTATTGTGTCTTTGTATTACGCTGAAAACCAAGGCCTTTAATGTAAATGTAAGCAGCTTTTTCCGCCATTCGTTAGCTCAGTTGGTTAGAGCGTTATATTGATAACACGATCATGGGTTCGATCCTCCAAGACTTACTTTGCTACATATAATAAATGTAAAAGATATAAATTGATTTAAAAAAAAAAAAAAAAATTTTTCATTTTCTACACATTATTCCAAGAAATTTTCATAAGTTTTCTTTCTTTTTTTTTTTTTTTTTTTTTTTTTTAGATACTAAAATGCACAAAATAAAACTTTAATTAAAAAGAAAGGAAGCTTCTTACTCGGTAGCCGTGAAAAGCATAAAGTAAAAATTTATTTTTACATGCTATAAAAAAGTAAAATTTTCAACAATTAGAAAATTTTAAAGAGAAATGTAGATATTTTGCAAGAGACGTTAAAAATGTTATATATTAAAAATATTAAAAAAAAAAAAAAAAAAAAAAACATTCGAGAACAATATTCTTTTTTTTATATGTATTTGTTACATTTTTCTGGCATGTTCTATCACTTTTGGCTAGAGTGTCATACTGATAACGTGATGGTTGTTCGTTTGGAGATAATTCATTTTTTAAGATAATTAATAGAAAAGTTGTCAAATGATAAAAGGAAATCTTTCAATAAATACACAGTATCATGAAATTTTTTTATTATTTTTTTCAGAAGCTTTTTTTTTTTTTTTTTTAGTAACTAAAATGCAAAAAATAAAATTTTAAGTAAGAAAAAACATTTTTATTAACAGTTGAAATTTTTTAATGTAGAGACCTAAAAAGCATAAATTTAAAATTTATTCTTGCAAAGACATGCTATACAGAAACGAAATTTTCAACACTAAGTAAATTCTGGAGAAAGATAGATATTTCACTTTTGCAAGAGTTGAAAAATTTTAAATATTCAAAATATTTTAAAAAGTATTCGAGAACAATATTATTTTTTTATAGGTATTTGTTAGATATTCCTGGCATGTTCTATGACCTTTGATTAGAGTGGCACATTGACAACACGATTGTCCTGAGTTCCATTCTCCAAGGGCCGATGAGTTTATTTTTCGAGATAATTAATATAAAAGGTGCCAACTGATAAAAAAAAAAATCTTTTAATATATCTAAAGTATTATAAGAATTTTTGACTAGTGTTTTTAGAAGCTTTTTTCTTGTAAAAAAAAAAGTAAAAAAACTTTTTTTGACAGTAGAAGCTTTTTATTGTGGAGCCCTGAAAAGCATAAAATAAAAATTTATTTTTGCAAAGACATGCTATAAAGAAATGAAAGTTTCAACTCTAAGAAAATTCAAGAGAAAGATACATTATTCATTTTTGCAAGTGATGAATTTTTTTTAAATATTCAAAATATTTTAACAAGCTTTTGAGACCTTTGAAATATATGGCTTAACGAATATTTATACAAAAACAAATAAACAAGAATATGGTGTCGAATACTTTTTTAAATTATTTTGAATATTTAAAAAAATTCATCTCTTGCAAAAGTGAAATATCTACATTTCTCTAGAATTTTCTTAGCGTTGAAACTTTCATTTCTTTATAGGATGTCTTTGCAACCATAAATTTTTCTTTTACGCTTTCTAGGACTTCACAATAAAAAGTTTCTACTGTTAAAAAATGTTTTTTTAATTCAATCGATTTTTATTTTAATCACGTTGCAAACGTTCTTTTTTGTGAAAAAATCCTTATGAGCTCACAAATCTTAGTAAATAAATAAAAATATGCTAAAGTTACAAGCCTATAAGAGTTTAATTGCAAAAAAAAAAAAAAAAAAATTGCAGTGGGGTTGAAAGAATTGGATCTTCAAATTAAATAGGCAACATGTGAAAAATCTCTTATGAAATTTCTACTCTAGAAAGTGCCTAAAATCTAGCTCGTTCTTTTACCAGCAATTTATTTAATTTTTTCTCAATTCAAATGAGCTTGTGACAAAAGTTGCTCAATATATCCTTGCTCCTTTCAACCTCTGCAATAATTTTTTTCTATCTTTTGCGCATGCGCAGTAAAATAATATTTACTGAAAACGCTGATATCTAACAGAAAATTATATGTGTGAATTTTATGTTTCAGAATAATGTTTCGCTAAAATTATTTAAATTTTCTAGCAAGTTTTGTAAAATGTTATGGAAATATGTTCTAGTTATATGCAAAAAACGTATCAAAAAATGAGTAATTTTTGAAAAGAAAAATTATATCTGCCTAAATAATTGCTCAATTCCCGCACCAAAACAAACAAATATTGCACATAGTATGTGCAACAATGTATTAAAGATGCAAGTCACTTGTAGCTTTTTTTGATACAGGGTGATCCAAAGTCTTTTCGCTCTTCTTCAATTTGTATTTGGTCCCCTAATTGCACTCTGGACTAAATCGATTGTGGAAAATATGAGTTTTTAAATGTTCTTTGCATGTGTGATGTTTCAGGCCATTCTGTTTAGTATTTTTTTAGATAATCAAAATCATGTAAAAAAAAAAAATCTAATAATTTCAACACTTACTATATATACATCAGGATTGCCAACATTTTTTTTTTTATACCGGAGAATTATTAATACCTGTCTTTATTCGTACCACAATTTTTACACAATAACTTTCTCCTATATGTGACTATGATTAAATAAGAAGAAAATTATTCTTCAAAAATACTGGTATGAAAGAAAATAGGTTACTAACTGGAAATTATGAATTTTGAAAATTCTGATACATAGTTGCTAAGTTTGCCGCTTTTAGAATACCACTTTTTATAGTTAATTTAGTGTTATTTAATTATAGAAATTGAACATTAATTAAATGAAAGAAATAGTGGATTCCAAAAAGCTGGAGACTTGGCTACAATGTATATACGAAGTACAGTAAAATGTTTTCAAGCTTATTTTTGACATTTTTACAAATTATCTGTTTCTTAAAATACACACACAGAAATAACTCAAATTCTTGCATCCCTATTTAAACAACATTATTATAAATATAATATAAATAAAATGTATTATAATTAATATAGCTTTAAATAATATATTTGTCTTATTTTTACACAGCTCATAATTTATGTGATATACAAGATATTAATAATGATCTCAACAAATATCACATTGATTGTGCAATTACCCAAATAGTCAGTGATCCACGACGAGAATAAGTTTCTCCCAAGAATAATAAATAGCCCATTGTTGTTTACAAGTCTTTGTAATTCTTCTGAAAGCATCATAAATTCTCTTAATTGGCACATACTTAAAGAAGGTAGTATCAACAATGAATACACAAAATAACTGAAATTAGATGCAAGTGGATAAAGAGATACATTCTCTCTATACATTCTCTCTATACATTCTAAATTTCCATAAAGTGGATTTTCGGGTTTTTTTACGAACGTGCTAAATTTGTTTTAAATCTGAAAGTCTCTTTCATAAAAGATTGAAACTTTATGCCAATTATTTTTCGTTGAAATAACGCTGGAATGTTTACAACAGCAACTGTTATCATTTGTTATCTAGCTATGTGACGAAAATATGCATCTTTTCAATAAAGAAAGTATTAAACTTTTAACAGTAAAGTTCATGATAAGAGGAATGAATTTTCGTAAATATGTCATTGTTCTCTGCACTACATGACTTAAATATGAAAATTTCAGGTAATAATGAAAATGGTTCATGTGAATGGTGTAAAATTTATAGACAATTTAAATAGCTTTTAGTTAAAATTTATAAAAAGAACAAATATAAATATACGGAAGATAAATACAAATATTTATTACTTTTATGTTACATTTAATTATCTTAACAAGTGTACATAAAACAAAGGTAAACGAGATACTTCATATAGAATCAAAAAATTGCAAGGAAAAATTTCACTAAAAAAGGCCCTTTTGTCTAATTTAAGAACGTAGTAAAAACTTAAGCCAGTGTAACAATTTAATTATAACTTAAGCCATTCACTGAAAATTGGCTTTATGAGGAAAAATAAGAGGGGAAAATTACATTAATTTTTATTAGTCAGATAATAATTTCAAAGTAATTTTAAGTATATCATTGATACACCTTAGTTTTTATTAATTATAAATATCGGTATTATTATAATATACAAAACTGTGAGCTTCAGATGATTTTCGTGATTGTCTTCATAACTACTGCATTTCGAATTGTTAAGTCTATTTCATGTCTTTTTACGAAATTTTTTTGGTTTACTTAAATAATTTATTTCCATTGCTTCAAGTATAACAAGCTTTGTGTACAAGTATTTTTCTTTATGGAAATTTTCCCCTTATTTAATCATAGAAAACTGCTGCAAAATATTTCTTATAAAAAGTATTTGCTTTGAAAAAATTGTAAAACTTGGAAGCTATGTTAATTTAAACATTTACTTTTTTTCATTTGCCTTTTGTAATTTAAGAAAAATTATATGAAAAAAATTACTTTTGTCGGAAAAAAAATAATATTTATTGAACACAAATGTGAAGCAGATTTTCTATTTCATATTTTTCAATTTATTTATGTTTTTTGCTTTTCTGTGTATTGCACTTGTAAACAGAAGAATTTTTAAATAGGCGCTATGTTTGAAGAGTAATTTTATGCAGTATGCAATGATCATTAAATAAGAAGAAAAATAGTGTGGGAAAAAAATAAATAAATAAAGCATGTACTAACATTTCTCTGGAATAAATCATAAATGTTGGCACGTCCGCTAATGTTTAACCACATCATGATTAACATATTCTACATTCGACACATAAACTGTTGAACAAGTATTAATTCATTATCAACTCTATATTCTTGAAACATTTTAAAGCAATATATCGTTAACCCTTTGAGGAGCATTTTAATTTACACCCATTTAACTTTGAAGCCACCAGAAAGTACGAACAAAGTTATGAGAGAAGAAATAAAGCACTTTCATCTTTTGATTAATAAATATAAAATTCTGATAAAAATTTCGGGATGGATTTTTGCAGTTGGGTATTAGTAACAGTGTTCGCGTGGCACAAAGCGTATTAAAGGGTTAAACTTGGCATTTTATACTTGAACTTATTTAGGTATGAAGCACATTTAACTCATTTGAAATATTTTGTTTAGGAGTAGCATAAAAGATTTAGCTTTCGTAATTCAAACACTCAATCAGCTGAAACTTATAAAAATTGAATTAATCACAAAAATATAAATTGAAAATTTCATAAAATGTTTGCAGTATGAGTCTTTAATGTTTTATAACATATTATTAAGTAGTTTTTTAGCTTTCATACATATCCAAAATGTAACTTGCTACTACTCCCAAATATATGTTACACATCCATACGTGTCAATGAGAAATTAATGACACCCACAGCTGCTTCCATGCAGGTCAAAAGTAAATGCTTAAAATGGGCTTTTGATTACTTTTTTTTTTTTTTCAAAGTTTGTAAGGTTTTTCGTTTTTTTCTTTCCTTTTATCTTTTTATTTATTTATTTTTTTTTTCAAGCAAAACGTTTAATAAGTTTTAAAAAATTAACAATGATGAAATATTTCGTATGTTCTAATCATATATGTCTAATCCCGATTAATCTTTAATGTGCTAGGATGTTTATTACTTCTACATAGTAAACATCTAAGTTTACTATGAAGACCATGTACGCAGTTGACTACGCAAATCTAACTAAATAATATTTATACTTATGTCAATAAATTCTAACTATACGAATTTATAAATTCCTTTTTAGAAACTATTATTTGATTTAAAAATTAATCTTGTTTACTAGATCATTAATTAATGTTTGCTCAATCCTCTATTTTATTAATCGCTAGTTTTGAATGGTACTTGTTTGTCATAGAAATAGACCTAAGTAGTGTAAAAAGGAGAGTTCACCGCCAGGGTGGTGGCGTAGTGGCGTATTGTGGCGTAGGGTGGTGGCGCGCCTCCACCCTGACACCTCTACGCCTCCACCCTGTCGGTCAACGTCTCCTTTTTACACTACTTAGTCATCATCTTGGACGAGGGGGTGTTGCCACCCGAAGAATAGAAACTTTTAGAGCGTTGCCACCGGAAGAATAGAAACTGTGCGTTGCCACCGGAAGAATAGAAACTTTGACTATCATCTTGGATGAGGTTTGGTGGTGCCATCTATCGGGAATTTTGAGGAGTTAGATTTATTTTCATAAATTTCGGACTTAGTATTTTTTCACAATTTTGAGGACTTCAAAATTTTTTCGAATTTTTGCAAGGGGTTAGATTTGAACCGAAGGTAAAATAGTTTCACGGCTTGATAAGTGGATAAGGGTTTTATTTATCAAGCCATGAAGCTATGCTTGTGAGTGCTCTTATAAGGTATATAAAGAGAAGCGTCGCGTTAGTGAGTCATTCTGTAAAGTATCTTCGTACGAGGAAGATATGATGCGCTTTCGTGTGAATGTGAGTCATAATAAAATTTTGTGTTGTAACGATGGAGGTGTATCAGGACCCAAGTTTGGGTATCACCTCTTACGAGGGTTTCCGCGATGAGTGCTGCCATCTATCGGGGAGAAGGGGAATTTTTTCATAAATTTCGGACTTAGTATTTTTTTCACAATTTCGGAGACTTAGCATTTTTCGCAATGCACAGGGAAGTTGATTGACTGAAACAAAGGTAGATGAGTATTATATAGTTAAAAACATTTAATGAATGGTATAGACTTTAATATTTAGATGTTGACTTAGCATTTTTAGAGATTAAAAATATATTGTGTTAAGATAATAAATAAGGAATTTAAATAGGAGTTCATACTTTTAGTGACATCATTACAAATTTATATTAGGAAATTTTTACAGAATTAAATAGAAATTTTCGTATTTTGTGGATTAACACATAGATTTAAAAGCAAAACAAATAATTTAACATTCATTAAAAATGTAAGACACTTAAAAATTCTAACTTTATTTTAACACTAAATAAGTTTCACTTTTTAAATTTATTTAGACTATCTTAGAAATAATATTATTACATTCGTTAAAAATTGAACCCACATGCACTTTAAAAATTACTATCATATAAATTAAACTAAATATAATAAAAATTATGTAAATTAAACTTTATATTCTCACTAAAAAAGTTTAACATTTCTTTAAACTCTATCTTACATTCGTTAAAAATTTAACAGAAGTTTTTAATCAGTTAATAAATTTTGTATACAGTTATGTTATATAAACTTAATATAATAAAAATTATATAAAACACATACTGTTATTTAAGCTCTAACTTTGAAATACTATTTTTACATTCTTTAAAAATTGAACACTCATACACTTTAAAAAATGACTATCATATAAATTAAACTAAATATAATAAAAATTATGTAAATTAAACTCTATCTTACATTCGTTAAAAATTTAACAAAAGTTTTTAATCAGTTAATAAATTTTGTATACAGTTATGTTATATAAACTAAATATGATAAAAATTATATAAAACACATACTGTTATTTAACCTCTAACTTTGAAATACTATTTTTACATTCTTTAAAAATTGAACACACATACACTTTAAAAGATTACTATCATATAAATGAAACTAAATATAATAAAAATTATATAAAACACGTACTGTTATTTATGCTATAACTAAACAAATACGATAAACAAAAGTTTCAAAATCAGTAAATGAGGATATATATGTTATAAATTAAACTTTATATTCTCACTAAATAAGTTTCACATTTATTTAAACTCTAACTTACATTCGTTAAAAATTGAGCACATGCACTTTTAAAAATGACTATCATATAATAATATTAATCTAAAAAATTGCTTACAAAGAGATAAATTATAAATAAAGAAAAAAAAAATTACTATCATATAATAATATTAATCTAAAAAATGCATACAAAGATATATAGTAAAGTTATAAATTTTAAAAAAATACTATCATATAATAATATTAATTAAAAAAAAAAAATACTATTATATAATAATATAAATTAAAAAAATTACTTTCATATAAATTTAAAAAAAAAAAAAAAAATGACTTTCATTAATAATATTAATTAAAAAAATGCATACAAAGATATACAGTAAAGTTATAAAATAAATAAATAAAATAAATAAAAATAAAATAAAAATGACTATCCTATAATAATATTAATTTAAAAATACATACAATGTTTAAAATCAACAATTAAATTTTATATATATTATAATTAACTAAACTTTATGCTGTTACTATTCAATTTATCCTAACACGAAAATTTTATAAGTACATGAATATGTTATTTCAATTAAACATTATATTCTCACTAAGTAAGTTTAACATTTATTCGAGTTTAACGCTGTAATATAATTTAAACTATCTTAGTTGATTTAAATGAAACAGGTAAGTACTTTTAAACTTGAAATAATAAAAATAAGTTCTTTTTATAAAATAATTGATATAAACTATAATAATAAAAAGGATTAGTTATATTTAAAAACTATCAGTTACTAAAAGTTATGTTATATTAAACATTTCGAAATAAATTGCATAAAAATTCATTGCATCATTTTAAATGAAAATAAACAGTTTCCTTAAAAACAGATAATACGGAATATTCTATGAGTCAGTTATCACCTGCAACGGAAAACCCCTACAGCTGATGAATCATATGTTATATACGCTGGCGAGCCATGCCTATTAGTAATCCACACTATCTCATATAAAGATTAAGTTAAAATCATTAAAACAATACTGCGAATAATTTGGAAAATGCAATAATTTTTTCACAAAGCATATCATACAATGAGTTTAAACGATTATCACCTATCTATCACTTAAACGGTATTGAAATAAATAAATACATATAAAAGTAAGTTATAGTTAAAAATAAAAATTTCGTTTGTGAAAGGAGTTTTATATATTGCAAAAATTAGTTTTACTCAAATAATTTCTAAACATACACAAGTTAAATGGAAACTTTTCTAGGTTTCATTTAAGCAAAAATTTTCCATGTGTGAAAGTAGTTTTATTTATGCAAAATTTAGTTTTATATAAACAAAAAAAATTATAGTGTAACAATAAAAATAGTTTATAGTATAACAATAAAAAATTCCTTATAAGTAAATACCAATAAAAAATATTTTTTAAATTAATTTCTCTCTCTTCAATAAAACAATAAAAATTTCTTATATAACTTTCGTATAGTTTTAATAAAATTTCTATTATAAACAAATTTTTTTATGATATAAACAAATAATTTTATTAGAATATACATATTAAGTTTATTAAATTATCAAATAGTAATAATAAATTATGAAACTTACTTAAAATTGATGAAATTTCCCTTAGCGAAATGCAACCTTCATTCACACACAAATGCGAGAAACTGTTTATCGCCACACGTTGACTCATACAGATAAGAATGTTGATTCATGCTTATCTTAGTAGAATGTTGTTAGAGTTCTGTGTTTTCAGAGTAATATAAAATAGTTTATAGAGATCATTTATTTAATATCAGTTGTAAACTACATTTAAATAATGCAATAAGAGTTGAACTCTGCAATCAAAATATTGAACTGTGGTTTCAAAATTATGTTAAGAAAATAATTAAGCTAATGAGATCAAAACAGAATTATTTTACGATAAGACATCCTTTTTCATTCAATAAAATGTAACTATAAATTTTAATGAAAGGTTTTAAAATCACTTAATAGGATAAAATTAAAAACAGAAATCTTATTATTTTTTCTAGTTATAAAACTAAGTAATAAACTATCTATAAATAATCATATAGCAAGCGAGATTTTTGTATAATAACTATATATTATTTTAATATATACATTACATCGCAGGGTAAAATTTTCAACTTATTTATACGGATTGAAGTAATAAAACTTAATCATTTGCATAACCGCTAAATTTTATAAGTTGGATATATGATTTAAAATACTAAACAATAATCCTTGTGAGAGAATTGGGATAACACTTTCACAGAAAGAAATTGTCCTTTACAATAAGATTTGCTTAGAATGTCTAAGTGAAAATAACTTACCGTGAGGTCAGTGAGTCATGCAGTTGTATTCGAATTTATTGTTTTTAGTTAATGAAACTTCTAATGAAAGAATTATTTTTACTAGCACATAAATGTAAATTTTTATATTATTCCTATATAGATAAAATTTTAAATAATTCATTAAGTGTTAAACTTTGCATTTAATCGATTAAATAAAGTTTTCCTAAAATATAAGTGTAATTTTTTAATGAATCGTTTTGAAATCACTTTAACTTTATAAGAAAAAACTAAAAAGAGGTTTTTAAATTACTTAATAGGATAAAATTAAAAATCTTATTGTTTTTAGCAATTATTTTATCTAGTTATAAACTATATATTATTTTAATATACGCCTTATAGTTAAGTCAGTTTTAGAGAAAACCAAGAAAAAATCCCAACGCGCAGGTTGATGAGTCGGAATATTCTATTATACTTAAAGAATCCAGGTACGGAAAAACCGAAATACAATACGCGGAAAAACAGGCGGGATTTTCGGTTAAAACTTCAAAGCAGTGGACGGTAAACATAACACACCGTGAAACAACCTACTCCCACGACAGCCAAACTAAGAATGAAGGGAAACGTTGAGTTGTAACACCTTATCTACTAGAGATAAGGGGGAATTCCCCATGACTCACCCCTCGTTCGTTCATGTACAACATCTTACGAGAAACTTCGTGAAGGATCGGTGACGAGTTTGAATAATTTGCATAACCGCTAAATTGTATAAGTGTGAATCTTTTAATGTGAGTATTATAGTAATGATAAATTTATTTTATAATCGATAACTCATCAGCTTCACACCTTATATAAAACAATGGTATATTCAAAAGTTTTTACTATACAATAAACATTCACATATGGATATTCCTAAGGTTTAAGACTATGCGAGGATCCTATAAGCGAAATGCCTGTGAGTCTTTCTAAGGAATCCTATTGCATATTTAAGCAGGTTTTAGAGAAAACCAAGAAATACTCCAATCGACTAGGTTGATGAAATGGATTCGAACCCAACACTTCCCCTTTTACCATAGAATCGTTCACTAATCACAAGGTTAATGAGTCATGCAGTTGTATTAAAAGTTATTGATTACATGTCTAAACTTATATCATTAAATATTTAACTGTTGGTTCTATAAGTGGATTGCTCTGTGTGTGAGTCTTTGTAACTTATAGTTAAGCGAGTTTTAGTGAAAACCAAGAAAAACTACAAACGGGTAGATTGTTAAGTTGAATTCGAACCTAACATTAAACATAGAATCGTTTGTTCTTCTAAAATCCTTGTAACAACATGTTTATGGACTTTATAAGAAAATGCTTAATATGGTTTGCATGCGTTAGCTATATTAAACACTTAATTTTTAACATACATTAAGGTTAGTGGATGAATGACAGGTAATTCATTTAAAACAAAAATATAATAACGGTCGATTGAAACAAAGGGTCTGCAGTTTTAGAGAAAACCAAGAAAAAATCCCAACGGTAGGTTGATGAGTTGGAATATTCTATTATACTTAAAGAATCCAGGTACGGAAAAACTGAAATACAATACGCGGAAAAACAGGCGAGATTTTCGGCTAAAACTTCAAAGCACTGGACGGTAAACATAACACACCGTAAAACAACCTACTCCCACGACAGCCAAACTAAGAATGAAGGGAAACATTGAGTTGTAACACCTTATATACTAGAGATAAGGGGGAATTCCCCATGACTCACCCCTCGTTCGTTCATGTACAACATCTTACGAGAAAGTTCGTGAAGGATGACTCATCGGTGACGAGTTTGAATAATTTGCATAACCGCTAAATGGTATAAGCGAGAATCTTTTAATGTGAGTATTATAGTAATGATAAATTTATTTCATAATCGATAACTCATCAGGTTTACACCTTATATAAAACAATACTATATTTAAAAGTTTTACTGTACAATAAATATTCACATATGGATATTCATAAGGTTTAAGATCGATTAAATAAACGAGAATCCTATAATCGAAATGCACGAGAGTCTTTCTAAGAAATCCTATTGGATATTTAAGCAGGTTTTAGAGAAAACCAAGAAATACTCCAATCGACTAGGTTGATGAAATGGATTCGAACCCAACACTTCCTCTTTTACCATAGAATCGTTCACTAATTACAAGGTTAATGACTCATGCAGTTGTATTGAAACTTATTGATTACAAGTCTAAACTTATACCATTAAATATTTAACTGTTGGTTCTATAAGTGGATTGCTCTGTGTGCGAGTCTTTGTAACTTATAGTTAAGCGAGTTTTAGTGAAAACCAAGGAAAACTACAAACGGGTTGATTGTTAAGTTGAATTCAAACCTAGCATTAAACATAGAATCGTTTGATCTTCTAAAATACTTGTAACAACATGTTTATGATTTTTATAAGAAAATGCTTAATAGGGTTTTCATGCGTTAGCTATATTAAACACTTAATTTTTAACATACATTAAGGTTAGTGGATGAGTGTCAGGTAATTCATTTAAAACAAAACTATAATAAGGGTCGATTAAAACAAAGGGTTTGTAGGTTATAATTATAGGATAAAACGTTATGTGTTTCGAAAACCCTTCATCAAGATTGCAACAACCGTTTCGAATGATACTCTCCCTTCATCAGATAGACTTAAACTTTTATTTTCACAGTATGAAACAAGATAATAGAGGATTTACACTTATTGAAATCCCAACTTATAAATAATTCGACTTTCACTAAAAATGCAAGTCGCATATACACTTTGAAACAATTAATAAATTTTATATTATCACAATGCATTAAATAAGTTTCCCGTTTAACATTCAAGATGAATTTATTTTTACATTAATTAAGAATTGAACACATATTAATTTTTAAAATGACTATTTTTTAAAAAGTTTTGAAACAGCTAATAAAATTTATAAGCTTTTACAATTAAATAAATTTAGCATATTAGGGAAGATTTACATCACTCGGTAAAATTTTATATAAGCAATAAAAGTGATACACATTATAATTATAAACTCATAAAATAAATTTCACACTTAACATTTAAACTCTAACCAATCAATCTTAAAGTAATTTTTTATCTTTTGTACATAATCATAAACCTTTCGTTTCTATTGTAAAGTGAAGTATGACTCATGCTTTAATTAAAATCTCTAATCAAAATTATAAGAAAGTAAAGTTTAGGAAACACCTATGTATTATAAGCAAATTAATAAAGTATAAATATTCATGTTTTTCAGTTAAGTAAAAAAGTTATATAATTAGTTTTACAGAGTACTTAAAAAAATAATGTATAATTAAGTTTAAGATTTTTTTTTTTTTTTTTCTATAATATGTATATATAAATTTTTAGTTAGAAAGTTTTTATTAAAATACAATAATCAAAGTTTTGTACGATATTAATTTACATTGCATCTAAAACTTTAAATATATAGAAACAATTGTACATTTGGTTTTGTCTGAAGCATATATAAATAATAAAATCTTATTCAGTTTAGTTTTTAAAACACCCTAAAGATTTCAGACACACATATTTTTATCTTGTTTAAATAAAATTTTTAAAATGAAACAATATTAATGTTATAAAATAATACACTCAGCATGACTCACCGAGTGTGCTATTCCATCAAATTATTCCGCATACGTGTAATAACATGTCTGACTTAACTATATACTGAATTACCATTATTTCAGAAAAAGTTGGGACTTACCTTAAAACACATCCTACACCCTTGGCAGACTTGAAGAAAATGAATGATACGAGACATTCTTATCAGAAACGCCAGGTCACGAGGTTAGTGACGTCACGAATGATGTGATTGGCTACGCTCAGTCACGTGATCATGACGTCATCCTCTCATCAATGACGTCACCGATTGCTTATCTGCTACCACAACGCGCGGAAATGTCCAGTACGCAGTGAAAAATATTCAAAGTCTACGGGACATTACTCGAAACGATTCCATTGTTTTATACGGTAAATTGAAATATAACACGCGGAAAAAAGATCGACATATACCGGAGAAACTATACATACTGCCCGATGAAACTAAGCCGCACAGCTAAGTAGATGCTACCAGGATGAGAGTCAAAATCCAACAGAATTCAAACAATATGACAAGGTCTATAAATCTCCCGTGTTGATTAGATGGTTTTGATGAATGGGTTTTCCCCCACACTTAAGCAGAATGGAGAAGTCATAGGTTTTCCCTCACCTATCTCTTAATTAAGTTTCTTAATTAAAATTATGCAAATTATATGTAAGTCTTTCAAATATCTCTTAATTATGTTTTCTAATTAAAATTATGTAAATTTTATGTAAATCTTTCATGTTTATCATATGCCCTCCTAGTTAAAGATTTAATAAACCTATCTTTATACAACATAAATAAATTTAATAAGTATAATCTGTTTAATGACTCATCAAACGATGACTCATCATAAACATGTCTGAACATGAATCTAGTTGAACACTAACATTTTATTGTATATGATTTTGTATTATTGCTTTTTATATTATTCAAACCAAAAGTTATTTTTATTATTATTGTTTACTTATGAGAAACTTAATTTGCATTCATTATGAATAAAAATTTAATTATTAACTAGAAAATCAGTTTACTTATAAGAAACTTAATTTTTCATCAAGTAGTGTTGTTTACTTAATTTCCAACAACGTATATTTTGTGATCCATATAGTAATTATCGCTTATTCAGTAAAATATTAGTGTTCAAGTAGATTCATGTTCAGACATGTTTATGATGAGTCATCGTTTGATGAGTCATTAAACAGATTATACTTATTAAATTTATTTATGTTGTATAAAAGATAGGTTTATTAAATCTTTAACTAGGAGGGCATATGATAAACATGAAAGATTTACATAAAATTTACATAATTTTAATTAGAAAACATAATTAAGAGATATTTGAAAGACTTACATATAATTTGCATAATTTTAATTAAGAAACTTAATTAAGAGATAGGTGAGGGAAAACCTATGACTTCTCCATTCTGCTTAAGTGTGGGGGAAAACCCATTCATCAAAACCATCTAATCAACACGGGAGATTTATAGACCTTGTCATATTGTTTGAATTCTGTTGGATTTTGACTCTCATCCTGGTAGCATCTACTTAGCTGTGCGGCTTAGTTTCATCGGGTAGTATGTATAGTTTCTCCGGTATATGTCGATCTTTTTTCCGCGTGTTATATTTCAATTTACCGTATAAAACAATGGAATCGTTTCGAGTAATGTCCCGTAGACTTTGAATATTTTTCACTGCGTACTGGACATTTCCGCGCGTTGTGGTAGCAGATAAGCAATCGGTGACGTCATTGATGAGAGGATGACGTCATGATCACGTGACTGAGCGTAGCCAATCACATCATTCGTGACGTCACTAACCTCGTGACCTGGCGTTTCTGATAAGAATGTCTCGTATCATTCATTTTTTTCAAGTCTGCCAAGGGTGTAGGATGTGTTTTAAGGTAAGTCCCAACTTTTTCTGAAATAATGGTAATTCAGTATATAGTTAAGTCAGACATGTTATTACACGTATGCGGAATAATTTGATGGAATAGCACACTCGGTAAGTCATGCTGAGTGTATTATTTTATAACATTAATATTGTTTCATTTTAAAAATTTTATTTAAACAAGATAAAAATATGTGTGTCTGAAATCTTTAGGGTGTTTTAAAAACTAAACTGAATAAGATTTTATTATTTATGTATGCTTCAGACAAAACCAAATGTACAATTGTTTCTATATATTTAAAGTTTTAGATGCAATGTAAATTAATATCGTACAAAACTTTGATTATTGTATTTTAATAAAAACTTTCTAACTAAAAATTTATATATACATACTATAGAAAAAAAAAAAAATCTTAAACTTAATTATACATTATTTTTTTAAGTACTCTGTAAAACTAATTATATAACTTTTTTACTTAACTGAAAAACATGAATATTTATACTTTATTAATTTGCTTATAATACATAGGTGTTTCCTAAACTTTACTTTCTTATAATTTTGATTAGAGATTTTAATTAAAGCATGAGTCATACTTCACTTTACAATAGAAACGAAAGGTTTATGATTATGTACAAAAGATAAAAAATTACTTTAAGATTGATTGGTTAGAGTTTAAATGTTAAGTGTGAAATTTATTTTATGAGTTTATAATTATAATGTGTATCACTTTTATTGCTTATATAAAATTTTACCGAGTGATGTAAAACTTCCCTAATATGCTAAATTTATTTAATTGTAAAAGCTTATAAATTTTATTAGCTGTTTCAAAACTTTTTAAAAAATAGTCATTTTAAAAATTAATATGTGTTCAATTCTTAATTAATGTAAAAATAAATTCATCTTGAATGTTAAACGGGAAACTTATTTAATGCATTGTGATAATATAAAATTTATTGATTGTTTCAAAGTGTATATGCGACTTGCATTTTTAGTGAAAGTCGAATTATTTATAAGTTGGGATTTCAATAAGTGTAAATCCTCTATTATCTTGTTTCATACTGTGAAAATAAAAGTTTAAGTCTATCTGATGAAGGGAGAGTATCATTCGAAACGGTTGTTGCAATCTTGATGAAGGGTTTTCGAAACACATAACGTTTTATCCTATAATTATAACCTACAAACCCTTTGTTTTAATCGACCCTTATTATAGTTTTGTTTTAAATGAATTACCTGACACTCATCCACTAACCTTAATGTATGTTAAAAATTAAGTGTTTAATATAGCTAACGCATGAAAACCCTATTAAGCATTTTCTTATAAAGTTCATAAACATGTTGTTACAAGTATTTTAGAAGATCAAACGATTCTATGTTTAATGCTAGGTTTGAATTCAACTTAACAATCAACCCGTTTGTAGTTTTCCTTGGTTTTCACTAAAACTCGCTTAACTATAAGTTACAAAGACTCGCACACAGAGCAATCCACTTATAGAACCAACAGTTAAATATTTAATGGTATAAGTTTAGACTTGTAATCAATAAGTTTCAATACAACTGCATGAGTCATTAACCTTGTGATTAGTGAACGATTCTATGGTAAAAGGGGAAGTGTTGGGTTCGAATCCATTTCATCAACCTAGTCGATTGGAGTATTTCTTGGTTTTCTCTAAAACCTGCTTAAATATCCAATAGGATTTCTTAAAAAGACTCTCGTGCATTTCGATTATAGGATTCTCGTTTATTTAATCGATCTTAAACCTTATGAATATCCATATGTGAATATTTATTGTACAGTAAAACTTTTAAATATAGTATTGTTTTATATAAGGTGTGAACCTGATGAGTTATCGATTATGAAATAAATTTATCATTACTATAATACTCACATTAAAAGATTCTCGCTTATACCATTTAGCGGTTATGCAAATTATTCAAACTCGTCACCGATGAGTCATCCTTCACGAACTTTCTCGTAAGATGTTGTACATGAACGAACGAGGGGTGAGTCATGGGGAATTCCCCCTTATCTCTAGTAGATAAGGTGTTACAACTCAATGTTTCCCTTCATTCTTAGTTTGGCTGTCGTGGGAGTAGGTTGTTTTACGGTGTGTTATGTTTACCGTCCAGTGCTTTGAAGTTTTAGCCGAAAATCTCGCCTGTTTTTCCGCGTATTGTATTTCAGTTTTTCCGTACCTGGATTCTTTAAGTATAATAGAATATTCCAACTCATCAACCTACCGTTGGGATTTTTTCTTGGTTTTCTCTAAAACTGCAGACCCTTTGTTTCAATCGACCGTTATTATATTTTTGTTTTAAATGAATTACCTGTCATTCATCCACTAACCTTAATGTATGTTAAAAATTAAGTGTTTAATATAGCTAACGCATGCAAACCATATTAAGCATTTTCTTATAAAGTCCATAAACATGTTGTTACAAGGATTTTAGAAGAACAAACGATTCTATGTTTAATGTTAGGTTCGAATTCAACTTAACAATCTACCCGTTTGTAGTTTTTCTTGGTTTTCACTAAAACTCGCTTAACTATAAGTTACAAAGACTCACACACAGAGCAATCCACTTATAGAACCAACAGTTAAATATTTAATGATATAAGTTTAGACATGTAATCAATAAGTTTTAATACAACTGCATGACTCATTAACCTTGTGATTAGTGAACGATTCTATGGTAAAAGGGGAAGTGTTGGGTTCGAATCCATTTCATCAACCTAGTCGATTGGAGTATTTCTTGGTTTTCTCTAAAACCTGCTTAAATATGCAATAGGATTCCTTAGAAAGACTCACAGGCATTTCGCTTATAGGATCCTCGCATAGTCTTAAACCTTAGGAATATCCATATGTGAATGTTTATTGTATAGTAAAAACTTTTGAATATACCATTGTTTTATATAAGGTGTGAAGCTGATGAGTTATCGATTATAAAATAAATTTATCATTACTATAATACTCACATTAAAAGATTCACACTTATACAATTTAGCGGTTATGCAAATTATTCAAACTCGTCACCGATCCTTCACGAAGTTTCTCGTAAGATGTTGTACATGAACGAACGAGGGGTGAGTCATGGGGAATTCCCCCTTATCTCTAGTAGATAAGGTGTTACAACTCAACGTTTCCCTTCATTCTTAGTTTGGCTGTCGTGGGAGTAGGTTGTTTCACGGTGTGTTATGTTTACCGTCCACTGCTTTGAAGTTTTAACCGAAAATCCCGCCTGTTTTTCCGCGTATTGTATTTCGGTTTTTCCGTACCTGGATTCTTTAAGTATAATAGAATATTCCGACTCATCAACCTGCGCGTTGGGATTTTTTCTTGGTTTTCTCTAAAACTGACTTAACTATAAGGCGTATATTAAAATAATATATAGTTTATAACTAGATAAAATAATTGCTAAAAACAATAAGATTTTTAATTTTATCCTATTAAGTAATTTAAAAACCTCTTTTTAGTTTTTTCTTATAAAGTTAAAGTGATTTCAAAACGATTCATTAAAAAATTACACTTATATTTTAGGAAAACTTTATTTAATCGATTAAATGCAAAGTTTAACACTTAATGAATTATTTAAAATTTTATCTATATAGGAATAATATAAAAATTTACATTTATGTGCTAGTAAAAATAATTCTCTCATTAGAAGTTTCATTAACTAAAAACAATAAATTCGAATACAACTGCATGACTCACAGACCTCACGGTAAGTTATTTTCACTTAGACATTCTAAGCAAATCTTATTGTAAAGGACAATTTCTTTCTGTGAAAGTGTTATCCCAATTCTCTCACAAGGATTATTGTTTAGTATTTTAAATCATATATCCAACTTATAAAATTTAGCGGTTATGCAAATGATTAAGTTTTATTACTTCAATCCGTATAAATAAGTTGAAAATTTTACCCTGCGATGTAATGTATATATTAAAATAATATATAGTTATTATACAAAAATCTCGCTTGCTATATGATTATTTATAGATAGTTTATTACTTAGTTTTATAACTAGAAAAAATAATAAGATTTCTGTTTTTAATTTTATCCTATTAAGTGATTTTAAAACCTTTCATTAAAATTTATAGTTACATTTTATTGAATGAAAAAGGATGTCTTATCGTAAAATAATTCTGTTTTGATCTCATTAGCTTAATTATTTTCTTAACATAATTTTGAAACCACAGTTCAATATTTTGATTGCAGAGTTCAACTCTTATTGCATTATTTAAATGTAGTTTACAACTGATATTAAATAAATGATCTCTATAAACTATTTTATATTACTCTGAAAACACAGAACTCTAACAACATTCTACTAAGATAAGCATGAATCAACATTCTTATCTGTATGAGTCAACGTGTGGCGATAAACAGTTTCTCGCATTTGTGTGTGAATGAAGGTTGCATTTCGCTAAGGGAAATTTCATCAATTTTAAGTAAGTTTCATAATTTATTATTACTATTTGATAATTTAATAAACTTAATATGTATATTCTAATAAAATTATTTGTTTATATCATAAAAAAATTTGTTTATAATAGAAATTTTATTAAAACTATACGAAAGTTATATAAGAAATTTTTATTGTTTTATTGAAGAGAGAGAAATTAATTTAAAAAATATTTTTTATTGGTATTTACTTATAAGGAATTTTTTATTGTTATACTATAAACTATTTTTATTGTTACACTATAAATTTTTTTGTTTATATAAAACTAAATTTTGCATAAATAAAACTACTTTCACACATGGAAAATTTTTGCTTAAATGAAACCTAGAAAAGTTTCCATTTAACTTGTGTATGTTTAGAAATTATTTGAGTAAAACTAATTTTTGCAATATATAAAACTCCTTTCACAAACGAAATTTTTATTTTTAACTATAACTTACTTTTATATGTATTTATTTATTTCAATACCGTTTAAGTGATAGATAGGTGATAATCGTTTAAACTCATTGTATGATATGCTTTGTGAAAAAATTATTGCATTTTCCAAATTATTCGCAGTATTGTTTTAATGATTTTAACTTAATCTTTATATGAGATAGTGTGGATTACTAATAGGCATGGCTCGCCAGCGTATATAACATATGATTCATCAGCTGTAGGGGTTTTCCGTTGCAGGTGATAACTGACTCATAGAATATTCCGTATTATCTGTTTTTAAGGAAACTGTTTATTTTCATTTAAAATGATGCATTGAATTTTTATGCAATTTATTTCGAAATGTTTAATATAACATAACTTTTAGTAACTGATAGTTTTTAAATATAACTAATCCTTTTTATTATTATAGTTTATATCAATTATTTTATAAAAAGAACTTATTTTTATTATTTCAAGTTTAAAAGTACTTACCTGTTTCATTTAAATCAACTAAGATAGTTTAAATTATATTACAGCGTTAAACTCGAATAAATGTTAAACTTACTTAGTGAGAATATAATGTTTAATTGAAATAACATATTCATGTACTTATAAAATTTTCGTGTTAGGATAAATTGAATAGTAACAGCATAAAGTTTAGTTAATTATAATATATATAAAATTTAATTGTTGATTTTAAACATTGTATGTATTTTTAAATTAATATTATTATAGGATAGTCATTTTTATTTTATTTTTATTTATTTTATTTATTTATTTTATAACTTTACTGTATATCTTTGTATGCATTTTTTTTAATTAATATTATTATATGAAAGTCATTTTTTTTTTTTTTTTTTAAATTTATATGAAAGTAATTTTTTTAATTTATATTATTATATAATAGTATTTTTTTTTTTTTAATTAATATTATTATATGATAGTATTTTTTTAAAATTTATAACTTTACTATATATCTTTGTATGCATTTTTTAGATTAATATTATTATATGATAGTAATTTTTTTTTTCTTTATTTATAATTTATCTCTTTGTAAGCAATTTTTTAGATTAATATTATTATATGATAGTCATTTTTAAAAGTGCATGTGCTCAATTTTTAACGAATGTAAGTTAGAGTTTAAATAAATGTGAAACTTATTTAGTGAGAATATAAAGTTTAATTTATAACATATATATCCTCATTTACTGATTTTGAAACTTTTGTTTATCGTATTTGTTTAGTTATAGCATAAATAACAGTACGTGTTTTATATAATTTTTATTATATTTAGTTTCATTTATATGATAGTAATCTTTTAAAGTGTATGTGTGTTCAATTTTAAAGAATGTAAAAATAGTATTTCAAAGTTAGAGGTTAAATAACAGTATGTGTTTTATATAATTTTTATCATATTTAGTTTATATAACATAACTGTATACAAAATTTATTAACTGATTAAAAACTTCTGTTAAATTTTTAACGAATGTAAGATAGAGTTTAATTTACATAATTTTTATTATATTTAGTTTAATTTATATGATAGTCATTTTTTAAAGTGTATGAGTGTTCAATTTTTAAAGAATGTAAAAATAGTATTTCAAAGTTAGAGCTTAAATAACAGTATGTGTTTTATATAATTTTTATTATATTAAGTTTATATAACATAACTGTATACAAAATTTATTAACTGATTAAAAACTTCTGTTAAATTTTTAACGAATGTAAGATAGAGTTTAAAGAAATGTTAAACTTTTTTAGTGAGAATATAAAGTTTAATTTACATAATTTTTATTATATTTAGTTTAATTTATATGATAGTAATTTTTAAAGTGCATGTGGGTTCAATTTTTAACGAATGTAATAATATTATTTCTAAGATAGTCTAAATAAATTTAAAAAGTGAAACTTATTTAGTGTTAAAATAAAGTTAGAATTTTTAAGTGTCTTACATTTTTAATGAATGTTAAATTATTTGTTTTGCTTTTAAATCTATGTGTTAATCCACAAAATACGAAAATTTCTATTTAATTCTGTAAAAATTTCCTAATATAAATTTGTAATGATGTCACTAAAAGTATGAACTCCTATTTAAATTCCTTATTTATTATCTTAACACAATATATTTTTAATCTCTAAAAATGCTAAGTCAACATCTAAATATTAAAGTCTATACCATTCATTAAATGTTTTTAACTATATAATACTCATCTACCTTTGTTTCAGTCAATCAACTTCCCTGTGCATTGCGAAAAATGCTAAGTCTCCGAAATTGTGAAAAAAATACTAAGTCCGAAATTTATGAAAAAATTCCCCTTCTCCCCGATAGATGGCAGCACTCATCGCGGAAACCCTCGTAAGAGGTGATACCCAAACTTGGGTCCTGATACACCTCCATCGTTACAACACAAAATTTTATTATGACTCACATTCACACGAAAGCGCATCATATCTTCCTCGTACGAAGATACTTTACAGAATGACTCACTAACGCGACGCTTCTCTTTATATACCTTATAAGAGCACTCACAAGCATAGCTTCATGGCTTGATAAATAAAACCCTTATCCACTTATCAAGCCGTGAAACTATTTTACCTTCGGTTCAAATCTAACCCCTTGCAAAAATTCGAAAAAATTTTGAAGTCCTCAAAATTGTGAAAAAATACTAAGTCCGAAATTTATGAAAATAAATCTAACTCCTCAAAATTCCCGATAGATGGCACCACCAAACCTCATCCAAGATGATAGTCAAAGTTTCTATTCTTCCGGTGGCAACGCACAGTTTCTATTCTTCCGGTGGCAACGCTCTAAAAGTTTCTATTCTTCGGGTGGCAACACCCCCTCGTCCAAGATGATGACTAAGTAGTGTAAAAAGGAGACGTTGACCGACAGGGTGGAGGCGTAGAGGTGTCAGGGTGGAGGCGCGCCACCACCCTACGCCACAATACGCCACTACGCCACCACCCTGGCGGTGAACTCTCCTTTTTACACTACTGACCTATCAATTTAAATAATAAACTATACAGGTTTACGTCTAAATTTTTGATTTGCCAATTTCTACTGATTATTGTATTTTTTGGTATGCTGAAACCGAAACTGAAGCCAGTTTTTTCTCTATCAGGTGTAGATTTTGTCAATGCAAGTTGCCTGCCGACACAATTTCTTCCGCGACTCTACTAGCGATATAATTATATGGTAATTTGTGTAGAATGTTTCCATTATTAACTATAATTAATAATGGAAACATACTATAAAAAACCGAAAATGAGGAAATTGTATCGGTAGATACCCTATATTGACAAAAAATTAAACGTGATAGAGAATAACTGGTTTCAGTTTTGTTTCAGCACACCAAAAAACATATATATCAGCTAAAATTGTCAGACCAAATTTTGTCAACATTATTTTGGTAGACGTACGTTTTTCAGAATAATGGTACGAAAGCTCTTAGAAAAAGATGATTTTGTGGGAATTTTGTTAATACCGCTAAATTTTACAGAACATTTTCGGGCTCAACAATATTGTTGTTTAAGGACTTAAATATTTTAATTAGCGGGTTTTTATGAATAAATAAAGTAAAACATGTGTCTGTAACACGAACAACAGGAGCAGTTATTTTGACTGCAAAGATAATTAGTAGGTGTACATTAGCTATTACAATTAGCTAATTAGCTTTACAAAGCTAATTAGCTGGAAAAGAACACGACCCAGTCGTAACGTGGACAGTTTCCATATTTAGAGCAAATAAATTTTCTACGCCTAAATATATATTATTATTCACACTTCTTTCTGAACAATTAATATTATTTTTAAAAATATAACTTCATATCATTTTCGTAACATTTATTAAACAGGTAAAAATCTATTAGTGTAAAAATAAATAAATAAATAAGTCTTATTAAAATATAAAATTTCTAGTGAAAAGGATAAACTTATAACAAAAATAACGATCATTTTTTTTTGATAAAAGTTATTCGTTTATGATAGACAAAATTTTTATATGATGATATATTGCAATTCAAACAAAAACCATATGATAACTAAGTCGCGTTTAATATTCTCGTATAAATTTACAGCATCATATCCCTAAGAAAATAGTCCTTTTATTTTCTTCGAAAAAAAAAAAAAAAGAATTCCAATTGTATGCTTGAAAAGAAATTAGAGAAAAGACGTTCTTTATGATCTCTAAATCCTAGAACGTGCTGGAGTCTCTTTTGAAATCAGGCCAAGACGGTAATGAATCGTCTCATTAATTTTCAAGCTTGAGTGAACAAAAGTAATTTCGAGGATCTGGTATCTCTTCTCACAATTATATCTCATTTTTAACACCTTATAGGCTACTGAAATTAACTTGGAAGGATTGAGACTGTTATTTGGGATAAGTATATTTTTTTAACTTTTAAATAGACTGAAAAGAATTATTTGTAGTATCAATATACCTAAGAATATTAAAAAATAAAATATTTTAAAATGTTCAGGGATTACGTAAAAAAAGAAAAAAAAAAAGGTAAGGGGAAAAAAAAGTATCAGTTGAATGCATGTATTTTGTTCTTATTCATTATCATACTTGCCAACATACTAAGTAATATTCCGTAATATTGTTAGCCCCGCCTTCTTTTTCACACATGTATATTTTTAGAGTATTTTTCTTCTTATTTAATCGTAATTGTACTTGGAGAATATTACTTTAAAAGTTTTCTGGTGTGTAAAAAAGGGCGGGACTAACAACACTACGGAATATTAATTAGGATGTTGGCAAGCATGCATTATGTATGTGAAAAATATTTTATATTTGCAATTCCTTAATAATATATGTTATTAAAAGTTAAAAACTTTTTTTATTATATTAAAAAAAAATGGATCGGTGTTTTAATAACGCCGAAGGGTGTTTAAATAATTTGATATATATTAAAAGTTATAGTTAAAATTATTTTCATATTATTTTGCATTTTATTTGTATGAATATAAAATAAAAGCCACACACACACACACACACACAAAAAAAAAAAAAAAAAAAAAAAAAAAAAAAAAAGACTAAAAGCTTAGCTTTTGCATGAAATCGGTGCATATATATATATATATATATATATAATCTTAAGAAGAATAAATGAATCGGCAAATGCGTAATCGCATAATCGCATTTTTCGTTGTTTCATTTACTATTCACCGATAGGAGGCTATGCCCACTACGCTTGTCACTTTATTTAAATGAATTTGTAGACATTGAAAAGATATTTCTTATCTCATTTAATAAAAGAGCTATAGATAATAATAATAATAATAATAATAATAATAATAAAATCATTAAAATTTCCCAGAATCTCACTACGGTTACACTGAACATCAGGTAATGATTTCCCAACACCCGCCGCGTCGGGTCTGGGTCTTCACTGTCCGCGGTACCACTTTACCCAGGCACTTCAATTTTGGTATATATCGAACGGCACGTGGAGCTGTTAATGTTCAGGAACTAAGATTTTCCAGATGGTTATTTATAGTTTAGCACCAACTGACCATTTAAAACATAGGAAATGTGTCATTTTTTTTTTTTTTTTTTTTTTTTACGTGAGAATGCAGGAATGCTGAATAGAAGTGCATTTTATAAAATAATAATAGCTCTCTATAATTTAATTACTTACTTTTATAATGTATGTATTAAAAAATAACTTCCGTCATTGAACACTGAGAAAATAGAGGTGAAGTGCCTTATCAGTTTAAATGCCGAATTAATTTACTGAAATGTTTATCTAGAGTTTTTAATTTTATAATAATTTTTAATTAAAAGCAAACAATCGAGATTCTCCATATTTATCTTGTATATTTATTTATTCTAATTATTCGATTTATCAACAACAAAAAAAAAAAAAAAAAAAAAAAAAAAAAAAAAAGACTGTATCTACTATAGAAAAAGGATGCTAAGTCCCAAATTTATTCTCGCCAATAATTAACTACATTAATACTAGCCTTTAAAATGCATACTTAACATTCATCTTTTAACATTACCGTTTATTAACACGCTTTTATTAGCTTCACCTGTATGTATGTTTGTAACCGCTCTGGGAGCAAACAAGAAATCTATATTGTAAAAAAAGACTTTACATACGTGAACGCTGAGGCTGTGAAGTAAAGCTCCGGGCTACAAACCTAAAGGTCTAACGTTCGAGCCCAGTCAGGGGGGATTTTTTTAAAATGGTTTTTGCTTAATTCTAAATTATTTTATAATCACCCTGTAATATGGTGTGTTACTCACACAATTTTTTCTTACCCTGCATTTTAATACTATAAAGATAGATATTTTGTGTGTTTTAGTTCAATAAAAGCGTGCTCTTTAATTTATTAAAAGTATAATTTTATTTTTATCTGCAATTTTACATAAGATTTAAGAGTGATTACCTGTAGATTTTGTTGTAACTTTAAACAGTGTACGTTAATACCCCCCCCCCCCTTTTTTTTTTCATTTCACGTTTACAGAAGAGTAATTTTCTTATTATATAATCGCAATACCATATCGGAGAAAACTATTGTACAAAGGAAGTAATTTGAAGAAATATGTCATGTACTAACTATGCTACCGAGTAAATTAATATGTTGACAGATGTGTGTCCGTAATTTAATATCTTTATGAAATCATTAACTGTCTTTTGGTTTCAATGAGTACCATTATTAAATATGTCATAATCTGAAATACAATTAAGTAAAATAAAACAATATACAGAGTTGTTCATGCCCCTGGATTTTGCTACAACAATTTTTCATGAGTGATATTATTGATAGTTTTCCAGTAAAGTTTGGTAATTAACTATAACCAAAATTACAATTCCTAATTACGGGTGGAAAATAAAATAAAATTCCCGGAAAGAAAACATCCCTGAATATAATTATAAGCTAATGACAAAAAATTTAAAAAACTTGTCGTTGGCATAGAAAAAATATTTGCATTAATAATAAATGATAATACAAAAAAAAAAAAAAAAAAAAAAAAAAAAAAAAATCATTAAATAAAATAGTACATCAAATCAAATATTAATTATAATTTTCAATAATTATATTTGCGCTTGGTAAAATAAATATTTTAATAATCCAATTACAAATAATTTTGAAACTTTTTTCAGTTTATATAAAACTAATAACGATGCCTTCTAAATATTTTTTTCTCAATATTTTTATTCAGTGGGAATTTAATGTACGAGTAAATCGAAGTAATTTACAAAAAACTATTTAATTATTTTCATTAATTACTAGTTTTTCGTTTTAACATCAAATATCCCCCTAAAAATTCTCTCGAATGCTAATTGTTCTAATTGAATACTCTATGTGGTCCCTACTTTGAAAGAAGTTCATTAACACTCAGCTTCCGGGCATGTTTAGTAATTAAATATATATTGCGGCATTATTAACCAAAGTCTTATAAGAATACGTGTAATTTTTTAACAACCACACTCTCAAGAATCATTACGCAACCTTCACAACGTAAAAAAAAAAAAAGAAATATCCAATTAATTTTGTCCACATTTACAAACTTTATTTAACCTCAATAAACGTGTTAATGACGCTTATTATATTCTTACAATTTAATTTACATAGTGAAACACAGTTATTTGATTTAAATAATTATTTTCTAAATTTTAATAACTGCTACAGTTATATTTAATTTAATCTTTATAAAAGATTCAGGGAAAAATGTATTTGTCCGCATGCTGAGCCGTTGTTTGTAGGAAGGACAAATCCAAAAGGTAGATTCAAATGTAAATTTGACTATTATGGTGTAAAAGCTTCTTTAAAAACGGCAGATAATGGTTTATATTTTCGATATATATATATATATATATATATATATATATATATATATATATGCTCTATAACAAAAAAAGGGATGCACCAAGAAGGAGTAATGCAAACTGGACACAAATTGACATTGGTACAGGTTTTGATGGAATCAAGCCCCAATTCATCATTATCGTCTATCCTACGTGCAACTGGTAATTCAGTGATTTCAAATACCCTTAATAGGCGGCTCAGTGAGTTGAGCTCAGTCCCCGGACCTCTCTTCCACTGAGGACGTTTGAAGCATCATAAAAAGGGTCCTACAACCAGCTCGGGATTTTACCAATCTAAAGCAACAATTGGACAGAATTTGGCACGATACTTCACAGGAGCACATCTGCCAACTCTATCAATTAATACCAAGCCGAATAACTGCGTACATAAGGTGCCAGAAGTGGACCAACGCGTTATTGACTTGTTTACTTTGTGAGGCCCTTTCTCTTGATTTAATCATTCAAATTTCCAGAAACTGTAATCAATTGTTTTTCTCCACATGTACATCACATTTACCAATTTTTGTCCCATTCGGACCACCCATTCCATCCCATCTACCAATTTTTGTCCCCACTTCTTCTTGGTGCATCGCTTTTTTATTTTTTTATTTTTTTATTTATTTATTTTGCTATAGAGTGCATATATATATATATATATATATATATTTAACTAATTTTTCAAAGAATAATAATAAAAAAAAAAAAAAAAAAAAAAACATGAACGTAATGGTTGGGGTAAAATTTAATCGAATTAAAAATAGAATTTAATCTTATTGGGATATTGAAATATTACGACAATGAGGTGCCCTTACTTGCCAACTTAGTACCTTTTGGCTATCGAAAAAATTTAACAGAAGTATTTATTTGATTTAATCAGGGAAGTTTAACAGTTTTTACTGATAAAGTACAATTAAAAATATTATTAAAATTTTCCGGTAGACAAAAGGTGCTAATTTGGCCACTATAAAGGTGCCATAGCTGTCAACATTTCAAATTTATAAATCAAAGTTATCAGCACTAAATTTTGAAGATTTTTTTTTTTTTTTTTTTTTTTTTTACAATTAATAAATATAAATTTTTATAGAAAATTTCTGGTATGAAATCTTCCGGGAAAAAAGGACTTGGCGCGCGTGGTGTGTGTGTTGGGGTTAAGGACAAATGACTGCGCTTGGTTGGGTTTTAAGCATCGGTGGATAACCCTCCGTGGGGACTTTTTAAGCCGTCCCAGCAAGTCCGTTTTCTCAAAAGAATATTTTACCACTGAATGAAATGAGTCAAAGTGTCTTATTTTTAACACAACTATTTTTTAAAGTATTATTATTATTTTTTTATTATTATATAATAGAAGAATTTTGACAAGTAATTAAAGGAAAGTTTATTATTAAAATAATGGTCTTAAATATAGAGGATATTGTGACTCCTGTTTAGTATTTTTATTTACCACATAAAGAATTTTAATTCTAACAAGTACTATTAAAATGAGATAATAAAATACACTAAAAATTTTTTAAAAGAACATTTTAATTAACACAGAATACATGACAAACGTTTCTACTAAAAATTAGCTCTCTTCAGTGTCGGCTAATTTTTAGCCGAAACGTTTGTCATGTGTTTTAATTTTAAATTAAAATGTGATTTAAAAAAAAAATGTGTATTTTATTATCTCTTTTTGATTGAATTTTTATACAGTAATTAGACGTATTGATAATGTTCAATTATATTAAATACAAAGGTTACGTATATGGAAATAGTTTGAAAACCCAAATTAGAATATTATTTAATTTACTACAATTACTATTGTTATTATTTTGAAGTAACAGAATAAATGTTTTAAAAGTCCTTTTTTTTTTTCCATGTTTCAGATATTTTATTACTTGCTTTTCTCTTGATAGTTTCTTTCATGTCTTATGAATAAGTAGGATGAAAGTAGAAATATAGAAACACAATGAAGTGTATATTAGAAGACAAATTATATTTTGATTATCAGTATATTTTAATAATAGATTTTTTGTCTTAGCGTTTATATTCATGGTCGTATTTCTGCTGCAAACCATTTGCGGCGCGGTGTTATCACTGCCATAATATCAATTTCTGAGTCCCAGTTGCAAAAACTCATCCTGGAATTTTTTTTTATTTGTTTAGCAAAATTTTTGCTTTTGTAACATAGCAGAAAAAGTCATTTCTTACTTTTAATTTAATTTTGTTCGTAAATTCTAGTCGAAGTATAATTTAAATGAGCATTTACCTTGCACAGAAAAGTGTTAAATTAAGAAAAACTATTCAAAAACAGTTGCATTAAAAATACAGTCAAAATTTCACTTAAAATAACTAATTATTAAAAATTTGTCTTACAGATGAATTCAAGTAGTAAAGTCTAAAAGACAAAGGTTACAATTACTGCAATTATTAAGAAGAATATTTCAGTTTATTAGCAATTTAAATTTTCAATTTGATTAATTTTATCAATGTATAAGTCTTTTATATATATATATAAAAAAAAAAAAAAAAAAAAAACAGTATTCCACACTCTAAATATAATTCCGTTTAAAATAACATTATAACAGCTGCCAATTCTTCCTGTTTTTGAATGCCACAATTTATTAATAAAATGTTTTGGATTATTTACTAACATAATTTTGTCAATTAACTAAGATAACTTTAAAACAATAGGTGTTTAAAAACTATAAGAAACTATAAATTGGCGTACCTGCCAACAACCTAATTAACATTCTGTATTTGTTAGTCCGAGCCCCTTTTTCCACAACACTTATTTTTAGAGTAATTCTCTCCAAATGTAATTACGATTAAAGAAAAAGAAAAATCTCTTCTTATTTAATTTAATTAAATTTGAAGAAAATTACTCAAAAAATAAAATTGCGTGCATAAAGGGACGGGTACTAAAAATTTTACAGAATATTAATTAGTATGTTGACAGGTGTGAAAGTGACTGGTGTGAAAAAAAATGTCCGGTACTAAAAAGCTTACGGAATATTAATTAGAATGTTGGCAGGTATGCTATGCATTATATATGAATCTTTAATGAGGGTGCACTTAAGAATCAGTTTTAGAAACTTATTTCATAAACTATTAAATAGCAAGGGGAATTTTGCGAAATGCTCTTAAATTCATTTATTTTAAAATATGAATAGCTGTAAATATTCATTTGAAAGCATCTACATCCAAAGCGTACATTTTAAAACAGTAATTTGATTTCAAAGGAGAACCTCTCAGTAAAGCCAGACGTTTTTATATAAATATAATTATTGTTTTTGAGTATTAGACGCGCGTGTTAAATTTCTAATCTAGCCTACTATTTATCTTCGAAAGTTCATTAATAAAAAGATATATATAAATAGATACAATATAATTAGACAGTGAAATAAAGCCGTAAATGTATTTATATATATTTAATAAGTATTACTTATGAAGAGGCTTGCCAATATTTCCGGTTTATTCCGTAGCTTTCTTACTAACCTCCTATTTCCTCCCACCTTTTTTAAAGAGTAAATTTCTTCATATTACATATTGGAGAAAAGTAATCCCTCCTTCGCCCCCCCCCCCCCCACACACACACACAGAAAAAAAATGGTTGTGGGAAAAAAAAAAAAGGTTTATTTATAATGAACGATATGATATGGAATAAATTAGAAATTTTTGCAGGTGTGCTTACGACATACACTTTATTTCAGTCTTCACAATTCATTGATGGTAATTAAAATGAGATTTCGTAAATTTATTTAAAAAATAAATAATGTAATGAACTTAATAAGATAAATATTTGTATAATTTAAATTTTCTATGAAATATTTGTATGCAAATGAGTAAGAATATCGAAAATTAATGCGAAGAAAGAAAAAAAAATGCAAAGTAAAATAAAAATATAACCGAAATTTTACTTACCAAAAATGCTCACAATTAATTCCAAGTTCTTGAAAAAAACACAAAAACTTTATTTATCAAAGAATCATTAGGAATACATTCTTCACTAGCCTGCGACAATTATTATAGAAATCCAACGAGATAGCTAATATGACCCACTAAACTTTATTCATCCTTCAAGCCATGAACTGAGATTCATTCAGGTTTCGCTTTTGGAGACATAAATCTGTACAACGGTGTAGATTTTTAGAAATAGTTTTTCACCGGTGAAGATTTTGTCCTCTTCCTAGTGGAAACTAAGCGTTGTTTGAATAGGAGAAAAGAAGTTTTCTTGAAGACACGGACGGCGTAAGCGAAGCATGACATAGTCACTGAACTGCATCAAACCTTTAGCATCAAACAATAATAAAACAAAATCCGTCGCTACATGGTTGGATGAGCCCATCGGCTTTAGGTATGCCTTTAGATGGACCATTCATTTAACACTGTAAAAAACAGACATAACAATTAGAAAAACATTTGACTGATTTTTTATTTTTTTTTCTGATTATCTATTACTTACGTGATATATCAGGATGCGTGACTTAGTTCTATCTTCTGGAGAGAAAAAAAAACACCTTTGCCTTCATTTCATAGATGGAGGATTTTTTTTTTTTTTTTTTTTCGAGAGGCAAGAATTTCTGGTGGTTCGAAGCGAATTACTCTTGAATAAAATGACAAGGTGTAGATAAATAGAATTTTATTAAAAAGAAGAACGAAATAAGTAAAAAAAAAAAAAAAATGGTTAAATTTGTTTAGAAAAGAAATTTTATGTGTACAACAAGATCTAAAATATTTTTTCGTACTGCATAATAATTAACTTAAAATTTAATTTCGAACATAAATAAACTCAATACTATAAATTCCTTTTGGTCCCCTTAATTTAATTTATAAAAGTTTTCCCTAGTCAAAATAACTACTAAAAAATCTTTTATAAAAACAATCAATGAAAGGTCCAAACTATTCTATATTTTGTCTACTACACTTTTCAAGTAATATTTTTTTTTCCTTTGTATGCACACGCCAATCTTTGCTTAAATCATAATATATTGTTATCATTGAGAAGCTAAATAAACGTTTTGAAAATAGTCACAGTAATATAAACATTTCTTACATCGTACAAAGGGATTTGTCTTACCTCAGAAATAGGATATTATTTATAATGTAAGTTATTAATATTCATCTATTTCATTTGAATTTTTACATACTTTTCATATTCTTTAAATTGTCGATTTAATCCCTTGAGTGGAAGTTTAATTTTTCCCCAGTCATACCTCCAAGTATGCTTTTAAATTTGTTGGGTTCAGATACTATTTCCTACGAAATTTTGTGAAAATTTATGACAAATTAAAACCCGAATAAACTACTACGTAAGAAACGCCAAAAGAAAAATATCTGCGATGCATACAGCTGATCGGTAGCCTTAAGCATACCGTCTTCAGTGCAAAAAGAATTCTGAATCTGGAGAAGTGCTCGTATATATGGAGAGGGACAGAATTTAGTTCAACCAATAGGATTACGGGAAAGGTGGACTGTGTCGCCACTAGGAATTGGCGACACAGTTCCTACTGGCGACACAGTCCACCTTTCCCGTAATCCTATTGGTTGAACTAAATTCTGTCCCTCTTCTATATATACGAGCACTTCTCCAGATTCAGAATTATTTTTGCACTGAAGCCGGTACGCTTAAGGCTACCGAAACAGGTGTATGCATCGCAAATATTTTTCTTTTGGCGTTTCTTACGTAGTAGTTTATTCGGGTTTTAATATTCCAACGCCAAGTCTCATGTTATTATTATGACAAATTGTCTGTTGAAAAGAAACAGAGTAGTGATTCGAAAACTTTTTATAATCGAAAATAATTATTGAATATTAAGAGAAATTTTTACTAAAAATTCGTTGTGATCAAAATCCATAACCGTTAGGAGCTGTTGTTTGGGGCTTTGAAATAGAGTATATAAGATGTTCGCTGAGGTATAGCTATCGCTTGATCTGTGTTAGAATCAGTATTGCAAGATCTAGCAGATTTTTTATTCAATAATCACCAATAATTTTTAAAAATGATATTTGATATACATAATTATAATAGACGATTAAACTTCGAATTGGTCAGACAAACGTTACAATGAAAAATTATTGGTGATCATTGAATAAAAAATCCGCCAGATCTGGCAACACTGATTAGCATACATGGTAACATTTTTAATTTATTTCGAGCACTGTTAGTATCAGCATGTCTTTCCCACCAGTTTGCTTCTGGAGAAATTTTCTCCAATATGCAATTATGATTAAATAAGAAGCAAAAATGCTCTTAAGTGTGAAAACGAACGCAGCCACTAACAATACTCTGTAATAAATTATAAATTTTCTCCTGTATGCATACATGCCAACATTTTAACTAATATTTCGTAGTACTGTTAGTATCCGCCTTCTTTTCCGACTAGTTTTAAATTGTTTCGTTTATTTTTTCTCGGCTTATCCCGAGTTGAGCTCGGACAACGGAAATACAGAAAGCTCCGGTATTTTTCACATAGTTGGTATAAAAAAATCAATCTTATACTCCAAACTACTTAAAATGTATTTTCACGGTTGATGAGTTTATCAATAAAATTTCTAAATATTTTAAGATAGTTTAAGAAATTAAATGATAAAATTGGATATTGACAGGCATCTTGGCATATTAGAAGTGTGACAACGCAAAATTGCTGTCTGAAAGAAATAGTCCTATCGTACTAAAAAAAAAAAAAAAAAAAAAAAAAAGAAAAGAAAAGAAAACCGACATTTTAAAATAATTTTTTAAGGTTATGATACAATATTTAGATCCCTCACGTGATGTTTGTGGAGATATTCTTCTCGATAAATGATATCGGAATTTGAAAATATGCTACGTACACGATAGACCACCTTACATGTAATATCTATTTGTAATTTACATCTGCATTGAATGTAAACTAGTGCATTCATCAGATCAATTATTTTAAGAATTTACTTGCATATGAATATTTATCAGTGTAAACACACACGCAGAAGCTTATACATATGAGGAAGTGTATGTGTGTGTGTCTGTATGTTGTTGGGTACTCTGCTATGTGAAAATAACGTATTTTGTCTTTGAAAGGAGAAAGAAAAAAGAAAAAAAAGAAGAAGAAAAATGTGTTTCCAATAAATATTAGTTTTCTGACTTTTAATAAGACTGATATAAAAGTAAAAGAAAAAAAAATTAATACTTGGTAATTTTTAGTACTTAGCTGCGACGAAAGACATTAATAATCTTTAAAAATCTACTGTACAATTCGAGTCGCAAATTACCTAACACTTCCTATGGTTTTTCAAAACTTCCCATAAACGGTTGTTGAAAGAAGAAATAAAGTCTTAAAAAGAAACGAAAGGGTGAAGGAAAGCAACTTAAGAGTTCATTCAAGCATTAAGAACTGAACGTCCAAGAATACTCACTGTGTGCCATATAAGAGCCATTTGGTGAAAGGAGACGCTTTGGAAAATGATACCCTACTTATCTTGAGCTTATTTTATAGGGTATAATACGACACCATTTTATGAGGCAAGGAGAAGTCCAAGTGTTTCTGTTCTTTATTCAATGCAGTAAAAGAGAGAGATATTTATTCGAAATGGCAAAGAGTCTAGTGTTAACGGCAAATTGCTTTTGTTTGAATTGTAAATGTTATATAAGAAAACATTTTATTTATTGCAGTCTTCCATAAAAAATATTATTTAACGAAACAGCTGAAACATTACTTCAATAAACTTTGCTCATATTTTTTTGTAATTGCACTCTAATCTAATTTGGTACAACACATGCTTTTTTTTTTTTTTTTTTTTTTTTTTTTAATTAATGAAATAAACGTAACAAACAAAATTTGAATATTCTTCTAATAATGAAAACTTTCTTCTTGGGTAAAATTTGTATTTATTGATCTGGGATTTTCAAAGTATTTGAAAAGCCCTTCATAAATAAATAAAAGTTACTTTAATATTTATTAATAATATTTTCGTGGCTGTTGACATAGTACTCATAAAATATGATATAGAAGACTCTACTCACAACACTATTTTTCTATTTGATTATTAAATAATTTATAAGGAGCATACACGATAATTTGTTTTCTTTGCGTAAAAGAAATTCATTAATTATATATAGGACGATAAAAATCATTTGTTTTATTATATTTATTAACAAATAAAAGATGCATGTATGCATACATTCTTTATTTAATTATAGAATATGTTTTTGTGACATCCAACGACGAAATATAATTTAAAAAGAATAAAGCATGTGTTTCAGAAAGTGATAATTTATAATTCTTAAATTTTATTTTTATACAGAGAGCCAAGAAAAGTATTGCCCTCCAGTAACTTAATTTTCGAACGACGATAGCTGTTGTCGCAAGCGTGGTGCCTAGATATATTAAAGTGGCTGTAGAATACAGGTTGAGATCAGTTATAGAGCTACTTGGCGACAAACACTAGAGTTATAGTTTATATCATAAAAAACATAAGAACGGGAAAAAAGTCAATTAGTATGTTTTACAGCTTAACTTTAATTATCTTAGACAGATTGCGTATAAAAATTCAAAAACGAAAATTTCTTCAATATTTAGAAAACCAATTATTTTCCCATGAAAATGTTAGAAGTCATATTTTCACCAATCGGTCAAAATTAAATTTTTTAACGTAGAAATTTATTTTTACCGCCTATATAACATGTTTACGGGTTTATAATAATTAGGAGTGAAGAACGGGGTCTTTCAAATGAATTAAGCCTGTGTATGACCTATCTTGCAAATCGAGGTGATTTAAAAAAATACCGAATTATTATTTTTTAATAAGTATCTTTTAACGTAAATAATGCAAATTTGATGTATCTGTAAAGTCTTATTATTTGCTCAAAATAGATAATATACATTTCTTCTATTAAATACCTAATATTAAAATTTCTGTATAACTAATCATAATATACATATATACATCATAGTTACTAAAGCTACCGGTTTAGGCGAAAGACTTACAAATATTAATAGAAATAATATTTTGCATCAATTTGTTTGAGAATATACGTGTTGTGAATTACTGTTAGTAAATAGTGATAAATATTTCTACTGAAAGAACTGAATAGTTGGTAATTATGGCATATACGTATAATGTAATCTGTGTGTAAATCATGTGAAATATGAATAAAAAATTATACTTTCAAATATTAAATTGTTCATACTACAGAATAAGACTTTTACAGTTAAAACGACACCTTTCTGCCTCTAGAGTATATTTCCATTACAAAATTATGTTTGACTCTAGTTATTATAAAAATATTTATACGTCATAACTGTATAATCTTTCGTGCGTAACAGCATTATTATTCAGTCATTCGATTTGTATATGCTGTATTTATTCTTAATATATTCTATAAAGTACTATGATCTAAAACTTTCGGCGATTAGTTAGTGACTGTTTCGGTATTCAGAAAATGAATTTTTAAAATCAAAGAAAAGTGCTTATTTAAGTAATAATATTATGAATACATTGTCTTTTAAAAGATTGCATATATACTTTTGTACAAGCGAAAGATTGTAAAACTAAAGATATCAATGGAAAGGAAATGTATTGGAGATTGTTTCTATTTTGTTAACTCACATTTCTCTTTCATCCATTAAAGCTGGAATTAACACACTGATTATTTATTTATTTATTTATTTTATTTTATTTTCAAACGGAATACATTAGTGTATATATTTTATACAGTGTTCTCCTTTGGGTAAGCAACTTCAAGTATCTGCAAATTCCGATAGATATCATCGAGATGGGCATTATGACACCTAGTATGAGGGATCAATATAAACCTAAATCGATCGATGAATATCATACCTTTTTTTTCTAAATTATAAGTATATATATTTATATAAATCTTTTTTACTATGCAAAAATTAAAAATGAATGCAGGCAAAAAACATAAAAATTAAATCAGACAGAAATAATAATTAACCCAAAAAACATTGAGGCTATATAATTGCCAATTTTTACTCTTTGAGGCTACGGGAAAATTTCTGTTGTATTAAACCAATGAATTGTTACCAAAAAAAAAAATCTATTAAAATTTTGCGGTAGCAAAAAAGCATAAAAGTTGGTAGCTATGAGGCTATCACCAGGTGAGCTCATGACAAATTAATAGACCTAACTTCGACTGATCTATTGTTCTTTAGATGCAACGTAACAATCCAATTTTTGAGCGTTTAAAAAATGGACCTTGCCGAAAATCATTCTTTGACACTCCTTTGAGAAGAAATATTAATATTTATTGCTCAAGTTGTTTTATAAGAACTACAGTAATGTTTTGACTGCACAACGAGTATATAAACGTCTAAAAGCTTATTAAAAGGGCTAGCATTTAGTCAGTGTTTAAAAAATAAGATTACTAAATTTAAAGAAATTGCGTAATTGGGTGTATGGAAGAGGATGGAAAATGATTTCTAATGAAACATTGGAAGAAGTCGTTTTTGACATGGACAAAAATTCGTTTTGATCAATATTCTTCAACAAGTGCTTGAGTAGTGTCACTTGATTTATATCTTCCTCGTGTTATATTACGAAATATTCGACAGTTCTTTGTAATGAGGATCTATTCAAGATTCACTACAATGGGTAAAAGCTGCACCTTGTCCATTCCATATCATGTTTTGATACTGACTTTGGTGTACATTTTTTTTTCAGATCACTCGTGAAAACAATGCATTGCCTTGGAATATTTTAGTGTTGGACGAGGCACGCTTTGTCCTTGACGAGCAGTTAATACTCAGAACCGATGCGTATTGAGCAAGGTGCAATACTGTGCAATGTTTACTGTATGGTGTGTCTATACTGCTGATTTCAATTTTAGTCTCTTTGTATTTAAGAACACTACTGAAATCACTAAAGTGTGTGTCTATCACGGCTGCTCGTTACTACGATATTCTTCAGCAGGAAGTCATTCCTGTCTTACATGAACGAGAATGTTTAGAGACTTCATATCAGAAGGCACCCCATATAAAATGCTTTATTAGTGAGGTTGCTACTCCGTGCCCATTTTGGATATGATCGTGTTATTTTTAAAATATTCGACCGCGTCCCCGTTACCAGGAGTCGTACTCTCAGCCTTTTTTTCAGGACACCCTCAGGGACAAGAATTTTTTTAATTTATTGCTACCACTATTCTTATAAAATAATCTCTACCCTGTATAATCAAGGCACATGAGTACAAATATCTGAGAATATTTCTGCAAAAAATTAGCCGTGTGAAAAAAGGCAGAAATTTTTTATCTTCGAGAATGTTCTGAAAAAAAAGGTGGAGAGTACGACTCCTGCGTTTCATTTTCTGGAGTTAGTCTCTCTGTGTCTTCTAGTTTCAGGGAAAACCGGAAGATCATGCCTACGGAGAAGCACACGGTCTTTGCATTGATTAAAGCAAGTATACTATTACATTTTGCTGTAATTGATTGGGAAATCCTTTGCCCACTGTTGAACACGTATAACGTGTTTCGACCATGTCACTAACACAAATGGAATGCACAATAAATAAATGCTTTGATAAAATCAAATTTTGTTTTTCTAATTTGTGTTTTTTTTTTTTTTTTTTTTTTGTTCATGATGTGTTTTTCACCCGGTGAGGGAAATTTAAACCACCATATTTTATTGCTGTTTTGTTTTCCACATAGTATATAGACGGTATGTACCAAGTTATTACATTAAAAAACAAAATTCGTTTACCAGAACACGCTCTGTGTAGGTCTAAATGAGGAAACTTTAATTATAATCATTCAGTCACACACAGAAAAATGAAAAGTCGAAACTTGTCAAGAGACTTTGTGATACTAGACGTTTGTCAAGTACATTGACAAATTTGCACAAAATTACGCAAAATTTTAAACAATCAAAACATTGCATGACAATCCCAGTTAGTTATGAGACACAAAAGTCGTTTTATTTTACCATGTGTCTTTAATGTGTTTCGTCTGATGATCTGTTTTGGCTCTAAAACTCATCAGATGGCTAGTTTCCCTGGTACAGTTTCCATTTTCCCCAAATTTGACTGGTTAGTCAAATGAGAGAATAAAAATAAATTGTTCTAATTTTGACAATCGACTGAGAAAAATTTGTTTGGCCAGTCAAAAGGCTGAGCATTATTATTATTATTATTATTTTCTTTTTTTCTTTCTTTATTTTTTGTTTCCTACTGACAACTTGTGTTAGTCAACCGAAATCGAACAATAAACCCATGGAATTTGGCGGGATAGTGTTAGTTTCATTAATTCTGAAAAAAAAAAAAAAAAAAAAAAAAAAAAAAAAAATGCGCTGGAAGTTATTTGGGAATCGTATATTTTTCATAAGAACCAAAAACTTTGTATCATACTGATCACAATTTTTATTTCCATTACCCTACTATCGTGAGTAATGGAAGTATTCAATTCGGTACAAAAATTCGATATCGACTTTTCACCTGATTTACACATTTTATGGTCCCCTTAGTCTAAAAAAGTGGTTTTCGGTAATTGGTCAGTGTGTGTGTGTGTGTGCATGTACGGAATCTTCTGACTACCGTATCTCCGAAACTAATAAAGATAGAACGACGAAACTTCAGAATTGACACAAGTTTGGTGTACAGATAAATTTTCCATTTTTTGGTGAAAATTAGAAAAACGGAAGTGGGACATATAAATATTTTAAAACTTCTTCACACACCATAAATTTTATGCCATGCTTTTGCCTCCAAGGCAGTAGTACGTGTTTTTTTGCACCTGATGAAGAAAGGCTACGTCTTTTCGAAACCGGTTTTGCTGGTTTTAATAATAAAATATATATTGGCCAAACTAAACGCAGTCTTAAATTTCGTCTAAAAGAACATACGAATTACGTCCGCAAACAAGAAACCAATAAATCGGCTATTTCTAAACATTGCTGGGAGGAAAATCATAATTTTAAATTTAATTCAGCTAAAATAATTTGCAAACCTAAATCCATTCATGAACTCGATTTCTTTGAAGCTTTTCATATTTATAAAAATTTTAAAAACCTTGTTAATTGTGATTTCGCTGTTCCCTATTTGTCTGATTGTTGGAAATTTTACATTCAGTCCACATTTCCTTAATTTTTCTACTGTTTACACAGCTACACATTCCTTAATTCCTATTGGCCACACTCCCCACCTCTTCCGTAATCCTATTGGTTGAACTAAATCTGGTCCCTCTCCTATATATACGAGCACTTCTCAAGTTTCAGAATTCTCTTTGCACTGATGACGGTACGCTTTAGGCTACCGAAACAGCTGTATGCACCTCAATAATTTTTCTTTGGCGTTTCTGACGTAGTAGTTTATTCCTGTTTTAATAAACCATTAGATTATTTTGAATTAAAAATATTTTGACTTTTTTTTTTCTTTACAAAAACAAATTTTAAAACATTTTTCTTCTACAAAATAGGATCTAAAGAAGAAACAAATTCTACGCTTTTACACATGAAAGCAGCATCCTGGTAATTTACTAGAATCATTGCAAAAAGCTCACTAAGAAGAAAAACATCTTTAATGCAAAGAAAACATACAATTAAAAATAATTAAAAAATAAAACATACTGAATTAGATTTAAATTAAACTTTATTTTACTAACATAACACTGAATGTAACTTGTTTTTCTAAATGAGATTAATAAAAGATAAATGGTGAAAAATTCTTTAAGAGGATAAATATTTGGTATTTGTAAATGTCTTTGATGAGGGTATTTTACGGCATTTTCTATTTTCATATTTCTTAGACAACTTGTTTCGTTTCTTATATCAGGATCAATTTCCATTATAACTAGAAAAAAGAAAAATGATGAAAAATTACTATTTTAGGAAAACACTTTAACTATAAATTTTTAAAACAAAATCTGCATCCTATGACATTTTAAGCAAATAATGAAAAGAAAGGATTGTAATTCCATGGCACTAAAAAAAAAATTAAGTATACATAAGCGAATTTTAAAGTTTCTTATATACTCCATCTGAATAGAATCTAATAAAAAAATCATCTAAAGAAAATAAAAGTAGATATACATGGTATTTTAAATCATTAATACAGGAAAAAATCACTTATATAATGAAATCATACGATATTTAAGCACCATTTTATGAACGCCAGTGTAGCAGGAATATTTTTGAAGTATTTTATATTAAAATCAAGTATGAATTGGATTGGATTCGGGAATAAGGCCGATTAACTGCTGTAGGTCTTAGGCCTACTTTGAAAAGACTTTATCCCCGAGCTTTTAAAAGACTCCCCCCCCCCCCCTTCCTATATGAAATTTTAAAGTTTGCCCCTGTGTTCCCCTCCCCCCCTTCTTTTTTCTTCTTTCTTTAACAAATGTTCGAAACTGGGGGGGACTCGGCCTTAGTTCCAAGCACTCTCATAACTTTATAATACTCCGAATTAAAAACTGTCCAGTTATTAAAATCTTCCCCTTACAAAGAAGGAAAAGAGAAAACATGTTTAAGAAAAATTATTTCTGTCAATGCAAAAACTTGTCTGAAATTTTTTGACAATGCATTATTAAGCAGAATCTATTAGCAGCGCTGCCAGATTTGGGGACTTTTTTATTCAACATTCACCTCTAAATTTTTATTGTAACAGTTGCTTAATCACTTCGAAGAATAATCGACTATTATGTATGTCCTATTCCCCTTCTCAAAATTATTGGTGATAGTTGAATAAAAAAGTCCCCAAGTCTGGCAACACTGTCTATTAGCTATATTTCAGTGAAACTGTATTTTTAAATTGCAGTTGCTTCACAATCGTCTGCGTCCGCCTCCCTACATAAACATGTAACTGCAGTATTAGCTTGCTTATGATTATGGTATATTCATCCAGGATAATTCAAAAATACAGATGAATTTTGTACTTAAAAGTAACGTTTTATGTGGATCGGTTATTTTGAGATATAAATTAGTCCGCAACATATAACAGCCTGGATAAAATTTCGTATTAATTTAAACATTTCCTCACTCAATTTAATATACACTCTGTACTTTGAATCCTTATATATCAAACTGTATTCTGAAAAATATTAACTTGTCAGAAAATTTAATTTGTCCCCCAACCCACCCCTCTATTACCATTGCTCGGCAACTGCAACAATAGTTTTCTTTTTCTTACATTGTGGTTTTTTAACTTGTGCATATATATGCATACATATACACACGCAAGCAGATTTTCAAAATTTTCAAAAAGCAAAATAAATAACATTGGACGGTTTAGAATACAAACCGTCCTCCCCTCCCTTAAAAAATAATTAAAAAAATTGTCGGATAAAACTCCCATCAATAAAATCTTTATTTTGTATTTCGATTTTTAAATTTACTTATTTTTTATTATTTAAACTATTAATTAGATGATGTGAAAATCACTTACTTTTTCCTCAATTCCATTTTGATTTAAGGTAATCTATATTATTTTTCAGTCTTTCAGCAAATGCCAGCAAACACTTTTAATGACAGGAAAAGGCTGTAAAAAGAATATATAAGAAAACATATAGAAGTTTCAGACGAAATTAAACTAAAAACTAATAGGATGTGGCCACCACATGACTTTCTTCTATATAATATTACACAAAACTTATACAATAAAAATTACTTATTAAATTATCAAATTCTTTTCAATTTTAAATGCAGAAGATTTTTATCTGATAGAATTATCACTAAATGCCGAAAGATGTCAGTTTTTTTCCAAATCAAAAGAAATGACTTCTTTCCAAGTTTTTTTTCGTTAAAAGAAAAAAAAAAAAAAAAAAAAAAAAAAGGAAAAAATGGATAACTTTGTTTTAAATTATCACAGATCTATAGTTCAACCATTAGTTTTAAAGGTATTGACGATATCTTTCGAAAGATACCCATATTGAAAATTTACTCCCCCTGGGGAGTACTTAACCCCAGGGGGGGAGCGATGCCCCCATGCAAATTTTTTCCCCTAGTTAACTACTACTATTATCAATAATTCATATTAATTTTACAATCACACGATTAAAATAACTCTCATTATGTACATTTATACGAAATTTTGTCCTATATTGCCATGTTGAAAATTTAGAAAAATGCGATCACAGCACCACCTGTTGAGTCATTGTTCCATAAATCTAATCAGTACTAGTTAATGTCATGGTCCAACTAAACACCAAGTTTGGTTAAATTTCGTTCATTGGTTCGTGAGATACAGCGTCCACAAAATTTGTGATACACACACACAGAGACAGACATTTTCTAAAAACAGTCTAAACTGTCTAATCCTCAGAACAAAATTTTCTGGTTCTTTAAAATCCCCCCCCCTCCCCACACACACCTCACAAAGAAAAAAAAATATGCTTAACATGATTTTTTTTTTTTTTTTTTTTTTGTGTGTGTGTGTGTGTATGTAAAAAAATAATTGTATATTTTCTGGTCCAGTTTTGATAGGGCAGTATCAATTAGATCTATTTTAGCGAAAAAGTAGTTTTAAATTACAGCCAATTGTCATTTCAGCTATCTCTGCCTTACAGAATAAATTTGTGGACGACATATTGTCATGACTGTAGTTACGGCACAAAAGTACAAAAAACATATGTGCATTAGTTATACTTTTGAAAATTGTAGTTTTGAATTGGTTCGAAAAATGTAACCTTGATAAAATTTCGCATTCATTTAAACATTTCTTCGTACAACTTAATGTTATGTTTTCAGTCTTTGAATATCAATTTGTACACAGAAAATTAACAAGTTTGAAAGTGTAATTTAACTCCTTCCCCATTTATTCCCGCTGCGGGTAAAGAAACAATTTTATTAGTTTTTCTATGTTGTTTGTTTCTGCTTTGTTACATCAAATATATAAATATTGCACACACAAAAAGAGTTTCAAACATCTCAGAAAACAAAACTGAAAATATTGTGTTGGTATCCATGATCCCCCCCACACACACACGCACACTAAAAAATGTTTAGCATCAAAGATCTATATAATTCGCAATAATATTTCTGGTCTTTATGGTTCTGATTCAAATTTAACCTTATTCCTTTCGGAGAAAAACATTGCTCATTTAATAAACTTTTCTGGCCATTAGACATATGGTCTTCTCAAAAAATAAAGAAAAGAAACGCTTAAGAAACAATGTTTTAATTCATACCAAAATCTTGTCGGAAAGTTTTCGGACTTTGTGTTGATAGGACAGTGTAAGTTTGACTTATTTCAACAAAAAAATATTTTTTTAATTGCAGTTAACCTGTAATCTACGTCTCCGCCCCGCCGTATAAGCGTGTAGGTGTAGTGTCGGCAACGTATGGTTAGGAAACATTTATCTAGTGTAATTCGACAATCCAGTTGTTTTTATACTTCAAAATAATTCCGAATTAAATTGAACTTTTTTAAACTTCGATTTGAATTTATTCACAGAATGTAGCCTGTGTAAAATTTAGTATTAAACATTTCTCTACTCACCTTGATTCATAAACTATACATTTAATCTTTAAACATCAATTTGTGAGTAGATTGTGCTACTAGTTTGAAAATTTAATCTAATCTCCCTCCCCTCCCCCCTTCCAGTATTATCGCTGTGGAAAAAAATTAATTTTATCGTTTTTCTTGCATTGTTTCTTAATTTATATATTAAATGTTAACACTCACAAAAAAAAAAAAAAAAAAAAAAAAAAAAAACTAAAAACATTGCTGGGTTGATGTACAAATCCCCTCCCCCGAAAAAATAGTGTTTAACATCAAATACTCATATATAATTTGTAATAATGTTTCTCTGTTTTTATGGATGTGCTAAACTGTGTTTAACAACCCCTCCCCCCCCACACACACACACACTTTTTTCATCCTTTACAATAACTGCTTTCTAACAAATTAATATATCTATGTTTATTTTGTATATCTTCTGCTAAAGCAATTTTTTTCTAAACTCTAGAAGAAAAAGCGGCTCAGATTATAAGAAATAATTTCTATAATTTTGCCCTCCGCCGTAAATACATAAAGTATTATATAGCAGAAATACGAAGCTAGATACTTACATAATAGATTCTAAGTATCTTTAAATTGAATAACTCTGCTTATAAGTTTCAGGATTTAAATATAAAAAAAAAATAACCGCTAATATAACTAACATGAACAGCCATTGTTTTTGTTGATTATTAAAATAGGATAAAAGATTATATAAAATTTAACTTACCTAATTATGAATTCCAAATGAAAACATGAATTGCTTTAAGTTCTTCAATACAGACAACAACAACAAACTTTTAATGTGTAGATACGAAGATAAACATTCCGCAGAAACAATCTAACTTTCCCTAACGTTTCCTTTTCCCTCCCCTTTTTACGTAATAGTACACTGCAATGAAACAAGCTATTCAGTATATTTTTGCCTTCAAAACTTCTAGTTATATATATATATATATATATATATTTACTTTAATATAAAAATAATTTAAGGTTATGCATTTACATAGTTTTTTATTTAATGTATCAGTCAAAATCCCTACAGGGAAAACGTTGTTTTGAAAAGGGAAATATCTGTAAATTAAGAACTGAGTTTCTTGGTTCAATGCTTTTAACAGAGAACTCATGTAAATTTACGGAGAGTCTCAATACTTTTTCTGTACTTTTACAGAAATTTTTGGCAGTGAACCGAGTTTCTTGATTCACTGCTTTTAACAGTGAACTCATGTACATTTACGGAGATTCTCAATACTTTTTCTGTATTTTTACCGAAATTTTTAACAGTGTATATATAAATGTATATGCAACCTTATTAGTAATTAAATTAATTATAGTGTTATATTTTATTAGTGTGTTTTCAGTGTGCACCCCTAGTTATGCACTAAACATTAGAACAACTAAAAATTAAAATTTACGTTTATGTTACAGAATATAGTAGTAACAGATCACAACTATTTTACATAGACAGAAATTTTAAAATAATAATTTTTAAATAAAACGAACTCCATGAGTTAATTTTTAATTTATTATTTATCTTTTAGTAACACTTTTAGCTAATAAATAGACAATCACAAGGATCTAAATATGAGGGATTTTAATCAATTTAAATTTTGATTAACCTGGATCAAATATTATGAGACAGATTAGTCAAATATTTTTTTTGAACAAATCTTCCAACTCAAATATTATGAGGCAGCTTAGTCAAATAAAGACTAGTTTTCCTTTTCAAATATTATCAGACAGGTTAATCAGGCGAATAGTCTCGACTAATCTTTCTCTTCAAATATTCATTGAAAACTGACTAGCTTGTTTAGTAAGATATCTGGTGGCTGTAGACTAACTGTCTTAATCAAGTGTAGATTCTGACTAACTTGCCTTAAGTGTAGATTCTGGCGACTGCGGTTGCTGTCTAACCTTCCTGGTCAGATAATTGTGATTTTCGTTTAGTCTTCTTTGTCTGATAGTATTAATCTTCCTAGTCTCTGAGGTATTGTTTTGGAGACTAGTTCAGCTAGTACACTTTTTAACTGAGCTTTCCTAGTTAGCTATTTAAGTTAGTCAATTTTATATTGTCAACTGAACATTTTGTCAAGTCACTGTGATCAATTTATTTTTCTGTGTACAATGTATCATAGTGACTGCTTTACAATCAGCAATAAATAAATTCTTTCCGTAAAAGTAGTTAACTGAACATAAGAATATGTAGACTATATATGAAAAGCAAAATTATATTTTTAATTAGGCGTAACATTATTAATACATGAAATGGAGTTTTTGGTTTTGGTAGCTGATATTAAATAAATAATATAGTTTACAATATCATTCGTTTTCACTTTTTATTTATAGGCAATTTTTCTGGTTTAAATAACTCATTTTCTCATATTCACGTGTATATATATATATATCGGTTTACTAGTGTCCTTAAATTTACAGACCATTAATGATGAATAAAAACTTTTTTCGTAAAGTAAGCCTATACATTTACATAAGTGCCAACTTGTACGGTTTTTTAACACCAGTATTTGTTTGCAAAAATAAATTTATAATGTTTAATTTTCGAAAACTGCAATAAAACTTACTAAAAATTTTTATTAAAAATTTCCGGTATCAAAAAACGTACAAATTGGCAGCTTTGCATTTAAAAATAATTTTGTGATTAATGAATATTTATAAAAGAGTCCTTGAAAAATGACGGTACTGTACTAACCCTGATATACATATATATATAAATATATATGCGTGTGCATGTTTTAAAATAAATTAGCTTTTGCATTTCACTGTCACTTTTGATTGAAATAGTTGTGTTTCCAAATTTTAGAATGTGTTGTCTATTTCTGCTGTCTGCAATTATATTTTAAAAATATTTAACAAAAATAGATTTATATTATTTAATTATTGAAAACTGCAATAAAACTTATTGTAAATATAGTGGGTACAGACAACACATTAGAACCAGTGGTATTTTTAAAAATATTTGAAAATAAAATTTGGGGATTAAACATAATTTCAAAACCTATATATTAAAATTTAAACTATTATTTAATTAAAATAAAATAAAAACAATATATATATATATATATATATATATATATATATATATATATATAATATTTCAATATAACTTATTCATAAACAACACATTGATACTTATGTAGTATAACCACCCTTGTTAGAGTATCTTGTCTTGGCATGTTGAGATGGCTTTTTTAACACTTTCCAACAAGTTTGAAGAGTGTTAATGACTTCGGTTTGTCTGTCTGTCTGTCTGTCCGCGCTCTAACTTCCATGAATATTTATGGAATTTCTTAAAACTGATACATGTCACTCAAGTTCACTATCGGATGTTCCCTATTGAAAATGGAGTTTATACCTCTACTGGTTTGTGTACAGGGACCCCCGAAAATATTTCAAAGCATTGTGTTCTATGAGAGGCATTTCTATAAACAATATTTTCATAACCTTACTGTACACATAATAATTAAATTGAAATATGTTATTCAAGTTCACAATCGGATGTTTCCTGTATAAAATGGAGTAAATACCACCGCTGATTTGTGTACAAGGACACACAAAATTATTTCAAAGCATTGAGGCATTTCTAAAAACCATATTTTCATACCCTTACTGTACACAAATCTGAATGAAATTGAAATATGTTATACAAGTTCCCTATCGGATGTTCCCTGTTGAAAATGGAGTTTATACCTCTACTGGTTTGTCTACAGGGACCCCCGAAAATATTTCAAAACATTGTCTTCTATGAGAGCCATTTCTATAAACCATATTTTCATACCCTTACTGTACAGAAACCTTAATGAAATTGATATATGTTATTCAAGTTCACTATCGGATCCTTCCTGTATAAAATGTAGTAAATACCACCGCTGATTTGTGTACAGGGACACACAAAAGTACTCCAAAGCATTGCGTTTTATGAGAGATATTTTTATAAACTAAATTTTAATAACTTTACTTTGCACGAAGATTTATGAAATTGAAATATGTTATTTATAAGCACAAAAGAAAATGCTTTGCATAGAATATAGCATGATTAGCATTAGAGTTACAGGGTGACACAAAAATATTCAGTTATATAAAGAGCTATTAATAAATATTTGCTAAAATTGTACTTTTGTTTACATTCAGTGTTTTTAACACTTTCTAACATTTTTAACACTTCCCAACAAGGTTGAAAAGTGTTAATGACTTTGGTTTGTCTGTCTGTCTGTCTGTCCGCGCTCTACCTTCCGTAAATATTTGTGGAGTTTCTTGAAACTCATATATGTTATTCAAGTTCACTATCAGTTGTTTCCTATTGAAAATGGATTTTATACCTTTACTGGTTTGTATACAGGGACACCCGAAAGTATTTCAAAGTATTGTGTTCTATGAGAGGTATTTCTATAAATCATATTTTCATACCTTTACTGTACACATCTCTTAATGAAATTGAAATATGTTATTCCAGTTCACTATGGGCTGTTTCCTGTATAAAATGGATTAAATACCACCACTGATTTATATACAGGGGCACTCGAAAGTATTTCAAAGCATTGTGTTCTATGAGAGGTATTTCTATAAATCCATATTTTCATAACTTTGCTGTACTTATATTTTAATGAAATTGAAATATGATACTCAAATTCACTGTTGGATGTTTCTTGTATAAAATGGATTAAATACATCACTGTTTTATATACAAAGACACTCAAAAGTATTCTAAAGCATTGCGTTCTATGAGAGATATTTCTATAAATCAAATTTTAATAACTTTACTTTCCATGAAGATTTCGGAAATTGAAATATGTTATTTATAGGCACAAAAGAATGCTTTACATAGAATATAGCATAATTAGCATTAGATATACAGGGTGACACAAAAATATTCTTTTATATTAAGAGCTATTAATAAAAATTTGCTAGAATTCTACTTTTGTTTACATTAAGCGTTTTTAACACTTTCTAAAAATTTTTTAAGTGTGAATATGATACCAATTTGTGTATCAGTCCGCATGTCCGCCTGTCTGTCTGTCCGCGCTCTAACTCCCATAAATATTTATGGAATTTTTTGAAACTGATATATGTTATTCAAGGTCACTATCGAAAGTTCTTTTTTGAAAAAGGAGTTTATATCTCTACTGGTTTGTGTACAGGGACACCCGAAAGTATTTCAAAGAATTGTGTTCTATGAGAGGTATTTCTATAAACCATATTTTCATAACTTTACTGTACAATACCTTCATGAAATTCAAATATGTTATTCAAGTTCACTAATGGATGTTTCCTATATAAATTAGATTACATACCACAAATAGTTTATATACAGGGACACTCAAAAGTACTCCACAGCATTGCGTTCTTTGTGAGATATTTCTATAAATGAAATGTTAATAACTTTACTTTCCACTAAGTTTCAGGAAATTGAAATATGTTATTTATATGCACAAAAGAATGTTTTGTATAGAATATAGCATGATTACCATTAGATTTACAGGGTGACACAAAAGTATTCAGTTATATTAAGATCTATTAATACAAAATTGCTAGTATTGTACTTTCTTTTACATTAAGCGTTTTTGACACTTTCTATCATTTATTTAGTGTGAATATAATTTCAATTTGTGTATCTGTCTGACTGTTCTTCTGTCCGTCTGTCTTTTTTTCTGCGCTCTAATTCCCGTAAATATTTATGTAGTTTCTTTAAACCGATATATTTTATTCAAGTTCACTATCGGATGTTCCTTATTGAAAACGGTGTTAATACCTCTTCTGTTGTGTGTACAGGGACACCCAAAAATATTCGAAAGCAATGTGTTCTATGACAGGAGATTCTATATAACCGTATTTTAATACCTTTAATATATAGAAACTTTAATGCAATTTTAATATGTTATTCATTTCCCTATCGGAGGTTTCCTGTGTAAAATAGAGTGCATTTCTAACTGGTTTGTGTACAGGGACGCTTGAAAAATTTCCAAAGCATTGTGTTGTATGAGAGTAATTTTTATAATGCAAATTTTAATAATTTTATTTTACACAAAGCTTAATGGAATTGAAATATATTATTCGTATTCATAAAACAGTGCCTTCTATGTAATATTGTATGGTTAGCATTGGATTTACAGGAGCACACAAAAATAATCATTTACATTAAGAGCTATTAATAAAAATTTGCTGGAGTTGCAGTTGTGTTTAAATGAGCGTTTTAACACTTTCTTATAATTTTAGTGGTAATATGATTTCAATTTGTGCATCTGTCTCTCCAATTGTCTTCCTTTCTATTTGTTTGTCTCCGGCTCCTATCATCCTTGAATACTTTGAGAAATTAAAAAAAATATATAAATATATACACTCAAGTTCTCTAAGGAATGTTCCCTATTTAAAATGCCATTAATAGGTCCTGTACAACTAGTTTGTTTACAGGGACAACAACAACAACAATAAATAAAGCCAATTATTATGTTTTAGGGCAGAATATTTTAAAAGATATATTTAAAAAACTTTTTACTATAAAAATCATAATAACATTGACATTTATTATTAATATTCTAAAATATTGTTTTGTATAAAATATGATATGATTAACTTTCAGATTTACAGGCCTGCAGCAAAATATTCAGAGAGATTAAAAGCTGTAATTATAATCCAACGGCTGCATTTTCTTTTGCGTTAAGACTTTTTAACACTTTCCAAAATGCCTAAGAGTAATTTTAAAATCAATTAGTCTATCTGTAGGTTTTTCAGTCCTTCTGTCTGTTGTGTGATAACGTGGTAAAGAATATTAAAAGTTATTCGATACAACAATTGCGTACAATTAGAAAGTGTTACTAATCAATGCATACTGCATGATTTTCCTTTCTTGTTTATTGCTTTAGGCAACTCTGGATTATGATACTGAATTTGAAATTTTTTTCAATCAAATCTAGCTTACCAGTTTTACAGCTGATACAATGAGCTTGATAGTCAGCATTACCACCTATCAGAAAATATTCAGTACGAGTTTGAGAGCTGTTATTGGACAGTCAGTGTTGTCAAGTATAAACAAATTAACAAGGACAAATTTAATGAAAAATATGATAATTTTGAGTAAAAGTTGTAAAAAATGTTCTAATGTGATGGCCACCTATTATACATTTATTAAATTAAAGCAAGCGTCAAAATATGATGTTCAATTTAAAGTTTCATTTTAATTATTGTTTCAAAAAGCTTTAGCTTATAAAGATGTAGATTTTTATGACGAATATTTTTTTCTATATATGTCTGATTATTTGTATAACATGTGATAATGTTGTATAAAACATAAATCAGAAAATATTTGAATAAACACTCCTAAAGATTATGGGAGACCAGACATTGATTACATTAAAATTATAAAGATATTGAAAAAAAAAATCGATGTATTTTTGAATATTTTTCAATATGAGTACTTACTGATATATTTCTTAAACAAAAAGTTCATTTATACGCTGAGCAGTTTAATTTTAATTCATCCAGTTCATTAACTATGGTGTTTTGAATATTTTGTGAATTAATATTTTTAATTATCCATATTTTAGGCTATCTGTTTATTCATATACACGCTAATAAAAATTACATATATCTATAACGTATGAAAAGTATACGTACGCAGATATGTTTCCTATATAAGACATTATTTTCCCTACAGAAAACAATGGTTTACAAATCTATTCTCACGGTGCAATAAAAATCTTTTCATATAATGTTGAAATAATAGCACATTCAACAACAATAGGTAAGGAAAAGAATAACATCAGTGATCTTTCAACTAAAGTTCCGGAAGATGCAGTTCAAAATGCCAGATACCTGACCAGAATCATGATCACATCTTTTCTCGTGACAATTTCGTCCATTCTTATGTGAACCACTAATGATCTAACTCTGTTCAATCAAGAAAAGTACTTACTTTTAAGGGTTGAAAGAGATATAGCATTTATTTAAATGCACTAAAAAAAGTTTTTCCTTGTGTTTAATTAAATTTATAAGAATAATATAGTAAAATTTATTTAATAAGCCTTCTCAGTAAGTAAAATGAAAACTAACAAAAACGACTCCATTTTCTAGGGAAAGTAGAATGATTTATTAAATATATTAAATATATAGGTAAGCAATTGATTTCATGCTTTTAATAATGTCCTTGTACATAGAAAAAAGTAAGTCAGTTTTGTTCCTAATACTTTTTCATTCTTATTAAAATAATACAAATATTTGTTTCATGTTTAGTCTTATTTCAGCTTTTGAAATATTATAAAAATTATACTTTTATTTAATTACACTATAAAATATTGGATACTTATCACTATAGTGAAAGTCAAAAATATTTTATCAAACTGCATATAATTTTTCCAATTTAAGAATAAGGAAGTATATGATGCTAACAATGGGTAACTTTAATCACCTTTCTTTGATTTTGCATGTTTCGCGTACAACGTATCAGTTTTTGTATGAAATATAAAAAAAAAAAAACATTTGCTATTTATTTTTTATTTTTATGTATTATTTTATTTTATACGTATTTACTTTTTTAACAATTAAGTTAAATCTACCCCCACACACTAAATTACTGTGGTCGAATTGAATACTTTTCAAAATTCCCCTTCCGTATATATGGTTATCTAGGTACTACAGATTTGATAATAATAATAATAATATACATACATATATATATATACAGGTTGATCAATTTAAAAGAGTGCCCATTAGTTGTTCTTATTACCTTTAAATATGACAATGACGGATGTGGCAAATGTTCTAACACTGAAGCATAATTGTCTGAACCTTGTTTAAGTGTGGAAGACAATTTTCAACACAGTTGGACTGTTACAACTTTCTTTGTGGTAAAACAGAAATGGAGACGCACAATGTTATTTAATCCTGTGATAATTTTATTTTTGAAAAACATAATTAAATTCAATTTTTTTACATTATCATTCCTACATTACATTTATATTATCACTATCATTTTTACATTGTTATTTCATAGGGTTTTCCAGAGAAGTCCTGCAAACATCGATGAATTAAAACAGATCACGACTGAAGAAGTCTTGTCAATAACACCAACAATGCTGTTAAGTGTGTCAAAACATTTGGTTCGACGTGTTCATGCTTATATTCAAAATGGTGGCGATCATTTTCAACATTTTTTGTAAGGAATGATAATGTAAGAAAGTTGAATTAAATTGCGTTTTTAAAAAATAAAATTATCACTGGATTAAGTAACACTGTGAGTCTCCATTTTTAACACGCTTTTATTAGCTTCACCTGTAAGTTTGTATGTTTGTTTGTATGTATGTTTGTATATTTGTAACCACTCTGGGAGCAAACAAAAAATCTATATTGTAAAAAAAAAGAAATTTTCGTACGTGAAAGCCGTGGCTGCGAGGTAAAAAGCCGCGCTACGAATCTAAAGGTCTAGCGTTCGAGCCCAGTCAGGGGAGATTTTTTTAAATGGTTTTTGTTTAAGTCTAAATTATTTTAATTGAAGATTTAAATGTATGTAAATATTACGGTGTGTCACTCACACGATTTTCTCTTACCGTGCATTTTAATACTAAGATAGATATTTTGTGCTTTTTAGTTCACATTTCTATAAAAGCGTGTTCTTTAATTTTTTAAAACTATAATATTATTGTTTTACCTCACAAATAAAGTTGTAACAGTCCAATAGTGTTAGAAATTGTCTCCCACACTTAAAAAAGGTTCAAACAATTATACTTCAGTGTTATAGTAATAGTTGCCACATCCGTCAAATTAAAGGGTAGTAAGAAAAACCAACGGATACTCTTTTAAACTGATCACCCTGTATATATATATATATATTATTTCCATAGTTGCCAATTTTTTAAATTTTAAAATAAAGATAAACACGACTATATTTTTAGAAGAACTTCTTATATTAATTTTCAGAGGTAAAAAATCTCGAAGTTTTTTGTCATAAAATTCTGGTGTAAAGTCTACCCGAAAATTTGAAAAATTTCGGAGCTATGTATTTCCTTTAATTGTGTTAGCATCAGTTCTCAGTTAATTATAAATGATTTTAATTGTGTTATGAGAAAGAAAATCATGCGGTTTATTCATTTATTTTTTCTGAAATGCACATGGTAGTTATAAAATTAAGCAAAAAAAATCTGGAGTGACTCCACTCGACTTTCCGAACATTGAGTAACTAACAGTTTTGTAGATAAAATAAAGAAAGAGGAATTGCTAAACAAACAAAAGAGAGAAAACCATAATAGAGTGTTTTTTTCTCCATATATCACACGAGGTTTTATTTAACGCTACTGAACTTTGAGCCCTTAGATCATAATGATAAAGAATTTTTCGTTTTGTCCCTGTAAAAATCTCTAGATGCTAGATTCACCAAAATGCTTATAGTTAGTGCAACAGTGATTTATAATATTCATACAAATTTTCAGCTCAATTGAATAAGGCGTTTAGATGCTATCGCACTTTTAAAAATTTGGTCTCATAGGCCATAATGATAAAGAATTTTTCTTTGTGTCCCTGTAAAAAAACTGTAGTGCTAGATTCACCAAAATCTATACAGTTGGTGCAAATGCGACCTACTATAACATGTGTACAATTTTTTTGCTCAGATTAATAAGGCGTTTAGACGCTATCACACTTTTAAAAATTTGGCCCCATTGGCCTTAATGATAAAGAATTTTTCTTTGTGTCCCTGTAAAAAAACTATAAGTGCTAGATTCTCCAAAATCTATACAGATTGAGTATCTGTGACCTATAATATGGGTATAAAATTTTTGCTCAATTGAATAAGGCGTTTAGATGCTATCGCACTTTTAAGATTTTGGTCCCATAGGCCATAATGATAAAGAATTTTTCTTTGTGTCCCTGTAAAAAAACTCTAAGTGCTAGATTCACCAAAATCTATAGGGTTCGTACTATGGTGACTTACAATATACGTACCAACTTTCAGGTTAATCGAACAAAGCCTTTAGACGCTAGCGTGTTCACAAACATACACACATATACACATACACACATACACACACACATACATACATCATCGTAAAAATAGTGAAAACGGACTCAGGGGACCTCAAAACGTATAGAAACATCAAAATCTCGAATTCGGATTTTTGACATGATTACAATACTTTCCTCACTATAGTGTTCGGAAAGTAAAAATAGTAGGAAACGTAAATATTCTTATAATTCGTGAATTTTTTTAAAATGATATATAAACAGGGTAAGCCCTCTCTTCTTCTCCTTCTACTATATATATATATATATATATATATATATATACGTATATATATATATTAATGCAATCGATATTTAAAAACGACATATTTCATTGTGTCATTTGTTGATTGTGATACTTTTTCATTTTTTTTTTATTTTTTAGTTATTCGGATAAGAATAATCTATTTACTATTTATTGCTTATTTTTTCAATCAAATTTCTTCAACTTACATAAGATAAATGACAGAAGTGTTACACAGAATTTTTTAAAAATTTTATCTTTTTAAAACGCATTATTATTATTATTATTATTATTATTATTATTATTATTATTATTTTGTTTTGTTTCAGTAAATACCATTATATAATTTTCTGACATAATGAAATTGAATTTTGTAGAACGATATTTATTGATTATTTTATGAATGGATATTTGTTTTCTCTGAAAATCACAATTGTCCCTATAACAGCAATTAATTAACTTTATTTTATTTTTATTAATTAATGGTCCAATTGTAAGTTATTTTGCCTTTACACAAATTTTTTGCTTTTACTTAGTTACTTTGACCCAGACATAAAATTATTATCTTAAAATTGCCAGAGGATTATCACCAGACAGAGCTGCCACTCACCGGGTTTTATAATACTACTATCTCCGTTAAGTTACATTCCATATATTAAATCTTTACGAGTTTTGCACTGAAATTAAACATTTAAATTTTTTTATGGAAAGTTTTTCAAAAATATTTCCTTGTTTTAATCGAATTAAAAATTTGTGTCCTTTCTCAATTTAATAGACATCAGTACTACTTCAAAATTTAGAAAATGATGCTCCCTAGGAAACCATGTGCAGAAACCACTTTAAATTTCATATTAGGTTCGACTGCGCCTTGCTGTTTTGATGGTGCACTCGTACCCAGTTTTTTCACCATATGAATGCCTGTGCAATTATTTTGGCATGAAACAGCTGTTACCAGTTATTTAAAATTTACAGTTATTGATTTAATTATTATTTAAATTAAATCAGGCTGAATTACAAATATTACAAACCAATAATTTCTCGAAGATTAGAAATGGTGTATCTATATATATATATATATATATATACGCATATGTGTGTGTGTGTGTTATTTTTAATCAGTTATGTTTCTAAAAGCCTTTCTGGAAATTAAATCAGCCATTTTCAAAAGAAAAGATGTAGTTATCGTTAATTGGATAATACCAAAATTTTATAATTAAATAAAGCGAATTTTATTATAGAAAATTATTGATATTCAGAAATCCATAGGGTTGGCAATTCTGACCATATATATTATAAGAAATAGTTTTCTACTTAAGTATTCGTAGTAAAACATTGTAAAATGTTTTAACCTTAAATTAGAACAGATTTTTTTGTTTTGAATTTCGAGGGAAAACCGAGTTTTATTGAGAGTGAATTAGTGGCAGGATTCCAAAAATTTATCTTTGAATGCCAGTTTTAAATTTATACAACAAGAACTGTAAAATATTTGGAATTTTCCAACACTGTTTGTTTTGATTTACTTAAAGCAGTTACTACAATTAAGTAATGCAAATAAAATTGTGGTGTTAAAAAAATGTGCGAATTGGAAGCAATATTGTATTGATGAATCCTTTGCTATTTCGTTTACATTTAAGCGTTGTCACAAGCAGTTGAAAATGTGTTATACAAATAATTTTCGAAAGCAGCAATAACTGGCACTTATAACATTGATAAAAGTCGATAGATTATTCTCTTAACCCCTTAACGCGCGCTGTCCTCGCTGCGAGGGCGCAAAATTTAAGATTCAGCTGCAAAAATTCATCCCGGAAAATTTTTAGCAAAAATTTACGTTTATAACATATCAGAAAAGGCCTGTTTTTTTAACCTTAAAATTTCTTTTAGTTTTATTTAGTTCATGAATTCCGGTGGCAGTATAATTTAAATGATGCGAATTGCCTTGCGCCGCAAAGGGTTAAGAGATTATAAAATAAAGAAAGGAAGAAAATAAAACTTGCATAAAAAAAAATAAATAAATAAACTGAGACAATTATAGAAGAAATGAAAAGGAAGATAGGAAACACTACATTAAAAAGTTACGTATTAACAAGAGATAGAAAAACTGTTCTTCTATCACAGGTGATAGACAGTCAATATATTCAATTTTATAATTTTAGCAAGACTGGTGTGATTAAAATTTTCTAACTTCTTGAAAAATATGTAGTCTTTCAGAAAATATCTATCATCATTTTGTAAATCGTATATTTGTTAACTCAGTTAAATGCATCTTACATGTTTTACTGATAACAAGTAGTTACATTTAAATATTTAATTTTTTTTACAAAATTCTAACTAAGTTTTAAAAACCTATTCTACTTAAAGCTTATAGTAAAAAAGAAAAATTAACATTACTATGTACATTCAAAAATTTCCTTTTATTTTTAACATATTTAACCCTCAAACATTTAAAGAAAATATACAAAACGCAAAAGATTTACGGAGTTTTGTTGAATTTTCTGAAGTAAAAAAAAAAAAAAAAAAAAAAAGCGTGGTGAATCAGCTAGGGAATTGAGATGAAATACTGGTAATTTGTCGTCTGCATCTCAAGAGATAAAAAAGAAAATGTTTTATATTTCGTAAGATGAAGGCAGTTCATTTCATATGACTGGAGTATATTCAGAGGAGCGTAAAATTTCAGTAGTAATAAAACTGTTCATCTTTTACGTAGACGTTAATATAGAAAAGTTGGAATATGAACAGAAATAAAATAAAATAAAATAAAAGTATTTTTTGAAGTGATTTTATTAAAATTACTGTTTTCTAAATAAAGAATAAACTATTTGTTTCTTTCCAAAAAATAATAAATTGCTCAGAATGATATTCTACTAATGTTACGCATATATTATTAGAATTGTCTTAGTTCTCTTTGATAACCAAATTTATTTTTTAAATATGAAGTATTTTTTTATGTATACATATATTACAAACAGTAACATTATTTCTTCTTTTTGAAAATTTTAAAGATAAAAAACAAAATTATGATTTTTCTTTAAACTTTTATTTACCGACGGTGCTTTAAAGTACCATTAAATTAAAACATGGTTAAAATTGACTTAATCGGAAGAAATAAAAAAGTATTTATAAAAATAGAACGTATGTACCCCCCTTTAATCTCACTACAAGGTGCTAGACTCTACATGTAGATGATTTTGTTCAAGATAGCAATTTCTAGAGTGCAGTCACACTTTTTGCTTGGCATTTTCCCCGATCTTCACGTGTGTTATAATTAATATTACTATATTACCTCAAGAATCTTCCACCAAACTTAGAAAAAATATAAGTAACATAAAAAGTAAATATTTTTTTTTACAAATTTGTATGATCCTAATACCTTTTTCGACCTCTATGTACCTATGGTACTCTGAAAGAGCACCTCACTAAATCCTTTTTAATTTCATAAGGTCATATGCATACTTTTTATCACAGATTTCATTAAAAATACATTTAAGTAACCAAAAATAAAAATAAAGTGTTTCAAACACATTGTTTGTCTGTTTCGCAATGCGGTAGATAAAGGGTTAAACAAATTTCCGAACTGATAGATGGGAGGTGCCAGTTTCGAACCTAAGTCGCTTTCGTCAACTTAGCTTTTTGGAGTTTTACGTATTTTTTTTTTTTTTCTGAATTTCTTGTGAATACTATTTAGAAGCCAATGGAGAACCCCCCCCCCCTCCTCTTCAATGTTTCTAATGTTGAATTGCCTTTAATCCCTACACCACATCATTTCTATAAACAATTTATATAGTTTATCTTTCATTACGTTTATCTTATAAAAACAAATTTATTATGTAATTGTTTTCCATGTGCTTGAGTGCGTTCACCATACTTGCCAACATCCTAATTAATATTCCGTAGTGTTGTTAGTCCCTCCGTTTTTTACACACCAGAGAACTTTTAAAGTAATATTTTCCAAATACAATTACGATTAAATAAGAGGAAAAATACTCTAGAAAGATACTGGTGTGAAATAGAAGGCGGCGCTAACAATACTACGGAATATTAATTAGTTTGTTGGCAAGTGTAGTACACCCAAGGTTTCAACTTTCAAAGTAGAAAAATCTATTGAAATATAAGGTTTCACTAAAAAGAGCATGATATTTTCACATGTTACGATCGATATTACCGTGACAAACATTTTCGCACCCACCATGCGGTGTCTCTGAATATCACAACATACCTTAAGATAACTATTACATAAAATCAATCTTTTTTTCAAAAAGCTATTTATTTATTCATTTATTTTATTTTTAAGATCAGGATTATTTTAAGGGTTTATAACATATTTAAATTTCCACTATGTGGGGTTCTGTGTTAAATGTGTTTAAAAACATAAATATATATATATATATATATATATATATATATATAAAGTAATTTTATGATTGGACTATAAGACAATTTGCAATTACTCAGTTTATGTATCTATTGACAACAGAGCTTTTTGGACCACCACCGGTTGGCGACCACTGATTAAAAGGGTTCGCACTTACTCTGTGTACGTAAAGATATAAAAATCACTCTTTACTCCATCCTTCATGTGCAGATAAAGGCTAAAAATCTTTTGCACATTAAATAGTTAAATATATATATATTATATTTTTATTTTTAATATAAATATATTTAATATAATATATATATTTATATTTACTACATGAGACTTTGTGTAAAATATCTCATCACAAAGTTAATCTATTCGGGTTTTATATCCTTAAGCTGTTTGTATAAGGTTATTTTATAAATTGAATTAAAGACTCAGAGCTATTTAAACATTTAGTATTCTTAAATTATGAAAAGCATTTAAAAATTTTCAAATGTCCAAAAAATTTTAAATATGTTAAACTAAATAAAATAAATTTCACTGAATATTTATTCATTTTGTAGATTTTACATTTTTAAATGTGCATGCAAAGAAAATTTCACGAAAGTATGCGATAAGTTTTTTTTTTTTTTTTTTTTTTTTTTTTTAAATCAGGAACGAGGATAGTAGCAAAAAAGCACTTTTAGGAAATAAATGACTATTGGACAGCAAAGTTAGGTCTTGTGATCAGTTAGATATTGCTCATATTTGAAAAGGAAAAATAAATAAATAAATAAATAAAAATAAAAATACGTAGAAGCACAAATAAAGCGTCAAAATATTCATAAATGTTCTTATATCAACATATTTCCTTTTCAAACAAACAAAACAAAACAAAAAAAAAAGTTTCAAGGTTAAAACCTTCTTGATTTCTTAATACTATGCTTTAAATTGGTGAAAAAAGTTCTTAAATTACCTGGTTAATCACACTATAATTAGTAGAAAAAATATTCTCATAAAATAAATTCCGAAAGTCGTCGAATTTTTTTTTAATTGTCTGTAAGATTATAATAATAAATAATAATAATAAATTATAAATTATAAATAATAATAATAAATATAATTTGTAATTTATTTATATATTTTATTTATACCTAATTTTCCTCTGTACGTTCCTTAAATCAATAAATATCGATTAAAGTGAAAGAAATTTATCAGGTAAATCCCTAAGAGACAAGTATGTCTCCTGTAGGAAATAGACAGTAAAAAGATTAGTGCCACTATATGCAGAATAAAGCTAAAATTCAACAGAGAAATATGCACTTTATGTAAGTTTCATAGGTAGATGGGAAAATTGAAAACGAAATTCTATGAGAACTTAAGTAATAATTACTTTTTTTTTTTTTTATCGAAATAAGTTAAAAGTAAGTTACAATTTAAAACGCTGATGGTATTAGAAAGATCGTCCTATAAGCATTCAAGAGGAATAAAGCAAAATGAGATGAAACACCTCAATTGCTGCGCTAATGAGATATAAATCATAGTTATGTTGCGTCTACTTCCACACTTGCAACTATATAATAACAGTCTCAAGTGTGTTCCAATTTCACCTTTAGTATTTGCAGGGTAGTAAGTAAATCATTTTTGGTCGTTATCATTGTTTCGCCAACTGGAAGACAGACTGGAAAGTAGTGGTTAAAGAACTCCCAAGGCACTGGTATGTTATACAGTGTTCAGTAATACCCAAGGAACTGCTGAGTTGCAGTTTCCCGTAGCATTCTACACCACTATTCAAAAATGACTTATTTATTTATTTTTTTACGATTCAGTAAGAAAACTTTAAATGTAAAATAATAATAATAATAAATAAATAAAAAGTACATTAAAAAATAGACTGATTTTGTTAATCTTCTTTCTGTTAGAAAACATTCTGTATGGAATTGTTTATAAATATTTTTACAGAATCTATATATTAAAATTCCGATTTTATAAATACCTGCTATTTCCACATGCATAAAAACGCGGAAGGTAACAAAAGATGCGAAATAACCCAAAAAATCCAAACTGAACATTAAATTACTCTAATTAGTTAAAAAGATGATAACTAAAACCCACAAAATAACTTTAGAAGTTTTAAATATCTAATATAAAGTTTATGCAAATAAAAATCATAAAGTATACACACATACATTTATTTATGCTTGGCCAAAAAGAGAAATAAGGTAAAGCTAAGAGAGTTTGCAACAGAGCGATATAAAAAATCCTATTATTATTTTTTTGCTAAATTATTGATGCATAATTTTGAATTGATCCTTCTTCTATGCATTTCTATTTCCATTTTGTTACACTGTTATAATTTCAAACAAGAGCTGTAATAAAAACCAACAGAGCTATTTTTCGCAATCTCTCCTTATAGGGTAGGAGTGATTGCGCACGTGGATAGGAGAGGCTGCGCTTAATTATAGCTACAATTACATTATTAATAATAATAATATTTACACTTAAATGACATTGTCGTAAGGTATCAAATATTTTCGTATTGGAAGTGGATATTTTAATTCAGTAATTAACACATGAAAAAATGAAAAATAAATAAATAAAGGAAATTTAAAAAGAGCTACAAAAATTTATTTAAAGAAAAAATATTAAAGAAACAGAAAAAGGAACAAGACAAGAAAATATCATTAAGTTACTAGATAACACAACACGTTTAACTTAAAATTAGTACTTTTCCTTTTCACCTAGGATGGTTTCTTGTTTCTTATCGAATCTCTCGTTGTTCACAATCATTGCACTTACAGTCGGCAGCAAAATTATTCGAGCACTAGCGAAAATTTCTATATAAAAAAAAGTACACTTAATATTGTTTTGTTAAATAAATCCTTGTCGAATTATGTACTTAGTCTAAGCACATGATTCTACAAGGATTTTTCGACCAATATTTCCCACCAATATGTCCTGAAACGCATGAAAACATAGATCATCACAAATGCACTGATGATAACTGCGACTGCAGCCGAAATATATATGCACAAATAATTACAAGATTAAAAAAAAAAAAAAAAAAACTTTTTATATACCGTGTTTTATGTTGAATCGTATAAATTGACAGTTCAATGTATTAATGAACACTTAATTTTTTTTTTTTTTTTTTTTTTTTTTTATGAATTATCACATCAACTTGAAAGAAAATGATCAAATGCGTAAAAAAGAAATCAATCATAAGGAATTTTCAAACATTTATTAATTGAATAAAAATATTAAAAGAATGCATTGTCATCCTGTCTTGAGCTATTCTAAAAGTTTCATATGTCTAGCTAGTCGGAAGTTAGTTAAAATCTATTGAAGATTTGTGCTGGACAAACAGACAAGAAAGAGAGTTAATAAATACGTGGTAAAATAAAGGATATTTATGAAAGGTAATTAACAATTCTTTAAATAAAATTACATTCCGTATTACACTAGAAAAGCAGTTTAAAATTTTATAGACCTTTATTGTACTTATCCCTATGCCACAGTTATCTCAGTTAACCGAAACTAAAACACGTCCAAAGTCATAAGGAAGGCAAACTTAATGTCAATAATAATAGTTCATATTATTGTGGCTATTGATATTGTGATTATTCAGACATTGTTATTATTGATATTAGCAAACATAATATCATTAGTTACAGTTCTGGGAACTTCATCGTTATTGACTGATTTTTTAACTAAAAATCATAGTTTATAATTAATACCATTTTTTTAATACTACTTTTTTCTGAGTAAAATTGTTCATCTTATTTCCGCATAGAAATAAGCTAAAAAAAAAAAAAAAAAAAAAAAAAAACTTATGAAATATTTCTATTGAAAGTTATTGGTAGCCAAAAACCGTAATAGTTCGCAGCTATGAAATATGTTTAAATTATACGTGTGTTAACGCTAAAATAAATAAAAAATAATTAGTACTTTGTTCCTGTTCTTAAAATGTCAAAGTACATACAGAGTATCAGCAAAAATCCTGCCCACCCATGTTAATTTGATAATATATTTTGACAGCCGGAGCTGTCAAAATTTGTAATTTAATCCATTGTATTGTTAATACACTCCCCCATTAGCCCTATTTTCTTTGCAGAATACTTTTCTCCGGTGTGCAATTATCATTAAACAAGAAGCGAATTACGCTCCAGAAAGGAATGGCGAATATTAACAATGCTACGGAATAAAACAGAAATATTGGCAATTGGTGTTTGTGTATATATTAAACTGGCTTTGTGCCAGCCATCTTTTCGTACCATATTGACGTCGATCTAAAACGTTGTAATCACTTTCTTACTGTATCTCTTACGTTTCCAATTTAGGAACCCTAATTTTGTTGTTTGCTACAATATGACACTATAATGAATCTCAACTTCTAACACATAGCCATTTTACTATACCTAGACTTTTTCCTTAAACTCATCTTTAAACATTGAATGTATTTGCTCTCATGTTACTGCAGGTGGGTAGGACTTTCGCGGACATTCTGTATTTTAATTATTAGATTCGTACCCCAGTGTTTGAAAGTTGTATTTTGCCTTCTCAGAAGTAGTATTTACCTCCACCATAAGATAGAGTTTCATATATAATTCTTCACTTTACATATATATATATATATATATATATATATATATGTGTGTGTGTGTGTGTGTGTGTGTGTTTTATACTACATAAATTTTTTTATTGCATATAAAGACCAGATCAAATTTTTTAGGTTTGTTAAAGTGTTTTTTTTTTTTTTTTTTAATGCGTCCTATCGACACGTGTCTTTTTATCTTTTTCTGTTATCTTTTACTACAGAAAAAATTGTTATTATATGTAAAATACAGGAGTAAGTTAAATTATTTGAAGTGATTTTCAATAAAAGTTTTTAATGATAAAAATCTTCATCTCGCAAAATATTCCTCATAATAAGATATTCTTTTTGGAAAGCAAAAAAAAAAAAAAAAAAAAAAAAAAAAAATCGAAACGACGCGACGGTTGTTTACGATATTTAAGTAAAATCATGTTTTCAGTCACATTCTGATTGTAGACTATAATATGTGTATTCCCTTTTCCCCAATAATATAGGAAATATGTTGAATAACAATAAATAAATATTTGTATGATTTCATTCATTTAAAACTGCTAAAATTTGTCCGTATTTAAATAATTCTCAACGAAACAATAAATTTCCTGAAGTATTCCCATTAATAAAAATAAAGGAAGGAATCGCAATGTTTATTAGAACTTTTACTTTTAGAAACCTAGCTCTTTAATGAAATGCTATGCTGGTGCATTTAATACATAAAACGCAAAGAAAGAGATGTAGAATGAAATCAGCCATGTGTGAAGGATAATAGTCGTGGTTATTGTGTTTACGATAAAAGCCTCCAGGGCGTGATTCACATTCTACAGAGCGTGTTTGATGACCTTAAGACGAAAGAAATCAAAAACCAGGAAATATAGAGATTTATAGTGCGAGTGAGTAACAAACGGAAAGTCATTTTTTTTAATATGTTGAACGACAGTGCCTTTCCAGAAAAAATTACATTTGGAAGATTTAATTTGATCTAAACTATTGAATTATGTTAGTGCAGGTGTTGAAACGTCCTTTTCAATTTCGGCAAGATGTTAGAAATATTTCGTTTTTTTAATAACACAATATAAAACTGTATATATATTAAAAAGGGTACAGTTTATAAAATAAAGAAGATAAAACAAAGTTATTGTATATATATATATATATACATATATAAATTAACTTCAATATAAATGATAAAAATTATTAATTTATATAAAATAAGCGCTAAAGCAGCACTCAATTTATATACAAAAATAAAACTATGAATTTAAATTATGATAAGTAAAGATATGAAAGTGGAATGTAAAAACAACAATAATAATCTTAACAATGTTAATAAACAGGAAAATAAGTTAAATTTAACACTAATAAAGCTAAAAATTTAAATTTATGCTATATATATATTATATATTTTATTTAATTTTTAATATATATATATTTAACCTTTATTCTGTTTCTTTAGAGAAATCTGATTTAAAAGCAATAATTAAGTAAAGAAAAAACATTTTATTTTTTGAAGTTAGTTATACATATTAAACTTACGATAATTTTTACGTTGAATTTTGAATAAAATTTATATTAGACTTAAAATTTAAACTGTATAGCCTCCGACTACAGTGAATTTTTTACTACCAGTACTGTTTAACAAATTCATTCATAAATTTTTTGTAGCTTAATTCTATGTGTAAATAAGATTAATATTTTTTCCTAGAAACTGCATTATTGAATGCCACAACAATTGACAGCTATATTGCGAGTGTACCAGAGTGCCTGCAGACCGTATTTTCTATAACCAATATTTTTAATAGTATTCTTTTGTAATATACTTCCACGGTTAATTAAGAAAAAATATGATATTAAAATAATAGTTCTGGAAAATAAGGATCGTAGGAAGACTGTATAACCAAATCTGGTTTCAGATATTATATAATTCATATGCGAGAAAAGCGAACAGTCTTTTAAGATTTTCACTAAAAATTAAAATAAATCACATAAAGGTGTGTAAAGGTCTTTATTTAAAGTTGACAGTTAAGTTATAACATATGAGAGAAATTATTCAGGGAAATTATTCAGGCCAACTCAAAACACGTAAGTACTGAAAAAGCTCAATGATGAAAATTGGACCATGAACACTATTTTGTCTACCATATGAATAAGAGAAAGTAATTTTCATTTCTAAGCAATTCCCTTGCAGAATATATATTTGGCTAAAGCAATTTCATTAATTATATTTAATGGAAAAGGATGTATTTGCTTATTTTTGAATGCACCTGTATAATGTCTATAAATTGTATACGCAGTGTACTTAAATTTAGCACAGTAAAATAAACGTATAACACTCCTTTAAATGTACTTCGAAAGATTTCCGGATATAGTGTCTAATAAATTCAATTTCTTTTCTTTGGCTCTATAAAAGAATAACCAATGCTCTTCAAAACATATTACATAACTTTAAAACATGCTTTTGTGCTTTTAAGTAATGAACGTTTGTTTTATTTCATATAGTTCACTTTGAGGATGTTGAAATTTACGAACAAAATTTTTAGCCATAGACATAATGTATATGAAAACTTTTGAATGCCCTTGTGCAAGATTTATTAGCTCGATTTCAATATAAAGATTCAAGTAACTTTTTATGTGACGGGGATTTAGCATCTTGAGTTTGTCTGATTGTTTAGTTGCTCGTTGTGTGGGTAAAAGCAGATTAATTACGCTAGGTTCCTAGGTCTGAGTGCAATGTTCTAAACGAGGGGGAGGGGGACTTTCCAAGGGTCCTAGGCTGCATTCACGCTTGGTTTCGAGAAATCACGAAAAACTCCGAGCAGCTAGTGTGACCTGGGATCGAACCCGATACTAATACTCTTCCAACTTTAAGAGTACAACTTGACAGTAACTGGTGGTTAGTACCGAGTTTGAACTTCCCATAAATATTTATATTGGTCAATGATGATAACAGACTCACACACATAGGCAAATACACAAACACACACAGAAACAGCAGCTAAAAAGCCTGACTTTCGAATTCAGGGGATATGAAAACGTGTAAATATTTCAGATCCTAAGCAACACTTTCTTTTTCATACATGGGTAAGAGAAACTAGTGGGTACTTAAAGTTAAATATATATATATATATATATATATATATACATATATACATATTATGCACTTAAACGATGTTCCTAGTTATTTGTTATGAAAAGCGCTGCATGTATTTTGCAAGATTATAAGATAAAAACCTTTATAATACTTAAATAGTACAAAATTATGAAAATTTTTTTACATAATATACTTGAATTTTTCAAATTTTTATGACTATCAATGGAAAAAAAAGAGAGAGAGAGAAAGGAAATTTCTGCTTCTGTGTAATACAGTGCAGATTTCTACTTTGTAGGGATTAATCACAGCTCCTTGTTTATTTTTAAAGTTGGAAAAAATAATTTAATTCATCTTCTAAAACAAACTCAACTAATATATCATCGAATGCTTCCCCTGGAGACAGGAAGAAAGATAAAAAATAATGATATTAATTGTACTTAAAACTATCACGCAAATTTCAAATTAATCTACATAATGAATCTTCAATTAAATTCGATTTTTTCAAATTTATTTCTTTCTTTATCTATTTATGTATATAGAGTAATTTTAATGAAAAGGTGGGTTCTATTTTCTTTTTATTAAAGGAATCTAAATTATTATTGCATTGATAATATCAAATGATTGAAAATTCACGCATAACATGATATATTTATATCTCGATAAATAAAAGGAAATAAAACTAATTTACGATAATGGAGTTTTATTTATTTATATTTATTTATTTGTTTTTTAACTTTTAATATAAAATCTTCTTAAAAGTGTATTAGACGTTGCACTTTACTTAAATAAATGAATAAATAAATAAATAAATAAATAAAAATAAATAAATAAATAAATAAATAAAGTACTTTTACTAATTATGGGAACAAGGGACGTTTAAATTAATATTATTTTTGTTTTACATTCTATTCCTTCTTAAATGATATACTACACTAAAATCAATCATTTTTATGCACATAGCATGTTTTAAAAGATAAAAAGGAATTTTAGACAGAGAAAAACTTCCTGCATGGGGAAAAAAGTACAAAATAATGCCCAGTTTCAAAATGCTCTTTGAGAAATCTAAATTATTTTAAATCTCTTGTTGTTGTAAAATGTGTTTCTTGTGTGTATCAGAAATATATTTATGCATTTAATTTTTTATATTTTATTGACAGAATCAGTTACAAAAAAAAAAAAAAAAAAACTTGAAAGTTTCCTGAAAACTTGTCGAGTAAATGAATCTAAATTTTCACAGTAAAAGGAATAATTTCTTGATTTCAAAATAAATTTGTGACAAATACACGGATTAAAAGTCATAGAAATTGTTAATGGTATGAACTGGATGAAATGGCCTTTTAAGTAACTAGTTATTCCCAAAAATTGAAACTCAAGAAAACTAATTAAATTTTTAAGATTTTGTAAAAACTTTTAAATAATGTTTAAGAAACGGCAGAATGATAGTATATTAAAAGTATTGTATAACTGCATCCCATAATAACAATCTAGGTGTTTTAAATTGTACCGATTTTGGCAAATTTTATCATCCCATGTTCTTTAAAAATTTTAAATAATGTCAATTCTTCCAACATATTATTAATTTAAAATTAATGCCTCAAATTTGTTTTCTTCTTGGAAACTGAACTGATATTTTTTCTACAGAAAATCCTTTAAACAAATAAATGAAAAACAAACAAATATTCTGTGTATAATTATTAATGAGGACTTAATTTTTATGTGATATAAAGTATTAAATACATTACTTTTAAAAGAAAAAAATGTTTAGAATGACACATAAATAAAACATCTTTTTGAAGTTCTAGAGTAAAATTCATAAATACGGAGATACAAAATATGATTCTGCTCACCCCATTTGATTTAATATCAAGTTTACAACGAAACCAGGGATGGAACACGGGCGCAGAATTCATACCACTATCAATATAAGAAAATTTTCTACCTTTTGAATCAACGATATTATAGGTGGAGAAATTTCTTAAACAGATTCCGGTATGAATTCTGCGCCCGTGTTCCATCCCTGCGAAACCCAAAACCAACTTGCTTCTTATATTCTTAGAATGAATTGAATTCCCACATATAGCAACTTTTTCGAATTTGTTTAGGGTGATATATAGGTCTTCTTTCTTTTATCACTATTTTATAAAAAGAGTTTTTTATAACAATTTTCTTTGATTAAATAAGGCAAAAACTAATATATACGTGTATACAGAGTTGAAAATGCTACGCGTTATCGGGGCCACTATTTTTATTTAAAAACAAAAAATACTAATTGTATTTTTACTTATTTATTTATTTATATTATTATTATTATTATTATTATTATTATTTTGATTTAATAGCATTGGATCTATCTTAAAAAATACTGGTACTAGGAGTTCCGTCTGAAATGAAACATTTTCACTCCTGATTGAATATCAGGCGTGCCAACGGTTTTAATTTATTCTGGAGCATTGTTAGTACCCGCCTTTTTTTTTTCTTTTCTTTTTTTTTTTTTTTTCCACATCACTTTTTTTAAAGAGTATTTTACTTATCTAATCGTAATTAGAGAAAATTACTCTACAAATTAAATAATGTGAATAAAAGGCGGGTGCGCTATCACTTTTCAGGAATAAATTAGAAATGTTGGTACGTCTGGTGCATTGTACTACTAAAAGAAAATAGAGTTTCACACTTTCCTGAAAAATTGGAGACACTTGCAGCTGCTAGGATTCATATTGTCCTTAATTTACATAACATTAGTTTTGAATATCAATTTTTATTATAAAATAACCCTATAATTTAAAAATAATTTTATGGTTACAGAATATCAGTGGAGGCGTCCTTGAACAAAATGGAGTGCTATGACTCTGAAAGTAATTATATTCTTTTTACATTAGATATTTACTACAAGGTAATTCCTTTAAAAAAAAATCCACCAAATTCATAGATTTTTAATGAAATATTTATTCCAACTCAAAAAGTGGTCAAATTTTTTTGTCATCCAAAATTACATATTAAATTTTTGTTGAGCAAAGATGAATGTATGGTGGTTATTTGAAATTCTCATTCAATTAAAAAGTTAGAAAATATTCTCTTACTTTCGCTTTTCGATTTACAAGAATACACAGTCATCCTTGGTAGTATTGTAATTAGAAATAAACTATTCCCTTAACATTTTGATTGGTTCTACAGAAAAATTTACTTCAGTGTCTCACAATCAATATAAATTAATCCAGCTTAAACTAACGGTTGAAAAGACCATTAGCTTGGCCTTGTTGTGAATTTTCATTAAGGATTTGTTTAAACAGCTTAATGTAACAATGACACGTAGGTGTTTTAGAAAATTTAAACGATCATTAACGCTTTACAAGACTTAGATCGATTGAGTTCTGTTGCATTTCGTTCTAGGAAATGCAATTTACAGAAAATGCATCTTGGAAATGTTAGAGGAGAAAATGTGAAATCGTTAAATTAGAATTATTATACTATTTTAAATGCAAAATGATTTCAGTTTTCTCTTCAAAAAGTAATATTCATTTTAGAACTTATAGTCATTTTAATAACATATGCAATTTAATTTATTTATAATTTTCGACATTTTCACTTTTTCAAATAACTATATAATGTATACTTTGGTATTCTTGATCATTAATTTTAAATTTTGGGTAGAAATTTAAATATATACAGTAGTGAAATATCTGAAGTCTAATAATAGTTTAATTATATAAATAAAGGCTATAATTTAATAAATCTTAGAGTAACAAAATTTTCGTAAACTATGTTTTCCTGTGATAATCTTCAGGTCAGACTACCTTTCTACCAGAAATTTTATTATACACATTAGGATGTCGGTGTAGACAGTTAAAATATAACTTTATCTCTCATTAAAATTTTTCGTGGAAAATCGGTTTATCAGACCTACGGATTACACACAGGAAAAGAAAAAAAAATTAAATATATATATATATATATATATATATATATATATATAACACCTTGCAGAAATGTTAGAAGATATGTCATTTTATGTAACAATTATTGTAAAAAAAAGAAAACGAGTACTTTTTACAAACATTATACTAGCTTATTAAAATTATTGAATAATATCACTACCAGTGAAGTTACTGAGAAAATATCTAAATTTTATTGGTAAAATGTTGAATATAACCCTAATACGCTGGTCTCATTAAACTGAGTTTTCTTTGCCACTAATTTTTCTAATAATTTTTGCCCTAAAATAAGCCTATACATTTAAAAAGAAGTTTATTGTTTGCAGTGGAATTCGTCCTGAAAACAGAATGAGTTATACATTAGCTAATGCATTAAAATTTTATTTGTATATATATATTTTTTTTTATGTTTAATACTCCTTTAAATTCAGTTTTATACAAAAATTTCAGAGTATAGGTTACTTGCACAGAAATTTATCAGTTATTTTTCAGTATTTTAAAAACAAATTCTGATCGAAAGTCCTACAACATACAAGCCACAACTTAGTAACATAAATTATTGAACGATAGTACTAACAATAAAGCGACTGCAAAAATATAAAATTTTGGCTGTCATAAAGCGTTGAATATAAAACAATGTTTTATAAATTTTATTTTATTATTATTATTTTTCGCTAGACACTCTTTTAAATTCATTGATTATATATATATATATATATATATATATATATGAATTATTCAATTACCATGTATAAGCAATGATATTTAACCCTTTATTTGACCAGGTGTGTTTGAATTACAGATTTTTTATTTATTTTCTTACCGGTGATTGCGAATTGTAATTTGCATTATAATTAATTGTTGAAACTTACTAGAAAAATAGCGACAATATTGTAGTTAAGAAATTCTGGTTAAAAAAATGTAACACAAATACCCCTGTTTGGCACTGTTGCTTAGAAGCGATATCTGTTTTCATTGGTTCATAAGCAATATCTACAACTCCAAATAATTATTATTTGTATTTACTTGTTGCTGTTTTTCAACATCAAGTTATAATGTAGCCAGCAGATGTCTTATTTTGATCGGTTGCCGCAAGATGGCAGTATATATGCAGGTCTTCGAGACAATTTCTTACAATTTGCCATATAAAGATTAAGGTATATTCATTGTAAAATTTTGAAATGATGGAATATATTTCAATATTTTTAACACACTGTTTGTGAAATTCAATATAGTTTAAAAACAGTCCACTTTCATTTATTTTCATGTTCATTAACTTATTTACATATTTTGTTTCCCCTCTAAACAAATTTTTATATTTATAATTGCACAAATGAAGATTTTTTTTTTCAGTAAATATATTAAACATTCTTTATCCTATTGTAATATTTCTACACATTTGCTCGCATAAGGAAGTATCTTACTAAAAGTTTTTATATAAAATTTGTATCCTATATTCATTATAATTATTGTATATAAATCGTAAATATAATAAAGTTTACGGTAAGTTTCGCATGTAAAACATATTTTAATGTATTTTCTGTTATTTATGTCTATTAATGTTATTTTCTGTCTATTAATGTAACACACACACACATACATACATAGTTGCAATTTTTCTGGTTTTCCTAAAAAAATTATTATGACTGACTTTTAACGACAAATTTTTGTAACAGTTTTCTACTAATTCTCTACGAATAACTGCATTATGAAATACTATTAGAAAATAGTTGTTATTCTTTAAATTAAACCTAAAAGTTGGTAGCTATGTATAGTTTTATTGTTATTCTTCTTCTTCTTCTTCTTCTTTTTTTTTTTTTTTTGGCAGAACCTGGCAGATCTCTAAAAAAGTTTTTTTTATTCAATACTAATATCTACGGTAGCAATTACGTATTGGGCTTATGCAAGAGTTCTCAGTGCAAAAATTTAGCTTTCTGTTTAATGCATTAGAGATTTCTTAGGTTTTCGCTGCATTAAGGATATCTTGTAATATTCGATATGATTTGAAAACGTGCATTCAGAAATATTCATATGATCCTGAACACAAACAGAATATTTAATAAGATCGTTTAAAAAATCAAAATGTTAATAAATATGATTTGTAATCAATATTAATTACAAAAACTGTTTGCCGAATTGTTATTTTTAATCAATATCTGTACAGGTTTCTTACAACCTTGCCTATTTTTAAGGATTCTTCTATTACTCTGTTTTTAAAATAAACTTCTTCATGAAGATTAGATTTATTTTATACAAAAATGTTTATTTAAATTTAGTGGTATACAAAATAAAGGGCCGTCGAAATGCTATTATTGTTTAACTTTTATTTATTTTTACTTTCTCTTACCCATAAGGTAGAGAAAGGATTGTTTTTGGGTCAAATTTTCGAACGCGAGATTTTGTTATATTTACACGTTTTGAGAACCCCTGAATACGAAAATGATGTTTTTAGCAAATGGTCTGTGTGTATGTCTGTGTATCTGTGTGTGTGTGCGTGTCTGTCTGTTATCAGCATATCTCAAAAACAAATTATGGCAGAAAGTTCAAACTCGGTATTCTAAATGTGTATCATATAGGGATGCTACAGTAAGCTTTTTCTTAAGATCAAGCAAATGGTTCGTGTACAGGGACAATCAAGAGAATTCTAATACATTACGTCTATGGGGGAAATTGCAGGAAAGTAGAGTTTAACGTCTATAGACTGCACTAAATGAAATAAAATGAATATATATTTTTTGTAATAGAGATAGTTAACTGGGAAAACATTTTTTGTGTATGTAGGAGCCTCGCCTCCCCCCCCCCCCTGGGTGGGAAGTCCCCCCTCGAGGGGAGTAAATTTTCATGATGGGTATCTTTCAAAAGAGCTCGCGAATACCTTTAAAACGAATGGTTGAACCATCCATCTGCAATAATTTAAAGCAAAGTTATCGATTTTTTTTTTTTTTTTTTTTTAACTTTTAACGAAAAAAAAAAACCTAGAAAAAAAATCGTTTTTTTTTTTTTTTTTTTTTTTTTTTTTAATATTGAGAATAAAATGGACTTCTTTTGGATATTTGGTGTTATACTACTTCTCTAATATGGAAATCGTCTGCCTTATCATAATACATAATTTTTTTAAATAATAATTTTAATAATTTTTTTTAAGAGAATTATTTTTTAATAACCGATTTAAATTCTATATAAATGTAGGTGCATTAATGAAACAGGGGGTTGAGGGGGCGGCAGCCCCCCTCACACAGAACTAATTATCATATAAAACTCTTCAGAAGCCTAATATGAATTGTTTAACATAGGTTTACATAACAGTACTCGTTATCTTACCTATTAATCTGCAACCTGTATTTATAGTATTAAATTTCAGGGTAAGAGAAAGTCGTGTGAGTGACACACCAGATTATTTCTCTTTCTTTAGTCATCTATAGAAATAGTTGGTTTAGGCATCGAACACTGGTTATAACAATTTCTAAAGATATGAACAGAAAAGGAAAATAGCATAAAAAAGTTCTTAATGAATTCACTACTGCTACGGTTACCTGAATTATACAAAAATAATCATAGAAATTTATAAAATTTGATTTTAGAATTGTGTCAAGGTTTCTCTTAATGTTATTTATTTTTAAGTTATACATTTTTTTTTTTCACAAATAATTGGTGTGTTACATAAATTGCAGAAGTGTTTTTGTAAGTAGTATGTAACTATATTATGAGAATGCATTTATTTGAATAGAAATTTTAGCACACTAAAAAACAATAAATAGATAAATAAATAAATAAATAAAAATATCTCTCTAAAAGTTTTAGCGCTCTAAAAAATTTATTCCCTTCAATATTGAATTAATTTTTATTATGTCACACCTCAAGAGTGTGTTTTTTAATTTCTTGGGCATATGTGCTTCTAACTTTGTAGTTTTTTTTAAATCGTTGCAGAGTACTATGAGGAATTTTTATTCATTTATTTACTAGCCTGTAGAGAATGGTTGCCGTAGAACATCTTTAGAGCATTTGATCTCCTTCCTTAGAATTCCCAAGCATGTCATGTTTCGTGGCTGTGAATATTCCGACAATGAGATCACACACCGCACCCAACAACGTAGCAACTTTTGAAATGGTTTTAAAAAATATTTGAAAATATTTAAAAATAGCTTTGGTGGGTAACCAAATCCATAGCGGTTAGAAGTAGTGAGTTGAGCTTTTATAATAGAGCGTATACTGAAGTACAACGAGCGCACGACGTGTACACACATCTTGACTACTGAACTGGTTAATAATAACCATAAATTTCATCACGATTCAATTTAAGTACAACAAAAGATTTATGAATCAAAATCATAAGCATATTTTTTCACTGATTAAAAATGTTAAAGAGACACTTGCTATATAATGTACACTGTGAAAAAAAAAAAATGTAAAATTACGGTATTTGATCGTGTAATTTTAGGGGAAATGACCATTTTGCAAGCTAAACGGTCATAATCCGTAAATTAATGTTTTGAAAGTATAATTTAGGAATTGACCCGTATAATTTTACGGGATATGACCATTTTGCTAGTTAAACGGTCGTAGCCCGTAAATTGGTGTCATGAAAGTATAATTGTGGAATACTGGAATTTTTTTACTGACAAAAGCTGTTAATCTACCAAAATTGTTCAAATTCGCCATCAAACTGTATTTTTATGGTCATATCTCTTCAAATGTAAAGAGTTAGCTTTTCAGTAATGTCATAAAAGAAGCACTTCACATTTGCAGTGTTGCCAAATTGGAACTTTTTTTTATTTTTATTCAACTCTCACGAATGATTTTGAGAAGTGATATATGCAGAGCTGCCAACCTAATCCGGTAAATTGTTAATACCGCCCCTTTTTCTACACCACTTAATTTTTAGAGTAATTCTCTTCAAATATATTTACGATGAATTAAGAAAACAAATACTCTAAATATATATTGGTGTAGAAAAAGGGGCGTTACAAACAATTTGCCGGATTAGGTTGGCAGCTCTGTATATGATATACGTAACAGACGGCAACTGTTACGTTAAAATTTGTTGGTGGAAATTGAATAAAAAAAGCCTCAATCAGGCAACACTGTGTATAAGGTTTGTTTTACGTCATTTTACGATAAATTTGAAATTAAATAGTGTGAGAAGCCCTTATCTTTTTAAACCATGAGTAACTGCAAAGTTGTAATTCAGGGGAATTTCTACGGTTTAGCTGAAAACAAAAAATTAACAAACAGAAATAAAATAATTAATCATTAAGTAAAATAAAAAGATATGAAAAATATTTCCATAAAGCATTTTACAATGCTTTCAGTTATTCTTGACAGATTATGTTGTATATCTATATTTATCTGCCTATCTCTATCTACACTGGTTCTCATAATTATAAGGGCACACGTTTTTCTATAGTAACAAAACACTGAACACTATTATTTAAACAAATATATTTTTTATTAATTTGAATTTCATTAACAGACTATATTTAAAATGTTTTATCGTTTTTCTATCTTAAAAAACTTTAAATACGGGCAAAAAGATGATTTTTCAGGTGTTCACAATTATAAGGACAGGTCGAATCTTAGTAATTTTTTTTCAGTTATTCTTTGAATTAATATTTTATGGGTCTCTTTTTAGGGTGAAACAATCAGACATTCTCTCTGGTATATATATATATATATATATATATATATGCATTTTTTTTTTGTTTAGTTTTCAGTTTCAATACCATTTCATACATAATAGATAATATTCAGAATACATTTAAACCATTTAAAATTGCTTTCCACTTGCATGCACTTTTGTTATATGATAAGTTAAGGTTTTTTCAACTTTTAAGCCACGGGAAAGACAATAATACTGAAGTTTCTTTCTTCAAACTAGTTCCTATTGAGCGGAAGGCCCGGGATCGATTCCCGGCTCTGGTATTTTTCACATAGCTGGTAAAAATCAGCCTTCTAATCCATTTCTATCATAAATTTATTTCCTATTGCTCTAGAAGTAGAGCAAAAATGTAAGTCTTGTTGAAAAAATTATTATTACCCCCCCCCCCCCCCCAAAAAAAAAAAAAAAAATTCTAACAATAATCTGAGAATTCCACGTTTAAATTTGCGGATATTCTCTTGATGTTTATAATAATAGAAAAAATTACTAAATTCATTCTGCCTTCAGTAGAAAAAACTCCCGAGATCACCATAAATCAACCTTTAAAATGCCCGATTCATATCTGTCTTTAAAAAATCTGCTCTGTCTTTCGCTATCTTCACATCGTTCCAGTAACTATTAAAACCATTTGGTTAATCAAGAATGAAATGTTTTTCATCCGAATATGCAACATTTTACCATTTCATATTGTCTTTATTCAACTTTAACACAGATGTTCTTTCCCCCATTAAATGCTTATTGATTAATATAGGTTTTTTTATTCATTTTAACATATTATTAATTATTTTAAACATGCATAAATGTGGACCCCAGCCTTTCGTTAAAAATTAAGAGCAAATTCAGCAGCAGTCATTATGAGTAGAAGAGTAAGAGGATTTTATGAGTCTTCGATCTCTGTAAAACAACTCTGATTTTACACCAGATCTTTCTTCTAACGAACCAGCAGTTCAACGTTTGATCACATTTCCTTCAGCAATTTTAGATCTTCGAATTTCATTAGAAATTCGGCAGATTGAAATTATCCTTCCTCTTAAAAAACACATTATTATACTTCACTACATGATCGTTTTTTTTTTTCGAGGAATTATCAGTAATGTCCGCCCAAGAAAAATTGAAAGCTTATATATGAATTAATCTAGCCCGGTAGTTAACAAATACGCATGTCAGCTGTAATTTATCAGCTAGTAAGTTAAATAAAACGAAAAAATCTTGATTGTCCCTATAATTATGAACATCTAAAAACGTGGAAAAAAAATAGTTTGCATTATTTTTTATTAATTTTGTTTCATATTGAAAAAATTATAGCAGTTTTGGTTTTTAGAATACTAAATATATTAAGTGCACTTAGTGTAATTTTGTTACAATCATTTTTACATTAGTTATTTCAAAACATAAAGTGTCCTAATATGAGAAGGAGTGTATATTTTCACACACATAGAAACATGTATATATGTATGTATGTATGTATATATATATATATATATCTTTACATTGCAACCTTATCTTGCAATAGTTATATTTTAGAGCTGTTACTAAATAATACCAAAGTAAATATTAAATAAAAAAGAAGTTACTTCATTAATTAATTGTATTATTGTATAAAAAAATTATCTCTTTGAAAAATTAAATATAAAAAGTTATTGTGAAATTTAATACTTCGTTACTAATATTAAGTACAATACAAATCATAAATTATGAAGATTTTATTGCGCTACTGACAGTTAATTTAAAGTGTAACGCTTTTATGATAATACTTATTCAAAGGAAGTCAGAGAAATGACAATATAAATAGAATTTAAATTAAGAGGAATTTCTGTGCGTTTTTCGTAGCGAGAAAGCTTATTTTTAATAAGAAAACGGCATATATTTCGAGGATCTATCAGTTTCAAATTATATACAGGACATAAACTGCTTATAGCTTTAAGAAATATTTATTCAAAATTATCAAAATTACCTGTTGGTTTGATGCAAAAGTACGTTACGTTTCATATTTTAAAAATAATAAGAAATATTTATTTAGATAAAATTACATTTAATCTATATTGTGCGTACTCTTTCATCTGATCACTTTCACTATCTTTTTGGTCGCTGCGAAATCTAATCGTATAGAATTCTCATTAAAGATTGATAAAAGGATTTTTCAAGTGCATTTTTTTCTTTTAATCTACATTTTAAAACAATCTAAATAAATGACAATGTAAATGTTGCACGTTCGGAAATGTACAGTGAAGAGTGTGCAGTGAAGAGTTAACTGCTGTGACTGAAATTTTTGCATACCTACGTCATACTTTCCAACATCCTCATTAATATTCCGTAGTATTGTTAGCCCCGTCTTCTTTTTCCCACCAGTATATATATATATATATATATATATATATATATATATTTAAAGTATATTTTCTCTCTTATTAAATCATAATTTCATTTGGAGAATGTTACTCTAAAAATTTACTGGTGTGAAAAAAAAAAAAAAAAAAAGAGGCGAGACTAATGACACTACGGAATATTAATGAGGATGTTGGCATATATGTATGTATGTTTCTGTTAGAGCGCGCGGTCAGATTACGAATAACAATTTAACTGAAATATAAAAGATGTTTGTTTACGAATAGTTTTACACTACATACTTGTCAACTTATTAATTAATATTCCGTAGTATTGTTAGCCCTGCCTTCTCTTTCACACCAGTATTTTTTTTAAGTATTTTTCTCCTTATTTAATCGTATTTGGGTTTGTAGAATATTACTCTAAAAATTTACTGGTGTGAAAAAAGGGCGGGACTAACAACACTGCGGAATATTAATTAGGATGTTGGCAAGTATGACTCTACTTAATTTCATTTACAAAAATACTTTTAAAACACTAGAAAGTTTTTGAGAAATAAAGTTACAGAAATTCCACTATATGAACGCAGTAAAAGAACGAAAATGATATAGAGGAAGCGGACTTATAAAATACTATAACATCTTAGAAATGAATACACAAAATTGTATTAGTATTGTGTATATTTCTTGATATTATATACGTAAAAATACTATATTAAATAAGTAAATCAGTAAGCGAAATATAAATAAAGATTAAGATACTTTTATGAAGAGTTAAACCTACCAGATTTTATACATTTAAATTCTTAGTAAATATGTAAAAACATTTCAGTTTCATTCTAAAATTTAAGCATTTTGAGATGGTAATGAACGTATCATTTACAAGTTAAATCAGTTATTTTACTTAAAATTACATTAAGAGTTGACTATTGAAACTTCTGTTCTACCTTACAACATTACAGTATGTTCAGAAATTATAAATGGTATCATAAATATAAAATTTATTTTAAATTGTTTTTCCGAAAGTAAATAGCTTTAAGTAACAAACCAATTATTTTACTTATAATCATATTAAAAACTGCACATTGAAACTTATTTTCTATCTTACAATATTATAGTAGGCTCAGAATTCATAATAAGTGTCTTAATATTAAATTAAAAAAAAATTACTTTTGTCAAAATACACAACTGTAAGAAGCAGAACATTTTTTCAAACCTATAAATTTTTTTTTCAATTTTTTTTTTCTATGAAACTTAACCCCTACAATATAAATATATGTATTTTCAACTTGAAGCAAAGAAGTTAGGTTAAGTTCTTGAAGGGTGGACAAAAGTTTAGAATATGTATGTATCTCGCTTATAAGTGGTGTTAATTTCGCTAACCAGCAAAATATCGATTCCAGATTTTTGTCCACCCTTCACGAACTCAATCTAATTGTTTCTTCACCAAGCGAGAGAGAGATATACACATTCTAAACTTTTGTTCACCCTTCAAGAACTCAATCTTACTATTTCTCCACCAAGCGAGATACACATTCTAAACTTTTGTCCATCCTTCAAGAACTTATCCTAACTCCCTTGCTTCAACTGTGATGTCAACTTGACACAATAATCCTTTGTAAAATTTCAGCCTTTCTATGAACTCTGTAAGGCACCATGCACATTTTAAATTGATCAAATTAATCAATTCACTTGGTCGTACATAACACGTAAAAATACTACAATTTTCACTACTAAACAGTCGTAGTTTCCTGCTTTCGAAATAAATATACTTTAAATTTTCTTAAATGGACAACAAATATTTTCAAATTTTCTAGATTTCTCAAACATATAAAGTATTTAATCTAAAGATATAAAAAGAAAGACATAAAATATAACATGCAACTTCAAATTACAAGAAGCAATCTAAAATATTTTTATTATTTTTTACATTTTTTAAGAATATTTACTCAAATATTCAAAACTGCACATTATTTAGAGTACGTAGATGTCATAAACACAGAGATGCCAACACTTTAATTCATCCTGGAGAATTGTTAGTACCGTCTTTTTTTCACACCACTTTTCTTGAATGTTATTTATCTTCCTATTTAATCCTAATTACATATTGGAAAAAACTTCACTACAAATAAAAGGGTGCGTAAAAAAGGGAAGATTCTAACAGTGCTCCAGAATAAATTAAAGTGTCGGTATGTCTGTTCACATAGCTGTCAATTATTTGGATTAAAAAAAAAAAAATCCTTTTCAAAGATTTTTTTTTTTTTTTTCAGTATTTTTCAATGACTGAACAAATTCAAAATAACTTTTCAAAAATGATGATGGTAATTCCTTGGAAAAAAAAGAAAGAACATTGAATCAGTTGACAGCTATGAATAAATTATCAAAATCAATTAAATAATTCTTTTCTATTGCCTATTTTTCCCGGACCATAAGCATAGGGAAATCAGAATTAAGTTTTAATTTGAATAATTAATCAAAGAAAAAATCACAGCCATATATGTATGAAAATTATTTTATTTTGCAGTAAAATGTATCATTATATGTATGTGTATTTTTAATATTTATGATCTGTAAAACTTTGTCTAATAACGCAGAATCTGGTACTGCTTAATATTGAAAATTTAAAATGTTATATTTTCTTTATTTATTAACGATATCTGCGGGTAATTTTTATTTTAACAATTTTCAATTCAGTACTAAATGCAATAAATTATTATAAAAATAATTTAACTGGTCATTTAACTGCGATAATTTAATTAATCTCTATTATTTGCACACAAATTTCCATATGCATTTTTCCTCGTTCGAAGCATTATTTTTTTCCATTTCCTTTTTGTAGCCAATGTGAATCAGGTGCGTTTTATAATGCTTCATAAAATTATTAACATTGCATAGTCTCATTACTTAATGGCTGTTCATCTATACATAAATTACATTAAGAAAAATCAGACTATTATTATTTTACTTTAGAAAAAATCACTTTTCAATAAGATTTTTCAGGGAATCATTACATTATTTTTTTAAGTTCTTATAATTATCTCAATTTTAATATCTTGGATAGAACTATTTTTCATACCTGATAAAATTCTAAGTAGTATTCCTTAGTGCTGTTATTACTCGCCTTTTTCATCGCACCAATCATTTTTCAGAGTATTTTTCTTTTTATTTAATAGTAGTTTCATTTGGAGAAAATTTCTCCAAAACTAAAGGGGAGTGGAAAAAGGGGTGGGTGCTAATAAAACTACGGAAAATTAATTAGGATTTTGGCAGGTATGTACTTTTGTTGGATGAAAAAAAACTAATTCAGTAAAAGATCGTTTTAACAAAAACTATAAAATATTCAATGTCTTAAAAAGCAGTTTGTAGCGATGTCCCCCAACGTTGCTGAAAGAGTTTCTGTTGTACACAGACTAGTAACATTTTTTTTTTATTATTGTAAACAGGGTCTGTCTCAAACTGGGAAAAATTAACACGGACCACCTAAATCTATACTTTAGCATTGGTAGAACATGCCTTTAGCGACACCACTTTCTTTGTACAGTAACTTTCTAAAATATGTAATTACGGCTAAATAACAAGAAAAGTACTCTACAATAAAGGTTGTATGAAACAAAGGCGGGTACAAAAAATGCAGTGGAATGAGTTTAAAAAGTTCGTATCGCTGCCAATATAACATTTTTTAGCAATAATTTTTGACCAATTTATTAACAAATGTTTGTGCCTTAATTAGAAAAATATTAGATTTTAAGAACTTGAGTTATGCAAGAACAAAAAGATATTATTTTTGAAAAATAGTTATTTTGTAATTTGATGAATTTTTGTTAATTTTACGTAAAAAATGTTGTTATTAATTTATTGTGACAATGCCCACGGCCTTAATCAGGCCCTGATTATAAAGCCCAATAAAAAATCAATTTTCGAATGCAAGTTTCTTAAAAGTAATACAAAATTAATATTTTTTGAGTATCGTATATTATTATATAATGTGAATATTTAAAAATTAATTAATAAATAGAAATTCATCCATAAATCTTTACAATACTTAATTACAAACACGAGTTTTTTATACTTTTCTTCATGCAACAAAAAATACCATGTAAAATTTTTTTTTATTAGCAATTAGAATATTTTTACTACTTCATAAAAGAAAATAAAGAAATAATAATTGGCGAAAATAATTATTACAATAAACGGAACAAATTGATAATCACGCAAATTAATGTAAATTATTTGCTTTGTAAGAAAAAATGTAAACTATCACCTTTCATAACGCAAATCATAAAATAATAAAATAAAGAGCTCCCCATACATACGTATGATCCGTTAAATATCTCTAGGGAAGCTGTTTCGCAACACCTCGTAAATAATGAATGAAAACCTTTGACTTGCATTTTAATTCCTGGAGCGTAGATCTTTAGCAAATTCAGCTGAAAGAATCTATTGTTTTAACGATACACTCCGTAAACGTCGCGTGAATACAAATTGTTTCCGGAAGTACCATTGATAACGCAAAGGAAAATTTCGAGTTTCAAGGCTTGTTTCTGTGTTGTCACACACTACGGTAGCTACATACAAAATGAAACCCTCATTTTAGAAAACTGAACATTATTGTTGAAAAACTTAGGTATGCATGCTAACAGAATAAAAAGATATATTGCGTGATATGGGTTTCAAATGAAGTTTTAGATAATGCTACATAAAAAAAACTGTGAGCATAACATGATATGTAAAAAGCAAGATTGTATCTTCTTTTGTGTCGATACATGAAATTTTTTAAAACAATGAAGTAACTATAAAAACTGTAACGAATATATCTGATAATAATAAATAACTTTGTATATTTTATAGTGGTATATTTTTTATTAGTTGAAAATTGGCGTTATTTTGTAATATTAAAATAGAATTGAATATGTATTTCAACATTTTTACTTTACAGAAACAAATCATTAAATTACTGGTTTTGAATATGTGAGGGAAGATTTTTCTTTTTTATATTACCAATTTTATTATTATTATTATTATTATTATTATTATTATTATTATTGTTATTGTTATTATAAAAATACGCAAATTTCTTATGTTAATTTGTCTATATGTATTGTAATATTTTCATCGTTTCCCGGAAGCAAATTGAATTTGGTCTAGTGGAGAGGTTCACAAACTTCTTGAAGCCAGACGCATTTAAAATCTTACAAAAAAGCGTGGTCACTCGATATAGAAATTTCTGAGAAATATGTTATGATACTTTATATATTGGAAAGGAAATTCTCATTTCCGAGTCAATGCGTCAATATATAGAAAAATTCTTCTCTTATTACATTTAACTGTGGTGAGGGCTAATTCACACAAGTATATGGTGTTTAAAATAAATTTCATTGCGTTTCCAAGCAGGCTGAGGTTTTGATTTCTAAATGACAGTTAACTTTATAAATTTCAAGAGTAGGATTGTTCAATATAGCAGACTTTTTTGGGAAATCTGTGGATATTTATTTCAGTGCATTTATCTTAAAATAAGTATTAGGCACATAACACCATTTACAACACTTTCAAAATAAGTAATACACGCGACAAGAATTAATATTTGTATTTTGCCAGAAAAATCGCTTTTAATTAACATAATTTTGTACCGATAAAATGAGCGATGTATCAGTAATGAAATGATAATATTATGTATTTAATGTGTGGGCATACATTTCTCTGGAATACCACAGGCATACCCAGACCTTCTAAGGTGTACCAGTGTACTCTGGAATACCCTTTGAGAGCCACTGACTCTAGTGCAATATTTAAAATATTAGTATAAACAAAATGTGAAAAATATGTAAATAAAAGGAATTTTTGTAGTCAGTTTCTATTATACCGAACAATTCGATGTATACCATTAAAAGAGCATAATCGCAAGGAGGTCTTAATTATGAAAATGTTTACTTTGAATCCAGTTATACTATTAGAGACTAATTTGCAATTTAGTAACAAAAAATAAATCAATAAGTAAATAAATAAGATTGTGGATTAAAGATTATTTTTTTTGAAATTTAAAATTTGATTATTTTTAGAATTAAATTGAAATAATCTCTGTAATTAGTTTGGAGAATATTTTTTTAAGAAAAATTTTAGTTGTACATCTCTTTATACAAACAATATTTGAAAGAATAAAAATTTCTAAATCCCTAACGCAAAGTTTCTTAAGAAAACATTGATGTCTCTTAGCACAATAATAAAGAAATAATATTTATCTTTTGCCATGGCTGTTTACTTAACATATTTCTTGTCTCCATATATGACTGTAAAGATCCATTGGGAAGAAACGGTTTATTTTCTTAATTGTTAGCACTTCTTACAATTTATTATTAGAAAACTCAACGTGAAACTCTATTAACGGTTAAAAAAATTTTTTTGAAATAACTTATTTTAATACATTTAAATGAATACTAATGAAAACAAAATTAAGCACTTTCAAAACGCATTTAAAAGAATAACAATAGCTGTTTCGTTAAAAAAAAAAAAAAACTTATGTGCTTACCCGTGGTCAGTAAAGGTCTATATTTTCCAAAGAGCCTTCAATCGGCATAGCTGCCAAGCGTTCCGTATTTTAGGTACTGGTACTTTATAAAAAAAGAAAATCTTCAAAATTTTTTGTAGAAGTTTTCTAAAATTATATACCATAAATCCTTCTACTAAAATTCTAATTTTCTATCTGGTAGCTTAATGGTTAGTACTCTGGATTTCAGCTGCGAGGTTTGAATCCCGATTCAAGCATTTATGTTCGTAGTGGTTGAAAATTCCCAAAGTCACTGGTCGAGGTCTAATGAGCCGAACGCGCATAAAAAAACGGTACAGCGACATCCCAAACTAAGCTAAACCAAATTACTCACCACTAATTTTAAACAGCAATTTATGATTTAAAATAGGACTGTAAATTTTAAGAAATGTTTACTGTTTGTAAATACTAATGGAGGATTCGGAAGAAAAAGGAGAGTCAGTACGAACTCTGTTATCAGAAACGTAACAATAGCCATAATATCGGGCGTCATATTATAAATTAGCAAAAGGATAAATTTCGAAATTTATTTAATTTAAGGTTAGTCAAGCGCATTATTAATTTATTGTTGCTTTAATAATAATAATAAGGAAATTGAAAGGGACGATTTCACATTATGTCTAATATAACTTCACATTACATTCATATGTCTTTTCATTCATGTAAATATAATTTTCTAATATAAAGTTTCAATCCTTCTATACGAGGATATTTAACCACAGAAGAAAAAATTTTGGAAATAATTTACTGCTGTTTTTTTTTTCCCTCTATTTCACGTTATTTTTTTATAACAACGAATTCACTTTCTTTTCGTAAAATTTAATTTATGATCAGATTAAAAAATAATAATAATAATATTGATCGATAGTTATATTTGACATAGTTCAATGAGAAATTTCATTTACAAGAAAACTGCATTCGAAATTCGAGAAAATAATAGTACAGTTGCAAAGACTGGATAGTAAAACCTGAAGAAAAAACATATTGAGTACCATCAGTGATATTCTGAGAAATCAGCGGTTGTTTAAATTATATTTAAAGAGATTTTTATCAAATAGTTAACATGCCAAAATACATAATATTCCACAAAAGGTGTCAATGCTTTATTTTAAGAGTAATCGAATACATTTATTGGCTCTGGGTCTTGAAAGTGACATGCATTGTCAGAAAAATAGCAAAATTCATGTTTAAGCATTTTGAATGAATTAACAGGAAAAAAGAAGCCTTAAATTATTATTCCTATTTGAAGCAGTAAAAATGATGTATATGTATACTCCTAAAAACAAATCATGTACAAAAAAAATCTGAACTTACTTTCGTACATGATTTTAACCTGATACATCCAATGGATGAATCAGATGTTGTCATTTATGCCGTAATTTTGTTGTCAAGTATAAGACATGGCAACATTCTAATTTAGAAGCACTGTTAGTACCTGCCTTTTATCCACACAACTTTATTTGTAGAATAATTTTCACTAACGTGTAATTTCAATTAATTAAGAAGAAAAATACTCTTCAAAAAAGTGCTATTAAAAAAAAAAAAATAGTGTACTAACACTGATTCAGAATAAATTAGAAATTTTGGCATATCTAAATTATTATCTACAAAATATTTTAAAAGAGAATTTTTATACTTTATTTAATTGATAGAAATAATTATTATTTCTGTAATAGAAAAAATGTGTGCATTAAACTCTGTTTAAGACATACTCACATTGCATAAGTATAGATTTTACAGTGATATTAACTTCTATTAATAAAGGAAATATTTATGTATCAGTATTTATTTTCCATGTTGTTAACCAATTAATACTAACATAGCAGGAATGAAAAATGCAACAACATATATTAAAGGGGAAAAATGCTTTCTGTCTGATTTGTTTATTGATATTTATGCCTTATTTGCTTCCTTGTGTATAAACAGATTTTATTACATACAATAAATTTCAAAATTTCAAATTTCATATATCATTAGTTCGAAGAGTACGTAAGTGGCGTAACAAAAATTATTGTTTTTATTTGATATTTAATGGGTTTTTTCTCTTTATCATGCGCAAAATGTTTCTGATACAGAATTACTGTTTATTACTTGCTTAAATTTCCTATATTTGACATTTTAATTTATTCCGAGAATATTTAATGATGCAAACGAGCATTTTTGAAATAAATGCACTGATAAATTATAAATATTTAATAATCGAAATAAAGATAGTGCAATTTTATGATGCTTTTATATATCGGAGACCATTATTAGAGATAAATATTTAATTTTGTCATACATTTTCTGTACTTTTACGAGTTTAGTTTATTCATAAAATTTTATAATGCAACATATGGGGACACACTACTGCCGGATATTAAAAATTATAACGAGATTAAATATGAGCAGAAATTTAAAAAGTAAAGTTTAAAAAACTATTAAAAAGTACTTTAATTTTTTACCTTAAAGTATGATCAATAAAAACTATAAATATCAGCATTGCAATAAAAATAAATTTCTATTTTGTAATCTTATTTAACCATGTTTCTAAAGCTTAAAAGTAATACGATAAAATAATGGTAATCAAAATACTTAGTACTTCTCACGTATGTAATAACATATGCATTATTTGGTTTTAAATTCATTAAAATATATCACATGTCTAAAATTATATGAGAATTTCTTATATAATACACGTTTCCTAAATGAATCGAAATTATGAGATATTAAATGAAACAAAAAAAAAAAAAAAAAAAAAAGTCCTTTTTTTTCCCTGATATGAAAAATTAAAACAGTTATAAAGTTTATTCAGTTTTATTTCATAATAAAGCATTATTGGTCAGACAATCTTAAAATTCCTCAGTATAAAGGGTTTATCATTCTATGCGTAACAAATAAGAAAGTTAAGAACAAATCTTAATCTGGGAGGGAATACGCCAAATGAATCTTTTTTTTCAATATATGTTTATCAAAACATTAAAATGATTTAAATGCAAACTGAAAAATACACCATTGCATAGTTAAACTTTCTTTTATTTTTCTTTTTTATATCAAACTTAAAGCAGAGAAAAAAAAAATATTTTCATTTCTAAAAAAAAAAAAAAAAAAAAAAGAATGAAGAACAAAAAATCAGTTTAAAATTGAAACGTATACCGAAATGCGTTTGTGTCCTGTCAAAATATCCAGATACTATCAAATGTTTCGACTGAAAAGAATTGTTTTTAGATTTAAACTAAGTCTTATTTAAAAGACTGGATGCCCAGAATGTTTCTTCGAAAACTAAAACAGCAAAATCTGCTTACGTACGCTGCTCTACAAATTCCAGATAGTTTTTCTTATCTGAAATTTTACGAAGAATAGCACTAGACAAAAAAAAAAAAAAAAAAAAAAAAAAAAAAACTCGTTTCTTACTTTTGTACGAAATGCGATTGCTCTGCATTTCGCAAAACAAACTTTGTTCTGACTAAAACATTTTTTAATGATTTTAACAAAATACAAATAAAAAGAAACATTTTTATATGTTTCCACTAAACAAAATATGACATACTTCTAATTTCTAAGAATCAAAAAATGTAATGTCATATCAAAAATACGAAACTTGGAAATTAATAAATTTTAGATAAAATTAGAAGCCCGTGCCAAATTTGAAATTATATAATCATAGCTGCCAACTTTTAAGCTTTTTGGCTATCAGAAATTTTTAATCTTTTTTTTTTTTTTTTTTTTTTTTTTTTTTTTTACAAATATGTCTAATAACTCATTTATCAAATAAAATAAAAAACCTCTATCCAGTTAAAGTGGTATTAAACAAGAGTAAACATTGAAAGCTGTGATATAAGGTAATGTACATTTAATTTAATACTAGCAGGCTTTGCCCTCTTCGCTGGCCACTAAATTTAAAGGAAACTCTTTTCTATATAGCTTTATAAAAATAAAATAAAACAAATTACTGAAATTGTTCAAAAGTTCGCTCCAGGTCCCTGCTGCATTCGGCAGCGATTTGGTCATCCCCTGCAACTCGGGCGCTTGTCCCTATTACCTGCGACAATAGTTTACCAATGAGCTTCCATTTAGGTGCTTATTATATAACAGTTTCGAAATAGATAGTATCGAAAAAATTGGAGTTTCCCTTTTATATTTGAATCCCAGTTACATGTGAACAACACTATACGTGTTGTTCACATGTAACTCGGACTGGACTCAAATGTAACTGGGTTTAGACAACATAATATTTGCTTTTACGTTATTTCATATGTTTATTTTGTTTATCCAATCAACCATTAAATGACAGCAATTTCACGCCAAATTTTACAATATGCTGTAAACGGCTACGTCTGTCCCATGAGACAATTAATTTTTTGTGTTTATATATAATTCATCGGTTGTAAACCTGATAGTACAGCCTTAATATAGTTCTCTTTGGCGGCTTTTGAATTTTTGTCACCATTTTAGACTTAATGCATTGTAACAATAAGACTTAATACCTTGTAACAATATGCTATGAGCGCTATTTCTGCCATTCTTTAGACAACTAATCTTTTTATGGTTATATATATTTCCCATTAAACATATTTTTATTTATTTATTTAAATATTAATTTGAATTTTTTCAAATATTTCTGTTCGACAGCGTGCAAGTGCAGTAACACACAGAGGCTCATTTGTTTGTATGATAAATTAGCATAATGATTATTATGTAAAAAAATAAATACATTGGTAAACATTATCGTGTTGCACAACTTTATTATGTTGCTCCACTGGCGGCTTTTAAATTTTTGTCGCCATATTAGCGATGGATTTTTTTTTTTTTTTTTTTTTTGTATGAAAAGGGGAAGACTATTTTGCTAATAATTTTACCAGACTCTTTTTTGTTTATGCATAAGAATCCTTTATATTCTGCTTATATTTTTAATGGTTTTTAGGTTTAAAATAGGGCTTGTTTAAATAAATTTCCTATCTTTAAAACTGCATTTGTTCTGTAAATTTTGTGTAAAAATAAATCATTTATGTTTTTATATATTTGATGCGCTACTTAGATTAAAATGGCTGTTGCTATATTAAATTTCTTGTCGAAAAACGTTCGGTGTACTTCAACACCAAAATTTAAAAAATCGCCCAGCAGGATCTGTTAATGAAACTGATAAAATAAAAATATGGTTCATAGAGTTTAAATAATCTATTTAAAAAAAATTTTAAAACCCAAATTATTAATGTATCGTATCACATGCATAGATATAGTAATAATATATAGATTGATCATTGGGGAGAAAAAAGTGATTCCTTTTCACTCGGGAAAAGACGGCGATTCTACCAAAATATGGCAGTCTTTCCCCGAGTGAATACACACGGGAATACACACGAATGTTTTAGCAAATAAAATTCATGAATAATTTATTTACTAAAGGTGAATGAAAAGCTCCAGATATAGTTTCAAATCCATTCTTCTTTTTTTCCTTTTTTCCTTCAATACCACTTAATGGCTGATTCCAAAGCTTTTTTTCGGCATCAAAAATCTTTGCACGATAATATGGGGATGATAGATCTATATATATTATTATATCTATGATCACATAATTCTTTTCGAAGATAGAATAAAACTTAATTTGAAAAAAAAAATAATAATAACTTTTGTTTATTAACCAAAATAATTGATGAAATTTGAAATGCAAGTTGGTCTTGTGGGGTACAGGCTGTATATTATATTTTTGTGTTCGTGAGAGAAAATTTAATAGAATTTGAAAACTGCAATTTTTAAATCCCACTTAAAAATCATGTGACTTAATGGGAAGCAGATTTTTCATTTTTTTTTCTCCTAACGGTTTCCATACAATCTTATGCTGTTGCCACCTAAAATTCATACTTTAGTTAATTTTAAAAAACCTAATTTCCGATTGATAAGCTGTTTAATGGATCGGATTTACAAAAAATTTCCCTTTCATTTGGTATTTTATTTGTAACGATGCGACTGATATTTCTAATTTATTTTCTTATCTTTCTGATTTATTTTCCTCATTTTAAATAAATGTACGTTTTTTTTTTTTTTTTTTAATTATTATTATTTTGTCGAAAAAGAAAATTGGCAACAATTAAATTATGGATAAAATTTTAAAATTTAAATGACTTATTTATCAGAAATTAGAAGGTTATTATTTTCACATTTTAATTAATTAAGAAAAAACTAATCATCCGATTGATAAGCTGTTTAATGCATCGGATTTACAAAAATTTTCCCTTTCATTTGGTATTTTATTTGTAACGATGCGACTGATATTTCTAATTTATTTTCTAATCTTTCTGATTCATTTTCCTCATTTTAAATAAATGTACGTTTTTTTTTTTTTAATTATTATTATTTTGTCGAAAAAAAAATTGGCAACAATTAAATTATGGATAAAATGTTAAAATTTAAATGGCTTTTTTATCAGAAATTAGAAGGTTATTATTTTCACGTTTTAATTAATTAAGAAAAAACTAATCAAAAATTCGAAAATCTGACTTCGATGTGCACAATGACCCTTCGGGGGGCACCTTTGTGTTAAATCTCGTGACTGTCCGAGCTACCGTTTTCGAGATCAGTGAAATATACAAATATTGCTCACTTAATAGTATAAGATGTATAGCTTTGAAATTACCTTTACAAATTTTTAAATTATCAAAATTTGTTTAGCTACAAAATTTAATCGTTTGATTCAATATTTTATCGTCTATAGAAATTTTCACATACAATAATTAAATTTAAAAATCTCTAAATAGATAATTCTGGAAAACTGTACAATTTTATACGTACTTTAAACTTTCACGTCTACACATATTCTTTTTTTTTTTTTTTTTAAGTAAGCCTCACTTTTTGGGAGTTTCATAAAAACATTATATATATCAACTATAACATTTCACATATTCTTGTTCAAATCGCCAAACTTTATCTTTAGCAATCGATGGGGTATATGCCACGGCTGTATATACTCGTCGATGGTACTTAAGGGGTCAATCACAAATACGTAAAATTTCTTTTCTTAAATAAAATATTGTTTTTGAGGGATACCTATAAAGGTGAAACTTTTTTTTATCTTCTAAGACTGCCACTCTTTTTTCCTGCCGACGATATGTTAAGTTGAATAAAACTTTTAAAATTAAATAATCAAATATATATCGAAGCCTAAATTTTTATGGCAAATCTTTAAAAAATATATACATATGAAAAGTTTATTAATTAGAATGTCGTAATCACTTCATTATTTAAATTGCTGTGTAGTGGTTTGTTAGATTCTTAAGACCACCTTTTTTCTTAAGTTAAGAACATTTACTGCCTTATCAAATCGAATAAAGGTAGAAATCTTTCTGAAACTAATACAACTTGTTGCCTTGTCAAATCCAATGAAATTCGAAAAATAAAAATACGTGAAAAATTCTGAATAACATATTCTGCTCATGATTATAAAAGACATTTTAAAACTTCTTGTAAAGAATAGCGTAATAACTGGTGTTGAAGTCAAAGAACAATTTTTATTATTTAAGGCTGTTTTTGGTGTATTATTTCAATCAGTTAAGAGAAAAGATATAATTTTTACAAAGGACTTACTGTAAGTTTAAAAATGGGGAAAACGCTACAGGAGCAAATTTTAATAGAAACAGTACAGATTTTTCAACATTATAGTAGAATTATAAACGTCATTATGTTTGGTTTGTGCTCAATAATTTGAATACAAGTCGGTGGCATAGAGATATAAGATTTCGAAATCAACGAGGTGATAAAGCCTTGCAGGCTTCCCAAATGACAATCAATAATACCAAACAGATTTGACTTTATTTTTTGTACGTATTTTTCACTATAATTATTCGAACCTATTTCTTTAGATTTAGGTCCAGACTATTACCCAGCCAATCGAGTATCTGAATCTTATTGTCACCCAACCACATTTTTGCGTCTTTTTTTTTTTTCTATTGAAAAATATTAAGCTCCGCAATATTTCCCTCTTGTTTAACAATTATTTTTAACTTCTTGGTTTTTTAACAACTTCATATACACACATCTATTTTGTGGTCTTTCTACAAAATCAATAATTAACTTCCAAAAGGAAAAGCGGCCCAAACCATAACCGAGTCCCTTAATTATTGACGCTTAGAAGAAACGTCTTTTTCCTTTTAAAGCTTATACCAAAATGAATGTATGCAATGGAGACCATCCATATTAAACTTCTTTTCATCATTGAAAATAATTTTAGACAAACTGTTTATTTTTCCAGGCGCTTCTCTGCAAGCTGAATGAGAGCTTAATTTTAAGCTCATTATTTTGAAAACTTCTATTTATATAAAACAGCACGGTATTATTTAATCCAAGAAAAATACTATGGATAGTTACTAAACAATTCTATTTAAATAAAAGTGACTGTGTCGAGCCCTGTCGGTGTTAAACGTACACACCGACGTGTGGTTTTATGTGTCTAAGGATTTTTGATTTTTGATTTTTAATTTCTCTTCTTATGTTTCCCAACTGATGCTGACGTCTTCATCTGGCTTCCAATTTCTTTCCATGACAGTCTTTTACTTGATACCGAGGAAGCAATCAATCGTCTGGGAAGTTTCAGAGTAATTCTAAGTGTTCTTGTTGATTTTTCAGTGCCTTATAAAGTCGAATTGTGTGGGAAATTTAAAACGACAGACTTCATTCATTTTATATTAATAGAGTATTCTTTAAAGGGAGCGTTCATTATTATAAACTAAAATTTTGCCTCTATCGATATCAAAGGACTTCTGTGCTCTCCCAATTTTCAAAATGTTGTGTGAACTGTACAAATGCGATTATGAAGTCTTTTAAATGCCTTGCCAAATGATATGAGAAAAAAAAATCAGTCACGATTCGTAATATTGAAATAATTTCGGCGTACATAACATTAGATCCTGAATAAATTGAACAAAATACATATGCAAATGTATATTCATAAAGACTATATACAATTTTTTTTAGACTATCGTTATAATATGAACTGTAATATCATATATTTCATTTTAACAAAAATACTTATTAATTATCTTCTCACAGTTATTTCATTTATGTTATTTTTTTACCGTTTCTATCATTTTGTATCTCGTTATATAATGTCAGATATAATGGAAATAAAATTTATATGTCTAATATTTTTATCAGTTATAATAATAAGAAGTTTCGATACTTCAAGAATATAGCAGAGATAATGTTTTTTAATATATTTGTTAGTACAAAATTTTTATCATGAATAAAGACAAGTGAAAATATATTCAGTTATTATTACATAAGGTTAATTTTACAGTTTAAAGGCAAAAATATTCTTTAATTGATTATTATGCAAATTATTCATCTTAAATAGAAAAAATCAGAAAAAGTACGAGTCTAAAAAAATGTTAGAATGTTATTTTGAAAATTTTATATAATTCTGAAATCGTATGGTATAATCTTTTTAAAATGCTAATTTTTTTTTTTTAACTGAAATAAAAAAAGAGCCTTTTGATTCGATATTTTTAAACAAAAATAAAAGAAATAAAATGCACCTTCTGCATTTGTACACGAGCCAATTTTTACATTTGTCAACATTCCAAAATGAAGGACACACTCTTTTCCAATTTCGCATTTATAACAATTTCCTTTTTAATTTTACGTCTTACAATTGATTGAAATTTCTGAAATGTTTCTTTTATTTGTATAAAACTATTTAATCAAAATCGCACTGTAAATGTTTCCAGTGCAATTTAAAATAATGTTGGTCTACATTCTATAGGAAACATAAATAATAATGCAATGCATTTTCTCCCAAGTTATACTAAATAGCTTTTCTTGCAATTGAAAAGATAGCGCAGCTGTAGGAAATGATTTTAAGTAAATACAAAGAAGCTGAAAAAAAAAAAAAGAGTCAGCCTTAGTATATAAAGTTTCTAAAGCTGTTTTTTGAAATTTCTTTAAGGGTTGGAAAACAAGCCTTTTGAAACTTTGTATATTTAAAACGTAGAGACAATAGCAACAATTTCTAATCTTCTTCAACAATATATCGATAAATAACACAAAGAGCTGTAGAGAATATATATATTGGCTAAAATGTAAGATATATTAAATGTAATATTTTATGAAAACTATAAGCAGAACAATTTTAAGTGTATAATCCGAAGTTAATATATGTCAATCTTATGCCAGAAAATTTATCTAACAGAAAAATCTATATTTTTTCGAAGAAGCGGCTCATGCAATTATAACATTATTTTTCAGTTAAATATTCTGGTGCAATTCGAAGTTATCTGGCCTGCATATTATACGCCAAAAATTACGGTATGTAATTCAGAAAAGCAAGATCAGCGTATCTAAAACGTTATTTAACCCTTGGAGAGACAAGGTAATGACGCTAATTTTATGAGGGAAGTCACCAGAATTTATGAACAGAGTTAAAAGCAAACAGGTAAAGGACTTTTTTCCGCTAAGTTCTAAAAGAAAAATTTGGTGAAAACTTTCTAGATAAATTTTGCAGTTTGGAATTAGTAACTATGTTCTCGTGGCAAATACATTGCGCGTTAAAAGGTTAAATATTAGAATCAGGGTTTTATGCATTTGGGCATATATCGTATATTTCTTTTCATGTTTAAAAAAATGCATGTATTTTGAAAGCTTTATTAAAGGTGAATAACTAGGTTTTAATTCACTTAAAAAATTACAAAACGAATATATTTACACCTGATTATCGTAATATAATAAATATAAAATTTGATTGAATAAAACAGCGCTGATCGTTAGGGTAAGATTATAACTCGTACTTCGAATTTAAAATTTGTTTGCTTCAATGTATTTGATCACACTTTAGCTTTTTTCTATACATTTTAGATCCTTGTGTATATAGACACATATGCTCGTATATATATATAAATCAATTACCGATGTTATGTCCTAATTTTTAAATTTGAATATCATGTGTTAAATATATTATTTTGACTCTATAAAAGTATGAAAAGTAACATCATTTTATATTTAATTCGGTGCACTCATCACATTTCTTCAGATCTGTAAAATAACAATTTTTTTCTATTATTTTACTTAGCAAGTAATGATAATTCCATTCTACAGAAAAAGAAATCCATAAAACTTCAGTCTTTTTGTATATTTAATAACGACTTTTTATTCTATATATGAATTAAAAAATAAATTAATATGTGTCGATTAAACAAATATGCAAACGATTTTACTAAAATGCGAATGTACTATTTTAAAATTTAATTATAATTTATGTCTTCACATGTAGCTCAAGTGTGTTACCTCAGGGAACTTATTAGATTTTTACTGGCAACATATGTGTATATTACAATTGGCAATATTAGTAAGAAACGATATTGTTCCTTCTTAGAATGTGCAAGATTAGAAATGGATAACTTTTTTTTCTTTAATTGTTTTATATTGGAATATGATTTTCATTATGGTGAGTATTTTTATTATCTCTCAAGAGTGTTACCCACTTTTTGTTCATTATATTTACAGTATAAAAATGCGCAATTAGATAATACTGTATATTTTATTTAGGAACCAATAGGCCTAACCGAAGTTTCATAAAAATACTTAGAATTTATTATAGTAAAGAAATCTTTAGTAAATCTCACGTGTGTTGCTCTCATGGGAGTTATTTGATGAAGATAACACTCTTGAGATAACAGTAACACCCATGATTTAAAGTAACCAATTTATAAATAAATGTATAAGTATGGATATTACATTAGCTTTAACTCATAATTGTATTAATTCATGATTCAGAAATACACACACACACACACACACACACTCATATATATATATATATATATATATATATATATTGTATATATTCATTTATTTATTTAAATATAAACTAACATAAAATTCTAACGTGAAAGCCAAACAGTTTAGTGTATGTCGTTTAGAATGCACAATTTAACTCTGAAAAATTTATTTTTAAAGTACTGCGAAGATTTTAATTTGCTTTTAAATACCTGAAATATTTATATTTATTTTTTATTACTACATATTGTTTCTATAGACTTTAAAGAAACCATTTCCATACTTCCTCAACCCAAATGAAAAGTAAAAGCGAATCGCGTTTCTAGAAGTTTCACAAAGAAATTGGTAGTTTTGAACAAAGTTTAAAAAAATAAATGATGATATTGTAATCTATTATATCTATTATAATCTATTGTAATCTTTTCCAATTTTTAAATATAACATGATAATTAAGTTGCAATACTTTTTTAATTTTTTTTTTTTTTTTTTTTTTTTTTGACCTACCTTTTTCTATATAGTTTTTTCTTTACATAATTATAACAGAATTGTTGGTCTATATCAAGAGTGATACTATCTCTCAAGAGCGCTACTGATTCTCAAAAGAGTTACTATAGCTAAATATCAGTTTTGTGTAAATAGATTTGCTAGTACATGTAAATAAATTATTTTGCCAATTAAAACTTTTTAATTGTTCATTGTAGTTGCAATGAAAAAAAAATTCTGTGATTTTTCATTGAATACATTTTTATTAGATGTTGAAACCTTTGTTTACAAAAGAAAGTAATACACGGGAGATAAATGTCTGTTTAAATACGAAGACTTATTAAAATAAATAAATATTCATATAATTTTGACATAAACCAAGTATTTAAAATAAACTAAACTAGGTTTGAAAATTTAGTTATTGATATAAAAGAATTTACAAAATGTTTTTTATCGATAACACTCATGAGAAAAACAGTGCCTTGCCAAGACTCTTTTCGAAATTTCTAAAAAATATATATATATATATATATATATATATATTAAAAAAAAAAAAAAAAAAAAAAACTCATAAATGATCACTTGCTTAGAAAACTATAAATTATACACTATCTACCAATAAGTATTTGGACACTTTCTAGTTTAGACGTTTTGTCTAATATCTAGAAAAGTTCTTTAGGAATTATCTTGAAACTTTGGTAATGTAAAGAACATGTTATGTCTCATATATTTCAGCAAAAGTGGTGTCCTGAAAAGTAAAAGGGTACAAATAAAAAGTAAACAAAAGTCAAAATGTTTTGGTAAAAAGTAACCCTGTAAAAAGTAATGCTTTAAATGCAATTTGGCTGTAGCATGTGATTAAAAGATTTTTTGTCATTATATGTATAAATTTTCATGAGGCTACTACATATATTCATGGAAATATAACTTTTTTTTTTTTATTGCAAAAAATATTTCGACTTTTTTAGTTATAACACGTAGAGTATTATAGCAGTGCAAAGACATTTTTAGAAAAATTGGCACACTACATTAGACACAGCATACTGCAATCAGAATACAAAAAATTTTAAATATCTTAAGAATTATCAGTATTTTTACTAAATAATTTTTAACTACGTATTCGCTAGCCTTTAAAAAAATTCATTTGCATACTTTAATATCCAAAAGTATTGAGCAACTTATATAAAAACCCCAAACAAATATCGTGCAAATTAAAAAAGTTATGAAAGATACAATGTACAAAACTTTAGTTTTCCCAAACTTTTTTTTTTTTTTTTTTTTTTTTTTTTTTTGAGAAGAACTGAAATTCTGTTCATTCTATCTCTCATAACTTTTTGAATTTGCACGGTATTTGTTTGGGGTTTTCATATAAGTTGCTCAACACTTTTGGCTATTGAATTATGCAATTGAAATTTTTTAAAAGCTAACGCATGTGCAGTTAAAAATTATTTAGTAACAATGCTTATGTTTCACAAAATATTTAACATTTTTGCATTCTGACTGTGGTATGTTGTGTTTAACGTAGTATGCTAAATTTAATAAAAATGGCTTTGCACTGAGTCTAATACACTATGTGTTATGATTAAAAAAGTGGATTTTTTTTCCCAATTAAAATAAATAAGTAAATAAACAGAAAAAAAAAACAAACAAAAAAAAAAACATTAGATCTCTATGAATATATGTAGTAGTCTCATGAAAATTTATACAGATAATGACAAAAACTCTCTTAATCACATGCTGCAGCCAAAACGCATTTTACAGGGTGATCCAAAATATTTTGACTTTTGTTTAATTTTTTATTGGTCCCCTTTTCTTCTTCAGGACACAACTTTTGCTGAAGTATATGAGGTATAACATGTTCCTTATACTACCAATGTTTCCTAAAGAATTCTAAGATGATTCCTAAAGAATTTTTCTAGATATTTTTCAAAACGTTTAAATTCGAAAGTGTCCAAATACTTATTGGTACATAGTGTATATGTTGTAACTTGTAAAAAAGTAGGAAATTTGAAGAAAACTGATAATAAAATGCCATCGAAATCAGATATGTATATACAAAGCCTAATTAAGGCCGGAGTCTCTGGCCTGGAGTATATTCTTACCACATATTTTTGACTTTTTTTTTTACTTATGTATATAAATTCCACGTTTTATTTAGGAAATTATTTTTATAAGGAATTAATGTTTGTGAAGAATAGAATTTAAACATCGCTAGTTAGAGATATCTATTTTATAAAGTTAACAAGAAATTTCTGTTTATTACAAAACGAAATAAAGTATTGAAAAATAATGGTGAGGGTGTGCTTCCGTCTTAATCTGGCGCTCTATATAATGAATGCGCGCCTGTATGTGGTCAAGATATACATGAAACAAAACATTATTAGTAACAGCGGTTAAGTAGATGAAAGTATGAGGTTAAGAAGATATAAAAAAAAAAATAAAAGAAATTTTGTAAACGTATAGCATAAATTTCAAAAACACGTAATAACTACTTCGGTTAGTCATAATAGTACGAAATTTCATCAGCCAGAAGAGTAGAGAGAATATTTTGCCGCTTTGATGCTGCATTTTATCTACTGTATCTTCTGATAAAGGATTGTGCTAGTAATTAATTAATTTTTTATTAATTAGTTTAATGGTATTTGTTATTAAAATTCCTTTGGAATATCTTTATCACTGCTAAATGTATTCAGAGAAATACGGGCCGTATTATTTATACTGCATATGATATTGAATTACTGTAATGTTCCCCGTATATTTTTCAGACTACGCTGCTCGGCATGAAAATTGCCCCCAACGGCAAATTCTTATGTAAAATGACCTCCTGAATACCGAATATGACGTCCATTTTGCCATATTGACCACCGTTTTTTAGGGAAGGCCCCCTATTTTTATCACTTTTTGGTAATTTTATGGCTATAAATTTGATTTTTAGGGGTAGGGGGAGGATTAGTTTAGCTGTTAAATATCTTCTGAGGAGCTACAGAGTTGAAAATTCTAAAACATCAACATTTGCGGCAATGGGAAAATTTAGGGGGGATTTGCCACTGAAATTATGCATTACATATCTTATATTTTTTAATATTTTATTAATATTATTTATTAAACATTATATATTTTTGTTTTTAAGTATTAAATTAATTCTTTTTCATTCTCCAAATCAAATTCAAGGCCATAAAATTACCGAACAGTGATAAAAATGGGGGAAAGTGTCCCGAGAAAACGGTGGGTGACTGTGCAAAATGGAAGCCATATTCGGATTCAGGAGGTCATTTTACAGAAGAATCAGCAAGAATGCTATCAGAGGTCGATTTTTTCTTTCTACCTTTTTTCCTTTTCTTTTCTTCTTCTTCTTCTTCTTTTTTTTTTTTTTTTTTTTTTTTTTCTTCAGCGGAGTGCTATCAGCCCATTTCGTGGAAAATAAATTATACAATATCTGTATTATTATTCATATTTTCATGAAAAGTTTGCGTTTGACTAAAAGACATTTTATATTTTTTTCTTAATGGAAATCATGATTTTCAGCAAATAAGACTTATTTTTTTTTTTACATATACCTCAATAAGTTTTTATTGTAGTTATCTATTGGTTAAAACTATAAATTTGAAAAAAAAAAAAAAAAGATCTAAACTTCTTTTATTAAACAATAATATAAAAAAAAAGCTCCTTATGTTTTTTGTTGTCTTTTCCAGAGATAAAATTGATTCAGAACAAATTTACTTCCAACAACCCCTTTATGATCTTCTAATTCCGAACTGATGTATAATAGAATGATAATCATTCTATTAAATTCAACGTACAACTGCAAGTTATAGGAGAAAATATTGATTTTCAGTTAGTGCATTAAACCTAAAGTATAGAAAAGAGAAATAAGAGTGAGAAAAATTGATTTTTCAAGACTTTCAGAACCAATTCTCTGGCATTTGCAGGTTATTTTCTGCATAGAAATGATAAAATATCTAGTATTGTTATTTGAAACTTCTATATATAAGTATAGCTTGTAATAGCTTGTAATCAAAGCAATTAGATTTTTTTCCCCTTTTCCTTTTACTTAAGTTAAGAAAAAAAAAAAAAAAAAAAAAGCAACGTACAGTGTCGTTTATTTCGGTATGCAGAAAAAAATAAAACATTTGTAGTTTATGAGTTTAATAAAAAGTTTTTTTTTAATCTTCTTAATTTCCACAAACTTGCTATTTTTTTTTTTTTAATAAGGCATTATTACATGCGGGAAAGGTTTTTTAAAGAAATGAATGTAATCAATTGAATGCAATAATAAAAAAAAAAAGTATTACGAACAATTACAAACCATTCGTGCTTTTAAATTTTACTGATTCAATAGCAGTCACCATGTATTAAAATTTACTAACACTATCAAGGAAACAGTATTCAATAACAATACAACAACATACCTAATTTACAATGCTATTTTCCACCTCTTGTACTAAAAAAATGTATATTTAATAAAATTAATAATGTCTATATTAAAATAGCATTATAGCTGATAAAATACATTTGATATCCTTCAATTAAAGCTTTTAATTGAAACAATAACACTTTTAGTACTGAGGTTAAACTTCTTCAATGAGAAAGAAAATATTCCGCCTCCATCTAGAACGTATAAGTGGTCATTTACTGAATCCCTAAACTAGAAATATAGATATCTGAACTATGCGTATAAGACACGTCAGAAAGCTGGATAGACGAAATGATCGAGAATTTCTAGTCTACACACTCTTCTAGATAGTGAAAAAATATTCTGACTATTTTGTATCCTTTGCATTGCGACAAATTCTCGCTCGAGTTTTTTGAATTAGGTCATAAACCATGATTATAGTTGCTAAAACTCGCCTCTTGCATTTGCATATATTTACAAGGATTTTTAAATAAGTTTGACCTCGATTGAAAAAACGCTCTAGAATTCTAATAGGGGTTTCTAGAACCAGCTTTCGAAGGTGACTAGAATTTATAAGGATGCCACGGAACTATTTTTACTCGAGCCACAATTTAGATTCTAGATGTCAGTTACAGAATTTTTTCTCAGTGTTCACCATCACAATTGTAAATATCAATTAGTCGTAGATTTCCATTAAAAAAAAAGTACTATTCAAGTTTTAATTGAAAGTTTTAACGCAAGCTTACCAGATAGTATATGTAATTTTTAATTTTGAAACTCTGTTATTGATGGGGTCTGTATTGACCTTTCCTCATGCGCCTCGATGCCTGATTTCCAAAATTTTGATTAGTTTTTATTTTATTTATTTTTTTTTTCATTAATTAAAATCTTAAAATTTCTGAAATGATCGTCTCTGGATAGAGACAAGTAAAAATAATAAAACGTTATGTGGCCCATTAACTCTGTTGGTTAGAGTGTCAGTCTAAAATGACGAATGTCCTGCGTTTGATCCATCAAGGACGAGTGTGTTACTTTTTGCACATAATTAATAGAAAATATGTCAATTAATAAAAGAAAATCTTTCAGTGCCTTCATAATATCTTAAACCACAAGGATGACGAGAAAGTGACAAAAAAAGAAGTTAAACATTCAAATGTTGGTCGCTTTTTAGGCAGCTGATCGCTGAGCATGAACTTTTGCATGGAGGTCCATTTGACGTTTCTGATGCACCTCGAGGCCTGATTTGGCGACTGTCCTGGGCTGCCATCTATTGTCATAGAGGAAAGATGATAATCTGTCCGAGAAAAGTGTGACTGAAAATCATAGTTCTTGAATAACAGCGCGCGACACTTTTCGTCCAGTTAGAACCTAAATTGAAATATACGGTTAAGGCGCAAATGAAACTAATGAGGACCCTGAACTGATGCAGCGTGACGCTTCCTAAGGCAGTGGTGACCAAAAGCGAGGTTTTGTTTATAAATGTTTTTATTTGAAAAGTCATTTAAAATCTAGTGATTAATGTTTTATAAAAATTGCTTTAAATATAATGACTAGCGTAGCAGGCATAGCCTGCTAGTTCGTTGGATAATTATGGTTATGTACAGTCGGTAAGAAAGTGTCCGAACACTAGCAAAAATTCCTATGTAAAAAGAGTACACTTCATACGGTTTTGTTAAATAAATCCTTATTGAATCATTTTCTTGGACTGATTAAGAACAGGATTCGACAAGGATTTATTTAACAAAACCGTATTAAGTGTATTTTATTTACATAGGAATTTTTGCTAGTGTTCGGACACTTTTGTTACCGACTATAAATTCAACTAAATAAAAATTTAACTATATGTTAGTTTTATCAGATATAACCAAAAGATTGAAATTTCAGTCAAATGTAAGGAGAGACAAATGGTGATTGAAGAAAATGAATGGTGATTGAAGCTTAGTGGTTAGAGAATTAGTATATAATTTAAATAATCCTAGTTCGTTTACAGCCTAACAGATATGCCAGCAGTTCTAATTTTTTCCGGAGCATTATTAATTCTCCTTTTTTTCACATCTATTTATTCCAGAGAAATATGTAGTTAATATTGAATAAGAAGAAAATTGTTCTTTAAAAAAATATGTGTGGGAAAATAGGCAGACACTAACAATGCTCCGAAATAAATAAGTAATGTTGGCATATATGGTATAGTCACATAATTCTCTTGTTATAACGAATTAGGCTTTTTCTTCAAGAAAGTTAAATTTACATTTTATGGATGTTACAGACTCCATACATTTCTAGAAACTAGATTGTAATTTTACATTGAAGTAATTAGACAACGAACAGCAAATTAGATGCGAATGTTATTTGAAAAACTTTTCAGCACGCATTTTCAAGCATTTTTTTCATATAACAAATGCAATACATGTATCCACTCCCTCAAATTACCGAGAGTTAAAAAAAAAAAAAAAAAAAAAAAAAAAGAAAGAAAGAAAGAAAAACAGTTATTAGATTTAATTACTCACCTTTCGAGAGTAGATTTAGGGAAGAACAGCATGATTAAAAACCTAAAAAATAGACAAAATAAGTAAATGAGTAAATACATTGTTGGAAATTCATTTATATATATTTATAAAAATTATTAAGGAGCTAAAATTTCACATTTAAGTAAAATTAAGAAACATTCATAACTTATGTTTTTTAGTACAAGATTTTAAAATATTTAAAAACAGCAAGTTTCCGTACGATTTTAGACAGATGTATGGATATTGCAATTGTTCAAACTTATTTCATAATTGTATATAGGAGCGGCTTTTTTTACTTTTTTTTTAAAGATAAATTTCCGTTTTATTTAATCGAAAGTACATATTGTAGAAAATTATTTGTGAAAAAAGGCAGTTCCTACCACTATTAGCGAATAAATTAGAATAACTGGCAGGTCTAGACGTAAAACTCAAAATATCGATTTTTTTTTTTTTTTTTTTCTGAGTTCATTTTGACACTTTTAAAGAAATCGCATATAGTTTTATTTACATATGCTAGGAAAAAGTTTCAATTTTCAGAATTTTTATGTCAAATAATTAGTTATTTCCGCCTATTTAACAGAAATTATACTATTCAATTTTCTTTTACGTAATCATGGATATAATTGCACGATTTTAACATGATTAGATAGCGTATCAAATTCATTCTTAATTTTTAAACTTTCATAGAACATGTGTTGTTATTATAAAAACACCATTATTAAAAAAGGCATAATTGCCAACTTCCGATTTTTTAGAACCAGTATTTTTGAATTTGTCTTATTTAATTGTCGAATTTTATTTTTTAAATATTGCAAAATTCTTTTATTAACAAAAAAGAAGTGTGAAAAAGTCGGTAGAATTCACAGCTACTTTCTTGAAGTCGAGCCCTAAACAAAGAAGGTCAATTCCACTTCGGAAAGGGGTGACCGCTAAGATTAAGAAAAGCAGTTCCCGAAATTTTATTATCTGTGATGCGCTGTTGCTCATTGCGTTGTTTATAGATTCGATTTGAAACTTTAAGTTTCACATTAAATATGAATCAAATATCAGTACATAAATTTGAATTAAAATATCTCTATTTATTCTTCATATGGCTAGTTCAAATACAAATAAAGTTTGTAGGAGTTCTACTAAATGATTTTGCACAATGTTTTTTAATTTTGTGAGAAAAGCGGAGGACGACCGAATAATTGACCCGATAAATCATCTTAAAAAAAAAGGCTGCTAAAACTGCCGGGATTTCTACTAGAACCATTGAAAAGATTTGCCCATTCATCAGCGAGCGTCAAGATCCTTCAAACCCCATGTTAACGTATGGAAAAAATGCCCACATTATTTTTCATTACGCAAAATATAATTTTTAATCGTGCTTGCACATTCAGAAAGTTCATGATAATTAATATATACCTCGTTTTTCAGAAACAGATATTTCAAATTCTCAATATTTTATTTTGAAGCTGTAAATTGCAAAATTTCACATAAATTTGAATAACTAAAAAGCGCCAATTTTTCAAAAAACAACAGCTGATTTTCCAGCAACGAATTTTCCGAACGAAAAGAAGGAATTTTAAAATGTTTTTTTTATTTAATGAATATTAAGGAGGCAAATTTCTCTATAAGTTAAAATGGTTATAATTCTGTGTTAACAGAGAGCCTTAATCCTGATTTTGACCCCCAACGAGAAAAAAAAAAGGGAGGGTGGTGAACTAAATAACAGCTAACGGTGAATTTGAATGTAGCGATGTTAGACGAACTGTATGCGACTTATTTTAAGGAGGCACAATCCCCTTTGGCAATAAATTGGAAACCAAGAAATGCTTCACGTCGAATTATTTTGTTGTATCCAGGGGTGAGGATTGTTGGAATGATTTAAACTATTTCTAAAAATCAATTTAAATATAGCAAACACCAATTTAAATATAGCAAACCCCAAGATAAATTGCGTCTTACCATAAATTGTACAATTTAACGAAGACAGGATGAAAAGACCAAAATTCGAAATATATTCTTTAACACCTTTATCTGAATATCAAAAATAAACGTAATGCATTCATACAGCTAAAAATGCCTTTATCATTTTATTATAGAGTGCATCTTTATTGAATTTATTTGATTATTTTATTCTTTTCAAGTTAATCCTTTAATAATTTACTTTACTCTGATCAAGACACACAGTATATATATTATATAAGAAACCATTTGATAAGCAAATAAGGGCATATACTCTTTTAGACTACAAAGGTTATTTATTTAAATTTATTATTTTCTTATGAATGAGATCACGCATACAATGTTAAGTAGACATTTTTCAATTCAGATTGCTTATAAACAACATAATAATAATAATTAAATGGCTTATAACAGTTCAAGTAAAATGTGATACCATTTAATTAAGTCCCTCTACAAAGTTCTTTTTTTTTTTTTTTTTTTTTTTTAATCTCAAAAATGTTTCTATATCCTTTTAATTTCAGTAACTTCACTTTTTAAAAATATAAGTTTTTACTTGCAAAGGTGGGAGGGAAGGATGGTCTCCACCCGTGTTGTTTACTGGAGATGTAAGACAGGCCTCAGCTCTTTTGTAGGGCCCTCCCGGATGCATATTTCATCATTTTTTGTAGATCTCGAGAATGTGTTCCGTTAGCTTCCGGAGGTGAAGAAAAAAAGAAATAGATAGATAGAGGGATGATGCTTATTAGAAGATGCTGATTCTTCCTTGGAAAGGATGTGCAACCCACATCTCATTAAGTGTTCATTTATCTTCCCATTTTATGTGCCAGCCTTTGACATTGGTCTTTTCCTAAACTATTTTCTTTTCGTTGAATATTTCCCTTTTTTTTTTTTTTTTTTTTTTTTTTTTTAATTTATAAATAAAATAAATTATTTTATTTATGTTGTGATTCATTTTATGTTGTAATTCAATACAACAGGGATTTTTGCTATAAACCAATTTAATATATACAACACAAGGTGAATACGATTGACAAATGAACTCCACTATTTTTATTAAATAGGCACTAGAAAAAATATAACATATTGGAAAATGCAGTAATCTTCATCAATAATGCAACCCCTAGCATACTGTATGTGTATAATATATTCCAAATTCAATCATAAAATAATAATAATAATAATAAATAAATAAGTAAATAATAAAATAAAAAAATGAAATGAAATGAAATAAATTAATTAAATAATTAATTAAAATAAAAATAAAAAAATAAACCAGTTTGCACCAAAATCATTTGGTGAACTCACGGATGTGTTAAAGTGGAATTATTGGAATTCGTTAAGGGATATGTTCTCCCAATTAAAACTTAAATATTTCACCAATTGTTACAAAAACATGGTTTTGATGTACTCTATCTCCCACCCTAACATTGTGACAGTAAGGCAGTTCAGTACATTTAGGTAGACATGAAGACAGAAATTCAAAATTTAAATAGGTCAGATTACTTGAGCATGAATAAATTAAGACAAATAGAAGAAACCAAAAATAACAATAATTAGAGGACAACCACATTGTTATTGTGCGCAAAACCTGAAATTGGAGTATTAGGTAAAACATGATATTATTGGTAAAATGTATGAATCACAGCAAATTTTGGTAACGAATACCGATGAAAATGAGTCTGACTATGATAGTAAAGCTGCTCTTTTGGCAATTGCTTTTACTTTATTTTTGTTTTTGTTAAACTAATATTTCAAAAGATGAGTAGCATAATATTTAAAGGAAATTTTAAATTATCAAATAATTATTTTATATCAATATTACATTTACTTACTTTTATTTATTTTATATAAAATCATAAGCGTAACTGGTCTCTACCATCAGGAGATGTGGGCGATAATTTTCTATATTGCATTGAAAACGTACATCAATGCATCTGAAAATTTCGATACATTTTGTGTAATGTAAAGATAATAAATATATGCTTTAAAAAATTCCTCTCATAGACAAAAAGGCATTTGAGTTTTCGGATTTTTTTTAGACCCTGTGCACAAATTAAAAGTTCTATAGAAAGTATACCGCAATAAAACTTAAATAGCATTTATCAGTTTCAAGGTATTATTGGATTTTGTTTTGTAGTGAAAAAATATTGAAATCTTTAAAAAAAAAAAAAAAAAAAAAAAAAAAAAGAACTAAGTTGATAAGAAGTAACTATCTCTTCCTTTTCTCTTCTGTCCACATTTTTATGGAATTGAAGCGGAAGCGACGCATGCCTAATAGCGCTCATTAGGCTCATCAAAAATCAATCAGTATAGTGTAACCACGTTTCCTACGCCTAGCAGTGAGGACGAGTCCAAAGGCTTGGAGGGTTGCCAAGCTGACCGGCAGGTTGAGGTTTAGTAAACATCTAGTCATTCACAGTGTTCCCTTATTGCTTATTTTCTCTCAACGATAAGATTATCTCCCTTATTTTAACAGTGGACTCGTTTAGTCCGCACTTGCGCAGAGGCTTCCATGGTCGCAAGAAATGTGGTAAAAGAATACTGTTCGTTCACCTACTACAATTGTAAACAAACAAAGGCAATTCTACTAGGAAAAGGGGTGGATAACAATTATTTGAGTTGAACAATTTAATTTAAATTCTAAAAATCTTTTATATACGGCGCTATCATTTTTATAAAAATTTAACATTAGGTTTTCTTTTGTATCTCAGCTACTAATTATAATAATTTCATAAGTAATACATCATTTTAAAGCTTTGTTGATTTGGAATTGAACAGTAGATTACAAAAATTTCTACCGCCAGATGGCGCTGTAATATATTTCAATTTCAATATTTCTAGTTCTAATTATAATAAATTAATTGTAATATATCATTTGAAAGATATTTTAAAGTACTTTTATATTATCGAATAATCTACATTAAATTTATCCAATAGAGGGCGTTATTCGCAATAAACACTAAAATTACAATATATTTTAAGTAAATGTCACATACTCATGATTCTTTTAATGTTCAACTGCGTTCAACTTCTTTTTTTCAATTATTATCATTTTAAAAATTTCTCAATATGTGACGCTGCTGCTTAATAAATTTATTTAAAAAATAACAGTTATTTAAGTTTAGACCGTTCAAATTGTATATAAAGGTTTTGGGGGCCTACGAGTCGAATGACGATACTTTCGAAAGTGTAAAAATTATTAGGGGGGGGGGGCAAGAAAGGGGCAGGGGGCAAAAAATTAGAAAGGTCTGGGTACCCGGTGCGAGTTTTTACACGAACATAAATGAAATTTCTTTAAATTGCTTTTCTTAAGAATAAAAGTTTATTAGTGATAACATGTACTTTTGAGAATTAAATATTATTAAGTGATTCATTAATTATAGTGATTCATTTAAAAATAGTGACCCGCTAGCTTGCGAAGCTCGATAGTTCTACTAGGAAAAGGGGTGGACTCTGAGATGAGCATTTCCCGAAATTTTATAACTGGAGCGTATTAATTTCTCGTTATTAAATAAATAAATAGGCTCGAGAAAAAATTCTGTTGGTCGATCAAGATCCAATTCCTTTCCTATATACAGGAGCATATCCGTCTCATTTTTTATGAACTGAGGACGGTATGCTAAATGCTACTGAAACAGCTGTGTGCTATTCATTTTTTTCTCTTTGGCGTTCAAGAAGTTGAAGATATTTACTGTGTTCAGTTACCTGGCGGTAAGTCTTCATTTAATATTCAGTGTATAAAAACGTTTTTGATCTTTCTATCTCGCATTGTTTCAAAGTTATGTCATTTAAAAGTTGAGGGCATTTTCTGAAACACATTGTACGTACTACAAATGATTAATGGAGATTATTGTAAGAAAAGTGTTCTTCAAAATAGTGATTGCTGAGAACCTTGCATTAGTGTGCGCTTGTAAAAGAACAGAATTATTGAAAATGGATTACAGTGGCATTGCAGCGCCACATTTTGATAAAAATGCTAACTAATTTTGTAAATTGATGGGGTAAAATCCCTTGGTTTCCCAAGTATAAGGCCGCAAATCATAAATTTCTGTTACGTTTCGTTTTCTTCTTCTTCTTCTTATTATTGATTTTCAAAATCCATCTGTCCTCTTTGGGACACTGAGTACACTTTTTGCTTATAACTTCAAAATTTGCTAATTACGGAAGTATAACATCTATATGAAATTCATTTTTTTATATCTCGTAATGTAATAAATAAAGGGTTAACTTGAATTATTCATTTATTTCCAATTCTCAGGAGCATAAAAATTTTGTAAAAGAATTTTTGAATGTATCATATGAAGTACGAAATAATGGAAAAAATATAAATTTTATAAACTGTATAAATACAACTCTGGCAAATGAATTATCATCCAATAGTTAACATTTAACATACATTATACGTGTTTTTTATTACGGAATATATTTTTCAATAAATATTTCACGACGTTTATATTTTTTATTACATCCAATCTTATTTAAATCAAATAAGAAAATTTTCTTTTAAACTTAACATTTGTTACAACGCTATAGTTGCCCTCCGATAAATTTTCTTTTTCATAACGAAATTGAAAATCAATATCTCTTTAATATGAACAGAATATTTTGGTGTTTTTATTTGAGTTCTTAAGAAACAAGCATTTACTTTTATTTTTCTGTAGCACATTTTTTTTTTTTTTTCCAGTGAATAATCTGAAAATATGTTGTTTTAAAATAATTTTATAGGCATGGGAATCACTAAAAGAATTCTAACAAAAACAAATCAGTCTCCCATAGAGAAAGATGCATTATATTTTAACACGTTGAGCGCCGCGCGAATTCTCAAGGAATTCCTCGTCAGAATACGCACGCTGCTTAGAAGCGCTTTATGTTTACCGTGTTTCAATAAAATCCATTCATGACCATAACATGACTATATGCCATACATATGGTCATAACATGGTCATATGGTCGTAACGTGATATATGGTCATATATGGTCATAACATGATATATGGTCATAATATGACATATGGCCATAACATATATGGTCATAACATGATATATGGTCATATATGGTCATAACATGACCATAATATCCATTCATGACTATAACATGAATGAATGATATAATCCTGTAATAAATAAAAAATAAGTAAATTTCAAATAAATTGTCAATAATTACTTAAAACAATGTAAATGTTTTATATTTACGTAATATTATACACTGTCAGCCACCGGTGGTTCACGCGGCTTTATATCATATTGTACACTGTCAGCCGCCGGTGTTTGATGCGGCCTAAACGAAAAGTTCAGCACTCGACGTGTTAAAGAAATAAAGACAACACTATATTATTAGGCTTACCGAAAAGTTCTGTCATTTTGAATTAAAATACTGACCGGAAATTTATCCTGGACAGTATTTTAGATATTTTTGGATATCTTAAGATGGCAATTGGTAAAGTACTATATAAATATTGTTAGTCAAACATTTCCGGTGTCAATTTATTAATTTAAAAGGACAGAACTTTCTGACAGACATATGTAATAGGCTTAAATAATTACTTAAATTTTGTTTCATGTATGATGGATTATTATTTTATTTGTAATTTGGATCTGCATAATTAAGGGAACTCGTTACATTTATTATTTAACTCATTTCATTAAAAAAAAAAAAGTACTATAAAGTGTTATTGATATAATATATATATATATGTTTTCTAAACTATCTTAAGAATTCATTTTGGTGCATCAGCAGTATTATAGATACATGTAATTTCTATTATTGCATTGTAATTGTCCTTAAACTTCAAGAATTATATTTCTTAATAATAATAATAATAATAATAATAATAAATTGATTAACAGAAGAAAAATTTCAGTGTATAACAGAAGGAAAGGAAAAAAAAAACACAGATCATAAATGTGTGACACAATTTGATATCTTATAAAAATAATGTCGATTAAATTACAAATAACCATTGGGGAAAAAGTACTGAAAGAAAAAAAAAAATTAGAAATTGAATTGCATTTTTGTGAATAAAAGATAATTTTAAAGGTAGAGTGTCACAGGTAGAATAATTTTAAGGTAGTTACTCATTCAAAAATTACAACTGTTTTTTTACAAAAATTAGAACATTTTCAAAACCACTCTTAATTTCTATTTTCATATAAATATGTTATTTAAATTCAAATTTCACTTTAGTATGCTGTTGATTGTGAAATGGTTTAACAAATAAAAAATCAATGAAAAATGATTAATAAAATTCTTAAATATCTCTTAATTGTAGTCAAAAGTTAGTTTTCTTAATTGTGCTATAACTCTAAATTTTTTCTTAATGAACAATGAGGAATTTGCACACATGGGGGATTTGAACAAAATCCTATTTTTCTGATAGTTTTAGGCCCATAAATTTGAAAAAGTTTATTAAAAATGCAAAAAAAGTTCTCATTAATTTAAAAAATAGCTTTAAAATTAACCAAAAATCACGTGACTTCAAAACGCTACCTGACGTCACACTTTATGATGCTTCAATTTTTACATTTTATTAGCCTGGTTAGTAAGCAGCAATTCGTTTTAACTTTCGTAATTATCAGTTGTTTATGTGATTTCTGAGCATTTCTTTTTCATCTTATAATCATTTAATATCATTATCACCATTTTCCATTATCATTATTTTCAATTGTTTTCTTTTATGGCGGTTGTCCAATGTTTTCGTTTAATAGGATCCTGTGGAACGCAAAAGAATAACTTTTTAGAAGCTTTAGCCGTTGTAGTAGTGCAAAATGGTACAATACAATATTTATACTACGATTTTTCAATATCCGTCATTATTATAACATACAAAACCTATTTTACTGGTTCAAGAAGCAAAGCAAAGCACGAAATCGAGTATAAACAACGATTACTTCCGTTTGTTGTCATAAAGAGTGACGTCACGATATATTATACTGCGTTTTCTCGATAGAGTAAATAGTGCGATGTTAAAATTGTTATAAATTAGTCATTAGATTTCAAATAAAGAAAATGTATGTATTTATTTTATTACCTTTTCATTTTCTATTACCGTAATTTCGTGTATATAACCCGCGGGTAATCTATAAAAAAAATCCTGACTTTGTATGTCCTGCGAGCTATCATCCAGTGCGGGGTATCTATCGCGAACAACGAGAAAATCAACACCAGTCTCATTTTTTTTTTTTTTTTCGGAAGTATCGATTATTAACGAATAATAACGATGAAATTGAGGACAGTGAAAAGGAATTTGATGTGGAGGATAATACGGATGATGAAGACGAACTGTCCCAAACAATATTGCAACATTTTAATTCTGATACGGAAGAATCAAATTTCGATGGATTTGAAAGAATTTTGTAAATAAATTTATTATTAATCTATAATTTTCTTATAAATTGAATAAAGGTGCTAATCATTAGAAGTTACTCTAGTTTATAGTAATTTATACAGAGAGAAAGATTAATACCATGTTATGATTATTTGCTTTTTCATTACAAGTAAGTAAATTTATTTGTTTATTATTTATATTTATTTGTATATTTGTTTATTATTTGTATCTTTTCATAGTTATTATTAAAATAATAGCAATTAGTATTAGAATTATAAATAGCGTTTGCCGACCCTGTGATTTTAGAATTGCTGGGATTCTAGTGCGTGGTATCTTTCGGTTATAATTATTTTTAAATGAATTTTTTATGCTGCGGGCTACCTTCCGCCGCGGGTTATATACGCGAAATTACGCTATATAAGAATAAAATCAGAAAACGTGCAAATTGTCTATTCGTGAGCAAGCTGATGAATGTGGTTTTGATCTAGTGTATATTTACGATTATTAGGTTTATATTTTTAAATAAAAAATTGGAAGTACTTTTTCATCAGATTATCTGATTTAGTTCAAAATCTGGAATTGCTGCTAAAGTTCATTTTAGTAAAACAAAATTATTTAAGGGCAATCATTGATACACGTAATTATTTAAATAAATAATTATAAATGATTTGAAATACTTCTTTAATTCATGCATTAATAGTGATTTCATCTCAGAAACTTCATTCTATCCCATCACAATATTGTAATTAATACACAGCTTACACTATAATGCAAGTAGTTAATACTGTTATTCTTAAAGGCGAGTTTTAATGTGAAATAAAATGCATATCATACAAAACATAAATCTTTGTAGATCAAACTAAGTTGATGAAATAATTAAATTATTTGAATATGATTCTGAAAAAGTTTGTTCGGAAAAATAAACCAATCATTAATTTTAACTCTGAAGATCTTAAAAATTGCGTTGAATATTTTTAAGAAAATTTGCCGCAAAACCAGATTTCTTGAAACTCAGGGAACTGAAAAGAAAACATTAATATCACTATTAAAAAACAGAGATGGATTTTCATCACATATTTAGCCTGCAGATGCTGGGCGAGAATTCTGGAGAATAAGACGGTGCATTACTTCACACTCAAAAATCGAATTTTTTACATGCTGATAAGTCAAGTGAACGGAAGAGAATGATCAACTTTTTTTTGCCAATTTCCAGCGAAGGGTAACATTTGGCATTTAATTTTTACGGCTCAAGAACATATAAAACGGAACATCTTTTAACATACGTTATACTCAAATCAAGTTAATAATTTTGAATACACAAAGAGGGATTGCCATATATATTAACCCTTGAATTTCACCAAACTTTAATTGTGAGAACTCAGAAACCGCAGATGACAGATTCTTAGAAAACAGATATAATTTTAATTCTGCACAGGAATAGTTTTGACTAAGTGATTAAAATTACGGTAGCAATTAGACTTGTTTTTTGAAAAACATGAGAATGAAATAAGCCATGTGATATTATTTAGAAACCGAAATGATATCATGAGATTTTGCTTTCAGAGAGATTTTCTTTTAAGTTTATTCTTTTCTTTTATTTTATTGATGAAAAAAGAATTCAGCGGTTAAATAAAAATTAATATTAGAGTAAATTATTATATAAAATGTTAAAATACATTTGAATTAAAATTAAATAGAAAATTAAAAGAAAAACGTATGTAATTTTTACATCACAATGATAAGGAAACTATTTTCAAAAATGAGAACCATAGGTGCCAACTTGGACGGTTTTTTAACACCTCTATTTCTCTGTAAAAAATTTCATCAAGTTTAATCGCAGAAAACTGCTTAAAAATATATGAAAAATGTCTGTTAAATATTTTCGGTAGCAAAAAAAAACGTGACAGTTGGCAGCTATGGAAAACCCCGGGCATTCGGTTAACAACATCGAATTTCTTATCATGTCGAATTTCTTATCGACATGACTTTTATAATAAGCAATATAAAATATTATATTTTCATTTGTACAGAAGTCCTATTAAAAAGCTATATGAGAGAAAACAACATATATTTTTAAAAGATAAAATTTCAAACTATTTTTTATCAACATAATTTTAATAAGCGGTAAATTTTTTTCGACACGATATCTGTGATAGAAATTAGCACAATGAAAGAATAATGAATCAGGCAGGAGAAGTTGGCATTTATAACAGTGATATACATTCTGATTAACATTCCATAGTATTGTTAGCACCGCCCCTTTTTTTACACCACTTTATGTTTGGAGTAATTTTTTCCAAATGTAATTACGATTAAATAAAAAGAAAAATATTCTAAAAAAAGACTAGTCTAAAAAAATTATGGTAATCAACAGTACTAAGAAATATTAATTAGAATATTTGCTGCTATGCATTGGTCATATCATCCTACTTATTTATACCATTATTTTTATAATATTTATTCTTTATTAAATTGCATCATTTTACACAATTTCGATAGTTATTCAAAGTAACCATTATTGTTAAAAAGTAGTTGTATTAAAAAAGTAAGACCCTATGATCCCTGTTATAAATTTCAATGTAAAGTTTTTATTAACAGTGCTATTAGTATACATACATACATACATATATATATATATATATATGTGTGAAAATGCTATCGTAAAATGTGTCTTCAGTTTTCTACTGCAAACTGAAATACAATATTACAAACAATCGGAATGTAGTTATTCCGAACAATTTTCGTTGTAATGTTGAAGTCATTAGATACTTCAATTCATGCTTATTTCTTTAATATAGTATCAACAAATTATTATTAGGCAATTTGTAACTTTAACAATAATGATTGAAACATAGGACCTTTTACGAATAAACATAGCCTTTGGGAAACTGCAGAAAATAGCATGATTACCACTCGGCTGAAAGATCCTTCTAGGCTACTTCCTCTTATAATAAAATATTTAGAGCCAAATAATAAATTGCATGCATGTCCTCTGTTTTACTCAGGGAAACAATGTAAGATATGAAATATAGCATTTCTTAGCAAAAATATAATCACATTAAGGCTATTAATTTTCCACTTGATTTATCATCTCTTGTTAGACATGTCTTATCATGTTTCCAAGGCAAGAAATATGAACTCACTGACTATCGTTAACTGTGTTCTAGAAATTATTTGCTACTCCTTGGGGTATACTCGCCCTTTACGGACTAAAGCTTCAGAGCATTAGCACAAGAATTTGCTTTTAATGGAAGGGACTTTCTTTGAAATATTGTATGATAAACCTTTATTTTTTACATAAGATAAGATAGTAATGTAAAATCAAAATGCTTAATTTTACTTCTCTATTCACGTTATAAATTACAAGTAACTGTCAACATTTAATTTGAAATACGATTTATGACTCAGCTAGATTAAAAGAGTTAAAATTAATGTATGTTATATGTATATATAACAATACCTTATTTAATGATGATGTATAAAGAAAGACGAAAAAGGTTTTTTGTTACATTTTGAAAAACTAAGATAAAATAAATAACGTTTATAACTAAGTATCCCACATTGTTTTCTTGCACGCATATAGACCTTAGCCTTAGCACTAACATTCTAAAAAGAAATTTACAAAACGAAAATCGAATCCAGTTATCCAGTATAAAAATCAATCATTAAAACTTATAAAATTAATTTAATTTACTGAATAACGTAATACAAATAATAAATAACATGATGTAAATAAGCAGGGTTAGCAACATTTCTAATTTATTTCGTAGCATTGTTACATACATGGTACAGTTCCGCCTATTTCCTGACTCTTCCACCATTTTATTTATATTGTAATATTATATACTATTTTTTCAATATTAGTTAAGGTGAAAATTGCTATATAAATATAGTGGTCGAAGAACAGAGAAAAAGGTAAAACTGTGCCATGTATGGTTGTTTCCGCCTTTTATTCACACTATTTTTTGTAGAGTAATTTTTTCGAATATGTAGTTATGATTAAATAAGAATAAATTTGCTCTCAAAAAAAAAAAAAAAAAAAAAAAAAAGTGATGTGAAATAAAAGATGGGTACTAACATTGCTACGAAATAAATTAGAAATATCATAAGCTCTTACATTTAATGGAAAGTTTTATGAAAACATTTAATGTTTTCTGGAAAATATAATAAATTTTAAACTATTTACACACATAGTTTGGTGGTATTAATCTGGTATTTTTTTCAACTAGATTTTACGACTAGAGAATTTCGCTGTATTAAATTTGAAAATTACTTGAAAACAATCCTAATTATTGCTGTAAGAAAATTGTGGTTGAAAATATACCGGAACACAAACACCTCTAATAATGTAGGATGGCCTTAAGACTTTTATATTAAAATGTGCCATGCAATATGTTTTATTGCTTTTCTGCACACCAACCTACCAGATCTGGCGGATTTTTTATACAATAATCACCAGTAATTTAGAGAAGTGATATTTTATATACATAATAGATTATCCATCTTCGAAGTTATTAGGCAGACGTTACAATTTAAAAATATTGGTGATTATTGAATAAAAAATCTGCCAGATCTGGAAACACTGGCTGCGACGTGTTTCGTATTTTAACTCGTACGGGGCTCTTCCAGTCTATTTGTTGTTTTGCCTTTCACTGAATAGGAATATTAATAGTACTTAACACTAGACAAAAGCTGAACGATATTATAGAAATCATCATATTCAATGTCAAATTAAAATACGTAATATTTAATAACCCCCCCCCCCCCTTTTTTTTTAATAGAAAGAAATGTGTAGTATCTAGACCATTTTGCCTTACAAGCTTTAGTATATAACCTCCTTGGCGACTTAAAAATTTTTTTCAATATTTGGCGATGAATATTTTGGTATAATTGCTTGTTAAAAAAAAAAAAAAATAAACAAAAAAATCCTGTATCTATTTTTAACTATATTTTTAAAATTCAGCTAAGTAATGATTTTATACATTCGAGAATATCTGAAAAGAAAAATATTTATCATTATTATTATTATTATTATTTTAATTTGGAAAAATTTCTTAAAATTTTCAATTTTTAATTATCTCCTTCCTACAGCATAAAATAACGAAGTATAAAATGTATTTAATTCTCTATAAAAAATTTAGGCGATGAATGGTTTTCTTGTCATATTTAGAAATGTGAAATGTATGGCGCTCATCGTAGTAATGTTTTATTCTGTTATGTTAAAAAATTACCAATGCGAAATTAAAAGATGCTATCATTTTTGCATGAGTTTTGAATTTGACTGTAAAATATTTTTTTTATGTAAGTATAAGTATGTAAGTAATATAGTATATATGTATGGAAGTTTTTATGGAAGTAGTTTAAATAAAAAGGATAAAGAAATTTTAAAGACAGAAAGAAATGTAGTCAATTATACAGATATTATTTAATTTAGTTTATATATATATATATATATTTCTCTTCCAAAATATTTAAGTTTTAGAAACTTTTTCTCATGAAAATGTTTAATATAAATCTTTCAGAAAAAATTTCCTAAATAAATTATTCTGAAAACTTCGCAATGTTTGATATTCTTGTGAAATATGGCGCTCATAAGGATGATAATTTAAAAAAAATATATATAAATAATCCGAATTATAAGCAATGCTATTTTGGATATCAAATTTCCAAGCTTAAATTTAGTTACTTTTTTAAAGTTTTGATATAATACAAATGTAAATATCAGCAAATTAAACGCATATATGTAATGGATAACGGAAAAATTCTGGTCCCCAATAAGATTACGACTATCTTTAAAAATCATTTCATTATTAAAAAAAAAAAAAGATATTAAAAAAAAAAAAAAAAAAAGTAAGAGATTGTCAGTAAAAAAAGTAATTTTCTAAAAGTAGAAAAAAGGTGTCTGCAGACAATTAATTACAATCTTAAACTAACCTTTTCATTGAAAATATCTAAGATAATGCTTTTTATTTATTTGCAGGCGATAAATACCTTTGTTACCAATAGCAACATTGACATTTTTTTTTCAGACTTGATTACATTTTAATTTCTCTGGGAAAAATGCGGTCAGAGACAGAAAAAACAAAGTAATATAAGAAACTATTGGCAAGTTGGCAAATAGAGTACATTTGTTAACGCGAGTTTACTAATTGATAAATTCGTTAATTAAAGCGATATAAATTTCTAACCAATATAAATGTATTCCTTGGAATATTCGACAAACATTGGTACCTCTCATGGCGCTAAGGAACCTCCCGTCCTTGAAATGCGGTCGTAGACAAAAAAGTCGGACAGCGGCAGCAGTAATTTTTTGATGCATAGAGGTGCTTTTTACTTTCTTGCTTCAGATTTATTTATGTATACAATGAAAAATCTTCACATAGTTGGTTCAAAGTTTTGCTTTATAACTCATTCTGATACGAATGTAGAATTCCACATCTTGTTATCCCTTCTCTTCTAGCACAATACATTCATATTGAATGGGATTTGTAAGAAATGTAAGTAAAGTGGAATTTCGAAAACGTTATTATACGTCTTGTCGTTTATTTCTATAGTTATTATTGACTTATTGATTTATTTTGCAAGAATAAATATATTTCATATCAAATATTCAAAAGCAAATAATTTAGTTCTCACTGTAAAATGAAACTTTAGCTAACATAGAAAAAATTTAGATTTAAAAATTCGTTCATAAACAAAAGTACAAAAGCAATAAAGATTTACATTATTAGAAACACATTATTAAATACATATAACGTAAATATTTTTCCTCATTAGTGTCATAAACTGTTTGACGTTAACAAAAATATAAAATCGAAAATATAAAATTAGTGTGCATACGTTTACAAATTATTAAAGGTTCCTTAAAGCAGCTTAAAAGTTTTCCTTTATTTAAAAGTCATTAAAGCCAGGCATCCGGAGTTTTTCAATCAAATTTTAATTACTTTTAGAAGAAGAAAGTTAGTTCTCTATATTTCTTTCGAAAGATAATTAAACGCTCATATGAAAGAAAAAGTTACAAAAAAGTTATTGCCGGTATGTTGAAAAATATTTATAGAAGCAATAATTACCAAAATTTAATTATTTCTTTTGCAATCTTACTTCTCAAGCAAATTACCTGGCGTGATATATAGAAATACTTATTTCTTAAATGCTTTAAAATGTTCTACTCTATATGAAAGTAAAAAAAAAAATGTCTATTTCAATGTATTTTTTGCATTTAAATTCAATTAAATGTCATTAATTCTTTAATAAAGCAATTCCTCAAATCATCATTTAAATTAATGATTTACGATTTAAACTTTATGTGAAAAATGAAATATACTTTGTATTTCTTCATCAAAGCAGTTAAATGACATTAATTATTGATAGTTAAAACCAATAGTGTATTTATAAGTTCTTGCCCTATTCGATGTTTCTGTTAATTATAGACTGTATTAGTTTTTAGCACAATTTCTATGCTTCAGATTTAGATAAAATACAATTTCATCAACTATGTAAAAAGCATTTATAAACATCCAACAAACATTTATTTTACTATTGGCGAATCGGTACGAAATTTTCGCACTTTATTTCTTCCCTTAACTTTAAAATTTAAAATTCATTAATATTATATCAATTTCCCCATTTAATTAAAATTTTAATGCTAGAGAAGCCAAATTTTTATTAGAACCAAATTAATATTGTGCAATTGTGAAACCAAAATCATTCAAAGAAAGGTTTCAAAATAAAATTCATGGTTGACGACCCAGTTTTCCTACTTCCACAGACAGTACAGTTTTAATAACATCTATATTAAACCTGTAATTTTAACTGTAATTTTTGTCGCCATGTTGGCGATAACTTTTTATTTATTTATTTTGGGATAATTCTTTGTTAAAAAAAAATTAATTCCTGTTTTGATTATACTTTTTATGATTACATTTTTTAGCCAATTTATGATAATAATTCATATTCTGTATTTTAAAGTATTTCTACGTTTAAAATGACGCTTGCAAAGGTTCTAAAGAAGCATCATTCAAAAATATACTTTTCCATGAAATAATGCAATCAGACAAATGTCGTCATTTTTTCTTATTGGATGATTCAGCTGAGTCCGCATGCTTAAATATTGTCCATTTATAAATATTATTTTTCATCCTCGCGTATTTTATTAATTACATAACTATCGTATAGTTTCGGCAACGTTAATGAAATATTATACCACGTTAGAGAAATATTTTACAGATATTTCATAACTAAATTGAATAAAGGGATTCATTTTAATAGATTTCGAATTGCTACAGAAGCCTAAAAATTAAAACACCGTTTATGAGAAAGTCAATATGATATATAATGCAAATGAAATTTAACTGTCAAAGTAACAAATGTATATACGCCAAATACGTCCTTCTGGAGTAAATTTCTAATAATTCTTCTAGGGTTGTATGCTAAATATAGAAAAATATATTATATAAAGTTTAAGATGTTACAATTAAAGAAATGATAAAGTTTGAAAAAAATGTCTACTAGAAAATGTTTTTCTAAGCTGCTGAATATTTTCCGTTGATTAATTGTTATTTATCTTGCGTCTGAATAGATATTACTTTCTTATAAGAGAAATTCCTCTCTCTCCAAAGAGATGAGAAGTATTTTATTCAGCGTGGAACACAACTCCCTATTCTGTGTTGAATGGAGCATACAATATTCTATAAGATTTATTCAAATTAGAATATACTCTTGATTATGAAGTAATTTCTTTCAATACTCTTTTTAGCCATTCTACGTGACTAAAATCCGTAAAAGTATTCATGATAATAATTTTAATTCACTAATGCAAATCCTTTAATAGTCATTTATTTTATTTCATTAGTTAACATTAATTTTAAAAAATATGTTTGTTTCATGTAACCTTATATTTTAAACGTTTCTATTTCATTTTTTATAAACATATTAAAAAAATTTAAAATCGTAATTAATTTTTTTATAAGGGTCAATGAATGCATTTATGTCATCATAATCGGAAGTATATTCGGCATAATGCCTCGAAAAAAAAATAATAATGATAATAATAATTTTGCTATTATTATGCACCAAATATTTATTAGAAAACAGTTTGTAAAACGAAGAAGAAATATTCGGAAAAAAAAAAAAATCATTATCCATTTGTGATTGGCAGATGTTCTTATTTTGAACAGTAAACTCCGCCTTTTGGCGGTCTTAAAAACGTTACTGTTTTTAAAAAAAATAATTTTAGCTATTTTTGTTTAAATCATTTGTTTTTTTCTTAAGCAACTGATGCGGCAAATCAGTGCTGACTATTGTACGATAATTGCCGCACACATAGTTGCCAAGTCTTCTATTTAGGCGGAGAATTTTTCCACTGCAAATTTCCTTTATTTAATCGTGAAAAATTAATATGAAAAATTACTGTCAAAAAGTGTTGATTTGAAACTTGATTTAAAAGCTAGAAATTTTGGCAAGTATTATCCTACGGTTGCCAATGCTTCCTCAAAGACCACTGGCATATACAGGGTGTTTCAAAACTCATTGGCAAAAATTTAAAGGGTGGTAGAAAACATATAAACAAGCCATTTTCATCATACAATGTATGGGCGGAGAGCAAGCGGTGATCGCTAGAGGGCGCTGTAATGGGAAGTATAAAGCGTATGTTTTCTTACATATCGTCATTTCTACCATGGATTTCAGCAGGCATGGCGACATATAGTAATCAGGAAAAGGCGGATGTGCATTTTATGTATGGTCTGGCTAATAGGAATGCTATGGAAGCCGCTAGACTGTTGTGGTATTTTTCGGTCTGGCACGTGTCTTCTCGGGAAACGCTGCCTGTACACGTACAGTCTTTTGGCTTCCAGAGCATTCCCATTCGCAAGACCATACATAAAATGCATGTCCGCCTTTTCCTGATTACTGTATATCGTCATGCCTGCTTAGAGATGCAAAAAACCCGGGAATTTAAAACCAAGGGAAAAAACCCGGGAGTTCGGGGGAAAAAACAAATTAGAAATCTCTAAAGCAAATAATAAGTTAATTACTTAATATAAATGGCAATTTTAAGGACTTTGATATGCTGATAAGCTTAAAACATTATTTTAATTTATCATTTTATTTTCAATTTATCAGAACTGCAGCCAAATCATAATTTGAAAAGAAACTTAAGCTTTCTTTATTAAATTAGCACTTAAAAGATAAATGTATCGGTACAATGTAGGATACAATTTCCATATTATACAAGCTGCAGAATTAAGGAAACCAATGTACATAATCCTGTAATAGTTTGAGAAGAGAAATAATTAAGGTTTGAAAACTTCTTTAAAAATGTCTATTTTTAAAGAATTATTTAAAATAATGAAGTGTTTTTTAAAAAGAAGGAATGACATTTTATGCAATTACTACAGTGGTATAGTTTCTTTTACAAGTTATTTTCGTAAATATTTCTAATTAAAGTTTGTAAAAAAATTATGTTAAATTTCCTACAATGAAAATTTTTTGATGAAAATTTATACATATATTGTTTTCCTGATTTTTATACATTTAAAAAAAAAAAAAAAAAAAGTTTCTGCATTTCTAACACAACAAGCGGGGAAAATTTTCGAATTACTTATATATTTCCCTAAAACAGATTAAAATTAAGAATTCTTCTTATTATTATTAATTGTAATTGGGAAAAAAAAAAAAAAAAAAAAAGGAGAAGATGAATAAAAAGAGAAACAATTTAAAAATTATCAGGTAACAAACTTATTTCTTAAATACTTCATTTGAGTTTGATGAAATATAAATTTAGTTGGGTTTGTTACCTAAAATCTTAAGTCGAATTCCTTAATTGTTTCAAAGTACATTCATAAACGAATTATGAATTTAAAAAAAAAAAAAATAAATAAATGTTATTGATTCTCATTAAGGATGAAAAGGATATCTCAAGAACATAACAAAATAATATTAATGAATAATGATAGAAACTTACTGTTAGTGCTAGCACCGCATTAATTACAATTAATTATTTTCTTCGTTTTTGGAATAAACATCGAAGATGCTCGAATTAGCGGAAAACGGAAACGAAAAGGAAATCTATCCAGGAATTAAAGATGAAGTTAATTTAAAGATCGGAGGCTAAATAATTAACAAAAGTTATAAAAATTTTCATAATTTCAAAATTCCCAGTTTTGGGGAAATTTCAAAATTCCCAATTTTGTCTTAAATTCCCAGGGAAAAAAAACTGTTTTTTTCCGGGAAAAAACCGGGTGTTTTGAAAGGCTTGCATCTCTATGCCTGCTGAAATCCACGGTAGAAATGACGATGCGTAAGAAAACGCGAGCTTTGTACTTTCCATTACAGCGTCCTCTAGCGGTCACCGCTTGATTTCTGTCCATGCATTGTACGGTAAAAATGGCTTGTTTAGATGTTTTCTACCACCCCTTACATTTTTGCCCATGAGTTTTGAAACACCCTGTATATACGCCGGCGGTACTTGAAAAGTTAAACACAAATACGCAAAATTTTTCTTAAAAAAAAAAAAAAAAAAAAAAAAAAATGTGTTACACGTTAAAGGTAGACATAAAAGAAGGGTTTGTTTTCTGTTTTTATATTTTTTACGCTATTATGGAGGCATGGGTCGCAAAGAGTTAATGAAATATAAAAGTAAAACAGAAGGCAACGAAATTTCAAAGAATTTGGCTTCAAATTACATATTTGAAAATGAATATTTTTTCAAGCGTTCCAGCATAATTATTAAAATAAATATAAATAATCATGAAATTACATTTTACAAAAAATGGATTCCACATAATAGGTACCGTATATCTCGATATCACAAATACTGTAAAAGAACTGCCCAAAAAATTAAAGCCGTTCGTGAATTCTCAATGTAGATTAAGATTGCGACGAAAGAAAACCAATTTGTTTTTTCAAAATTGGTATTTTTGGAAAGTACTTTTCCTTCTTCAACGAAAAAAAAAAAAAAAAAAAAAAAAAAAGAAAGAAGTGAAATATTTACCCGAATGCAATTATTTTTAAGATGTGGAATAAGTAATTTAGTAATTTTTGTATATAGAACTATGCAAGGTGTGTGTATGTAGAAGATGTATATATATTTTTTAATAGAAATATTTCTTTTTTCAAAACTTCAAATTTCTTGTTTACACACATATATACCGAGCGTTCCATAAATCTACAGACATTTTAAAAATTCATAAAAATTGAAGGAGTTTGTAAAATTGAACGCGGTTTGTTAAAAAAGTATTCCCATGAAGGAATTTTTTTTTTCGGGAAAAAAAAAAAAAAAAAAAAAAAAAGGTAAGTTTTTTGTCGACAGATGGCGCTGCATGGGCGCGTAACGAGAAATATGCAAATCAGAATCCTGTAAATTGCCCGACTTTACGACTGACACAGCTTATTTTACCTCCTACTTGTGCATACATAAAATTTTAATTGCGATGCTGACTTAGTGGGAAAAAACGCTACTGGTGACGATATTTTCCCTCAGGTAAGAATCGTTGACTGAAGCTACAGTTAGCGGTGCGTTTGCAAACTCGTTTGCAAACTGTAATTTGTGGTGATGGCAAGCACATTTAATAGAATATATGCCTGTAAAAATTTGCCTGCAAATAAATATAGTTTTTCAAGGAAATATGTGTTTTGCTCACATACAGTGCCCTCTATCGACGAAAAGTTTAACTATTATTTTTTTTCTTTACCAAAAAAAAAAAAAAAAAAAAAAAAAAAAAAAAACTCATTCACGAGAATAACTTTTTTAGAAACCGCGTTCAATTCTACCAATTCCTTCAATTTTTATGAATTTTTTAAATGTATACAGACTTTTGGGAATATAAAACTAGGAACTAAACGCATGAAAGTGGCATGCAGATTTCATGATCTGAATTAAGACATCGACACATGTCTGGCGTTATCTCCGAAGGCTTTAGAAAGGCAATTGTTATTTAAATGTCCTGCGTAATTGTTTACCGGCTTTCTGTCTCGATTCCAATGGTTATTACATGGGAAATTAAGTGCCTAAATGGTAAATGTTCCTTTCTTGCACAAATGTTGCACAGATTTTTGCTTTGGCTGTAGAAAGAATTGGCGACTCAAAGGCAGTTTTATATACGCGATCCCACGACTCGGTCCAAGAATATGAAGAAACTAATTATACATACAATTTTTCTTTAACTATATGACTAATTATTTTTATCAAAGTTGTTGCAGAAGATCCGGATTAATAAAGGAAGATCATATTCTATGTTTAAGCACATATTTATGCTTGCTTGACTTTTAGAACTATCTGGGAAACGTTATGTTTCTATAATTGCATACCAGTTCCACAATTCCATATCAGTTTCTGAGTGTATAGTCATTTCAAACGGGTGATGAGAAAGGATGTTAAGATTTTTCAATGATTGGTTCGTTAAGGATTGGTTCTAATTACTGATTGTAATTAATCGGGTCTTCGCCCGATTTTTTTCAAATGATTTCAAAATTCTATTTTTTAAATTTGTTATATTCACTAAATCACAAATAGTGGCAAAATGTCATGATAAACAGCTTATAATAATAATAATAATAATAATAATAAATGATTATTCAAATTTAACTGTGATGTTTATAAAAATAATGAAATTCGTGTAATGAAATGTAATTTACATTTAATTATTTATAAAAAAAATAACTTCAGGGCAAATTTATCAAGATTGCCGGTAGTTTAATTGTCGGAAGGATAAAACCTAAGTACCCTATGTCTATTTTTATTCTTTACTCTACCTGAATCCAATCCCAATACAGAAATGTACCCTTTTTTTTCGATTTGAATTTATTATTATCTATGTTATAATCAATATTATTATTATTATTTATTTTATTGTGGCCATTTTAATCTTCTTCTCTTTTTTTTTTCTTTTTCTTTCCTTCTTTTTTTTTTTTTTTTTTTTTACGTTTTTCTATAATTTAACTAAATGTTTTGATAATAATTTGGTGGTTTAAAGCGAGAAAGAAAATCTCCTTGGCTATCCTTACGCAGAAATACATCTATTCTTTTAAATTATCATTTATATATATATATATATATATATATATATATATATATATATATATATTCCAGATCCAGGGTAATGTTTTTTCAAGGCATTGTTGCAATTGTTATATCATTTCTTTTTTTTTTTTTTGCTAATCATCCTTCTTCCATAAAATTATTCATTTCTCTAGCCCAACGATAAAAAAAAAATATTTTTCTTATTTCAATACATTTTTGTAGCAATAACGTCAGTTTCGTGCGTTTGTTTTGGGAAACTCTGGTTTTTACTTTTAAGAAGTTGATAGAGATCCCAGTTGAACCTCCCAGATAGCTGTCAAGTGTTACGATTTTTTAATACTGGGAACGTTCTAAAAGTATGATTTTCTTTTCTCCCCCCCCCCCCCCCACACACAGAAGATGTAATACGAAGTGAAAACACATTACATAACAAAAATTAGGTTTTCCTGAACTCATTCAGAAGGATCGATCCCACAGCATAAGTGCAGAGTCCCGAAGAAAGAGATAAGTGGCAGAACGCCGTGCTCGAGCTCTTTCTAGTGCAAATTAGTGTAGTGATATCAGGCTCCGTTATGCATCTCTTCAGTAACACAATATCCTGTACTCTGTCCTTTACTTTATTTTATTTGATCTCTTGGAATAGAAGAATGGGTAAGACATAAATATTACCTTACTCGGAATTCCCTAAAACGTGGAAACACGTAGGGGGAAAACTCCTCATCACGAGACTGAGGGGCAGAAACCGAAGACGCCTGATCACAGGTGACTACCATCTGTTGATGTCTATTATAGTCGTGGATATGGAGTAACGACCATATTGGTTATTAACTTCCACACATTGACTTCCTTTATTGAACATTTAACACTAGAGCCAAACCATTTGTTGGGACACGACATCGCGTCGTCTTCATAAATGCTCTGTAGGCATTGATCGATATCAGATATGCATCTATTTAAAGCACACACCAGCATGAATTTCTATTTTCGAACACATTTTTAACACACTATTCTAAGATACTGGTTTGTATTGGAATGATCTCGGACATGAACTGTTGCTTATTTCTTTTTTTCGGTATTATCTGCATGCATCATTGCATTTATTCTGTTGCTTCTTCTTCTATGATTTCAGGAATGCTTATGTTTTGGCAATGCATTCTTTCATCTTCTATTACATGTTCTTAAGGAAAAGCAAGAAAAAATTTACTTTTGGAATGCTCGTGGTACCACTTTGTTTGAATAAGAGTATTCCCCTTACTTAATCATAGAAATCTGACAAAGAAGTTTGCATAAAATTATTTAAAAAAAAATGCATTGTTAGAAAGAAGTTTAACGTTTTAACAGAAGCAAAAAAAGGAATAAATTAAGTTCAATAAATTAAGGTCAATAGCTGTGACTAGTATTTTATTTTATTATATTTTATATAGATATATGTGTATATATATATATATATATATATATATATATATTTGCTAAGTTTCATCATTTTAGTAGTAATCAATACAAAAATGGTGAAACGTTATGCACATACAAGATGATACTGCCTCTGACATAATTAATGCTTTTAAATATTTTTTTATTTAATATGTTGCTGTCATAATAAATTCTGACCCTTTCAAGTTATTGTGATCATAAATGATTCGTGATTTTACTAAAGCAGATTTCTAGCTGGGGAGTGACTTGAGATCCAAATTGTACACATTCAATTACAATTCAATTTAATTTTAAATATTTTTTCTACTTTTAAATCGTATTTGATTCAATTTTATACACCCTTTAAGGTAAACAATTCGATATTTTGTGTGAATGCATCCTTGAGAAAAAACTTTGTTAAGCAATGGTTTTCTTGTTGTTGATGGTATAGGTTTGCAATCCTTTATGCATACAGGAGGATTAGAATATATTTGAACTTTTAAAAAACTGTAAAAAATAAATAAATAAATAAAATAAAACACTATTCACTATAACCTTAAGTTTGGACTGAATGTACAGGAAGAATGGAAAATGTTAATAAAAATAATAGTAGCTCCATATTTTAAAAATAGATGATGCCGCCAATGTATAATCTGCAGAATAAAAGGCATGTCATATACATGGCCAACTACCGTATATACTCGCGCATAAGTCGACCCCTAAATCGAGAAAAAAAACTTGTTTTGCATCAGTATTTTTTACTTATTTTTTTTTTTTTTTCACCTTGTACAATCATAAAATGAATCGTGATAAAATAAGGGAAAGAAAACTGTCTGAAATACTGGTATTAAGTTTTTTCATCGAATTTAGATATCGACTTATACGGGAGTATATAACATTGTTGGCACATTTCTTATAAAAACTGAACACGGCGTTTTCCTAACAGTTAGTCTAAGAAGCTTACCATCACTCTCTCAAAAAAGAATCAAGCTTTGCCCGTGAAACTCTTTTACAGGAACAGTGAAGTTGTGCCAGTAGCTCTGAAGACGTTCCAGAGAGTAAACGGTATCACAAAATTTTGTTCCCTGGTGTCTTCTAATGTTTTGGAGAAAATTATTAAGAATTTTTAATAAGAAGGTCCTGTTGAAGTGGAATCTGACAGAGGGAGAAAACCAATTTCTTCGACGCCAGTAGAAGATGCGGTCACAGCTAACACTACCTGTGATAATCCCTCAGAACTAAGCTTTATGTCAGGTAAGATCGGCCGATTACATCCATTCCATACCATCTTATAGATATTGTAGAAAGTGTTAATTGGATGTAATCGTCCAATCTGCCATGGCGAAGAGCTCGATTCGAAGGCATTATTGTATTTGGTGTTGCCCAGCACTCCAGGAAGAGATTACCAGTGTTATGAAGACGAGCAATGCACGAGAAATCGCCTGATCTTTAGTTATGTATGTGATTATTATGCATAAAATTGTACGAAACGTTCTAAATTGCTACCTGTACAAGTTTACCCGCACGTTCAAGAATTGCTTCTTCCTGCAGACCTGCCACTAACAGAAACTTTTGCTCTAGAATTTCCTTGCTCGCATGGAAGTACACAATGTCTTGCAATGGAATATTTTTTGGACACACAGCAGATGAAACCTATTTCCATCTCTTAGAATGTGTCAATACTCAGAATTGCAGAATATAGGTAAAAGAAAATTCGTTCGAACTTGAACAACTACCACTTTATTCTTTAAAGGTAACTTTCTGATGGGTATTAACGGAATCCTTTATCGTAGGCTCATTTCCTTCGAGAAGATGGGTCGTGCAAGTCCTATTACTTGTACCATGAATGGTGAACGCTATTACGTCATTACAGCACTTGATAAGCGTGCACGTCGAGTAGGATCATTTTTATGGATGATTGCAAGCCCGTGAAGCAATTGCTCAAGAAACATTTCGGAAATGATAGAGTTATTAGCAGTTCTTTATCAACAGCCTGTCCGTCAAGATCACCTTATCTTAATCTTTGTGACTTTTGGCTGTGTGGTTATCTGAAAAATGCTCTGTTCGATCGCAAACATAGCTGAATTGAAAGCCCGCTCTTCGCAACACATTTCCAGTGTGATTTCTGATACGTTACGATCGATTGTGGAACATGCTGTTTCTCGGTTTTCACTTGTGATAGGAAATGGTGGGCAGTATGTTGAAGATATTTTCTGCAAGTCTCTTGGTGATTCACAAACTATATTATTATTGCTTTTTATTAGGGGTGGGAATCGATTAAGAGTTTTAACTGGGTTAATCGTAGTTCATTAATCGATTAATCGGTCGATTAATCGGATTTTTAATCGGTTTCATTTTTCTTTATATAATGTTATTTCAATGATGAATAAAACTCTCATATTGTGTATATATATTATATACATATTATTCACAAGTTTGACTAAAAAAAAAAAAAAATTTTTCAAAAATTTTTGTCTAGTCAATTAGTATATCTGTTTCATAGCTGAAATTTGAATCAATTTTAATAATTGGTGACTTTAAGTGTTAATTTTATATAAATATTTTCACGTTTAATTTTTTTTTTTTTTTTTTTTTTTTTTTTTTATAAATTATTTTTTCAATTCATTTTGAAAGAAACATTAAATGAATTTACACATATTTTAGTTCTATATTTGCAGGCCTTGTCCATCTCGCTCGTCACTATTTTTAAATGAATTCTCAAAATTCCATATCATTATCATAAAAGTCTCAAATTCTTATACTTTTAGTTCTTCTTTGTCACTTCGGACTAAAACACAGAATGTTATTCTCTGTTTCTACTTCAATAATTACTATCAGCAATTCTGAACAGACAATAAACGCTTGAAGATATTATGAAACTCTGTTGACATATCCCCCATCAGAGGGATAGTGGAAATCTCAATCCCTTCTTTTCTTTTCTTTTATCTTTAGTATTTCCATTTTTTGAAAGCTTCTTGTTTCTGAGAATACTATTACCCTACCCAACACTTTCTGTAGAAGGCTAAAGACAGGTGGTGTTACTCCAGCATGCACATGAAGCGGCATTTTGTTTAATAATTGTCCTCCCCATTTTCTGTATCAACAAAAGTGCAACAACTTCTTTTGAGAGGTTTTATTTTTATTTTTTTTATTTTTGCTTTTGCTTTTTCGTTATTTGATGGATGTTTCTTAGAATGTTTGTTAGGAAAATATGTGAAAAAATATTTTGTAGGTAGAACATTATTTTTACTTTAATTCGTAGTTTGAAAATTTTAATCGGATTTTGAAAATTTTTAATCGAATTAATCGATCCGATTAACTCGATTAAAAAAATTGATCGGGACTAAGCATTGATCGATTAACCGGACCGATTAATCGATTAATCGGCACAGCCCTACTTTTTATGCGATTTCTGTAATCGGGAATTGAAAAGCGATTTTTCCCATTCGATGTGGTACGACCTTTTCGTGGAGGAACTTTAACAGTAGCAACAACTGTTGAGTGACTTGGAAGTCATTTTATTTCAGTAAAGAACTGATACACTCATGTACATTGGACAGTACTGTTGATTTAACGTATTACTCACGGAATATCCGTGGTATTCCGATTCAAATGTCACTTGTAGGTGAATGCAATTATATCATGTTCTTTAAAACCTCATCTATTGGTAAAATTTGGAACTTTTTTTTAATTATGCTGTACTATTTCCTATACCTCCGAATATATTCAGTTTAACTTTAGGGTCATTCTGAACATTTTTTTTTTTTTTTTTGAACTTGATTTATAATCACCTTGTATAGTCTCATTTTAGAACATGAAATTTTCGTACTGCATATACCATTCCAATATAATTTATATGTTTTCACAGAGAAACTTACACTCAGTAATAAAGAAAAAAACATGAATTTCCAGTTTAGAAGTTTGGAAGTTAAATGCTGTAACTTTAAGAGAAACAGTATTCAGCTTAACTTTATCGGATATGTCAAAATTTCTCATTTATTCTGGAACATATTAGAATTTTCTTTTATCATACGCTAATTTTTCTAAACAGTTATTTTCAGATTGCAATTTCAATTAAATAAAAATAAATTTACTCTTTAAAAAAAGTGGTGAGAAAAATAGGTGGGTAATAAATGAAGGGTAATTACATTTACATGTAGTGCCAGTCACAAACAGATAAATTTCGCTTCCAATAACCTTTTCTAATGGTAATTATTATCTTAACTAATCACAAAAAATCTGCTACGATAATGATTGACACACGATAAATGTCCCTTTATTGTAAGATTTATTATATTATAATTTATTATTATATATTATAATAGTATATATTATAATACATTTGTATATTAATAGTGATTGAAAATTTTATCCTTCTGTGCGAATGACACTACTTTCTACCATGGAATTACTTTGCATTATTTTTTAGGACGTGCCTTAGAATTTACGTTTTTTTTTTTTTTTTCATCGTTTCTACGCACAAAATAACCTTGAGCAGCATTTATATCGGTAAATTATTCCTTATAACCTTTTTTAAAACATAACGATATTAATAAGTATTTAATAATAAATAACTGAAAATTTTATTTATTTATTTATTTATTTTTTATTTATTTTTTATTTTTTTGGGGGGTGGGGGGGATACAAAAATTACATCTGTTTTGGGGTTTGACAACAGCACTCCGTTTTAAGTGATTTTCTGTACTGTACTTCTTACAACTTTAAGTAATATATTTATATTTAGTATCGTTAAAAATTTTCAAGTACTTGGATACAGACAGTTGATTTTATTATTTTCTGAACTAGAACTATCTCAGATGTATCCCATGTTTTCGAATACTTCCGTTTCTTCAACAATTCATTTAAATTCCAATCATCTGTTCAACCGATATCTTTTCTCGCTTAAGTGTACGTTCTTTTCGAGATCCTTTTCTGATCCTTTTCTTTAGAGATTGATTATTCTTTGTCTCTTACTCACAGCCTCTAGGTTACGGCTTTTCGATTATCAATAAAACCTTACTCAGATTTAAGGAGCTTTTTTTTATTTTCTTTCTCCACTTATTTGTGTGCTTCTCCACTTCGTAATAGTATTTTTTATAGCCTTGTTTTGCTGTATTATAGATTTTAGAATTCTTTGTACCATTTTAAGATTGTTTTTAACTTGAGATTTATGTTCTCAATATATTTAAAAAGCAAAATATAAACTTTCTTTTTGTGTAATGTTTTACTGATAATAATATGATATTTATTTCGGCAAAATACATAAATTTTTCGTACTTCGTTCAAGAATCATCATTTAAAAAAAAAAAATAACTATCAAGCATTGACATAATAAAACGTATAATATTGTAATGAAATGAAAAATAAATAAAAAATAATTCTTGTAAAATTCTTATAACACTGCATAATTGCTAGCAATTTTCATTTGAATGCATGCATTGCTGGAATTAAATATTGTTAACGTTTGCATTTAAAAGTCAAATTTTAATTTTATCTTGACACCAACTCTACCTGTTATTGAAACTAAAACGCGATTATTTTGTCAAACTTTCAAAAAAAAAAAAAAAAAAAATTCTATTTCTGCATACAGTTCCACCTATCTTACATGCAATAAAACATGCAACAAGGATGCGCAATTATGTAAAATATTTACAACGCATAAAATAGAATTTTGGACGTTTTGTATCAATATTAAACACATTAGATCCATAATAAATTTTGGTAGAAATAGAGGATTATTTAATACATTAATACACATATTTATGCAAACAGTTCCATCTGTCTAACATCTAATAAAAAATACAACACACTTGCTTAATTATATACAATACTTACTATGCACAAAATCGAACTTCGAAGATTTTATATAAATATTACATTCGATTTTGTTGATTAAAAATTATCATTTCCATGTCTTAGTGCTACGTCTGTCACAAGATAAATCTGTCCTGCTCTCTTTTCGAACAACAATCACTATCCTACTAAAAAAAAAAAAAAAAAAAAAAAACTGTAAAAATATGATAAAGATTTCTATATGAAAATAAAAGTAGTAGAAAAGTCTGAACGCTTTTCCTGTCTAGAGTAAGTCATAGAAAATAAGAGAATAAAAAGTATGCGTCAATTTAAGTACTGATAGTAGTTAATTTCAGGTTACATTATGTGGTAAAGTGTTCAATCGTTTTTTTTTTTTTTTTCATTTTCTATAGTAAAGTTTTCTAATATTTTTAAATCTCGGTTATGTTAAAAGGATACATTAAATAAAAAAAAAAAATGAAGTTTAAAAATCAAAATAATTTAAAAATATTTTTTAGCAGTTTTAGCGTCAAGAGACATCAAATAAATAATCGTCAATTGCATAACTTATTATTATTATTATTATTTTTAATTCAGCTTAACAGGTAAGTTTTTGCGATTTTTGATTTTATATATGTTCGTTTTTTAGACATTTGTATTTTCAACTATTCATTAAACTCTATAGTTTTCAAAAAAACTTCTAGAACCATTAATATTTACACCTTTCTATGCATTCAAATACACAAATGATAATATAAAAATAATATTATTATTAATGAAATTGAATATATATATATATTTATTTATTTATTTTGGCTGAAAATATATTGAAGTACTAAAGAAGCTTTAATTTTCCTGCATCTGTATATATAGGGGAGTTTGGGGGTAGTTGTAACAGCGGCAAGAGGAAACACGCAATTTACATAATAGTTTGCAACATTTTTGATTAGATATTTCGATAAACATAATTCCTATGACTCGCCTTATTATGCAAGCACAATCAGTGTTCCACAGAAATGGTTAGTCAGAGGTTCTGTTCATGTGCTACGTTATAGCTAGTTAGTGGGGAAAACAAAAATGTCATAAATTGTGATTAAATTTATGATAATTAATGTTTTAAAGGTTTGTTTATAGATATTTATTTTGTCTATGTGTTAAGGTATAAAATGCATGTTTAATTTTTTGTATAAATCGTTGTATTTTCTAATAAATAAACAAAATGTTCAAAATCATATGATGGGGCAAGTTGAAATCAAATTTTGGGGCAAGTTGTAACATGTTACCTGTGGTATTAAATATTATGTATTTCAATTTGACATTGAATATGCGGATTTTTATAATATTTTTCTGTTTTTGTCTTGTGTTATGCACTATGAATATTCCTATTCAGTGAAAAACAAAGCAGCGAACAGGCGAGCAGAGCTCTGCATGGGTTAATAAGTAAAGTGAGTCGTGGGGAGGCGAAGCCTCCCTCGAGGGTTGGTGAGCGGAGCGAGCAGAGGGCAGAGCCCCCTAGTATTTTATTGAAATTTAGACAATTAAAGTCTTTAAAAAAGAATTTTGAATAGTCTGATATTTCTTGCTTGCATTGAGTTTTATCACTTCTATTTAAGCAAGCGACAGCTGTACAAAACTTCAGCCTCATACTTGAAAATATTGCAAAACTAAACAGATATACTATACCATTTAAATACTCTGCGATAAATTTTATATAGTCTAACATTAGCATTCAAGAGCTAAATCCCATCAGAAGTGTGGCTTTAGTAGGTTGGGCCACTTCCGAATAATGTTGAATTTCAGATTCTGTAGACAGACTCAAAAAGACGCCTCGAATGGGTTGAATTAGTCCAGTTACTTGTCGAAGATTTTTCTTAACACAGTTCCCGACTTTGAACAAACTAATCTTCATTGTATTGTTATTATAAGTAAGCTGAGAAATCTCTATTAGTACAGAATTTTAAATGTGCAATCTCTCCCATTTTGGTAGAAGAGATTTCGTAGTGTTTTATTAAATACATATTCGACTTTATAGAAAATTGCAATGCTTGTACCGTTATTATAGGTTAGTAAGTTATAAGAAAGTGTTTAATTAAAAAATATTTTGCATTATTTTCAGTAGAAATTCCTAGGAAGGCTTATGAAAATTCAAGCATTTATTTTTGGAAAAAGAGACAAAATAATCACGTTTTATTTTAGACTCTTGAAGCACAATCAAGTCGACACTCCACTATTGATGTTGTACAACGATCAGAAGTCGCAACTCGCACACTCTACTCTTTCCCGTCGATCCCCTATGGGCGCAATCTCTCCTAGCTTTACCTAATATAAAATTTATGGTATCCAAAATTTCCTTTGTGGTGTCTGCCTGAATTACCGGCTTGTCTATGACACCTAGGCTAGCCTAGGATTCTTGAGACCGTGATTACGGTCTCAATAATGCAGTTTTGCTTTTTTCCCTTTACTATTCTTCCATTTCTTTTAAAAATTTAAATTTTTTTCACAAATTGGATTTAAAATCTTTTTTAAACCCGTCAACAAAATTAAGTTATCTTCTCTTAATGATTCCATTCTTACAGAAAAACGATTGAGTTTTTGTTTGATCTCTTGTTCCTCATGTAATTTAAGTTATATTAATTAAATTCTCTTCTGTTAAAGAACCACTAAAATTTAACATTTCTTCATCTTAAAAGTCCGCCCTCTTTTATTTAAGCAGCCCCCCCCCCTCCCAACCCCTCCGATTTAATTATCACTAAAGCTGAAAAAAAAGACAGGTACAGATTAGTACTTTACGCCTTTTCTTTTAGAGCAATTTCGGGGATGAGAAAATTTCACCTTTTACACTACAATTATTAACACGCTTTTATTAGCTTCACCTGTATGTATATTTGTAGGTCTGTATGTTTGTAACCGCTCTGGGAGCAAACAAAAAATCTGTATTGTAAAAAAATAGTTTCCCTACGTGAACGCTCTGGCTGTGAGGTAAAGCTTCACGCTACGAACCTAAAGGTCTAGCGTTCGAGCCCAAACAGGGGAGGTTTTTTTTAAAAATGGTTTTTGTTTAATTCTAAATTATTTTAATTAAAGATTTAAATGTATGTAAATATTATGGTGTGTCACTCACACGATTTTCTCTTACCCTGTATTTTAATACTAAGATAGATATTTTGTGCTTTTTAGTTCACATTTCTATAAAAGCGTGTTTATTAATTTTTTAAAACTATAATATTATTTTTATATAAAACTCTCTATTCTGTTAAATCACAACACATTAATATGAAAATACGATAAAAATTTCTCCATGAAAAAACGTGGTAGCAAAAGAATGGGAAATTTTTCCTCTCTGTAAGTGTCCTAAAAAAAGGGCGGAGAATGTGATAAAAGGCGGGAAATGTGATCCCTGAAGGGGTTAACCCGTTAGTAGTCGCTATAGACAGCGCCACCTATTACAGATTGCGCACTTTTTATTTACCTCGCACCAATAATTTTAAAAAGTGATGTGATCAGCGTTTCTTCCATTTTATTCGCGTTTTTTGTATATCAAATGCCACTTCTAAAAATTTTTGTAGCTATTGAATAAAAAAATCTGGCAAAACTGAAGGATGGACGGCAAATCGACCAACTAGCGACTAACGGGTTAAAATAGTTCTGCGCTACAGTCGGTAACAAAAGTGTCCGAACACTAGCAAAAATTCCTATGTAAAAAAAGTACATTTCATACGGTTTTGTTAAATAAATCCTTGTCGAATCCTGTTCTTAGTCAGTCTAAGAACATGATTCGATAAGGATTTATTTAACAAAACCGTATGAAGTGAACTTTTTTTACATAGGAATTTTTGCTAGTGTTCGGACACTTTTGTTACCGACTGACAAATTGGATTATGTTCCTCATGTTGAATCATTGTTGCCACATTGCTGACTTTTTTTTATTTATTCAACTACCTCCAATAATTTTGAGAAATGATATTTGATATACATAAAAGACGATTAATCATCAAAGTGATTAGACAACAGTTTTAATTCAAATTTCTTGTGGATATTGAATAAAAAATTTGTCCCCAAGCTAGTAACACTGTGTTTAGTATATGTAGGGTTCGAACTATCCGCCTTGTTTTAAGAACACTCTCAGGCATGAGAAATTTCCGCCTTTTTTTTGCCACCACTAATTTCATGCAAAAATCTTTATGGTATTTTTATAGTAATGTGTCGTGGTTAAATATGATTGATGTTATTGCATAAAAATATTGGTAGCAATAGAGGTGGAGATTTCTCATCTCTGAGAATGTCCTGAAAAAAGGGTGGAGAATGTGACCCCTGTAAATGTTTAACCCCTTAACCTACGATTTAGATTCGAAGATGTTGGGCCGAAATCGTATACAAGCTCGACCATCGTACGCGCAGAGCCTGATTAAGGAGGAAGCACACATTATCTCCGCTCTCACCGGAATATTTTTACAATTATTTTTTTCTTCATGTCATAGAAATTCCACGCTTTGACGAGGAAATATTTTTTATAAAAAATGAACGGTGTAAAACAATCCAATTTACTCGACGTTATTAGACACCAGAATTCTTTTAAAATAATTTTTAATGAGAATTTTCTGTTTATTATAGGAGGAAAGTATTTGTTAAAAAATAACGGTGTAAGTATAAATAATGTGTGCTTCCCCCTTAATCAGGCTCTGCGTACGCGGGCTATGCCCGTAATATTCACTTCTGGCCCGACGATCGTACGCGGGCTATGCCCGTCATTGTAGGTTAAGGGGTTAATTCTGGTCCCTATTCTAAGCTTAAGAATGACCATTCTGATGATCATCTAAATCAAATTAAATACTATGTTACAAATTCTGTTATTTTTAATGATCATACTGGATGCATGGACGCATCACACTAGATACTTTCTTAGAAATCCGTAAGCTCCACCCTCTCGTTACGCCTTATTGTTTCTATTTTTGGTAAGGTATTTTATAATCTTGCTCGTTTCTTTATCAAATCTCTTTCTCATTTAACTAGTACTAACATTACATTATGAAAAACACTTATGACTTTGTGTACAAACATAAATGCATTTCTTTCTCTAACTATAACATGACTTCTTTAGATGTTAAATCTATTTTTAATAATGCTCCTATTCAATGTGATGTGGATTGTTTAGAAAGGAGATTACTTTAACTCCATTACTCTACTATTTAAATTGAGGATCTTATGAATTAAATTCATTTGTGTATCAGGCAATTTGTCTTTATTTTTAAAGGTGTTTATTTTTCCCAAAATGAGGGTTATCTCTCCTTTCCATTGCAATATTTATATGCACTAATTTGTAAAAAAAAAAAAAAAAAAAAAAAAAAAAAAAATTTCGATGTATATAAATTTTCGCACTGGAATTACACTACATCTACGGGCCTCAGTACGTGGATGACATTTTCGTTCTTGTTTCCTCTAATGTTGATTTTTCTAGTTTAGTTTTTTTTTTTTTTTTTTGGTCGATTAGATTTACCCCTGTATTAAATAAATTTTCGTGATTAAAAAGGAATTCTCCTTGTTTTTCCTTTACATTTTGGTGTCTAAATGCAATGATTGGTTCTGAACCACTGTTTTTAGAAATTGTTTCGCTATCTCTCTTCCGCCACACCTAATTACTTTCCTTAACAGAAAATGTCTCCTTTTTATACTTATCTTTTTCGTGCAATTTTGTTCTGATTATTATAGTCTTTCGAAAAAAAAAAACTATTTAATATCTCTTGCTCTTTCTTCAGTATATAATCATTCTATATTGATTCTATATAAATTCAAAAACCTAAACATGCTAATTCCAAATGAAATTATCACGCTCTCAAATGACTTTTTACTCTTCCCTTCCTTTTAAAATTTCTAAAATTCTTTCTCAGTTTAAATTTAAAGCCATTCTCAAACCTGTAAATAAAAATAAATTCTCATCTCTTAAAGATCCCATTCCTGCTGAAAACCGATGTAGAACTTATTTATTATTTTTTTTTTTTCATGTAATTTAAGTTATATTGATCAAACTAGGAGACGTTTGAAATATAGAATAAATGAGCCCCGACGCAATGTTCGCGATGAAGATATCTCGAAATCTTCTATTACTTTCCACTGCTGGTCTCATGGTCGTTGTTTTGAATTTGCTCAAGCTAACATCATTTTATCTCCTATGTCCTCTTCCCATTTGGATTTCCAAGACGTTTCTTACATATTCAAAAATGTGAAAATTACTGTTAACGATATTTCTTACCCGGCTTTCCTGGCTAGTGCTTGAAACTTACTCACATAACTTTCTTGTTTTTTCGTTTGTTTTTGATTGATTTATAATTATATATTTATTATATTTTGATTTTCCATCTTTCCTTTTTATAATGTTTGCTGCACTAATATTTATATTGACTTTCGATTTTATTTCTTTTCGCTCATCGCTGAAAACAATGGTTTGTTTTGCCGCTTTGTTTGCAGTACTTGTGCCTATTTTGTTCGTCTAACGAAAAGGTTCGTGTTCTATTTCGACCTGAAACAATTGTTGTGAGTTTTTACATGTTATGGTATTTTTTTTTTTCAAAACTTGTAACTTATTAATTTATCGCTATGCTAATGCACCTCTTAACACTTTCGCAACCGCTGACGTAGATTCACGTCATTTGAAAATCTATAACACCGCCAGTGGCATTTTGTAAGTCATTTATTTCTTTAACATATACACAATATTCATATTTGTACAACCAATATACTATGGATATAAATACATTGATTAGAAAGAGTATAATTATAATGTATATCCAATGTAAATTTTGTTCTATAATGTAAATTTTGTTCTGAAATATTGTAACTTGGAAGAATAACGCCCACAGGTGGACCTTACTGTCAAAAAGACAAAAACGTGTGGACGCGAAAGTGTTAATATGTCATCATTTCAAAATTTCCGGAGCATTCTAAGTGCCTGATTTTTTTTTTTTTCTTTTTTGCAGTAATTCTCTGCAATATATTATTCTGATTAAATAAGAGGAAAATTAATCTTTAACAAAAGTGGTGTGAAAAAAAGTCTGGTATTAAAAATCTGCGAAATAAATTAGAAATGTGGCATATCTGCATCTCCATGCTTTTTTAAGCACATTTTCTTCGATGTATATGAAGATTTTATAAATGATAAAAAGGATATCTGTACTAAAGTAATTACATGCGTTGTATAAATGAAAAGTAATTAAATATTTCCCCCTCATCGTGTGGGGAATTCTCAAACAATCAACACAACTTAAAATTCAGTTAACATATCGCATCCAATTAATTTCTCTTTTATTTTATAAACAGTTGTCACTGATGTATATCTCACTTATTAATCATCTTTTATTTATTATGCATTTTTTTTTCTTATCATTACAAATACGCAGACTTCCGCAAAGTACATTAGAGAATTGAATACAGTTTCAAAATATAATTATCTTTCCTTTCCAGGCACCAGATTTGACGTTACTACAACTTTAATCAATGGAGCTGTATAAAAGAATAAAAATCCGCCTACGACGATATATTTTTGGACGCGAATTATTTTTTATCGATGAGAATAAAGAAAACATTCTACTGAACAGCCATCTGAGTCTTAATCTTTCGACAGTATAATTGAAAGAAAAAACATGTACTTACTTTAGAATTTGTATGATATATAATATAAATAGAACAATCTATCAAAGAAAATGGAACGAATTTTTGACTTTATTTAAAATAAATTGACATTAAATTGATGTTTAACTTAAGTACGTTGCGTGGTTTTTCTATTTTTAAGTTATTGATAGAAATTGGAACGTAACTATTCTTTTTAAAGATTTTCTTAATTGTTCTATTTGAATGCTTAATAAGGATAAACAATGAATGCAATTTCAAATATTATTTAATCGACTAACGTAAGATGAATTCTGTATGTATTATAATATGTGGGAGAAGTGAATTTTCTTAAAATAGGTGCTTTATTATGATTATTTAAACTGGATTTTTTAGGGGGGAGGAAAGGCAGAGCCTGATTAAGGGGGAAGCACACATTATTTATACTTACACCGTTATTTTTTAACAAATACTTTCCTCCTATAATAAACAGAAAATTCTCATTAAAAATTATTTTAAAAGAATTCTGGTGTCTAATAACGGTGAGTAAATTGGATTGTTTTACACCGTTCATTTTTTATAAAAAATATTTCCTCGTCAAAGCGTGGAATTTCTATGACATGAAGTAAAAAATAATTGTAAAAATATTCCGGTGAGAGCGGAGATAATGTGTGCTTCCCCCTTAATCAGGCTCTGAGGAAGGGGTGACTTTCCATTGAAATCATGAAATAATTATATAAATGCAGAAAGAATACAGAAGGAAGGACATTATTCTGTATATTATTTATCAGAACACAGGCAGTATATAAAAATAAATTTATTAAAATTTTATCATAATTTATTGTAAATTTAATACTATTCAGTTTCATTAAAAATTTAATCATTCAATTGAAATAAAATCTTAGAATGAAACATTATAATATATATTGTTGCATACTTGGGGGTTCGTGAGTTGTCCGAGAATGAAAGGCAAAACTTACAAAAATTCAGTAATTTATTCACAGAAAGTTCCAGAAAAATACAGGTCTATAAAACAAGTATCAGCTTCGATTCAACCAGTAAACACAGTTTAAACAACAGCTGTCAATAGCAAATCCACAGTACAAACTGTATAGCAATAACACTTAAAGCAAGTCTCTTTCAAAGAGGCTCAAAGCAATGCAAGCAATAGCGAAACTGGCTGAGAACTGAACTGAACTAGCCTTGGCAAAAAAAAAAAAAAAAAAAAAAAAAAAAACAGCTCTTATATACCCCTGTAGAAAAGTGTGGAAGTTCCAGAAATTTCCGTATCTCATCAGCCAATGAGATTAGAGCTTCCATACTTGGTATATCCCTAATAAGGATTTTCTCGCCAAGGTCGCCAAAAAAATCGCCAAGGCGGGAAAAAGTCGCCAAATCCATTACCTGCCTTATTGGGGCTTTTTAATGCGTTTTTAAGGGAAAATAAGGCTATTTTAACGCGAAAACGATTAGAAATGCACAAAATTAGCACTTTATAAACTTACTAAGCCTCTTTGAAAGAATCTATACAAAATAAACACAATTAGTTACAATTTTGTAACAATATTATGCAGGTTATAATTTATAATATCAGAATTTCTAAATATATCAGATTTCTAATAATGTGATAGCCGCATTTTAAAACTATAATATACAGACAGTAAGCAAATTCTTTACATTTAATAAAATAATTATTAGAGTAAGCTTGTTTTTATTTAACCTATAATGATACGCCTTATTATTATTATTATTATACGACCAATAGCCTAAAATTTCTTCATATCAAAAGAAAAAAAAACATTTTTTAGAGATATTTTAAAAAGAAAATAGGATACAATCATATGCCTAGTATAACAAAAGCATTATTAACATGATGGCAATCGGAACTAAGCCGTTGTCCTTAAGCTTTAAGTTTGAAAAAAGGATACGTGCGACGAATTTTAGTGACTGTAAAGCACGATGATTTAAATTGAGAAATAGCAAATTAACGACATTTAAGGAGGAAATGCATGCAAAATCAGGTTCATACAGTCCTTATTTTTCCGCACCAGTAAAATTTTATAGCAATATTTCTCATGAAATAAGCTTATAATTTTATGTAAAATTTTATTATATAAAAATTCTGATGGAATAGTCCTTACAAAAGGGCGGGTCCTTGCGAATACTGAAGATGGTTTCTTACATTGTAAGGAATAGAACAGCAAGAAAACAGCTAATTCTTAGCAACAGTTTCGACGAAAGTTGGAAGAAAACTTCTCATTAATGATATAAATTATGGCGGAAAAAAAAAAAGATATTTTAAGAGGAAAGAAGGAAAATACATATAGCAGGTGCAGGCCATGCAGCGTTCCTAAAATTTTACGCTCAATTTATTATATTGTCACCACAATTTTAGAATAATACTTCTTAACGTAATATTTTAGTATTAAAACATTCAAAAATATTCAAGAAAAATTCCTTATTGACTGTACAGGTGATACTATATTAACATAAACTAGTATCGCCCAGTGGTCGAAACCCGACCATTTTTTTTGCAAAGCGAGGCAAAGCAAAGTTATTGCCTTGTCCTAAACGGAATGCAATTGCAACACAACTGCGGCAATTGTTTGCCGATATTAACTCTAACTGAATCAGCAGAGTTTTACTTAATATATTATTTCTCTCTGTAGATGTTAGCCTTTCCTGAAATGAGAGAAAATCGCAACGTAAAAACGCCCCTTGTTGTGTGATACAGCCCAGAAGCTAATAGGTACCATGTCAAACCAAGGACCAACCAAGTATCAAATTCTGTTAAATTAATTCGATTGGTTCATAAAGTACAGTGTTTGAACAAGAAAAAAAAAAAAATTCAAAAATGGTCGAATTGAGTTCGGGAAATTTCAAAACGTGTAACTTTATCGAAAACCGAAAATCTAAAACTTTTCTGAATCTTATATTTTCTACTTATATATGCAGAGGAAACAATAAATCCCCTTTTTAAAAAATAAAAATAAGTAGCCAATTTCACTTAATTAAAATGCAAGGAAATCTCAAACCGTGTAAATTCATCGAAAACCGGAAATCAAAAGTTTTTATGTATCTTCTACTTGCTTCTTCTACCCACAAAAGCTAGCAATAAAGACACTTTTTTAAAAAATAAGTAGCCAATTTCAGTTAATTGAAACGTAAAGAAAGCTCAAAACATGTAAATTCAGCAAAAAACGGAAATCGGAATTTTTTCCGTATCGTCTACTTATACATGCAGCAGTTAGTAACAAATTCATTTTCCTTTTATTTAGTATATTGAATACTTATTGTTTAAATATCACCCTTTGAAATGAAATGTTTATGTTTACATTCGAAACTGGAAGTTTGCCATTATTTTTTTTTTTCTGTAGTTTTGTGATTTTAAATTAAAATTTTATCAATTTTACAGAAAAAATAACTCAATCAAACACATGTAGACAGTAACTTATATATAAATATACTCAAATATCGGAATTAAAATTCGGAATAATTTCCGTTATTTTTTAATAATTTTTTACAAAAAATCCAATGGACGATTAACATAGAAGATCTTTTTCATGGATCCATGGACAGACAGTGACGTCATCACTTCGCTTGCGTATAGTGATGCTACATTATACAAATTACTGTGTCTATGGTTTTATTTGAGCTTTATGAAATTGCCAGATTTAACAACTTTCTACTTTTAGGTATTTTTTAATGTAAAGGAATACGTGTATAAAAGGGAAAAATGGGGTAAAATGAATAAAAAATAAATGTATTTTTAAATACCTTCTTGACATCGTAAGAAAATAATATTTGTATTCGCACCTTCCGGGTAACCATACCTTTCGAATGGTACCCTTTTTAACCCTCTACTCTCATAATTAATATGTTAAAAAGGGACTACAAATATTATGCTTGCCTATTAATATATAGATGTAAGTTTTAGGAACGCTGCGAGACCTGCAAGTGGTACTGGACGTTATTATGAAATTAGCAGCATGAACCAGGCTGGCGCTACGCATTATCAAATATCATAGTTGCATATCTTTCGAATTTTTCAATCAGATTTATCATTACTGTTTGTTTAAAGGAATATGTCATATATACATAGCTGCCAGCATTTTAAACGTTTAAATCAGAATTTACATCACTATTTTTAAAATGAAATAGGCTATATATATGTTTTCGACGATTAATATTACCGAAAACAGCTATAAAAATTTTCCGGTTTAAAATCCCCTTGAAAAACGGGAGACTTGGCATCTATGCATATATTTTCGACAATTAAATAAGCTGAAAACAGTTTTACAAATTTACCAATATTAAGCTTACTTTAAAAATTGGAGACTTGGCAACTATAAAACATAAGGACTGAATCCATTTGACTGTTCAAACATTAATGGTCGTTGAAAAATAAACTAAATCAGGGTATAGGTCTGTAAATAAACAAAAGTAAAAACCATAATAAAGTATTTGAGTATATATCCCCATTTCCGTATATTTGTGCAATGGTTGTAATGAATTGGAATTCTGATGCATCCCTGGAAAGCAACTCTAACAGATAAGAAGGCAATTTCCAGATACAAACATTTTGTGTAAAAGTTCTGAAACATACATCAATTTAATTCTTTTTTAATCATTTAATACACTTCAGATATTAGCAGTTAAATGTTAATTATGTTATTATTATACTTATTATTAATCTTATTTATTATAATTATTAATTTCTTAATATTCATATGTGTATGGTACTTTTTTCTAAATCTACGTAAAAATAATGAGTGTTATATTTTTATTAAAGAAAAACACGTATTAAATCGCATGCTTTTAAATAAATATTTCTGTTTGAATAATTGTCGTTATTTCCTTTATACCCTTTTATCAGGGATGGAAATTTAGCGCAGATTTCATACCACTATTTATGAAGAACAAAAGTCTTCTTAATAAGTCTTACAAGTGAAGTATGAATTAGTAAAATTGCTATTGAAACCAAACCAAGCTTAAATTAAAAAGCATGGGCGAAAACATAGGGTAGAGTACAAATTTGCTACAACAACACCCCTGGGGGCGAGATATGACCCCCTAATAGTTTTAGTTATTACTATAAAAACCATCAAAACACACGTCATAGAAAAAACGGGTGGTGCAGTGGTAGTGCGCTGGACAGGTAATACGGAGGTCCTGATATCGAGTCCCCGAAAGAACATTTTTTTTTTTTTTTTTTTTTTTTGTATTTTAATTTTTTATTTCAACTGAAATATTTATTTTTTTTACATTTTTAATTAAATTAAATTATTATTTTAAGATAAAATATTAATTATATTTAAAAAAGTTTTTTTCAGTGCGGCCAATTTAATAATTTTTCATTTTTAACCAATTTATTTATTTATTTTATAAATTAAAAGAAATTAATAATTTAACGGGAAATAATTTTATATTACATTTAGATAAGATTTTGTTGATGATTTGTGCTACTGATTTATGTACAGTTTTAATTCCTTTTTTTTTATAGACGTCAATAATAGCAAAAGAGTTAATCGTCTGCTGTCAATTGTACTATTATTCATGCAATTTTTTGCATGAAAAATCCTTAATGAAAAACAGCTGTTGCTTAACTATTCGATGTCGCATTTAACTTTTATTTCAAATATTTCATCAAACAACTGTCAAATTTGGTGGTGTCGGAAGAACTGATAATAAAATTGAACACTATGACAAATTTTCTCAATATAGTTTCACTAATTTATAATTAGTTTAAATTTAAAAAAATTCAAAATCAGGCTAAATATGAATTTTACATATCTAGTAATTTCGACGAAACGAAAAAAAAAAAAAAAAAAAAAAAAAAAAAAAAATACGTGTGGCACTCGGGGACTGCCGCGGTAAAGCTATTGCATAGCATTTTTTATCAACTTATGCAATTATAATTATTTATTTATTTTATTTATGCAGTATTTTTTTTTCTTTGATATTAATTCAAGTTTTTTCTTTGATATTAATTCAAGTTATACTTTTTGAGCGTGGTGACCGATAAGTAAACACTGTTATTGAATAAATGAGAATATATCCGCAATGAGAATATATCAAAAATATCCGCAATCGATTTGTAAGTATCGAAAACCTCCATGTACCAAATTTGAATGATCTAACTCTATTTTTTTGAGAAAAGGTATTTTAATAGGTTTTTAAAGGCCTGCAAGTCGAATGGGGATATTCAAGTTTTTTCTTTGATATAATTTCAAGTTACACTTTTTGAGCGTGGTGACCGATAAGAAAACAAATTTTAATAGAGAAAAGGTACTTAATAGGTTTTAAAGGCCTGCAAGTCGAATGGGGATATTCAAGTTTTTTCTTTGATATTAATGAATAAGATAACAATAATGATAAGAAAACAAATTTTAATAGAGAAAAGGTATTTTAATAGGTTTTAAAGGCCTGCAAGTCGAATGGGGATATTCAAGTTTTTTCTTTGATATTAATTCAAGTTACACTTTTTGAGCGTGGTGACCGATAAGAAAACGAATTTTAATAGAGAAAAGGTATTTAATAGGTTTTAAAGGCCTGCAAGTCGAATGGGGATATTCAAGTTTTTTCTTTGATATTAATGAATAAGATAACAATAATGATAAGAAAACAAATTTTAATAGAGAAAAGGTATTTTAATAGGTTTTAAAGGCCTGCAAGTCGAATGGGGATATTCAAGTTTTTTCTTTGATATTCAAGTTACACTTTTTGAGCGTGGTGACCGATAAGAAAACAAATTTTAATAGAGAAAAGGTACTTAATAGGTTTTAAAGGCCTGTAAGTCGAATGGGGATATTCAAGTTTTTTCTTTGATATTAATTCAAGTTACACTTCTTGAGCGTGGTGACCGATAAGAAAACAAATTTTAATAGAGAAAAGGTATTTAACAGGTTTTAAAGGCCTGCAAGTCGAATGGGGATATTCAAGTTTTTTCTTTCATATTAATTCAAGTTACACTTTTTGAGCGTGGTGACCGATAAGAAAACAAATTTTAATAGAGAAAAAGTATTTAATAGGTTTTAAAGGCCTGGAAGTCGAATGGGGATATTCAAGTTTTTTCTTTGATATTAATTCAAGTTATACTTTTTGAGCGTGGTGACCGATAAGAAAACGAATTTTAATAGAGAAAAGGTATTTAATAGGTTTTAAAGGCCTGCAAGTCGAATGGGGATATTCAAGTTTTTTCTTTGATATAAATTCAAGTTACACTTTTTGAGCGTGGTGACCGATAAGAAAACAAATTTTAATAGAGAAAAGGTACTTAATAGGTTTTAAAGGCCTGTAAGTCGAATGGGGATATTCAAGTTTTTTCTTTGATATTAATTCAAGTTACACTTTTTGAGCGTGGTGACCGATAAGAAAACAAATTTTAATAGAGAAAAGGTATTTAATAGGTTTTAAAGGCCTGCAAGTCGAATGGGGATATTCAAGTTTTTTCTTTGATATTAATTCAAGTTACACTTTTTGAGCGTGGTGACCGATAAGAAAACAAATTTTAATAGAGAAAAGGTATTTAATAGGTTTTAAAGGCCTGCAAGTCGAATGGGGATATTCAAGTTTTTTCTTTGATATTAATTCAAGTTACACTTTTTGAGCGTGGTGACCGATAAGAAAACGAATTTTAATAGAGAAAAGGTATTTAATAGGTTTTAAAGGCCTGCAAGTCGAATGGGGATATTCAAGTTTTTTCTTTGATATTAATTCAAGTTACACTTTTTGAGCGTGGTGACCGATAAGAAAACGAATTTTAATAGAGAAAAGGTATTTAATAGGTTTTAAAGGCCTGCAAGTCGAATGGGGATATTCAAGTTTTTTCTTTGATATTAATGAATAAGATAACAATAATGATAAGATAACAATAATGATAAGAAAAGAAATTTTAATAGAGAAAAGGTATTTTAATAGGTTTTAAAGGCCTGCAAGTCGAATGGGGATATTCAAGTTTTTTCTTTGATTCAAGTTACACTTTTTGAGCGTGGTGACCGATAAGAAAACAAATTTTAATAGAGAAATGGTATTTAACAGGTTTTAAAGGCCTGCAAGTCGAATGGGGATATTCAAGTTTTTTCTTTGATATTAATTCAAGTTACACTTTTTGAGCGTGGTGACCGATAAGAAAACAAATTTTAATAGAGAAAAGGTATTTAATAGGTTTTAAAGGCCTGCAAGTCGAATGGGGATATTCAAGTTTTTTCTTTGATATTAATTCAAGTTACACTTTTTGAGCGTGGTGACCGATAAAAAAACGAATTTTAATAGAGAAAAGGTATTTAATAGGTTTTAAAGGCCTGCAAGTCGAATGGGGATATTCAAGTTTTTTCTTTGATATTAATTCAAGTTACACTTTTTGAGCGTGGCGACCGATAAGAAAACGAATTTTAATAGAGAAAAGGTATTTAATAGGTTTTAAAGGCCTGCAAGTCGAATGGGGATATTCAAGTTTTTTCTTTGATATTAATGAATAAGATAACAATAATGATAAGATAACAATAATGATAAGAAAAGAAATTTTAATAGAGAAAAGGTATTTTAATAGGTTTTAAAGGCCTGCAAGTCGAATGGGGATATTCAAGTTTTTTCTTTGATTCAAGTTACACTTTTTGAGCGTGGTGACCGATAAGAAAACGAATTTTAATAGAGAAAAGGTATTTAATAGGTTTTAAAGGCCTGCGAGTCGAATGGGGATATTTAAGTATTTTCTTTGATATTAATTCAAGTTACACTTTTTGAGCGTGGTAACCGATAAGAAATCAAATTTTAATAGAGAAAAGGTATTTAATAGGTTTTAAAGGTCTGCAAGTCGAATGGGGATATTCAAGTTTTTTCTTTGATATTAATGAATAAGATAACAATAATGATAAGATAACAATAATGATAAGAAAAGAAATTTTAATAGAGAAAAGGTATTTTAATAGGTTTTAAAGGCCTGCAAGTCGAATGGGGATATTCAAGTTTTTTCTTTGATTCAAGTTACACTTTTTGAGCGTGGTGACCGATAAGAAAACGAATTTTAATAGAGAAAAGGTATTTAATAGGTTTTAAAGGCCTGCGAGTCGAATGGGGATATTTAAGTATTTTCTTTGATATTAATTCAAGTTACACTTTTTGAGCGTGGTAACCGATAAGAAATCAAATTTTAATAGAGAAAAGGTATTTAATAGGTTTTAAAGGTCTGCAAGTCGAATGGGGATATTCAAGTTTTGTCTTTGATATTAATGAATAAGATAACAATAATGATAAGATAACAATAATGATAAGAAAACAAATTGTAATAGAGAAAAGTTATTTTAATAGGTTTTAAAGGCCTGCAAGTCGAATGGGGATATTCAAGTTTTTTCTTTGATATTAATTCAAGTTACACTTTTTGAGCGTGGTGACCGATAAGAAAACAAATTTTAATAGAGAAAAGGTAATTATTAGGTTTTAAAGGCCTGCAAGTCGAATGGGGATATTCAAGTTTTTTTCTTTGATATCAATTCAAGTTACACTTTTTGAGCGTGGTGACCGATAAGAAAACGAATTTTAATAGAGAAAAGGTATTTAATAGGTTTTAAAGGCCTGCGAGTCGAATGGGGATATTCAAGTTTTTTCTTTGATATTAATTCAAGTTACACTTTTTGAGCGTGGTGACAGATATAAAACAAATTTTAATAGAGAAAAGGTATTTAATAGGTTTTAAAGGCCTGCAAGTCGAATGGGGATATTCAAGGTTTTCCTTTGATATTAATGAATAAGATAACAATAATGATAAGATAACAATAATGATAAGAAAACAAGTTTTAATAGAGAAAAGGTATTTAATAGGTTTTAAAGGCCTGCAAGTCGAAAGGGGATATTCAAGTTTTTTCTTTGATATTAATTGGAGTTACACTTTTTGAGCGTGGTGACCGATAAGAAAACAAATTTTAATAGAGAAAAGGTATTTCAATAGGTTTTAAAGGCCTCCACGTCGAATGGGGATATTCAAGGTTTTTCTTTGATATTAATTCAAGTTACAATTTTTTAGCGTGGTGACCGATAAGAAAACAAATTTTAATAGAGAAAAGATATTTAATAGGTTTTAAAGGCCTGCAAGTTGAATGTGGATATTCAAGTTTTATCTGATCTACTTTATACACAAATTTTACGCGTACAGCTATTCACTGTTGTACATAAGTGATAGATACCACCTATATACTTTCTCACAAACAGCTGCTTACGTATTCTTCCGATTTCGGAGCAGCTCGTCTCGATCCGTAGCCGAAGTCTACCGAAGTCTGCCGAACTGTGTTAGGTTTTTTTTTCGTTACGGAATTTTTTGATTCGGTCGCCGCGCTCAAAGCCCGCGATAAAAGCTATACAATAGCTTAAAAATGTTCGTGATGAACAATAATTGACGGTGAACGATATTGTAATTCAAACAATTGTGATCAATCTTCTTATATTTCTTGTTCTCATTGTGAAAAATTCTTATTGGTTTCATGATTTTTCTACTTTTAATCATAATTGATATAAATTAGAAACTACATTCAGTAGCTTTAAACTTGATTTTCTTTTTTAAAAATATATAAATAAAAATATATATTTCTTAAATTAATGGTCCACACTTTATTAACTGGAATACTATATATATATATATATATATATATATATATGATAAATATTTTCTCTTAAATTGATAATTAAATTAAATTAAAAATGTAATAATAATAGAAATAAAAATACAAAGCGTCTTTGTGGGGACTCAGTCTCAGGACCTCCGTATTACAAGTCAAGTACGCTACCACTGCACCACCCGTTCTTACAAGGACGCGTATTTTATTGGTTTTAAAAGAAATAACTAAAACTATTAGGGGATCGTATCTCGCCTCCATGGGTGTTGTTGCAGCAAATCTGCACTCTATCCTACATTTTCGACCATGCTCTTTAACTGAAGCTTCGTTTGCTTTCAATTGCAATTTTACTGATTCATACTTCCCTTGTTAGACTGAAGAAAAATTGTTTTTGAAAATAGTAACATGTATAGTTGCGAACTTAGCACATTTTGGCTACCGGAAAATTTTAATATATATATATATATATATGCTTTAGCAGTGAAATCCGTTAAAGTTCACTGATTAAAAAAAAAAAAAAAAAAAATCTAATAATTTCTTCCAATAGCCAAAAGGTGGTAAATTGCAACTACGGTGACATGAGGTTTGCGCCAAATTTCTTTACCTTCCTTTTACTTACACAATCAAAATACTGAAACTTATTCATAGTAATTGGTGATATAATATATGTTCGGTTCGTTGACTGATGTTTTAATATTAGGAAAATTTAAACTTTGTATTAGTTACGCAATTCTATTCTGTAGTTTTGCTTCAGGGATAAGCCGTCAAGCATTATTCTATAACGTCAAAGTTATAAATGTTTTCTTGGATATTATCCCTGCCTAGATGAAATTATTGCGTATTTCAATGTTGAAAGGCTGAATAAATTCGCTTTTTACACTTCCCAAAGCCATACTGTTAAAATCATTTCTAAAATACACGTATTTCTATTATTGAATGTGTTTCGAAGTTTTGAGAGTAGAATGTTGATATTTAAAAGGTTTCTTGCCAAAATAAAAAATGATATTCTAAGTATGGTTAAACATCTGTACGAGGATTAATTCAATGTGGTAAAGTCTATATAGTCTAACAAACTCACAAACTGAGTAATAATTTGACTTGCTTACAGACCTACACGACAACATATAGAATTTTTTATTTTTGGATTCCTCATACCTCTAAGTGTATAAAAATAACAAAAAAATGAGTTTGAAATTTTGGCTTGAAAACCTAAATTTCGTGTAGTGAAAATTTCAACCTAAACTGAAGTAAATAAATAATATTTATTTAGCTTCTGAGAAATTTTGTAGCTATGTGGGATATAACTTTTCTTTTGTTTTTAAAAGTTTTATTATTATTTTATTATTAGTACCAATGCGCAACTTGAATTTTAATAACTATGCATAAATGTACATAAATATATTAAAAAAAATTAAGATAAAGTTTTAATTATTGCACATTAAGCTCAAGAAAATAAAGATTAAAAATTTATTTTTTAATTATTTGGGCATACTGCCAACATTTTAATTAATATTTCGGTAATATTTGATAGTATCCGTCCTTTTTCCACACAACTATTTTAAGGAGTAATACTCTTCAAATGTAATTACGATTAAATAAGAAGAAAAATATACTCAAAGAATACTGGTGTGGAAAAAAAAAGAAAAGAAAAAGAAAGAAAAAGAAAAGAAAGAGAGAAAGAAAGCTGGTACTTACGATACTATGGAATAATACTTAGAATGTTACCTGATATGGTGGGGTTTGAACCGGTGTTGCCAGATTGCGCATCCTTTTTATTCAACAGTCCCCAATAATTTTGAGAAGTGATATTTAATGCACATAATTGACGATTAATCGTCTATCATGTATATCAAACATCACTTCTCAAAATTACTTGTGACTGTTAAATAAAAGAGTCGCGCAATCTGGCAACACTGGTTTGAACCGGTCCAATCAACCACGCAAAAAGTGGACCACACTTTTTCTCATGTTCGTGAATCGCAAAAATATTGTAATATACATTTTTTTTTTCAAGAAAACTAAGCATACTACAAATAATTACACTTGGTCAACAACGAAAAATCTGTATAAGGTGTCTCAAGTGGTTCTTATAGTTTGTTATTCGCTGAAACCGAAAAGTATAAAGTAAAAGAGTTCCGTCTCACCTAGTGTTTTTTTTTTTTTTTTTCTTTCCTCAAAACACATATTTTGCGTGAAATTCTGATAATACTTTCCTATAATTGATTATAAAAAAGCATGAAAAATATATACAACATTGAAAACAGGAGGGATGTGTGAAGAAGTAGAAAGCGTAAAAGTGGGAAAGTGTCCGGAGGGGAAAGGGTCTAAAAAAGAAGAAAATATTTCAAAGGCAAAAGTAGTCAACATAGATTTTTAAATATATCGTGAAGGGACTGTAATAAAATTAGTGATTTTTTATTACCTCTGTTATTTTAAAGTAACGTGTTTTCTTTAATAACACACGTCTGGAGAATATAAAAATGTATGTGATGGACAAAGTAGAGGTTATTTTTGGTTTCAGAAACCACGAGATTATAAAGTTGAACAGAAATTTTTCATGCATCTCAAAAAAAGATTTTTTTTTTTCTTTTTTGCGACCTGTGTTATCAAAGGAAACACCTTGTTTTATGATGCAAATTAAAGTGAACGTTCTACTCGTAATAAAAACGGATTAATGAAACAAAATAGCAGACTTATAAAAATGACTCAACAGTGCTGAAGTACAACTTCCTGAAACAATAATGGTTCATTACTACTGTAGAATTTGTTTTAATTATAGGATTTGTGGTTCTTCTAGGGCTATCTGATGGTAGGCAAATAAAAAGCAAAATATAAATAGTATCAGAGTATGAGACTGGTACAACATGCCCCAATTTTTCCTATATTATAGCTATTAACCAATAAAAATATCTCTAAAGATACTTATAATGTTTTAATAATAATAATTCTTAATATAATAATACTTAATATAATAATAATAATTAATAATAATAATAATAATAATAATAATATAATAATAATAATTAATAATATAATAATAATAATAATAATAATTCTTAATATAATAATAATAATACTTAAAAGAGGTTTTCGATTTCAATATAATTTTTAGTAATTATTCAACATTATTAGTGATATTGTGGATTTCTTTATAATATTAGTTATTATCCACATTTCTGGTTATATTTCTAGTTCTTCATATTGAGGCAGTTAATATACAATCATAGCCTCCTAAACTAGATGCCTGAACAGGGGAACAGCCCCGGCTCCCCGCTCGAAGAGCGGTGTGGAGCTATACAAGGACCGAAGTCCACGTATGGCTGTCCCGAGAAATACCCCCTGCACGCAGGAGGAACAAAGGGCTGGTTCCAGCCCTGCCTGACGTTTATTGAAGCAAAAAGAACAATATCTACAAGGTTCATCGCCAGGCTAAGCGCCTACCCGCGACAAAGGGCGATGAGGAGAGTTACATGAAAAATATTTACAAAGTTTTCGATCAGCATGCCGGGCCCAGCCGGCCCCACGCGACAAATGGCATGCTGATTGATCTTGGATGCTGTTGAGTAGACTCCAACGTGGGAGATTTGGCTTTACACATTTCTGGAGTCCTTCCCTCTATAGACATCATCACTGCTGGAACATAGGAATTTGCACACTGGTGGCTGGGCTTTTGCTGAACTGCTTGCTGCCAGGTTGACCTTAGCTATACTGCTGACGCCACAAGAGGGTAAGGGGGTGGGGGAGATTTAAGAGTTTACGATGTAGTAAACAAAAACAAGGCAGAGACAAAAAAAAAAAAAAAAAAAAAAAAAAAAAAAAGGAAAGGACTAACCACTTACTGTTAGGAGGACAGCAAATGAGACTGTTTAATTTATATGATCTGATATATCATTTAAAAGGGAATAGATGCTATTGAGTTTTTGAATTAAAGGTTTCTTGGTTAGAATGTTGGGCAGCCAATTAATTGGCCTGCGAGTTGGGTTCCTTAAATGAAAGTTTTCAGTAAGGGGGCAGGAAAAGTAATAGTGATCCGGAGATCCCTCCTCTCCACAAGGACACAGGGGCGAACGCCGGCAGTGAAATCTGTATAGGTAGGAGGGGAATGGACCGTGACCGCTTAAGAAGGCGGTGATTGGGGGTGTCAGAGTCCATGTATTGGTGCTTACGGTTGGTATTAGATTAAATGTGTGTCTTCCTTTTTCGGAAGTTGACCATAGGTCTTGCCATTTTTGGCGATGTAAATTTTTGATTTTTCTTTTGACAAAAGAGGGGGGAGCTGGGAGGGAGATGGCTATTTCTTCCGACTCCGTTGCGGCCTTTGCTAGAGAATCAGCAATTTCATTGCCAGCCACACCCCTGTGGGCTGAAACTTGAGCCAGGGAGCAATTACTATTAAGGGTGCTGAGGGAGTTTTTGATGGCAATAACCTGGGGGTGTCTGCTCCTGTGACGGGCTATGGCGAGCAGGCCTGAAAGACTGTCACTAAATATATTGATTTCTGGATGTGTGGCTGTGGCAATCCAGTCGAGGCCTTTTTGAATTGCGTATAATTCAGCTTGAAATATTGAATTGTAGTCTTCCAGTCTGCCCGCCCACTGATGGGTTACGACACCTGAGTCTAGAACGCAGAATGCTGCAGCCACTCCAGCATCCGTCTTAGAACCATCTGTGTAGACCGCCACCGGAACAGACGGGGAGAAGCTATTCTTAGAACAGTTAGTGATAAGGGGGGCAACATCCTTTCCAGGGTGGAGGGACCAGCTGCAGGTAAGATGTTGTATTGGGGTGTTGGGGAAGATTAATGAGCTTAGTTCTGAGTCTTTTAGTTGAAGAATTTTGGATTTGATGTGTATTTCGGAGACCTGCAGATGGGCATGAGGAATCCCTGTGATTACGGTGATGGCGTCAGTCGAAATTGTTTTGAAACCCCTAGCTATTTGTAGTAGAAAGGGACGTTGGGCTGAATTAAGTTGGGTGATCGCATCCGACCTAAGGTGACCGCCCCAGATGGATGCCCCATACGTGATGATTTTCTCTATTATGGTGAGGTACCAGGTCTTGAGGAGGAAGGTGGAGATACCCCACCTCTTTCCAACCATTTTTATGGAATTATGGTAAATTTTTTGTGTTTTTATTTTGAAATCTTTGATGTGGGGCAACCAGTTGAGGCGTCGGTCGAACGTGATGCCTAGAATTTTGAGATGTTCTACATGATTTACACTGACGCCATCGATCCGCATCTTGGGATACCTCCTACTGCTGAGGGCTTTAGTAAATGCTAGGGTGAGTGCTTTTGTTTTTGAAGGAGATAGTTTGAGACTGAGGTCTTTTAATATTCCGCTGAAAAGGGAGAGGGCTACCTGAGCATGGTCTTCCAAATCCTTCCTTATGCGACCAGAGAGAATCAGGGAGAAGTCATCCGCGTAAGCGAAAATCTCGAAACCCGCGGAGCTCATTCCCTGTAGGATGCTGTTGGCTATTATGTTCCAAAGGATTGGACCAAGGCATGAGCCCTGCGGGCAACCTTTGGATTGGGGGAGTTCTGACGAGCCTTCCCCCCAGTTAACTATGATTTTCCGCTTAGAAAGGTAAGATCGGATGACTCCTGCCAGGTTCTTCGGGCAGCCAAGGTCCTGGAGAGCTTGAAGTATGTGGTGCCACTCTATGTTATCAAAAGCTCCTTGAATGTCAAGTGAGACGATGGTGGTGTATTTCTGGGCGTTACAGGTGACGGCGCAGGAACTTTTTATGGCTTGCATAGCTTTTTCGCATGATCTGCCCTCTCTGAACCCGAATTGGTTTGGGTGAAGCAGGTTGTTGGATTCTAGGTAGAAATTTAGACGTGTAACTGTTAGTTTTTCCAGTAATTTTCCTAATGTTGGGAGGAGGCAGATCGGTCTATAGGAGGAGGGTTCAGAGGGAAGTTTCCCTTGCTTCAGAAAATACACCACTTCGCCTCTGCGGAGAATTTCTGGGAAGTAGTGTAAATTGAGACAGTGGTTAGACCATTTATGAAGAACGTGTGGAATTGTTTGGTGTACATTACGGAGGATTTTGAAGTCGATATTGTCGGGTCCGGGAGCTTTCTTAACATTGAAGCTAAAGAGAGTGGCTTTGATTTCGGCCTCCGTGAAGCGGACATCCGAGGGAGCCGAGAAGGCGGGTTCTTGAAAATGTGTGAAAAGAGATTCTGGGAAGAGTGTGCTTGTAAGGTGTTCCAGGTTGTTACGTTTGGAAGAGAGCGCCGGGGGGCGCTCCAGTTTCAGTTCTGTTGGTGTAAAGAATTTATTACTGTAAAATTTTTGCGCAGTTCCGAAAATCTTTGTCTGTGAGGAAAAGAATTTTTTCCATGCGTTGTGCTTGGCTGTGTTGATGTGTTTTTTGAAAAGGGCTGAGTGGAGTTTGATTGTTTGTTTGTGCTGTGGAATTAAAGATGGATCTATAAATTTAAGTTGTCATTTAAGGGCTGTTATTCGATTACGCATGGAACGTAACTGGGGAGTCCAGAAGGTATATGCGAACTGCCGTCCCGACTTCTTAAGTCTGAATGCAGAAGTTGCTGCTGAGTGAATGATGGCTATGAGGTGTTGTGTGAATGTTTCTAGTTGATCCTCGTTGGTGATTGTGTTAAGTTCCGTTGTTAATTTCGGGGATTCCTTTAGTATTATGCTATTAAATTTTTTGAAATTGCCGCTCTTAGTGGCGAAACGTTTAGAATGAGAGATAGAGGGTATGGCGTTTGTTGTGAATGTGATGTAGTTGTGGTCTGTGTTGTTATGTGTGTTTCCAGGACTGACCAGTCGTTGATTCTGGCAAAAGCCTTGGGGTTGCAGAGTGTGAAGTCCGGCCAGCCCTGGGCGTCGTTCTTGTTAAATGTGGGAGCTGAGTTGTCAATGTTGGCCAAGCATAAGTTGTTAGAAGCTATGAATTCAATTAATTCGCGACCTCTGCGGTACTCGTTGGGTGAACACCACAACGGGGAGTTGGCGTTGAGGTCGCCGCAGCAGATGAATAATGACCTGTGTGTAATGAGATGCTGCCACTCCAGCAAGCAGGCCTCGAAGTCCGCAGACGGGGCGGCATAAGCACTTCCAAGGAGCAGTTCGCCTTCCTTCGTGGTGAGTGATATGAAGACACAGTTGTCCCCAGTGAAGACGTGGGTGTAGTTAAGTGATTTTGTTGCTATGACTATGTGGGCTGAGTTGTTTTTAGAACTGAAACTTGACCAGGCAGAGGGAAAGCCAAAAAGATCACCCCCAGCGGTTCGGTAGGCATCCTGCAACAGCCCGATGTCTATGGACTTTTCTTCCATGAAAGCCCGGGCCGTCGAGTTCGCTGCCATGCACCTGTTGAGGTTGATTTGCAGGAATTTTAGATTATTAAAGTTGACATTGGTTGTGGAGGAGGATGTTGCTACTTGGAAGGAAGAGGAGAGAACCGTGGGCTTTTTCTTTCTTGACCTCCCCATTTAGGGGAGAGAAAAAAAAAGGGGTGGGGGAGCTGAGGAAGGGGACAAGAGAGAATTAGAAATGAGTTACCCCTGTACTCCTTGAAAATCTTGTATGTAGCCGAAGGGTCCCGATGGTGAAAGGTACCTCTGGCTCCCTTCGAAGTAGAAGTTCCTTGTCCTGTTTGTGTTTTCTCCACTTTTGAGGTTAGGGAGTTGGCCTTGTTGAAAGGCACTTGGGTGAGACATGAAGTGGGAGAATGGGTTGAAGAGCCATGGGTAGGGACTTGCTGGGGCTGGAAGGCTTGTAGGTTGACTTCTAAGTTGTTGTCTGGAGTTGTGGACTGTGCTAACTTGTCTGTCCTGGCTGGAGATTTCTGGCTGTTGCATACGGGGAGGTTGTTGCGTTTTTACGTCTTTTCCTTCGAACTTTTTGTCTAATGCTTCTCTGCACCTGCTATAGACCTCTAGGCGAACCGGACAGGAGGGAGAGTATGCAGGGTGATTAGGGTTGGAGGGGCGAATGCCCTTTTTCGCATTCTGAATATTAACCCTTGCGCAGTTTATGCAGCTGGGCTCTTCGTTGCATTTGTCATTTCTGTGATTTTGGGCGCAGTGCGAGCAAAAAACGTCCTGGTCACAGTGAGATGGTGAGTGTTCAAAACTTTGACATCTTGAGCATCTGGTGGCCTGCGTATGAGGTTTAATCAGGCACCGCATGAGTCCCAGTTGCAGAGATTTTATCTTTATAATTATTTCAGCAATGGGGAGCGGTGCTTGAAATATAAAGTTGGTAAGACCCTGGACCTTAGAGGGAAATTGTCTTATTTGTTTGATTGTTGTTGAGGTGGAGTCAGTAATGAGGCCCTGGTCTTGTAGTTCCTTTTTCATTTGGTCCTCTGAGGTTTCCTCGGGGACACCCAAGACGATGAATATTAGTTGAGGGCAGGGTTTCGTCTTGAACGTGAGGGTGTCCGTGAGGTCTTTGCAGTTTGTATAGTCCTGAATCAGTGTTTGGGAGTCACCTTTGGTGTTGCAGATAATATCCAGTGAGCGTCGGAATGTGTTAAATTTTGAGATTCTTGCTGCTGTTGCAACCATTGTGCTCCGCATGAGCTTGAGGATTTCCGAACCACTTAGCGTCGAGTTTTTCGACGTTATGTAAACCGTGCATAAAGTTTTGTAGTAGGCGTTGAAAGCTCTCCCAAGCAGCACCGAAACGTTCTCTGAACGTTAAAAAATTGTTCTGCAAACACGTTCTAAGAACGTTCACTTTGAACGTGTTATAGACGTCTATCTGTCCATCTTGAAGACGTACAATAGTACGGTTCAGAGAACGTTCAATGAACGTGTAACTATCACCATCGGTGTTATAGAAGCGTTCTGAGAACGCTCTATGTATACGGTCTCAGAACGTTCTAAACGTTTTTAGAACGTTTTCAAAACGTTATACACATTTTCAGAACGTTCCAGAAAACGTACTGTAAACGTTCTAAAATAGTGTAGTTAAAAAAAAAAAAAATTATGACGTCATTATAAAAAATCACCTCAGTACGAGCGCTTAGAAGTAAAAATTACATAGCTGATGACGAATAATGATACAACACATAAGCAGGGATATGAATTACTTTTTTTTTTCAATTCAAATAATGTTTGAGAAATTTTAACATACTTACTATTCCTTTAATTTCAACGTATATGCATCAAAAATTCTATATTCTATGACAGTTTTCCCCAAAAAGTGTCATAACGTCTCTTTATACCTTAAAAAATTTCTTAAATTTTTGCATTTTTTAAACATTTCTTTTTTTCCCCTAATCTGAAGATAATGAAGTTGTAGTATTAATTACAAAACTTTGAATACACACCATAAAATGCAAGAACTCGCACCAACTGTTTCGGGTCAAAAGAAGACACAACCCTTCATCAGGCGAACATTGTAGGCACGAGAGCTGCAAACAAGCACGTTGAGTGTGTTGAATGCGTTGCCGCTTTGTTTGTAGAAGCCGTGCTTTGTTTGTAGCAGTTGCGAGTTCTTGCATTTTATGGTGTTTATTCAAAGTTTCGTAATTAATACTATAACGTCATTATCTTCAGATTAATGGAAAAAAGAAATTTTTTAAAAATGCAAAAAATTAAGGAATTTTTTAAGGTATATATAGACACGTTATGACACTTTTTGGGAATTACTGTCATAAAATATGGAATTTTTCATGCATATACGTTGAAATTAAAGGAATAGTAAGTATGTTAAAATTTCTCAAACATTATTTGAATTTAAAAAAAAAGTAATTTATATCCCTGTTGCTGTGTTGTATCATTATTCTTCATCTGCTATGTACAACTAAACTCTTGATTTATTTTGCTTGTTTTAATCCTTGTGATTCCGAATGCGTCATCCTATGATTAATGTTTGTTTTTCATGGTTGTTTTCTGTTTCATTCTCTGATTTCTTGAAGTAAATAATTTATTTCAATTTATTCTTCATTTCTAAGTTCAATTAATTTCTTGTACGATAGGGTGCCCGCTAGAAATTTGCTATTATAACTGCTAACGAACGAAATCGTACATTGGTGCTCAACGACGAAAAGGGTCACGCCTGACGAGTTTTTTTTTTTTTTTTTTTTCCTACCATTCTAAGCTTTTCCTAAAAAAAAATGTTTAAAATGCTGTCTTAATTTTTTATTTCCTCGTTGCTTGTTTGTATCTTTTGATTTAAGTTTCATGTGGTTTTTACGCACCGGCAAAATTATTAAAATTGCAACTAACAATATAGGAATAAATTTATGATTAGACTGAAGTTAAATAAAATAAAAATAAATAAATAAAAAATAAATGTTTCAATAAATCACAATCAGTCTCCCCAGGTTATTTAAATTTGTTGTAATTTCCTTCTCATTGACCTATGTGGTTTCAGGGATCTTATATCTGTTGCTTGGCTTTAACTAAGATTAAAAATTCATTTATACATATATATATATTAATTTTTTTTTTAAATACAGGGTGCAAAGCATTGTGACGAGAATACCTTTATCTTCGCAACTATTGGTCGCAAATATATAGTTTCAGTTACAAAATATTTTAAAGAATATGAGCATTTGTAGTATAACATGTTTAAATTTAAAATATCTATTTTTTCAAAATTGCAAAAACTAGCTTTTTACATTGTCCCAGATCCCTATAGTCATATTTAGAAAACTGACACTCATCCTAACAAAAAGTTTCATTTCTATTCTCCCCAAATGGAACAAGATATTTAAAGTTTGGATTTTCTAACATATTTCGGCCTTCAATAAGGGATCGGTTTAAAAATCCTAATTGGACTTTGTTTGCATTTTCCCTGGGTTTATTAAAGAATTTTTCATTGACTTTTTAATAAAGCCCGAGAAAATGCGAAATAATCCTAAATTTTGAAACTAACTATCTCAGACAATTTTGGGTGCACAAAAGTGAAACTTTTTGTGTTATATTTTTTAGGTTGGAACTCAACTTTCACTATTAGTGTCATGAAAATTGTATAAAAATTATCAGTTTTTGTGATTTTTAATAAATTGATTTTATAAATTTAAACATGTCATATAATGAATTCTTACATTTTTTTTAAAATACATTTTCTTATTGGAGGACGTCTGAGACCAATTGTTGCGCAAATAAAGGCCTGCTCTCGACTTTGCACCCTGTATATTCTAAACATTTCTGGGTACTACTTTGTAAGTCCATGGATAGTTTATAAATATATTTGTATGCTGAAGTTTATAGAAAGTTTTAATATTTCAACATAAAAAATAATTTCAAAAATGAATGTACCAATACACCGCTAAAATAATATATAATTGAGTTTAGAATATATTGTTAATTTATAATAATAAGAAATTGAAACAAAAAATTAAAAATTAGTTAGAAGGAGGAAATTTTAAAAATTTCCAAATAATTAAATACATATATATATTTTTTTAATCAAAATATTTTTCTAAAATATTTAACATACTTCATATTTTTAAATTTCAGTACATGTGTGTATACATATTTTCAGTTTACAGCAGCAGTTTACAAAAATGATGTTTGCAGGTATTTAAATTTATTCCACATGGCAATGTAATTCGTATTCTTTAAATGTTTAAATTTCTTTAAATTGAGTCAACGCAATTTTTACCTCATTTGATGTAATTATGCTATCATGGCATATTAAATAATTGATAAATGTAAATATTATTAGTATTAATAAATAATATAGTAAATCGTCCTTTTTTTTTTTTTTTTTTAAGCAGAATATCTTTTTTTTTTTTTTTTTTTTTTTTTTTTTAATAAAGATGTGGAATAGAATTGAATCTTTGTTTTATTATGCAGATAAACAATTTCATATATTTTATTTAATAAATAACAGTAAAGAGATATTTAAAATTGTAAGTCGGTGAAACTTAGGATATTATTTTAAAAATATGCAATTTGCATAACCTAGATTGTATATATATTATCATATAAACATTAAATAAATACTTCAGAATTTAAAAAGAAAAGAAAAAAAGAATTACGAACCTTCTTAATTTTGTTGATAAGAATTTTCTTCGAGAAAATACCCTTCCAACTAGCATTTTAAAATACACAATGACCAGTCGGAAGGGCATTCACTTAAAATTAGCACTTATCTTGTAAAATTTTTATGACTTCTTCATAATTCATTCCAGAAACATAATAACGAAAATAGTTATTTTAACAAATTACATCTCAGAAGACTAAATTAATAAAATGAATCCATAATTTCTAAGCGGTTTTCGGTAACAGAAGCAGTTTTTTCTGCGATTCAACGCTGCTTTCTAGTATCGAAAGTTAGGCTTAAGAACTTACGCAGATATGAAAATGATTATTTAATTGATATTAAAATAAGACTTTAATAAATAGAACATAGAGAATATTACAGGTTAAAAATATTACATTTTTACCTTTTCTAAAGCTTATTCTAGTCATTATAACGCTAAAACTGAATAAATCAGATTACATGTTTTAAAATTACCGCCTCACATAATGACACGACTTTCCCAAGACCTGGCGCCTGGCGTTTGACTTTGCAGTTGCACGGTCAGCGAAAATTAAATAAATGCAATCCACAGATGTCGATGTTAACATCTGCTCTCCCTTCTTGCATCCGCAATAATCATGTTTCAAAGTTCAACATATGAAACAGAAATTTATTAAGCATTTATAGATGTAGGAAACATATAGTCAATATTTTAAGGAAAAATGGAATGGAGTTAAATAATTATTTAAATTTTTATAAAGTATTTTAAAAACTTATGAGATCACTTTATTTTTCCATTTTAAAATCTAGAATTAAACGGAAAAGCATATTATGTTTTAGTGTATATTTCAGTATTGAACAAAATATTCAGTGAAAATAAATAAAATAAAATAAGAACAATCAAACAGAGTAATGATTTAACAACATTATCAATATTGATAATTTATCAGTAACATTTAAACTTAAATAGAATCATAAATAAAATATAATAAAAGTTTAAAATTATGCTTAAAGAAAAGAAGAAAAAAACTCATTTCTGTAACTTCCCGATGAGTATTAGAGACCGCGAGGTTCTACTCTCGAACCTTACAGACGGGAAGTGTTGGTTTCGATTCCTGGTCACGCTCGTCGACTTAGGTTTTCGGAGTTTTCCCGTGATTTTCTTTGAAACTGGGGTAAAGCACTATATTACGTATTCAATAACATCCGTGATTAGTTTTTTGTATCTAAACTCTGGGTCTGGGGAATGCATAGATTTTCATGACAGAAGACAATCATTTTTATGCTGTATAGAAGATCTTAGAAAATGTATTTTTCTAAGGGTTTATTATTATTATTATTACAAAAAAAAAAAAAAAAAAAAAAAAAAAAAAAAAAAAAAACGGTAAATTTGTTTTAAATCATCAGAAAACGATGTTTCAATTATTCGTTTTAAAGGTGATATCGAAATCTTTTGAAAGATAATCATAGTGAAAATTTTTATCCACCCCTCCCCCATCCTCCAGGGATGATGTATACTTATTCCTAGGGGAAAAAACAATGTCCTATGTATAATAATAATTAAAAAAACCTGTTTAACTATTACTCGTTATACAGCCAAATTGAATCAATAATATATATCAAATGTATGTCACGCAGAAGGTTTGGTGAGTATATATATTACAGAAGCTGATAGATAGCCTTTCTGTGAATGGAAAATATTGGAACGTGGCAGTGCCACCTGTCGTCCGATATGCACCCAAAGGCAATCTGTAGAGTTTTACGTAATATTAATTTCACTTACCAAATTTACAATATTTATAAATCACAGAAGTTGAGATTTTTCGTTTCCGTTATGAGATTAAATTGCAAAATAGCCACGACACCTGTTGGCCGATGTGCATCCAAAATGGACCAGTAACGCTTTACATAAAATCGATTTCACTTATAACTTCAGTGTATCAGAAAATTTATTGTTAAATCACAAGAGTTAAAATATTGCCTTTCCGTTAAAATGATTAAATTGCAGATTAGCAACGCCACCTGTTGGACAATGTATACATCCAAATTGTATTAGCAGAGGTTATGATGATATAAGCCAATATATCAAGTTTAATGCATTTGTACACTATAGAAGCTGAGATATAGCTGTCCCATAAATGGAGGGTTTCATTGCATAGCACCGCAATCTATCGGACGATATACCCCAAATGAAATTCAAATAAACTCCAATTTAGGGCAAGATCTAATATTGTAACAAGTTTGGTTGAATTCCATACATTGATTCCTGAAATACAAAATTCACAAAATTTTTCCATGAGTTTAAAATTTTGTAATTTTTTTTCACCTCACCGCTACTGATTATTGAGAAGCATTCTTTACTGACGTGCTAACAAAACGTTAAACTGAAAATGTAAAAAATGCTCTATTCTCTATCATGCTAAAAATTATAAATTTCGAATAACTTACGAAGTTTTTAAATTAGAATGTTGCAAATCTCTCAATAAGATTCTTATCAATATCAAAAGTGATATTTTAAAACTGGTCCGATCTCTCTGCAATCATTTGTTCTTGAGATATTAATATCGTGTACATGAACTAACAGGCTATCACACTAATAGGTGCCGATACACATTAACAGATACCATACCAACCTTTTGACTTCCGGATTCCTCACGCCACAAAACGTGTAAAAAAATCAAAAACTGAAGTCAAAAATTTTCATGATTAACCTAGTTTCCCAACCAATAGTACTAAAAAGTCATTTTGTCATATTCGTTATAATTACACTGTTACAGAACGTGTTATGACGGTGTCACACTTGAACGTTCTATATAGAACTAGAATTGTACGTTTTATAGATGGTACAAATCAAACATTTTCAGAACGTTCTAAATAATACTATTTCTGAACGTGTTTTAGAACGTTCTTTTGACACGAAACACGGTGTTTGAACTATTGAAACCGTTATTAGATGTTCACAGAACGTTCCTGTGCTACTTGGGCTGGTGTGGTTGTTGTTCTGTGTTGGTTTGGGAGGTTGACTGGCTGGTGTGTTGTGTTGATGTACTGCCTTGCTGGCTTCTTCCAGCGATGGGAATTCGGGGTCTGTTGGGCTGGTTCGTCCATTGACTTGTTGATGAGAGGTAGATGCTGTGGGAGTGTCGCTGGTTTGTGGAGCGTTTTGTGGGGCTGATGTGTTTGATTTAAGATTGTCTTTTATGTAAGTTTCTTGTCTAGTGAATGAATTCTTTTGTTTAGGAGAGTAAATTCCGTCTGCAGGTCTAGTTTTAAGTTTACAGATGGGGAGCTGATTTGCTGGAGGTTGGTTGTTGAGTGCTTCGGGGTTGTTTGTTCTGTTTGGGTTTGTGTTTCAACTGTTGTTGCTGTCATGAAAGGTGATGTTAGTGTAGACTGTGATGTTGAGTCAATTGTTGGTTGGCTGGCATTCTTTGCTTTTGTCTTGACTGCTCTGTTGAGGAACTTTATCCTGAGAAAAGCTTTGTTTAATGCATTCATGAGGCTTTTGCTTGGTTGTGATTTTTCAATAAGGTCCATTGCCACGTTGGTGACATTTTTAATCGAAATATATTGTGAAAAATACACATTAGCTGTTTTGGCCTTGGCGGGTTCTTTCTTAAAGTCTTAGGCTGTTTGACTTGTGGTGCTTTGGTTTTTAGATCTCGTTGAGATACTTGAGATTACGGAATGGTTTGAGGAGGTGCTTGTAGTGGAGGCGTCTGAGAATTCGGCACCTTCGTCATGCTCCTGCGGGGAATCACTGTCTATTTCAGACATGTTGATGTTTATAGTTTGAGAAAAGCTGTTGTTTTATTTTGCTATGATGCAATGCTGTGTGGAGGTAAATATGAATTGTAGATCAAATGAACGAAACGGTCAGGGCTCGTCAGAGCGCCTGCACCATACCATTAGAGAAAGGAAAAAAAAAAGCAAAAACCAGGAGCCTAGACTCCGGTAAATAGCTAAGAGAAAATGTAATAAAAGAAAATGAGTTTTTAAAATGATACCATTCGAGAGAGCTAGGGACGATAGAGAGGAAAGAAAAAAAAGGGGGGGAGGGGGGCCGAGGAAGTCAAAAGGTTTCCAAGACCCTGAAACTGGAGGGGGGTGCCCTGCGCGCCGAGGAGAGGGAGAGAAGTTGGATGGGAGGTGAGCCCAAGGGGTGGGACAGGCCAAGTGGGAGGCCAAGAAACAAGTTTGGACTGAATGGAAATGGAAGTGGTGCTCAAAAGTTGTTACAGAGGCTAGTTAAAAAAAAAAAAAAAAAAAAAAAAAAAAAAAAAGGGGCAGAGAATTCTAAGTCCAGAAAAATAATTAAAATTTTGAATTGAAGTTGAATTAAGGTTAAATAGGCTATGATTACGAAACACTAGTGATTAGAGAGACTCTGAAACGAGATTGGAAGGAATTGGGGTTAAACGGCCTGCTCCCGCGAAAAAGAGAAACAGTTCGCGTTAATTTTACTTTAAACATCCTTGAATAGAAGGGGACGGGCAGGACTTAGCCGAGAAAACGTAAGATTCTAGGAATGCTGGAGAGCAGGATAGATAACTTTCAGCTTATATAAGGAGAGCCCCGTTGCTGCGCGAGAACAGCAAAAAGGCTCTCCAAACACAGGAACCAAACCCAGGGCAACCCGCCAAGGGGGGCGGTGAACCCGGCGGAGGCGGGAGGGGGGCTGCCCCCCCGCACCCCGGAACTTGAAAAAAAATGAAAAAAGGCTGCTAGGAGGTGGAAAATGACTAAGTCCCTTCGAAAAAAGGAACTTAGAGAAAACTGGTGTATGGCTCTGAAAAGTGGCCAGGTCCTCTCGTAGGGCTGGACTTAGACAAAAAGTGAGGGAAAAAGTGAAAATTAGTCTGAGTTTTCGGAACACCGAGATAAATGGACTCTGACAAAAATTGGTGAAAAAAGTGAAAATTGAACTAAGTTTTTCGCAACACCGAAATGAGGGGACCCAGACAAAAATTATGAAAAATATAGAAATAAGTTAAAGTTTTTCAGAACACCGAAATGAATGGACTTTGACAAAAATTTATGAAAGAAGTGAAAATTAAACTAAGTTGTATATCCTCCATTTTATATAGGAAACATCCAATAGTGAACTTGAATAACATATTTCAATTTCATTCAGATATGTCTCCAGTAAAGGTATGAAAATATGGTTTATAGAAGTACCTCTCATAGAACACAATGCTTTGAAATACTTTCGGGTGTCCCTGTACACAAACCAGTAGAGGTATAAACTCCAGTTTCAATAGGGAACGTCCGATAGTGAACTTGAATAACATATATCAGTTTCAAGAAATTCCATAAATATTTACGGGAGTTAGAGCGCGGACAGACAGACAAACCGAAGTCATAAACACTTTTCAACCTTGTTGGAAAGTGTTAAAAATGTTAGAAAGTGTTAAAAACGCTTAACGTAAACGAAAATACAATTCTAGCAATTTGTTTTTGAATAGCTCTTAATGTAACTGGATATTTTTGTACCACCCTGTAAATCTAATGCTGATCATGCTATATTATGTGCAAAGCATTCCTTTGTGCATATAAATAACTTATTTCAATTTCCAAAAACTGCGTTGAAAGTAAACTTATTAAAATTTGATTTATAGAAATATCACTCATAGAACGCAATGCTTTGGAATACTTTTGAGTGTCCCTGTACATAAACCAAAGGTGGTATTTCCTCCATTTTATACAGGAAATATCCAATAGTGAACTTGAATAACATATTTCAATTTCATTCAGATATGTCTACAGTAAAGGTATGAAAATATGGTTTATAGAAATACCTCTCATAGAACACAATGCTTTGAAATACTTTCGGGTGTCCCTGTACACAAACCAGTAGAGGTATAAACTCCATTTTCAATAGGGAACGTCCGATAGTGAACTTGAATAACATGTATCAGTTTCAAGAAATTCCATAAATATTTACGGGAGTTAGAGCGCGGACAGACAGACGGACAGACGGACAGACAAACCGAAGTCATAAACACTTTTCAACCTTGTTGGAAAGTGTTAAAAAGCAAAAGGCAGTGATTCTCCCCGATGAATTGCCACATAGTACAGTTAAGCCAGATTTACAACCTCAAATGGCGCTTTTGTCTGTTTGGTGTAGTATTCGCGGCAACCTTCATTTTGGAGTGAAACTGAACAAACTATGAAAGTAGACCTTTATTGTGAATAACTGGATCGAATAAATCAATCTTTAAAGTTTCCAGCGACTGTCAACAGAAATGGCGTAAAACTGCAACACGATAATATAAGACCGCACTGTGCAAGATGAAAACCCTGGAAAACAGTAATAAGTTGCGATGGTAAGTATTGCCTCACCCACCATACTCGCTGAATATTACGCCTTCAGATTTCCAATTATTCCGAACAAAACAACATTTTCTAAAGGGCAAAATATTTGAAAATTTAAATGATATCAACAGGAATGGAACACTGGAGTAGAACTCATACCGGTATTTGTTTAAGAAATTTCTCTATCTATAATATCGTTGATTAAAGAAGTAGAATGTTTTGTTTCACAATAGTGGTGTGCGTTCTGCGTCAGTGTTCCATCCCTATGTAAATACACGATTTCTGGATATTTTACTCAAAAAAAGTATTCATTTTTATCACTCCTGCATTGAGAATTTGCACACTACATGGCAAAAGATTGTTGATAACGAGGGTGATTATACAATTTATTAAATAAAAGCTTGTTAAAAATTTGTGTTTAAATTTAATGTAAAAGAAAACGACATTACTTTTCGTTTCCCCTTATACTTACATCTAAATTTCGGAAGTGAAAATTTAACGAATCTATAGAATGTATTAGCAGGGTGGCAAAGGCCAATTTTTTTACCTGATTCCGGAATATTTTAATTTCGAAATTTTTAGTAATAAGTTTGCACGATTAATTATGTAAAAAAATTATATAAATATACTGGTGGAAGAATCAGGGGCAAAAGGCGGGTCTGTCGTCACCCTGATATAAAGTATTTTTCGGATACGTTTTTGTTTACAAATTTATTTAATTTAAATATCATATACTAAACGAATTTCATATTACGAAATTCTCAAAAGAAATCAAACTGCACTTTCCTACTTCATCTATTGATCGAACACTTTCTTAGGGTTTCAAAAAGTTCAGTTGTTTAAAAAAAAAAAAAAAAAATGTTTGATTGGACAGCTTGTTAAAATCTTTAGACTCGAAGACGGAAAAAAAAAGTTTAAAAGAGGTCTCTGGTAAAATACTTAGATCAACGAAAGAGACTTCTAGGAAGAAGTAGATAATTATTTGTTTAGTACAAGCTTTAAAGACGTGATTTATTTCCAAAAGCTCAGTAATTAAACTTCTATGTCTTAAAATTTTATTCAGTGAAAACTTTTAAATATACTGAAAGAAAAAGTGAAATTATATGCTATGCTGTCAATCGAATTACTTTACTTTTTTTTTATTTTAACATGTAATAAGAGACAATTGGACTATTTCTAGGTTATGGTATTTATATAGAGTGTCCCCAAAAGATTGAAATGCATTTTATACTTTTCCTGTTAGACATAAGTGGGCAATGCAATTTGGAAGCATGTTAAAAATAAGTTACAAAATATGGCCATGTCATTAAACATTTCTTTCTGTTAATTTTGAAAAAGTTATTTTTTACGACCCCTCTAGACGAATTTGGCTAATAATTTTTTTTTTTTTTCTTTGAATACATCATTAAAAAAATATTCATACCTGTATCTTTAAATGCTGCGCATAGGGACAATATACCAAAAGAAAAATGTAAATTTGTGACATATTATAAAATAATAAAATATAGGGCCATATTAATATTACGACTATCATTATTTAAAATTTAAAATAATTAAAATAAAAAATAAATACACGCAAGTAAGTATTTAGTTTTCGAATTTATCATACTTCTCAAAACTACGTTCTAATAAGTTAACCCCATATATTTTTTGAAGATTTTATTGGTTTTGGGGGCTCTACAACTAATTTTTGTTATCAGATGACATTGTGAATTTTTGTCTTTAATAAGATGATAAATTAGAAATGTACTATGAGTTCTAAATGTATATTCTGCACAATTGCCTGTTTAAATTATTATTGAATTAGATTATAAAAACACTTGTCACGTTTTTTTTTTTTTTTTACTTCCTTCTGTATGTAATATAGAGAAAGTACTGGATTCGTGAAAATTATCGAACTCCGGTTTTCGATGGATTTACTTTTTTGGGATGTCCTGAACACGATTTGATAGTTTTTAGAAAATGTCTGTCTGTGTGTGTGTGTGTATCACGAATTTTTCGGATGCTGTATCTCATGAACCAATGAACGAAGCTTACCCAAACTTGGTATTTAGTTGAATCCTGACATAAACTGGTGCTGATTAGATTTGGGGATTAATCGCTCAACAGGTGGCGCTGTAATCGCGTTTTTTCCAAATTTTTAACATAGGAGTATAGAACAAAATTTCGTGTAAATGTACATAATCAGAGTTATTTTTAACTGGTGGTTGTAAAATTAATATAAATTATTGATAATAGTAGTAGCTAACTAGGAAAAAAAATTTTGTGCATGTGGGGGCATCGCTCCCCCCCCCCCCCCGGGGAGTAAATTTTCAAGATGGACATCTTTCGAAAGGTCTCGTCAATACCTTTAAAACGAAAGATTGAACTATAGATCTGAGATAATTTAAAACAAAGTTATCGATTTTTTTTTTTTACTTTTAACGAAAATAAAAACCGGATTATTTTTATTTTTATTTATTTATTTATTTTTAATATTGAGAATAAAATGGGCTTTTTTGGATGTTTAGTGTTATATTACTTCTCTAATATGGAAATCGTCTGCATTGTCAGGGAAGAAATTTTTTTTTTTAAATAATAATTTTAATAAATTATTTTTACTGAGTGAATATGTATAGGAAAATATAGAAGAAAGTCATGTGGTGGCCACAGCATTCTATTTTTTTTTTTTTTTTTTTTTTTTTTTTTTTTTTTTTTAATATATCGTAATTTTTGGTGTATAATCCGTAGTTAAGTTATTTTATTTCTCCACCAGAATTATTTTTTAGCAGAAAAATCTATATTTTTGTGAAGCAACAGCTCTTGCATATATACTTTTATTTGTCAATTAAAATTTTCTGATTTTTTGAGAAAATATACTGGGATAAATATTCACAGTTGGGAATAAAAACTAAGTGATATACAGTATATACCACCATGTTTGAAAGAGTTAATTAAGAGTTCCATTCCAACTATAAGACCGCATAAAACGAAATCGAGGGCCGTATTCATCACGCGGCTCACATAGGCAGGCCAATATATTTGTTTGTCTATTACTCTTTATTTACTTGCATCTCGTGTATTTTTTTTTTTCGTTCCTTGACGTCATATATTTGCTCGAAAAAAAAAATAAGGAGGTTTTTTGGCCCTAAAATTCAGAATAATATCAGATTGATCACGCGTGAGAAATTTTTTGCATTTAAGCTGCCTGCCTTCCTTTAAAATGCAATTTTCGGTCAAAACTCCGATTTTCTATTTTTAAGTTAGTATTAAAGCCTGATATTTTAGCTTTCTAAATCACTTTGATTTCTGTTTCCATCTTGCTTAGAACTTGAGTTACAGCCATTTTAATATTAGTCACTCGCCAGTTTTTGAAACCGGAAGTGACCGGAAATGAACCCTAATGTTTGTTTATATAATTTTTTTACTCAATATAGGCATCAAAATTTGTTACTGAATATAAAATGAATTTAAAAAAGGAAATAAGAAGCTTTGAAATAAATCAGGAACTTAATAAAATTATTTTTTGTTCAATAGGTAAAATCTTGTTTTTAAATCTGTTCTCTGCTTTTTCTCAAAATGAGATTTTTAGCATTTTGCTTTATCCCAAAACATCATAACTCCAAACATTATAATTGAAACATTATGAAACTTTGACAAAATACTCTAGAGGAGTTGTTTTAGGGATTGCACTACGACGATGAATCTAGATAAATTATTTTTTTGTTTTTATTGTCGATAGAAGTTATGAAGTGTCATTTAAATTCATGATTTTTTCAGCATGTAAAAATGTTATCGTCTCTAAAATATTAAATAACATGGTTATAGTTTTGAGAGTAGTTCACTCCCTTAAGGACCTTTCAATAATCTAAATAAAACTTACAGAATAAAAATATCCTCATTTAAATTTGACTTATGATATTTTGCAAAAGTGCTTTTTTTGTGCGCAAATTTTATGCATATTTTGAGTCTAAATATCAAAATATTTTTTTATTTGCATACTTTTTCAGGTTATGCATTGGTTTTTACTATATTCTATCATATAATGCAGAAAAATAGGCAATTTTTCAATTATTAAAAAAAAATCACCTCCGAAGGTAGGCAGGCACCTTAATTATTTTAGAACATATGTACTTAAGTTTCAATCAATATTATTTATATTATTCTAGTAATTGTTTGTTCCCCAGGATCCCAAAGATTCACAATTTTTCATTTTTGGCTGAAATCCCCCTTATTTAACCCTCCACATACGGGGAGATTATTTTGCGTTTATTGTGTTTACATACACAGGTTGCAAATAGTATTATTTTTTAATAAAAACGTGTTTCCTTAGTTTTCAGGATTTATAAATATCAAACATTGCATTTTACAATTAGTGGTGGAAATACAAATTAGTGGGATAACGATTTTGAATAATTTATCAGTTAAAAATAATATTTTAGAAATTGTGGAGTAAATGAAATTTAATGTAAAAAGTTCTTTTGCCCGTCGAAATCACGGGCACAGTACGCGGAGGGTTAAATACGCTTTTGCACTTCTTAATGTAAGCTAAGACAGTGACTAAAACAGCTATACTTTTGAAACTGACTTGCCTCAAAACTGAAAGTTCAAATTTAACAAAGTCCAAGGTCTTCAAAATTTACTTGAAACATGCAGTATAATCAACACTTAATTGGTAGAAAATAACTGATAATTCTGCAATGGCTGTTCCCTGCAAAATGCTGTTGTATGATTAGTCAATCAGTATAATGACTAACATTTAACTAATATTTCCCTTTCATAGGAAAATCTTCATGGGTCAAGTCTCCCTATGGGTCAGTCTGCCTAGTTTCCCCTACGATTGATTAAGAAGAAAAATATTCTAAAAAATTCTGGTTTAAAAAAGAAGGCGGTGCTAACAATACAACGGAATATTAATTAGGATGTTAGCAAGTATGCATTTAGCGCGCAAGGTAATTTGCATGAAGGTAAAAAATACGACTGCAGCGATCCTATCAAAAGGTGTGAGAAATACATTCAATACCAGAGAGCATGCCCCAAAATAACTTGCTTTGGAGCTCTTTAAACGTAAATATTTTTTGTTATCATCTGCTAGCTTCTTATAGAATTGCAACTTTATTTTGTATGAAAATAGCGTTGAAAAATGCATTTTTATTGAAAATATGTGCTTGAATATTGAATATATTTCATGACTTGAAATCTTATAACTTAAATTTTTATCATTAGTGAATTTTTACTTTGATAACAATACATTTTTTACGTATTGTACTACTTTTTCATGCGTTATTTTTCCATTACGCCTATTTATTAAGCAGTCTTATACGAAATAAGAAATCTATTACACTATTTTAAAAAGGAAATAAAACTTTATATTTATAAATCAGTAGTGATAAAAAATTAAATTATAAGATTTCAAGACAAGAAATACATATCATTCAATCACATATTTTTAATAAAAATGTACTTTTGAACTCTATTGACATTCAAAATAAAGCTACGATTCTACAAGAAGCTAGCAGATGATGGGTTGGGTATTTGTATTTGAGTGTCTCGATTGATCCGTATTACATAATTTCACAATTCACACATAAAAAACACCACAAACATCCATGCCTGAACCCAAGTTAGCAGACGACGACGAAATATACATAGCATATTTGAGTTTGAAAGTACTATTTAGTTTGGAGCATGCGCTCTGTTATTGACTGTATTTCTCACACTCTGACACAGGATCGCTACAGTCGCATTTTTGACCTTCATGCAAATAACCTTGCGAACTAAACATAATGGGAATGTCGAAGCTTGTATGTAAGTAGCTTTGCTTCGGAGGAATACAGTTCTGTCTGCTGGTAAAAATTGTTGAAGTAAAACTGAATTATCTGATCTACGGATCATGCGCAAAAGTATGCGGTATGTACGTTTTTAATGTGAAATTCCGTTGTATTAACATATCTAACTTATTACTCAGCATTATTAGCATCCACTTTTTTTCCCAAACCACTGATTTTGAGAGCTATAATTCTTCTTATTTAATCGTAAATAAATTTTAGGGAATATTACTCTACAAAAAATGTGATGTGAAATAAATGTGGGTACTAACAATACTCCGGATTAAACTAGAATTCGTTGCATGTCTGAAAGGTTACAGGGGTTTATGGTCCATAATTTTTCAGTTGACTCTTCCACCACTATATTTATATCGTCTTCTATACAGTCATTTGCAAAAGTTCAAGACCAATAGCCGATTTTCAGTATTTTAACACATTGCATCATTTGCAGAGATTATTGCGTCATCTCGTGTGTTGATTGCATGAGACACATTCTACTGCTATAAATAAAGGTGGCCGGCACGTTTATCGCTAATTTATTGGATTTTGTCACAGACAGTGCTGTTGTGTAATTAGTGTAATGGGTAAAAAACCTTCACTTACTGTTACAAAAAGGTCAGAAATATTGACCCAGCATAAAATTGGATTTTCTGAACGTCAAATGTGTTCGAGGGTAAATATGAACAAGACAGCTGTGCATCAAGCTATTAGTAAATTTAAAATTTCGAGAAATTTTGTGGAACTTAAGAGAAGCGTTTGTCCTAGATAACGAGTGCACGTGCTGATCATGTGATAAGAAGGATTTTCGTACAAGATCCAAGAATCTCCTGCAATGCGATATTATCTAAATGCAAAAGACTCCAGCGTCAGTTTGAGTACTATTTCAAGATTTTTGGCCAACGATTTTGGTTTCTCATCCCATAAACCTGCAAGGAAACTTCGACTTACTCCAAGTATGAAAAAGAAACGACTGACGTTTTCCAGACAATATCAGAATTGGACAGTACAGCAGTGGAATAGGGTCTTATTTTCGGATGAGTCAAGTGTGCAGCAATTTTCTGATCGTGCTACAAGTGTTTGACGCCCAAGGGTAAAAAGATATGATGAGAGATATACGATTCAAACTGTGAAACATCCTCCATACCAAATGATATGGGGCCAATGTCTGTGTCCAAGCCAATGTCTGTGTCCGGTACTGCTAGTCTGTATTTGTGCCACCTAAAACCATTGTGAACGGAAAGCGGTTTCTTAATATGTTACGTGAGAAATTGAAGCTTCACATGCGTGCTCATAAATGATCAATATTCCGTGTAACAGGACGAAGATTATCAGGGCACAGAAAATCAAAGTGCTTGACTGGCCAGGTAACAGTCCAGATTTGAACCCAATAAAGAATCTATGGTGTATTGGGAAAAATAAAGTCGCCGAAAAGGAGCCATCCACTGCTACGGCACTTGTTAAAGCAGTAAAGCATGTCTGGAGCACAACCACTTCTAAAACTTACTGCAAGTCTCTTATTTATAGCATGCCTAAGAGTCTTACACAAGTTATTAAAAACAAAGGAGTTCCTACAAAATACTGACTTTAACTGTAGTAAATAACCATGTACAGTTTATTTTGTTCTTTTATATGTAAAATACGTATGTTATTTTTGCGGAATTCCATTAAATCTGATTTTTCTATGGGTGGTTTTAAACTTTTGCAAATGACTGTAGCATGTTTCCAAGATCAAGTAAAGAGGAAGATGCTATATTAATATAGTAGTGTAAGAGTAAGAGTAAATGGTGGGACCCTGGGGGAACCAAATGATAAGCTTATTTGGAATAAACACTGCCAGTTCTAAAACTAATGAGGTATAAACAAATTATTCGATATTTACTTACGGCCACCGCAAATCCAAACTTGTCAGAATTCCATATGTAATTCTATTTTATTTTATAATTTAATTTACTTTCTATTACATATACCGTTTATTTTCGTTTTAAAATTTCGAAAGGTAATAAAAATTTCACCTCCCTTTCCAAGGGTTTCTAAATGGACTTATAACAACTAGATGGCAAGATGGAGCTGGTGTTTGGGAGTAAGGCCAATTGATTACGCTAGGGTCCTAAGCTTGAGGGAGAGGATCTTTCCAAGGGTTCCTAACTCGTATTTACGTACGTTTCAGAGAAAACCATGGAAAACTCCGAACAGCTAGGCTGACGAGCGCGACCTGCGATAGTACCCTGCAACTCATGTCTACCAGCTTCGAGATCAGAATCCTCTCGGTTACTGGCGGGGCTAGATGACTTGGAAGAAAAAGAAAATTGATAATGTACATATATTTATTTATTTATTTTAATAAAATATATGAAATAAAACGATGTACCCCCCCCCCCCCCCAAAAAAAAAAATAAAATAAATAAATAAATAAATAAATAAATAAAATAAATAAATAATAATAATAATTAACCTGTTACACTAAGGCAATATTGCCAGGTTTTGCGTTTTTTTATTCAATAATCACCAATAATTTTGAGAAGTGATATTTGATATAAACAAAAGACGATTAATCGTCTATTATACACATCACTTATCACTTTTCAAACTTATTGGTGAATGAATTAAAAAATCGCAAAGTCTGGCAACACTGCATTAAGAAAAAAAAAAAAAAAAGCCGTGGTGCAGAAAAATTGACTTACACCTTTTTCCTTTGTAATAACTTCAAAACTAACGGTTGAAACTAAAAGTGTCATGTTTGCATAATACCATAGCCGCCTAAACTAGATACATTCCGCGTGGCTCGGAAACTTGGCGACAGTTCAAGCAGTAGACAGCGCCACCTGGCACAAATTGTGCGACTTTTTTATTTAATTTTTGGTGGCTGTTGAATAAAAAAGTCGTGTAATCTGTACCAGGGGGTGCTGTCTACCACCACGTTTCCGAGCCACGCAGAAGGCATCTACTATAGGAGGCTATGGTAATACCAAAGAAATGAAATGATACATATGCATACTTGCCAACCATCCCATTATGAACCGTACGATTTTTCGTACCCTTTTTTTTTTTTTTTTTTTTTTTTTTTTTACACCAGTCACTTTAAGTACAGTAGACTACTGTGTAACGCGGGATATTTGTTCTGGGTAATAGGAAATCGTGTTATGTGGGATGTACTTTTCAGACCAATTTATGCGAATTCAGTACAATACTGAAATATTTTATTTTATTGTTTTGTTTTTTATTGTTTTCTAAATACGGTTTCGATGTTTACGATACAAATGAACCTATTTTTGTAAAATTAATGCATGACAGGCGAGAAATTTTGACGGTATTCCAAAAGAATAATAAACACCACTCTCTGGTTATTTCTGAAACAATACTTTACTTTAAAAAAATGTTTATTGTTTCCTTAATTTCATTTTGTTTGATTTTTTATAGAACTCTAGCAAATGAAATTTACCGTTTCGAATGTTGATGACAAAATTTCAGTTATTCAATCAGGAATTTGTTGAATAATTTGATGATTTTGAGAAACGTATAAAGGCATGATTTATTACTCATAATAGGAATACTTTTGAACATTATCTCCGTTTTATTGAATATTAAATATTCTTTCTCAGATTTTTGTTTAAATCTTGTTAGCCTCAAATTAAATGTAAAACTTTATAGTAACACTTTCATACGAGGCTTACTGTATAAAATAAAAATGTACCCAACAGAAACATATATATATATATATTTAAATGTTAAACATTTTTTTTTTTTTTTTTTTTTTTTTACCGCTATTATTGTTATTATTATTTTTTTGTTTTGCTATCTAGATTTTTGTAATTGAACATTGTAGGGTTCATTATTTAAATTTTAACGCATGAAGGACGTAATAAACTATTCTATGTTTATTAACACGTTGAGCGCCACGCAAATTCTTAAAATCCATTAAAATTCTATAATAATTCTTCATGTAATAAATAAAATTAAGCAAATTTTTAATAAATTTTCAATCATTAAATGTAATATTTTTTAGTTTTATATCCTATTTTATATCCGCCACCGATGGCTGGCAGGGCGCTCAACGTTTTAATTTTTTATTGGAACTGCTTTTACTTTCGGGGTAAAACTTTCACTGAAATGTTTGAAGTATAACATATTTTGCACACTTCTAAAGTTTCAAGACGATTCCTTCAGTACTAAGTGATATTTGACAAAATGTCTAGAATCTAGAATAGCTGACATGGCACTCAACGTGATAAAAACAAACTATTTAAAAATATATAATTCATAATTTTTTTCCGGTATGAATCTTAATGAATAATATCCATGTTGTGGTAGATCATAATTTATTTTTTTCTAAATGTATAGACGGACCCCTGATACATTTTCGCTTGTAACTTTATCAAGAATTGATTTAAAGTGTATAAATATAACTTTTTCCGAACCGCCTTGATCTCAGAAATCCGAATATGATGTCAAAAATAGAGGTTGCCATTGAAAGAAATGAAGTTGGTGCCTGTTTTAATATGTAGATGACCCCTTAAACAAAATCTAACCGTACCAGTATAAACTAAACGAAATTACAGATCGATTGGTAACAACTGCATGTTTCGAAATTAGGTGGGGGGGGGGGGGCTTCTTTTTTTTTTTTTTGCTGACTTTACATTTTTGATTTCGTAATTCATTTTATTACATTTACGAAGTACTTAATAACAATCTTCATAAAACTTTCCTTTTAAACATAATAAAATGAACATATGCTTTGTATTCTATTATGATTTATTACATGAAATAAACAAGTTATATTTTAATATATGGACTAAAACTATTTATTTGTTAGATCTAAACAATTACGTGATAAAATATGTATTCTTTATTGGGTTAATCCTACCTTTATATGGAATTACTGCTTTAATACACAATGGCTTTGTATTATGCAGTGTTTTAATATAAATCTCAGAAATGTCACTGTACTAAATATCATAAATATTTTTTTTCTAGTTCTTGCAGAGTTGTAGACTGCAAATTTCGAACCCTGCCCCTTCTCCCCTTCTTATTTTATAGACTAAACATTTTTGAGTGGTTTGAGATTTGTAATTATTTTCAGGTCTTTTAAAGCAGAAATTCTATTATATTCTTTGGGGGATTTAACTTAAAGTGAAAAAAGATGTGATTACTTACAGAATTATAGGTGCCCATGGGAATGAATTGGTAATTTTAATAATTTGAATAAAATAAACGTACTACAGATGCCCTGTAGAAAATTGCATTATCACCTTGAAATGCTGTGTTCAGAAAAATCGGAGATACCTTCAAAATAGTCGGCCAGGCGCCACTTTTATACTGGTCGTGTTTTATTTCGAGTTAATTGATCCCTTGAGCATGAAAATTTGCCTGACTCCTTGAAAAGTTATGAACCTCCGTACCATACTATACCGAGAACGTGTCACTGTTTAAGAATGCAATTTTCATTAAATCGGTTACATTTGCGTCGTCCTACTAGCTTATTTCATCAACTAGAAATAAATGAAACTTGACTCATCGGAGAAAACCAGTTTAGCCCAATAATTAACTGATAATTTTTTTTAAATATTTCGTCAACTGACGTCTTGAGTTTTTAAAATTATTTTCCTTAAAAATGGCTTTTGTGGCAGATCTTCTGGTTTTTATCCTAATTGTTTAATTGTTGCTACACTGTTTTTGAAGAAATTATTTTGCTAATCACTTTTTTAAATCTTTTCTATATTCTGAACATGATACAAATAGATTTTTTGATCATTTGCTTTTTAACTTCGGTCATCTCGCTTGGGTGAGCAACGTGCCAACTTAAAGCCATATTTCCAGTTTTAACAGCGAAAAAATTTTATATCTTGCCGAAAACCATCTCACCAATATTTCGTTAAAATTTAATTGTTTTTTAATTTCACGTATTAAAATATTTTTTGATTTTCATTCTAAAATTAGTACTTTTTGTGGTATCGTTAATTGCCTTATCCTTGCCATTTTTGTAATATTTTCTAAAATTACTATTCTGACAATTGCATTTTAAAACCCGAATAAACTACTACGTCAATCCTTTTTTGCACAGAAGACGGTACGCTTAAGGCTACCGAAACAGCTGTATGCATTTCCAATATTTTTCTTTGGCGTTTCTGACGTAGTAGTTTATTCGGGTTTTAATATTCCAACGCCAAGTCTCCTGTTATTAATTGCATTTTGTTTCCAATACTGGTCTCAATCCTAAAGTATACGTGGAGGACGTCGTAATAAAATCTGTTCGAAAATTTACTTTTTAAACGATAAAATTGGCAGAAAAAGAAAAGGAAAACATCCAAGTGTGGCTTTTTTTTTTATTTTTGTACTTTAGTGTATTTGCCATAAACAAAAAACTGAAAATTATTTAGAAATTCAGAAGTAGCCCATATGGAGTTAATTCACTTTTGTGATTTTAATTTTTATAAATTTTATCCTTAAACAAAGCAGAATTTTATTCAATTTAAATAGTTGATTATTTAATGTTTACGGAATTTTTTCTTAATTATTTTTCACATTTCGCTCCTTCATTTTTCTATGGCCGCTCATGAAATATCACTTTTTGCTTTCTACTATTCGCACTAGCCAAGCACAATATCTTCTGATTGTACAAACTTACAGAGCTGCCAACCAAATCCGGCAAATTGTTAGTACCGCCCCTTTTTCTATACCACTTAATGTTTAGAGTAATTCTCTTCAAATATATTTACGATGAATGAAGAAAACAAATACTCTAAAAATTAAGTGGTGTAGAAAAAGGGGCGTTTTTCAATAGGCGTTAACAATTTTCCGGATTAGGTTGGCAGCTCTGAACTTATGTTAGAATAACTTTTTAAATAAAATGAAGGAAAGTTAATTTAAACTCCACTGGGAGAGATGATAACGTAGTAACTACATTAATGTTTGAGAAAAACAAATTGTGTGGTTTTTGATATGATGAATTCGATAATCTCTAATAACAATACACTTTTCTTCTACAAAACACCTAAAAGAACGAGTAAAAAGGGAATATTTTGAGTAAAAGTATCAGTACAAAAACCCTTGACGGGTTAAAAGTTTGTGACGCAGCTACTTTATCGCTATAAGAATTTGAAATATGGGTCTTAAAAATAATGATATCAAATTTTAAGTGACGCTTTGCTAGTAGTTAAAATATACATAGATTTTCTTATTTGATCATTTGCTTTTTTCTTTTATTTATATTTACAATGCAAACATATTTTTAACTTCAAGATAAGACAAATATATAAAATATACTCTGATGCTTTTTCATTTGCATTTCAATTTCAAAATAACAGTTTTAAAAGGAATGATATCAAAATTCCAGTGACGCCTCAATGTCACTTTAAAAGATCTGTTTTTAGATTCCACTAAAATTACCTTTGTTTTGTCTAATAAAGTATATTTACACATTGAAACAGTGCTTTTAATTTTCAAATATATACTGTCAAAAAATCACACTTTCACTGAGTTTGCATTATAAATTGAAATTATTTATTTCAATAAATCGATTTGTCTTTTGCGTCACGCTATCCAAAACGGTAAGTAAAATTTGTGCAAATGTTTTCTTTGCATCACACTATCTCTTTGCACACATTTTGACTTAGTTGGGTACTACGATACAAAGTAACATTAACATAAATTTTACTCACAGTTTTGGATAGCGTGACGCAAAAGACAAATCGATTTATTGAAATAAATAATTTCAATTTATAATGCAAACTCAGTGAAAGTGTGATTTTTTGACAGTATATATTTGAAAATTAAAAGCACTGTTTCAATGTGTAAATATACTTTATTAGACAAAACAAAGGTAATTTTAGTGGAATCTAAAAACAGATCTTTTAAAGTGACATTGAGGCGTCACTGGAATTTTGATATCATTCCTTTTAAAACTGTTATTTTGAAATTGAAATGCAAATGAAAAAGCATCAGAGTATATTTTATATATTTGTCTTATCTTGAAGTTAAAAATATGTTTGCATTGTAAATATAAATAAAAGAAAAAAGCAAATGATCAAATAAGAAAATCTATGTATATTTTAACTACTAGCAAAGCGTCACTTAAAATTTGATATCATTATTTTTAAGACCCATATTTCAAATTCTTATAGCGATAAAGTAGCTGCGTCACAAACTTTTAACCCGTCAAGGGTTTTTGTACTGATATCATTACTTTTTATAGGTTATTAATCAAAAGATTAAATTAAGTCCTTCCGACTCATAAGAAGTTTAGGTTGATTTATCTTTTCTTATGAAGTTGCCACCATTGTTTTCAAAATGGCAGCTACAATTTATTAATGGACATGGTGGATTTATTAATGAGGGCTATGTATATATGCAGCTTTAAGCAAATCATTTCAAATGTTATTGTGATAATTTTCAAGTGGCCACCATTTAGAAACAAAAGGACAGAGTGACTGAGTTGCCCAGTGAACTTATCAAAGACATTTGAATGATATATCAACTGCGCAAATTTGATTTGAACTGATTCAATATTACAAAAGTTATTGTAATGAAAAAAATTTAAGTGGCTGCCACTTGGAAACAAAATAGTGGAGCAAGTTGCCTAGCAAACTTATCCATGATATTGGAATTGTAAGTTCCCTCCCCAAATCTGATTTGAACCAGTTTAGTATTCTAAAAGTTATCGTGGTGGCACATTTTCAAGTAGCAGCCTGATTTCAAGTGGCTGCAACTTGGAAACTAAATGTTAGAACAAAATTCATCCAAGATATTTGTGTGATAAGTTCAATGTCCAACTTCAACTGATTCAGTATTTAAAAAGTTATTCTGATGATAAGTTTAAAAGTGGTAGCCTGATTTGAAATGGCCGTACTTAAGATATCGGTCATTTTGTTAAAAATGGCAGATAAAATTTATTAATAAATACTTGGTTGAGACCCTTGTGTGGTCAATGTAAGCATCAAAATTCAAGCAAATACAGTCTTAACTAACCTTTTTTCAATGTGGATTTGAAATTTTCATGTAGCCACCACTTGAAAACAAACTGCAAAGCAACGTCGTTAACAAACTCATCTAAGATATTTGTAAGATAAATTTGCTGTATAACTTTGGTTCAACTTTGAGTATTATGTCAAAAATTATCGTAATCACAAAATTTCCATTATATATACAGAAAAACTAAAGGGCAAAACTGGGAAAATTCATTAGTGGCCAGTGGCCGGTACTGTCAGTTTCATTAGTAGCCACTTTTTTAAGTTAGTGGCCACTTTTCACATGATAAGACTATTTCTTTCAGACTGCAAAAAGCATTGTCACCATTTTGTGGTATAATTACCACAAGAAAAATATGAAAATAAGAAATACATATAATAAAATTAACACAGAGACACTGAAATTGTAATTATGTTCTTTTTAAAAATCCTAAATTGCACATCCTAAATTGATATCTGCTTAGGGCTGTAATAATAAAAGCAAAAGTTTTTATATTTCAGATAATTTAGTAGTATTTTTTTTTTTCAATTTATTTAAGTGAAATAAGCTGTTATCATTCACAGTTCACATTGCTATTTTCTAAGTAAATGAATGATTCATCATCATCACAACCTTTTACATGGTCATGTGTAAATACAGTTAGCAGTTTTATTACTTTTTTCTTATTTCTAAAGACACACTTTTTTAATTGATTTTATTTCAATAGAGTTAAAATATTTCCTCTTAAAAAATATAGATATGGAAACTTAGCTGCTTCATTAAAAATAATTTACTTAGCTGCCAAATTTGTAGCTTGGGGGGGGGGATTACAAGAATTATGAGTAAGAGATATTAAACAATTCTACTTCTTTACAGATTCTAGAATCTAATAAAGTAAGTTTAAAATAGATATTTATATTTTTACAGCAAATGGAAAATGGTTAGAAATTGTAAAGCTTTCTATAAGCTGTGTGATCACAGATCGTTAGGGGGGGGGGGGGTCCAAAAAATTATATGAGTAAGATATATTAAACAATTCTACTTCTTTATAGGTTGTAGAATATAATAAAGCAAGTTTAAAATGAACATTGACATTTATGCCATGGATGGAAAAAGATTGGAAATCACAAAGCTTAGATTCTCTATCGTCGCTCGATTTTTAGAATCTTTTAATGATCACAAAAAGTGGCGACTTTAGTGGCGATCGATGCATAATTTTTAATCGCCATCTCTTTTTATTTAGTCGCCACGTGGCCGGTGGCCACCGTTAATTTTGCCCTTTAAAAAAAACTCAACATTTTTTACATTTATACGACCATTTTTTAATTCAAGAAATCAATGAAGGTAGTGAATCAACGAAGGCTTTTCTCGCTTCGCTGGTCACTATATTTAAAGGAAACTCTTTTCTATATAACTTTACAAAAAAAATAAAATTTAAAGAAATCATGAAGCACTTTAAAGCCCGCTTTGGTTCCCCGCTGCCTTCGGCAGCGACCCAATCATTCGCTGATTCTCAGGTGACTGTCCCTATTGCCTGTGACGACCGCTTACCAGTGGGCTTCCATTTGAGTGCTTATCAGATGACAGTTTCAAAAAGATTGAAGTAGTCATTTTATATTTGAATCCCAATTACATATGAACAACACTATATGTGGTGCATATAATATTTTCTTTCACGTTATTTTCTATATTTATTTTATTTAATCGATCAACCATAAAATGACAACAATTTCACACATAATGAAATATGTAAACCTGATCATGGTACAGGCAGCCTTAATGTAACTCCCCTTGGTGACTTTTCAATTTTTATCGTCACTTTAGACAAAAATACATATATAGATGAAGAAAATAATTTAGATTTTAAAACTTTGCATTTCGTCAAAAAACTATTTCGATAATATTTTAAATAGGGAACTGTTTTATAATTATGGTGATTCTATTTCATAATTGTTGATAATAAAGTTACAATTTTATAAGGAGAAAATATTTCAATGTATTCATCCACTGGACCACAAACAGTAAAATGTAAAAAGCAAATTTCTGATTGGCAACACTGCAAACAACAACAGTTTGTTTTGTTACCATTGCTTACTTTGCTTACCCTTGCTTACAAAATTATATTGCATTATTTTTAAAATTTTCTTTTTTTTTGTCTGGTAAAATCTTGGATTAATCTACATTTACATACATTATATTTCAGGCAGGAATTAGTATTTTAATAGTTTTATTTTACTTTTTAAACACATTGTCCATTGTGAAGCACGTATAAACTTTGTACATTTAGCTTCTCAGTTTTTTTCAGCTTTTTTATGTTTCTGATGCATATTTGTTCTTTTTTTATACACTGAAGATTAAAATAAATATTTATTACTTTTATTAAAATATGTATACCATGAATCATAAAATAATTCATGACAAAAAAAAAAAAATAATAATAATAATAATAATAATAAAAACATTAGCAGAATTTTCTGAATCTATCTGCAAAAAAATAAAATTTATCTTCAAATAGTGAAGAAGGAAGGCACTCCCTCTCAGGCCTAGCACCGTGTAGTCAGTCAGCCTTAATCCCAAACACAAACACACTCAAACCATGAAAGCCGAACCAAGTCTGGTATCACTAGGAATAATTGCAATTCATAAAATTAATTTGTAGATGCAAATTTTACATAAATTAAGACTATACAATATAGTAATCTAGAGCAGGGTGCGAAATTTCCGCTCACCAACTCGAGTGGAATTTTTACTGTGGCGAGTAAAAATTTGGTCAAGTTATAGATAGAATTCTTACACAATACGGTGACAGAAAATTCTTTTTATAGATTTAAATAAGACAAAATCTTGTGATCTTATAACCTCTCCTTTCTCTCTTCTCGGAGTGTTGAGTCTGTGTGTGCGCTGTCTGACGATCGCCCCAGCCTAGGAAAGGAAAAATGCTTAGTACATGCATAAAAGTTTTAATCTCTTCATCAGTTTCATTTCTCTCACTTTGATTTCTCCAAGCTGAGTGAGAACAGACGAGCAGAGAAGAGAGCCTCTTTGCCCGTCGCCCTCTATCCGAGAGAATAGAAACACGAAAGTTTGCCTATGCGATATTGGTGCATGAAAATGAGCTCGAGCCCTTTTAAAGATACTGCTTATTTTTATTTTGTTGAATAATTACCAAAAAGTAGTTGACATTCTCCAGTTTTTCATTGAAACGTCAAGGATTTGCGCTTGTAATGATTTGTAAGCAACGATTATATCAAAAAAGTTATTCTGAAATGGTTATTTCAAATGACAATAATGAACAAACTATACACACCGACATTCCGTCTGATTACAAAAATAAAATGGACAAAAAACACATTTCTGATGAAAAAAGTTAAATAAATACCGTATGCCGTGTATAAGCCGAGAATTTTTGGAAATTTTTCGGAAGCTGAAGTCGGGGGTCGGCTTATATATAAGAGTACACATTTTTAGGAAAAAACGTACATTAGAAACAATGATTGAATACATAGATTTTAAGCTTAAAAACTAATATAAAGTAAAATAGTGATATTAAACCTTATTTTTAAATAATTATCACATATAAAACTTTTAAATTAGCAATTTTAAATTTATTTCAAGAAACGCTCAATGTAGTCACGTGTGTTACATTTATTTTTTTTTTTTTTTTTGACCTGCCGGTAACTGACATCATCGGCAGATTGCACGAACGGAGTAACTACTCTGTCTGATTCAGAAATAGTATAAGAAAAACTTGAAAAAACAGGACTCCTGATCATATTTTTAATTTATACAATTAAATCATATCTGTTTAAAATGTTTCAAGGCTTACACTAGCAAAAGAAGTGGCAAATCTTTGTTTTTTTCATATAGAATTTTTTTTTTTTTAAGATTGCCTTGAGGTACTGATAACAATACTCAAAAGTAGAAATATACAAAATAATTTAGATATGTCATAAAAATAAAAAATATGCAATCGGTCTTTTAACGGCTTATTTATGTAAACATCCAGCGGCTGCATCATCGACGTTAGGGTTAGGCCTCCCGGTATTACGGCAAGGCAACCATCGTTTTCAGCTGCTGGGACTTGTGTGTGCGAGTGCGTCTGTGCTAGCCTCCCTTCTGATAGGGTTGCCAGAGTTAAAATTATCGTCATTGGCGAACACACTGCGATCATTTTACGTCATAGCTAAGCAAAGTAAGGAATTCTATTGTATCAGCATGCATTTCGTGCAATTTCATTGGACAGATTATCCTGAAAGTTGTATAGATTGGCAATATACTCGAACTTTAAAAGAGTATTTTTTCAATTCGGCTTGTACACAGGTTGGCAATTTTGGGCAAATTTCTGCAGGGAAAAACATACTCTTGGCTTATATTCGGAAATATACGGTAAATAGGTAAATAAGGAAGCTTAACATTTCAAATAAAAAGATTTCAGGGGTCGATCCAGGTTTTAATTTTTGGGTCCCTTTTTTGTGAAAAACAAAATATTTTTGTGAAATTTTTATTTGTTTTTGTGAAATGTAAAATATTTTTGTGAAAAAGTAAAATATTGTGTAAAATCTTCCGTTTTTACAATCACTTTATGTAATGTTTAATATCAATTTAATAGAGTTTCGTTGAGACAAATTAAGACATTAATTAAAAATAATACTGAAAATATGAAAACATTTAATAAAAGGATCATTTTTATAAAACAAAATCTTGTGAAGGGACTCATTTTATAAATTTGAATTTTGTGAAGGGTCCCTTTTCATGGATTTGAATTTTGTGAAGGGTCCCTTTTCATGAATTTGAATTTTGTGAAGGGTCTCTTTTTACTATGTGGAATTTTGTGAAGGGGCCGCAAAAGGGACCCAAATTTTGCCTGGATCGACCCCTGGATTTTCACAGAATATTGTTTGACAGAGCTTTTTTTCTTCTTTTTTTCTTTAATGAATCTTTGCATTTTATGTTATTAGATATTTTCATCTTTTTCAAATCTCAAATACAATACACTATAATGATTTTTAATTATAGATGATTATGAGACATGATGATATACGACACACTTTTAATATACCATAAAATTCCGATAGTAACCCCCCTCCCGATTATAACCCCCCACCCTCTCTTACCTTTGGCGTAAAGGTAGAAATTAAGAAATTTGGTTGGTGGCCACTGGCCACTAGCCTTCATATTTTTAGTGGCCACTTTTAAAAAGTTACTTGGCCACTCGCTGATAAAAGTAAAAGTAAAATAAAATTTTCTTTTCTTTAATTTTTTCAATGTTTAGTCTCGACAAATCATTAAGAAAATAATTAAGGTAGTCAACTTTTTGAAACTCATCCACAATAATACATTTCTGATAAATTTTAATAAATGAAATAGGAATAGATTTACATAATTTATACTATGAATGTAAGAAAATACTATTCATTACAAAATTCATATGTTTAAAATGCTCTTTTGGTTATATTATTTTATAACAGAAAAATTCTGATTATATTGCCCCTTCACTATCCTGAATGGTGTCGATTTTCTACTTAAAAAAAAAAAAAAAAAAAAAAAAAAAAAAAAAAAAACATCTTTGATTCATGAAAATATGTATTTGTAAATAAAAAAAAAATATTTTTTTAATAATACTTTTTTATTTTGCAAGTTTCTTTTTCCTTTTTTTTTTCTTGTTACAAATGAATTATAAATTAATTTTTCTTTAATAATAATGAATTTTTAATAATTTGCAATTATAATCCCCCTCTCTAACTGAATTTAGAGAGTGTGGCTGTAGTCGAGATTTCACAATGAAATTGTAGCTGTCACTTTTTAAAAAGTTAATTTTGACAAATTTTAAAATTAGTAGCACTAATTCATCTTAAGGATAAACAATATCTTAAGCTCAATCATTAAATGATAATTCAATAGAAAAAAAAAGAAATCAATTTTAAGATATTATCAAATTTGTAATTTAATGGTCTGTAGTATGTAGTACATCAGTGTAACTCAGATTAGACATAACAAATTACATATAATGTGTCAAATGACGTTTTTAATTTTTCTGCGAACGTAATACAATCGGAGTTTCAGCCGATTGATTATCTCACGAGCTTCCTTTTTGTCTCTTTCTCCCGAAAGTTGGCCGAAACTCTCATTTTGACATTTTTTTAAAATTAAAATCTAATACTTTTATAGAAAAATGGAAAAAAGCCATACGTTTTTTTAGTATATGAATAAGACTACCTGCCAATTTCCAGTGTTTACTGTTAAAATTGACTTCCGAAAATGTCTGTAAGTGGCGATGTTAGATTTGAGAAAGCCTGAATTCGAGGCGCACGGCGCGTTTACTGTGAAAACGCCGCCGCGCGATCCAAGTTTGCATTGGAATGGGGTATTCTGTAAAGAATGGGTAGAAGAATTTTAAGTGTTTACTATTAAAATTGACTTCCGAAATATGTTTGCAAGTGGCGAGGTTAGATTTTAGAACAGCCTGAATTCTTTGCGAGGCGCGTTTACCGCGAAAAAGCCGCCGTGCGATCCAAGTTTGCCTTGGAATGGGGTATATTTTATAAAGAATGGGTAGAAGAGAAGTGGCCTCTGCAGTGGCAACCAAAGGCAATTTCTTTAGTCGCCACTTTTAAAAATCTAGTCGCCATGTGACGAGTGGCGACCGCTAATTTCTAGCTTTACTTTGGCAGCTAAGTTCGCCACTCTTTCGTTATTCCCATGAGCGTTGCAAACATACTTTTTTTAAATTCTGAAGTCTTATATGTTTATTTAGAAACTTTAATTTGCATATAACGTATCCAAGTATTATTTTTATTCATCTTTTTAAAAAAGTAAAATAACTCCAAATAAAAAAAATGTGGTGTTGTTTACATTCTTTAAACTCCAAAACGTTAACTGCTAAATCAAAATATTCACCGTACTTTATTTGCTAATGCAAATGTAAACAAACATGCAGCTTTAGCATAAAGCAATTTGTTATGTTTATATTTTCAAAATCAGAATGAGGAACAGCTATACGATAAAATAAGCCACCCATTACTGTTGCCAATGTACAGCTTACCAGATGAGTCGATAGTGCGAACTGATACTCAGAATCATTACAAAACATCAAAAATACATTTTAAGAAAATAAATTATTTCACTCGTGTTTGTTTTGAAAGTCACTGAAATAAATGAATCTGAAAATGCATGAAAATCAGGGGTCGAAATTAGAATCAGTAAGTTGGGAGCCAAAAGACAACTAATATTATTTTCTTAGTTGCAATTATGTTGTACTAAGGTGCCATTTCAAAATTGTCATTTACACATAGAAACATGTGCATAAACATTATACATAAACAGAAATTAATCAAAATACTGATACCTTATCTAGTTAGTTTTTTCCATTTTAAAAATGTGTTAGAGCAAATATTTTTACAAGAAAGCTAGGAATTTAATTCTACTACTTCGTTGCTAGTGCCTTTATTTTCATCACACATTATAACTGCACACTGAAGGGGGAAAAAGAATGTTAGGCGTCAAAGAGATGATTAAGTATAAAATTATGGTCATCAAAATGAAATATTTATTTGCAAAATACAACTAACTACCACTAATTTCAAGCCCTGATGAAAATCTGTGCTGCAGCGGTCAGTATTCTAATATAAAAACTAAAAAATAACATCACTGGATACCCCTAATTCATAGCACACAAATCAGAAAATGCATAAAAATCTGTACCGGAGCGGTTAGTATCCCGATATTAAAACCAAAAAAACATCACTGGATATCCTTAAATTGATCGGACAAGGATCGGAAAATGCATGAAAATCTGTACTGCATCACTACCATGAACAATTTTTTTCCCTAAATAATTCCATTAATTTAATAATAATAAAATACACTCAAAAATTAATTTTTAAATTTCAAAAATGCATTTAAAAAAATCATTCACCTCGGTTGCATTACAATAAACATATATGAGTGGCTGACGCATGAAGAAAAACAAAATTCCGAGACAGTTAAACGAAGTTCCGATACAAAAAGGTTACTATTAAAAAGTGTCGATACTCAGTATGCTCATTGCTCAGTAAAATCAATGAATAAATCAAAAATTAGTTACCATAGTTATAATAAAATTCTTAATTTAGTTTTAAGAAAATGACTTTCCAATTCAAAATTTATAGGAAGAGATTTAAGAAAAAATACCGTAAGATTATGTAATGGAATATTATCCATCTAAATACTTTATATATTTCCCAAAGGCAGAAACACTGCGACACGGCGACATAGTCGCGGACACAGAAAAACGGCTTGTGGATAGTTTTTGTCTGCACTGAGAAAAAAAATTTGTCTGTAACTTTTGGATAACTATTCACTTATAAAAATTTCTGTATCAAAACTAAAACTAATACTTGTATTATTTATAATTATTTATATTGTGTTGTGTGGAACATTGCTATAAAATATTTAATTGAATGAGATGAATTGAATGAATACAATTGTTTATATTATATCGTTTTGTAGTAAAATTGTATTTGTGTATTGTTGCACAAGATCAGCACTGATGTTAAGCCCCCTCCTCCCCCCCGTCCCCATCAGCTTTCAGGCTTTTTGAGTGTAAGCCATTTTCACCCCTGATTACAAGCAAATTTTGCAGATAGATTATGAAATCTTAAAAGCCTGTTGCAGACAGCTTTAAAACTTTCTGCCACTGGGATATAAATATTTTACCGAAGTGGCTAATCGGACCGTCGGTGCGATTACTGTACAGTCTATTTGGACCATCTTTTCCAAGGAGAATAAATTAGCACTGATAAAAGAGTAAAATTTAGAAATAATATAATGTGTCTCGTCCCCGTGCATGAAAAATTATCTTGTTTACTTTTTTTTGAGTGCGGGAGTAGGGTAGAGATTAATTATTTTCACAGAGATTTTGTACTCTAAATGAAGCTAAAATTATTCATAAAAGGACAATAACTCAAAATTAATTTTTATAAAGCAAAAATGAAAATAATAAAGACTTCGAAAATTGAATAATAAAAACAAAAAAATGCAACATGAAAACAGACCTTAGTAAATGAGTATTATCAATCTTTGAAAAAAATCTTCGCAATATGTTTGTTTATGAATATGTATAAATAAATCTTCATATTCAACTACATTGATGTTATTTGTTTTTTTATTTCTTTTCTGTCTTTCCTCTTTTTTTTTTTTTTTTTTTTTTTTTTTTTAACAATTAAACCGTTCCAATATAATTCAATGCAAACTAAACTCAATTTTCTATACAAATATATGTATGATTTTTCTGAAAATAACTTTTGTACATATTTATTAATGTTGACAGCAATGTTGAAATAAACATGGATTGTAGATCAATCGCATTATACACTTTTAAAATGTTAAAAATTTGAATTTGCAGTTGAAACAAGCAAAATAATTAGTATAGGGTTCCCACTAAATTTCAAAAATAAAATTCCCTGACTTTTCCAGTAGTCCAGTCAATAAATACATTGTACCTTGCAAAAGGTGGGGTAGAAGGTTTTCTTTTTTTAATTTGTACATATTAGTACTAATATGCAAAAAACGAGTTATCCAACATGGGCGACCCCGGGAGAATTTTTGTCGGCTGAAAAACCTCGAAAATTTACTAGTTTTTTGGCTTTTTTCGAAATATCTCAGAAATGGCTGAATTTAGCGATATATTTCTATTGTAATGTTTAAAGAGGATTAAATTTCCTACAATTTCTTTCATTACACCTTTTTTGTAGTACTAATAGCAAGCGCGTAACAGCTTCTTGAAAATAAACAGTTTTCTCAACTTCGTAAAATAAGCGCATTACTCCTTATAAATAATGTATACTAATTATTAGAATTAGAAGCTTTATTTATGGAAAGTTTAACAACTTTTAATGGTATAGCTCTGTTATCTGTCGTCCTTGGGATTTTTGGATTTGGTGATCAAAAACGTACATGCCAGATACACACGCCAGATGTATTTTTTTACAATATATATTGTAAGAAATACTGTTTTATATTCTTGATTGTGTTCTTAACATATACCTTGTTAAAATAATCGTGATTTTTGAAAAGAATTAAATATGTTCGCCAGATAAATTGACGATCATTTCTTTTTTTTCACTAAGGACGACAGATAACAAATCTGCTCCCTTTTAATTTTTCCCTTCCCCTTTTTACTAACCCCCCTCCCCGGCCATGCACTGACAATTCTGGCCTAACAACAGTAGTCATCATCAGACTCCAATAACTGCCGATGTATAGTATTCTATCACTGCAACACATAATACACACTCAAACACATACAAAGAAAATTAATAAAATAAAAAACATTTGTATATAAATGTAAATGAATAAATATTAGGGTGCTAATAAGCAAAAACTCAGTGCATTGAACATTGAAACATAAATATTTTAATTCTACTATTTATTAAATTATAAAACATTAATGATATTTAGATATAATACATAATGTTGTAATAAACATTAATTACTGCTATATTAGTATTGATGATAATAACAATACAAAATCTTAATTTTAAATGAACTGCATAAATAGGCAAACTTGTTTGAAGAACAATAGTAAATAATTACAAAAGTAAATTGTAGAAATTTAACTTTATATAAATTATAGGGAGATTCATTTAGCCTTGAAAGAAATAAAGAAACGTACATTAATGTATAATATACATGTTCATTTTCTTCGTGGTTGTTTTGAAAGCCCGGGTTCTTAAATTTCAATAGTCATCAGAAGTAGAAGGAAGGTGTGTCGTCCTCAAATTGTTCCTCTCCGTCTTGCAGTAATTATATAAGCTCTTAGAATAGCTTATCATCTTCTTCAGCCTCGTCCAATGATGAAATTAGTACAACATTTTCTTGTTGAGGTCCTTTTACTATACCAGTTTCACTGAGTATTTTATAGCCAACATTTTGGAAGCAAACTGCTTTCTTGTTGGCAGCTTTGGCTATTAAAACATCTTCACCATATTTTTTGCAAAGGCGATATGTAACCGTTCTGATGCCAAGATGAAAATCACCCTCTATTTTATTCATCAAATACTTTATAAGATTGGCACTCCCCCGAGTCGTTTTCAGAGTAGGTGTAAATTGATCCCATTGCCTCATCAGTGTTACTTGCAGGGTAGTATCCTCGTTTCATCTCACTTTTAGGCCTCCAGTGCAGTTTTTGATGACAAAACCTGTGATACCCAGCATTTATAGCAACTAAACCTTTTACATTTCCGATGCATTCAAGTACTTTTTTTCTTCTCTCATTCCCACGATTTTCGGCACCATTTACAATTGTTTCTTTACCACCCAGTTTCATAGCATGGTGTATAAAATTTCTTTCATGCTCAGGAAGTCGTTCCTGTTTTTTACAGAAATCTTCAACTGTACTCTCTTCTCCACACAAGAAACACTGATCTTTAAAACTGAAACCTTCAGTTCTTGATGGAAGATATGGAGCCGCACTGTTTGGACCAGCTCCATCACCAGTTGTATGACGCCGTACATATGCTGCAATCATTCGCTCATTTATGTATCGTTTGTAACAGACATTGTGAATTCTTACTTGTTTTAGGTTCTTCAAAGAACACTAATGTTCTTCATTTTGACGTTTTGCATTGCACTTTTACAGATTTTTTGTATACCTTTCTCCTTCAGAATCTTTACTTCACCTTTATTCAAACTGATTTCGAAAATAAAACAAACACCCCAGTTATTGTAATAGAAAACGCTCATGGGTTGAAACAGTACATTCGCACGTTCGAATTGAAGTGAATAACATAGATAGATGTTCAGGTTCAGCCGAGGCAGCGTACTACAGGATGAGAAGAGTCGGGAGGAAAGGGAGAGCTTTTTAATTGAAGGGGGGAGGAGGCAGTTTTTTTTTTTTTTTTTTTTTTTTTTTTTAAATACCTTCTTTGCTACGAAGCAGATGTCATTTCCTAAGGTCAGACAGCTGAATATGCCCCTTCCTATCTTTTCGTTTTCTAATAAACGTTTATGCACCGACCCATTTCTTTGAGTTGTATTTTATTAGCTTGAGACAAAATGCCGACTTTCAAGAGGCTGTAACACGCTTGCTATTAGTACTACAAAAAAGTTGTAATGAAGAAAATTGTAGGAAATTTAATCTTCTTTAAACTTTATAATAGAAAAATATCGCTATATTTAGCCATTTCTGAGATATTTCAAAAAAAGCCAAAAAAGTAGTAAATTTTCGAGGTTTTTCAGCCGACAAAAATTCTCCCGAGGTCTTTCATGTTGGATAACTGGTTTTTTTCATATTGACACTAATATGTACAAATTAAAAAAGAAAAATCTTCTACCCCACCTTTTGCTAGGTAAGCCCTTTTTCACGTACCTATTGACTGGACTACAGGTCTATTTTTAGAAAATTCCAGTCACAAAATTTGGTTTGTGACATAAAAGATAGCTCACGGTATAAAGCAAAACATAGCTCGCAACATAAAAGACAACATAGTAACGTGACTTGTGATATAAATTGAATGTTTAAAATGCATTTTCCAGGTTTATATCATCATTTTCCCAGGTTTTTGAGCAATATTTAGATTCAGAAAATTCCACTAATGTTTTATTACTATTATTTTTATCATGCTGAAAAACAAAACAACAACAACAAAAAAAAAAAAAAACTGAGAAGCTAAATGTACAAAGTTTATACAAGTTTCATAATGGACAATAAAACTATTAAAATACTAATTCTTACCTGAAATATAATTTAATTAAAATCCAAATGTAATTGTTATCCAACAGACTATTTAAGACACCACGGAGTATTATAAGACGCTTTCATGACGCCAATCCGTGCATGACGCTAAGAATCCGTGCGCTAAGATAACAAAACATAAACAAACGTGTTGTCAGTAGTGTTGCCAATCAGAAATTTGCTTTTTACATTAACTGTTTGTGGCCCAGCGAATGAATACATAGAAATATTTTCTCCTTAAAAAATTGTAACTTTATCATCAACAATTATGAAATAGAATCACCATAATTATAAAATAGTTCCCTATTTAAAATATTATCAAAATAGTTTTTTGACGAAATGCGAAATTTTAAAATCTTAAATATTTCCTTTATAACAAAAAATATATATATATTTAAGTGAAATTTTATTTCATATATATACAATAAATATTTAAAAGAAACAATAAAGTTTCTTTCTTGCATTAAAAAACAAAATCTTAATTTTTTATTGACTGCATTCAGATTGAACCAACCAACCAACTACAAGACCAAACCGAATAACACCTGTTCAGAATTCTGAGAATTATCAATAGAAATCTTTGCATCGCGTAGTAAAAATAGTTCGATTTTTAAACTGAGTTATAAAAAAAACAAGAGTTTTCCTAGGGAAAAGGGAGATGTCAGGCACATCAGATAAAAGCGATTAATATCATATATAAATTAAACTAAATTCGCTCGAGCCATATTCGAGAAAAAAATCTTACACATTAGGCCGCCCCTTTATAGCTTAAATGAGCCAATTCATATCTCGAAATATATTGCACGCAGAAATGTACGGATTTCAGGGTAGGATCAGACAGAAGGTGAAAGACTATTTTGAAATTATCAGAACATAACCTCCCATATTTCCTGAGATATTAAGTGTCGGCTTTCAGCGGTCTCTTTGATCTTTAAATTCCTGTATATATAAGTGTCGCAGTTTCGTTCGTTTTTCCGTTTCCGCTGAGTGTCGTGGCGTTCGTTTGTTTTTGCGCTTGCGTCACTTGAGACTCTGCCGAGTCTCTTGATAAGGTTTTACAAGATAGCTCTGAAAATGCTAAACATTATCTTGGAAGAAAATTTATGACAGTTTTTATAGAGTTGCCAATTCTTTAATTTATTCAGGAGCATTTTTAGCTCCGCCTTTATTTCACACCACTTTATTTTTAGAATATTTTTCTCTAATATGTAAATGCAATAAAATGTGTGTGTGTGTGTGTGTGAGAGAGAGAGAGAGACTAACAATACTCCGGAATAATTTATAAAAAATGGCAATTCTGATTTTACGTCTCTCTCTCTTTTTTTTTTTTTTTTTTTTTTTTTTTAAGTTTGACAATTTTCGATAAAAATTACGAAAATTATGCAATAAAACTTTCTTTATACTATCCATTAAGAAGGTCTATTATGTGTTCATTTAGTCTTTTAACATAAATAGGATTTGATTATTTAAAGACAAGAAGATATTCGACAAAATACTCTGTAAGTTTATCTAAGTTTTAAAATTTTCAGTACTTTAAAATTTAATGTCTTGCACAAACCGCGTCAAAATACTATTAGCTTAGATTGCACGATTGTAATGTTTCACTGATGATTGTATTTAGAAGATTTATTTCAAACAACGTCGTTAGAAAATCAATATATAATAAAGTAAAGAAGTTTTCTTTTCGTAGTAGTTTGTCACTTAACAAAGTTTCTGCAATTCATGAGAACGCATCTCTTAATTTTATACAATGGATAAAGTATAACAAAAAGAAAGAAAAAAAAAAAAAAAAACTGGTTTCAAGAAGTTGCTCTTATGCATTTATTCATTAGAACTGAGATCGTCCATCATTTCCTCTTAGAAATTAATTCTGTTTATGTTCACTTAAATAAAACCAGATTGATTTCTTGACTTGTACTAGAAAATACTCTTAGAAAAAATGTTTAAAGCTCCTTTGCAAAAATTTTATTGTAAAAATTATTGATTGTAAAAAACTCATCAATTTTACTTCTGGTAGTAAAAAATAATCTTAAAAATGAAAGAGGGTATTTTTAATGCTCTCTTGTTATAGGTTTTATAAAAATATTTTTTAATTATTATAGTTAAAAAAAAAAAAGATCATGTGACAAGTGTTGCTGAAATTAAACCATATTTCAAATGAGGCATTTTCTGTACGAAATAAATGTTACAAGAAAGGTGACATAAGGAAAAATAATCATACAAATAAATTGATATATTATGGATATAATTATGTCTATATACAGCGTTGCCAGATTGTGTGACTTTTTATTCAATTGCCACCAATAATTTTGGAAAGTGCTTTTGATATACATAATAGACGCGTATTATGTGTAGTCCTTAGGCTACCGCTACATTCGATGTTTAGTGGTGGTTTTTGAATAAAAATGTCGCAAAATCTGAGACACTGTGAAGCGGAATTCGGAGAATTCGTAAAAAATTAAATGAGTTAAAAGTGAGGGATTGAGCATTTTGATATATCGTGGCAAAGTAAGAAATTTATTTTCTTTTAATGTATTTAAATTGTTTCCAGTTATAAGCGTCAAACATGGCTTAAAATGATAAAGGTGAGGTAAATGATAAAATTTATTTAAAATTTACTGAAATCCTGATTTCATCACGATTTTTTAATATCTAATTATGTTTAATTTATCAGCATCATATTTTCATAAATTTGTATGAAAGGATAATTTTAAATTATTTCATGTAAATATTTTATCCTATTTTAAATAAGTATTTTATATTATTTATTTATATTTTATATATTGCCCACCATACTATGGTTATAGCTGCCAGTATTTTAATTTACTCCGGAGCATTTTTAGCTCCGTCTCTATTTCGCACCCCTTTATTTTTAGACTATTTTCTCCAATATATAACCAGGGTTGCCAGATTTGGCCTTTTTTCTATTCAGTAGTCACCAATAATTTTTATTTGTAACGCTTGGCTAATCATTTCGAAGCTTGATAGACTATTATGTATATCAAATCTCACTTCTCAAAATTATTGGTGACTATTGAATAAAAAGATGGCCAGGTCTGGCAACGCTGTAACTACGATAAAATAAAAAAAACTTACTCTTAAAAAAAAAAAAGTGGTATTGAATAAAGGCGGAGCTAGGAATGCTCCGGAATAAATTAAAATATTGGCAGCTATGCTATGAGTCGCCTTTTTTTTTTTTTTTTTTTTTTTTCCAAAAGAAATTTTGCATTCTACGCCTGTACGCGCTTGATACTATGTGAATAGCTCCAAGGTATTACTGTATATTACGCAGCTGGCAACTTTTTTTTTTTTTTTGAATGTTTTATAAAACATTTTTACTGATTAAGTAAAATAAAAGTTTGCGTTTAATTAAAGTGAGGTTTTGTAAAATTTTCACGTAAAAATTTGTTTCAATTAATTTCAACATAAAAATAAAAATAAACGAAAGAAATTAAAAATAATTTTTTTGAAAGGAATATTAATAGTGGCAATATCTACTTTAATTTGTACACATTCATATGCTATCATATCTGCCAACTGTTATGTTTTATGATTACCAAGATTTTTTATATAAAGTATTTTATAAATTTTTGAGACAAGTTTCAGTAATTAACCCGTTAGTAGTCGCTAGTCGGTCGATTAGCCGCCCATCCTTAAGTGTTGCCAGATTTTTTTATTCGATAGCCACCAAAAATTTTTAGGAGTAGCATTTGATATACATAAAGAGCGAATAAACTCGAAGAAACGTCGATCACACCACTTTTTCAAATTATTGGTGAGAGTTAAATAAAAAGTGCTCAATCTGTAATAGGTGACGCTGTGTATAGCGACTACTAACGGGTTAAATAAAATAAAACTTTTTCCTCAATTAAACTAGGGTAATTCCATGTAAAATGTAGTATCGGTCACGCACATTTTCGATTCACTACTAAATTGTAACAATAAGCACTAACACGCTTAGTCAATGAAGGGGGGGGGGGGGAACTACTGTGAACATACCTAAAAATTTCTGTATAGTAATAGTGGTACAAAAAAAAAAAAAAAAAAAAAAAAAAAAAAAAAACGGAATTTTAACTTTTTGTTTGTTAGATACTACTATGTGACACAGAACTAAACCCTGTTATTAAAATAGCATAAAAGTTGACACTTATGCACTGTACATCAGTCGGAATATTTCAGCACGTATTTCTTCCCCCCTGACTCTTCCACCATTATTGTTATTTTCTATAATATGTTTCAACGATAAATTAATATGCAATTTACTTTATAAATATAGCAGAGCTCAAAGTCTTCGCTATTTTTTAAGAATATTTTCAGAGATGATAAATTTACGCCTTTTATGCTATTACTATTTTCATATAGAAATCTTTACCGTATTTTAACATTAAAGTTTCGTAATTAAATAGGATAGAGATTATTGTATAAAAATAGTAGTAGAAAAATTGTGGTGGCTATTTCTCATCTCTTAATAAGCTGTGAAAAAAAAAAAAAAAAAAAGCAAAGACTTCGAGCTCTTTGTGGTTGAAGAGTCAGTGAAAAAAGGCGTGATTGTAGCAACCCTGAATAGATTTTTTTAAAAACTTCATATTTTACGCTAAATTATTTTTATTTACATGTATATATATATATACTTAGAGATGTCTAGTGCTGAAAATTAAAACAGTATACTCTCATTAAAAATACTGTTGTGTTAAATATTCAGGTAATGGAAGTAATATATAAATATGTATATATATATATATACACACACACACAAATTTCATATCTTTGCTCTTGACATTTATTAAAATTGTGTACTTACATTGCATTAAACTCGAAAATGTAGCAACTTAATAGTTTTAATTATTATGGCATATGCGAAATAAAAAATGTTTTAGATACTGTTAGCAAAAAGCGGTCACATTAAACCATTCAGTGATAGTGACAAAAATAAATGAATAAATAAATAAATAAAATAAAATAGAAAGAAGACCCCCAAATTTGGGCGTTTCTCAAAAACAATGAATTTGTATGAAGAGATTTTCAGGGATGGAAAATCGGCGCAGAATTCATACCACAATAAATTAAACAAAGTTTTCATCTTATTAAACCAACGATTTTATAGCTAAATAAATGTTTTAAATGAACACTGGTATGAGTTCTGCGCCAATTTTCCATCCTTGAGATTTTTTTTTACGTATTTGTGCTTAATCCGTTTATTTCAGTCGATGTTATGTATGCGCAAGTGGCATTCATAGCATCGATTGCTGAGAGGAATATTTTTGTTAAATAAAGTCTCGTAAAATCTCGTTTCCTATAAATGCTTACTTACCAACATCCTAAACAATTTTCCGTAAAACTATTAGTGACTTTTCATTTTTTCACACCAGTCTTTTTTAAAAGTATTTTTCTTCTTATTCAATCGTAATTATACTTACCAGGAGACTATTCCTTAGTGTAATCATAAAAAGCATCCAAACAAGCATTAATCGAAAGAGCATATACAGATATGTTTTTTGACGCATAAAGCAATAGCCCTCGTCAGCTTGTTTTCGTGTTATAAATTCTGAAAGTTTGCTCATAATCGGTACAACCACGCCTGAATAGATAAAACCACGCCTTACTGAAATAATGAATAAAATCCAAAACAGGCAATAATCGAAAGAGCATAGTCAAATGTGTTCTTTGATGGAATAATCAGTTGCCCATTTCAGCTTTGAGATCTATTCAATCGAGATATAATGTCTAAAATTCGCTAAAATAGAAACTAAAAGTTGATAAAAGTCATGGTTCTGGCAGGTTTCACGGGACTCCTCCCACTTCATTCAGATTACTAGATATTTACCCAAACTTAAATATAGATTTCTCAAGAACGGGCTTACGAGGGCTAACAGTTTATATGTCAAAAATCACGTTATATTATGCCTTCTCAAATGAAGTTAATTTAACTGATTTCTATTATTACACTATTGGGATGGTTTCCTGGTTATGTCAAATTTCTGTGAAAATAAAGTGGTATAGAAAAATGGTTGGCTACTAACGATTTTACGGAATATTAATTAGCATATTTGTTGGCAGATATGTAAATGCTAAAAGGCGAGACTTTCTGCTTAAAATAGTAAAATATGTGGAAGTGAAAGGTTAAAGCACGTGTAAAAGTATGTTCTAACGGACCATTACATTAAATAACAAAACAATATTGCTCAATTAAAGTTATTAATAAATCAAATATCAGAAATTCAATTTCTACGCATTAGAATAGCTACCAACCTTTCCATATATTGGACAACGGTATATATATATATTTTTTTTTAAGGACATTTTCTTTTTATTTAATCGTAGAAATCTACTAAAAACTTTGGCAGATATGTGTTAACATAAAAACTACCAACTCATAGAAAATTTAAATATTTTTAAAAATAAATTTAGAAACATAAGAAAGATACTTTTTTCTTTCTTTTTTTTTTTTTTTTTTTTTTTTTTTAAATACTTCTCTCAGGGTTGAAATAGTTCTACTTCTTCTGACACCAGTATTTTTTTACAGAAATTTTTATCATCTTTTTACTGTTATTTTTGCGATTTTATAGAGTAGAATATTTCGAAGAAAAGTTCTAGAAGCAAAAAAAAGCGGAACTCTTTCAATTAGCTTCATTATTTTTCTCTTTATAATCTTCATATCTGTATAAAAAAGTAAACTACGAGATTAACTAGATATCGTAAATACTTCAAAGAAATAGTATGCATTTTTCCTATTTTTTTATGAAATATATAATCATCGAATATCTTTTTGACCAATTTACTATATAATATTCAACCATCAGATATATTAAATTTCGACTGGAAATATTAAATTTAATAGTGACTAGTTTTATCCAAATTCATATTAGATCACATGGGACGGAAATAGATTTAATTCTAGCCAATTAATTTTCTCTCTTTTAAAGAAAATTAATAATGCTTTCGGACCATAATTAAGTTATCAAAGAATTGAAGCATAAGTGTTACGGTTACACTGTTATAACGTTACACTGAAGCTCATGAAAGCTAATTAGTGTTAAAATGCAACCATTTACAAGCATGTACTTTTTTGTTATTGTATTCTTTTATAATTTAGCATTGTTAGTAACGGAGTTTCACTCTTTACATTTAAAAAAATGAAAGCATAATTACCTAGACATAATTTCATTACTATTCATTACTGTTCATTATCGTTAATTGTTATTCTTTATGATTGCTAATTGTAATATAATACTCAATACAAACTCCATAATATCATAAACTTATGACTGTAACATTATCAAACAAATTATCCAGGACATTATTGCAACCGGTTATGTTTCGAGGTTCACATCAGAGAGAAAAATACATTTTAGTATCACTGAAATCAGAGAATTTCTTTGATATAAAATAGAAATATTTCTTTGTTATATATGTATATATATATATATATACATACACAAAATTTTCACTAATTTGAAAAAATGCTTCTGTGATTTGATTTGTAAGGAAATGTTAATATTGTGCCTACATGTAAGTTATTTTATGAACGGAGTAAAAGAAAACCTCAGCATTTTAGTAAAAAAAAAAGCGAAAAAATATATTTTTTCTAAAATAAAATATTATAGATAAAGATGAAAACACGATAGAACTACATAATCGTATTAAGAAATTGTTGATGATAGAATAATAAGAAATGTCAAAAATAGATGAATTCCGTTTTAAATATTAATATGTTAAGCATTTTTTTTAAATGACACAATCTAATTTTATTGTAATTTTTTCTCATTTTTATTTATGTATATGCTAATAAAAAATTTTATAGGATTTTTTTTTTTTTTTAACGATATACCATGCGAATATTTCAACAATACCACAGTTTTAAAAATAAGTAAATAAAATGTAATAATGTAGGTGCCAATTTCTAACACCACTATTCCTTTGTAAAAAAAAAAAAAAAAAAATCACCACGTTTAACCGAAGAAAACTGCTAAAAACATTGTAAAAAATTTGTATTAAAAATTTTCGATAGCAAAAATAAGTATAAGTTGGCAGCTATGTATTCCTATTATAATTATTTAAACCTGCTACCATAATCGAAAATTCACTGTATATTGCTTCTTTTTTTCTATATTTTATAAAGTATTAAAATATTGCCAATCAAACGTAAAATATATATTAGAGGTTAAACCACAAGGGAAAAGAAAATTATCTCAATATCAAAATTACTATCTTACAAATGATAATTATGTAAATAAGAAATTTCTTCTTAAAGAAAGTTTCTACTGATAACTTTTGGAAGTCACACTTATTTCATCACTTTTGCTAATAAATATACTGATGTCAGTCTATTACGAAAATAGAATTTGCCGCCGTTTACCAATGTTGGAACCAGATACAATTATCATATGCTTGCAAAAATATTGTATGACATCGCTCCTTACTCAAGAACTTATTTAAAACGGCAACATTGTCTTCAAATAGTGGCATAATCCACAAAATAAATGACATAACACTGATAAGTTGAAACGCAAACATCAACTAAAATTCTGTTGTCGCCGTTGATACTTAAGATTCCAGTTTGTCTCTGAGTAACAAGGTAAATAATAAAGATATAAACATTTTTCTCAGATTGACATATGTTTTTAACGCTTACAGAAAATGGAAACATGCATCAATGAAATTTTCCATTTTTCTTTCTTTCTTTTTATTCTTCTTTCTTTCTTCCTTTCTTATTCAAATAATTTCTCATTCACAAAATAATATCTCAGTAATGGTTGCAAACGATAATTATTGAAAGTTATAATGATTTATTACAAAAATATTTTTTAAAACATTATTTATTCCAATTTTCTTGAATTTAATTTAAATTATTGTTGCGTACTCGGGGTTCGTGAATTGTCTGTGAATGAAAGACAAAACTTGTAGAGGCTAAAAAGTTTATTTATAGAATATATCAGAAGATTACAGATCTGTTAACCAAGTATCAACTTCAGTTTCACCAGAAAACACATCTTAAATAACAGCTGTCAACATAAAAATCACAACGTTATCCAGGGGCGTTTGCGCTCCGGATTTTTTTATTTTATTTCCCACCAGTAATTCTGTACTGATAAGTATAAAGGATTTAAGTCCAAAAATGTCGATTTTGAGTTAAGTGCATAGTCAGATTCAGAAAAAAATTCTCTATCGATTGGTATAAAGGATTTAATTCTATGTCATTTAGTCTTTGAGAAAATCCATTGGTAAAAAAAGGACCAATTCAGAAATTTACCATTCATGTATGGTATAAAATATTTAATTAAATTTTTCCCGTTATTAAATGAAGGTTGACAACCACTGAATGGTATAAAGGGTATAAATCAACGAAATACCCTTTTCCTAATCGATTCTTCTGATTTGTTTTTAGCTAGTTAAATTTTATTTTTCGTCTCCTGAAAAATCAAGAATATGGACTTAAATCCTTTATACTTATCAGTACAGAATTACGAATTGTATTTTTGGCTATATTTAATTGCTAACTATTACTAGAAAAGTCCTAATAATATCACAATTAAAAAATTACTGGTAGGAAATAAAATAAAAAATCGGGAACACAAACACCCTTGACAATTCATACCATAGCGTTAACACACAGCAATAGGCTGTAATCAGAGGCTCAGGCAGAGCGCTTAACCATCCGAACACTTAGCTTCGAAAGACTGAATCAAGGTGGAATGCGATCGATTATGTATAGCCTTGTATAAATCAAGAATTTTCTAGTATCTTCCGAAATAATAGAGTTCAGATAATCGATATATCCATAAAAATGTATTTTCTCGTTAAGGTCGCCAAAAGTGTCGCCGAACTCGTCTCCAGTCCATTACCTGCCCTGGTGGAGCATTTTAACGAGTTTTTAAAGGCAAATAGGCTACTTTAACGCCGAAACAAGCTAGAAATGCAGAAAATTAACATGTTATAAACTGACTAAGCTTCTTCGAATAAAATTTACATAAAAATACCTACTATTATTTACATATTCGTAACATTGCCTCCCTCTCAAGAACTGTATGGCCCGGGCAATACAACCCTTGGTCTGGAGATAAAAACTAAACAAACTATACAATTTAGAAACAAAAACTAAATTGCAAGCAAGAATAAAGTAACAATACAGGTTGTAAAATTTAGTAATTAAACGATTTACATAATTGACAAATGAGTACAAATATTTATATACAAATATTTACATTACGCATATAAAAATATACAAATGCTACTGACCATGGTATAAGGCTAGCTTATCAAAATGTACTACCTTAGGTTTTCATGAAGGTGTATAGTAATTCTTACAACGAAGTCATTCAATCTTTTTAGGACAGCATTGGGACTGTCCCAGTTACACTGTAGCTTGGGAGAGAGTCCTTTACGCCGAACGGGGTTCCACAACCAAAATTTGTCTCTTTACCTGAATTAATGATGTGTAGACTTTTATATCATACCTCATTTTCTCTCCGACGCCATGTGAATCCGCTCCCGGGCAAAGTTGTGCATGTCTTCAATTCGGGTCTGGAGATCTTGGAAGTGCTCTTCTGGTAATGAAGGCACATTTGGTGGACAACTAAACAGGAGATAACATGAAAGACGAAGTTCACGTCCAAAAAGCATCTGTTCTGGAGTATAGCAAGTAGATTTTGTGGACAGCACTTCGATACGCCAGCAGGAACAGCGACAACTTCAAGTCCCAATCTTGCTCGTTCCTTGATATTAGAAGAATGAGGTTATTCAAGACGATACGGTTAAACCACTCAACCATACCGTCCAAGTGGGGATGTAGGGGCGTTGTCTGAGTACTTTCTATGCTGAGTAACTGACACAGTCCTATGAATACCGCAGAAATGAAGATCGTACCTTGGTCGGTATGAATCTGTATGGGAGTGCCGTACCTTGACACCCATTGCTGCACTTGTGCCTCCGCAACAGTGTATGCAATTTACCGGGAATAGGATACGCCTCAGGCCACTTGGTGAAATAATCCATCTCAACGAAGATGTTTTTATTGCCTCTGGAGATCCGTGGAAAAGGACTTAAGATGTCAAGTGCGATTTACTCAAATGGTGATCACACATTATACCGATGTAATCTTCCTTGGCATTGTTTCTTAGGGCTTTTACGTGCCGAACATATCACAAGATTTACACCATTTCTTCACGTCTTCCCTTGCCTTGCACAAGTAAAAGCGTCCACTTCCTTTCTGGAGAGTCTTCCTTATTCCAAAATGACCTCCGGTTGTCTGGAACTTCGATCTTGGTAGTAAGGTCGGCTACTTGAAATTCCTTCCACCGTAAGACTTTCATTTTCTGTACAAAACGCCGTTTCTAATATCAAGAGCGTTCCAGAGTGCCCAGTAACATTTCGAGATTGGGCTCAGTGTGGAAATATCCTGCAATCTACGCCTGTTGCTGAACATCTCCGTGCATTGTAAAATTGACTTTATGTCAGGATCATCTAACTGGGCTTGTCTTACATCCTTATCGCTTCACGGATTCTGATCCGTTGGCGTTGAAATTAATTTGGTAAGCAACCGGATTTATCAGGTGGTACTTGATGCTAGAATCGATGCTGGCTTTCCTTCCACACTCCGGATTTTCTTTTGCAATTCATTTCCAAATCTTTCTTCATGCTACTTCTAAAATTTTTCTATCAATTCCCTGTTGCACTCATCTTCTATTTTTCTCTCAAATTCATCCTCTATTTTCTTAAATTTTCTTTCAATTTCTAAAAATCTTCTTATCAACTCGTGATCGACATTTTCTTTTACTTTTTCTTCAAAGCTCCTTTCGGACTTTGTAATTTTTGCTTCAATTCCATCCATGCTGTTTTATATAACTGGCAATTTATTTTCGATTACTCATCTGACTGTTTAAAGTGCTTTCTTCAACTCGTCATGACTAGATTAGAATTTTTTCTTGGATCTCTTTTTGACCTTTTTCCATCCTTTCGACCAATCCAGTTTCCACCTTTAATTGTTATGCTTTCAAATCACTCATCTGGGCAGCCAAACCTTCCAGAAGATTCTTCATCTTTTCCTCCGTACCTCTAGTTATAACAATCTCACTTCTGACACCAGAATAGTTGCATACTCGGGGTTCGTGTATTGTCTATGAATGAAAGACAAATCATGCAGAGGCTTAAAAGTTTATTTACTGAATATTCCCAAAGATTACAGGTCTGTTAACCAAGTATCAACTTCAATTTTACCAGAAAGCACACCTTAAATAACATCTGTCAACATAAAAACCACAGCATAATTTGTACCATAGCATTAACACGCAGCAATAGGCGGTAATCAGAGGCTCAGTCAGAGCTTTTAGCAGTCCAAGCACTTCGCTTCGAATGAATGCCTCATGGTGGGATGCATTTTATATAGCCTTGTAAAAATCCAGAAATATCCAGTATCTAAAAAAAAAAAAAAAAAAAAAAAAAAAAAAAAAAAAACGAGTTGAGATAATCAATATAACGGTATTAAGGATTTTCTCGCAAAGATCGAGAAAAAGTCGCCAATCCTCTTACCTGCCTTGGGGAAGCCTTTTAAAGAGATTTACAGGAAAATGTACTATTTTAACGCCGAATCCAGACAGAAATGCAGAAAAATAACATTTTATAACCTGACTAAGTCTCTTCAAATGAAAAATAACTACTATTATTTACAAATTCGTAACATTATTATTATTTTTGAAATTAGTCTGGGTATTCAATTTCGTATTTTCTGTCAGAGTGACATAAATGTATTTAAATACAAATTTAAGAATGAAAAATTTACTTTTCCATTTATAATATATATATATATATAAATTGCTTTATATATATATATATATATATATATATATATATATAAAGCAATTTTAAGGGGAAAAAAATCTTCTTCGCTCGATTTATTTATTTAGTTTTAAAAAATGGTAGGTCGCATAATAAATTGATAAATATAAATTCTGAATCAGAATTTTTCTAATATTTGTTTGAGCTTTTCTAAAACTGAATTTTTTTACATTATTATTATTATTTATTTAATTACTAAATACCTTATTGTTTCATACGGAAAATTAATTTAAAGCAATCTATTCATTATCATTTTTTTTTCAATATTCTCAGTTAATGTTGTTATTTTTAAACAGCCAAGCATCCTATACAGAAAATATGTGTAAGTAAACAAAAATTGATATATATAAATATCCTGTGGGGACAAAAAACCTTGATACTGATATTATGTCCTACAATATATCTCTTAGACTTATAAGTTGCAAAATAACGTAAAATACGCAGATTGGCCAAATTGTGCATTTTTTAACACCAATATATCTTTGCAAAAAATTTACCCTTATTCAATCGAAGAAAACTGCTAAAAAGCTTATTAAAAATTTCTATTAAAAATTTCCTATACAAAAAGAAAAAAAAAAGTAGATGTTGGCAGCTATGAATACGGTACATATTTGTATACTAAATTAACATTTTAGTGAATTTAGTTTAGGAATTATAAACCCTAAAATTTTATGCATAATCCATACCAAAGTTATTCATTGAGAAAAACTGCTCTTTGAACTAATAAATTAATGAACAAAATTTCAGTATTTCGTTATAAAAAGTGCTAGTCCCAGTCACACAAATCCCAGGGATATTCCATGAAAAATGTCGTGTCAGTCGCACATAGCGATAATTCGGCTTCCACCGATATTTTCTAAATATAATCACTATGCTATTGAATCATAAAAATCACAGCAAATATGCGGTTAAAATATCTGTATGATGATACTGGTGGCAGAGCCCGATTAAGGGGGAAGCACACATTATCTCCGCTCTCACCGGAATATTTTTACAATTATTTTTTACTTCATGTCATAGAAATTCCACGCTTTGACGAGGAAATATTTTTTATAAAAAATGAATGGTGTAAAACAATCCAATTTACTCACCGTTATTAGACACCAGAATTCTTTGAAAATAATTTTTAATGAGAATTTTCTGTTTATTATAGGAGGAAAGTATTTGTTAAAAAATAACGGTGTAAGTATAAATAATGTGTGCTTCCCCCTTAATCAGGCTCTGACTGGTGGCAAAAAAAGAGACAATATCTCTTTGTGACTGATGTTACCTTCTTCTATGGTATCACACCCCAGTGTCTTCACATGAGTTATCCAATGTATAAAGCATAGGATACAGAAATCACGAGCAGAAAAATAAATAAAGAAAGAAAGAAATAAGAATATGATATTTTTATTTAAATCTTTGAGTAATCTCCGAACAAAACATTTGTTTAAAAACATATCTAGAAGTTTCTATGATGCAAAACTAAAATTTTGTACGTCACCTTAAAGAAATGAATCTCTTTTACTCGTTATATGTATAAGGTAAGTGCAGGTAATATGGTCACCTTAAGGATAGACATTTTTTAGCGATAGTAGTAATCGATATAAAGAAGAATAAAAACTCTCCAAAAGAGAGGACTCTTTTTAGTATTCGAAAAAAAAAATTACTATAATCAAAATTTAATCCTGCAGGAATTCTTTTAAGAAAAGACTAGTTGATGAAGGTAATATGCCCATATGTGAAATATAATGAAAATATTCATATTTAAAGAATGAAAACACACCGATTGTTACAAAACCATATTTAATTTTTGAATCTTAACAAAAAATAATGAAAAGAAAAGTAAGAAGAAAATTTAGAAAATAATGTTAAGCAATTTTAAACAATTTTCAGCAATTTTCAGCAAATATTTAAGCAATTTTAAACATTAACGGTTAAAAATGTTTTTAATTTATTTTGACTTCACATGTATGGGAAGTAAAAACTTCCTTATCTTTTTCGTTAAGTCCAACAAACTCCTCGTGCACATAATTATGACATAAAACACATAATAATTTATCCACAACTTTTTTCTTGTTGTAAATACCGCTAAAACAACTTTCTTTATCACTTTTCTTTGCTCGAAGAACTTTTCCGCTACTATTTGCAGACTGATTTTTTTAATCGCTGTTGTGATGTTTGAGTATATTCAGTATTACTCTCAGAAGCCTTGGGAAAGAGGTCTTTTTTTTTCAAAATTAGAGCATGATAGTTCATTGCAAGTTTTATGATAGCAGTACTTGAGGGACAAGGAGTATGACGAACCTGTTTTTCAGAAGATGTATCTGGAGAAGAAATTTGTTTTAAACTTTTGGCACTATTTTTTTTTTTTTTTTTTTTTTTTTGAAGGTGGGTTTTTAAACATAACTTAGAGCAAAATCTTCTTCAGGAATTACATTGACAGGATAGATAGGATAGAAGTGACACGATGGATACCTGTCCCTTTGAATCCACCTTTAGCGTTGAAAATGTCAATGTCATAGCTTTGTCCCAAACCGGAGAAAATGTTCATCTATATAGAGCTTTTTTAATGATTTCGTGGTTAGTTTGTTTCAAAAACAAAAGAACTTATTGGTCTTAAAATTGCTCAAATGGCTCAAAACAGGATTTATCCAAAAACTGCAGGTCATGGGTTGTATTAGAATATAAACAAGGTAGAAGAATGCCATTTATTTTTAGCCTCATCCAGAATAAAGAATCAAGATGAAACCTGACCAGATCAAATGTCAGAAGACAGCGTCTTTGTGAGTTAAATTTCGATACATGGAAGTAATATGCCCATGGGCATATTGCCAACAATAACGAGTTTTAAAAAACCGTTCGTAATTCTGTCTGCAAACTTAGCTTTTGAAATTTATTTATATAGTTGAAAAGACCATTAAACCAGCTAAAATATTATGTATAACACTAAATTCAGATACTTTGTTTCAACAAAAAAAATAAATAAATAAATAAATAAATAAATAAACAAATAAAAAAAAAATACCTGAGACAAATTTATAAAATGCCAATGCAACTAACAACAAATCAACAATGAATGTGCATGTGATCAAGGTTTTGAGGCAACGCAGTACTAAACTATGTTCTTCTGATTTCGAGCGACTAGAATCAATCGCCATGTTTCGGATCCCATTAAAATTAATAACATTATTGCAGGTTGGTCACATTACCTGCATTCGACATATTTGCATCATTTACTTTATATATATATATTTGCATGATTGCCGTACAAAAAAATTAAAATTTCTAATTCTTGAAAACGTATCCTTTTCATTTTTGTTCAATTTAGTTAAATACGGGAGATATATCTTACGGATCCATTTTATTTGTTATTTATGTACAAAATTATGATAATATTTCAGAAAGCATACCTAAGGTGATGGTTTTATAAACAACCTGTATATTTATGTATGTATTTATCTATTTGTGTTATTTTATTATTTTTTAACCAGATTCTTTTCAAGTGAATATTCAGAATGTTTTAGTTCCTTATCCAGCGAGTATTTGGACTTTTGTCATATCATAGCCTCCTAAACTGCCTGTCGCGTGGCTCAGAAACTTGGTAACAGTTCAAGCGGTAGACAGCGCTACCTGGTATAGATTGCGCGACTTTTTTATTCAACTGTCATCAATAATTTTAAGAAAAGATATATGATATATATAATTGACGTTTCTTCGATTCTATTCGCCTTTTATATATATCAAATCCCACTTTTAAAAATTTTTAGTGGCTGTTGAATAAAAAAGTCGCACAATCTCTACCAGGTGGAGCTGTCTACCGATTGAACTTTTGCCAAGTTTCCGAGCCACGCAACAGGCATCTAGTTTAGGAGGCTGTGGTCATATATTTGTATTATTGTCATTTTGTATTTATTACACAGACACTATTAATAAATATCTCTATTTCTGGCTCTAGTATATATATTATTTGCATTCTGCAATATTTGTTGCATTATACATTTATATATATCTATGTAGGTTTACTAACATTTTGAAAATTAATGCGGACAGAAAAATTTAAATTCAACCGGACAGGATATATTAATTAATACCCAAAACATTTTAATCATCATCAGCAGACCCCAAAATGCAGAGTGGGAACAGGAAGATGTTTTAAGAGCAAAAACAAATGTAGCTTCGGTTTCCACATTTTACCAAGAGAAAAGAACCAAACCACTGCAGTTTTGAATTCAGAACTGCAGTAGTTGGGTTCTTGATGATAACTTCAATGTCCTTTGGATTAATTAATATTTTCTGTCTTATTTCAATTTCAAATTTTCCGCCTGCATTAATTTTCAAAATTTTTACATTATAATTATGATTGCATATTTTATGTTTGCTGCATTTTCTTACGCTTTGAGTTTGTGAATTTCTTGTCTTAATTTTACTTAATTTATTAAGTTTTAGTTTTTTAACCTTTCAGATTATTTACCTTCATAATATATATATATATATATATATATATATATATATATATATATATGATTGGGCACCTTGCGAGAAGAAATGGTGATAGATATGGACTACCAAAGTTTTATTTTGGATACCAAGAGGTTAAAAAGATCAAGGAAGAGACCACTGTGTCGTTGGAGAGATAAAATTGTGAAGTTTGAACTATTAGGATGGAGAAGAATTGCAAAATACATGGCAGTTTGGAATCACATAGGAGAGGCTTACATCCAGCAGTGGATTGATAAGGGCTGAAATTGATGATGATGATAAAGATATGTATATAAATAAATAAATATATATATAATCATATTTATTGAAATTTAATTTTTCCGACTGAGTGAAAATAATGCCTGGACCGGGACTCGAACCCCGGATCTTTGACTTACAAGGTCAAGGCTCTACCAATTGAGCTATCCAGGCCGACATCCCGGTCAGTATTACTCACTCAGAAAACCTTTTAGGCAGAAACAATCTGGTCTATCATTTAGATAGCTCAACAGAAATAAGCCGCAGGAATTGGAAAACACCATTAAACAATGGGAGAATGAAATACAATTTTTTTAATAAAATCACACAATCAACTGTGGAAGAAAATCATAGGCATTATTTTCACTCAGTCGGAAAAAATAAATTTCAATAAATATGATTTTCTTCCACAGTTGATTGTGTGATTTTATTAAAAAAAATTGTATATATATAATCTTTTTTTTTTCTTTGTATAGAAAAAATAGTTAAATTTTTCGTCGATAGTAAGCACTGCACAACCGCGTAATGAGAAATATGCAAATTAGAGTTCTATAAATTGCATGGTTTTACGATTATTAACAGCTCATTTTTTATTTACGCTCCTACTTGTGTGTACATGAAGTTTTAACTGCAATGGTGACTTAGAGGGTAATGCATTATTGGTAGTGAATGTGTTTTACCTCAGCCAAGATTCGTCGACTGGAGTTACAGTTGGTGGTGTTGAAATTGGTTTGCAAACAGTAATATATTAAAGATGATGGTGGACACACTGAATAGGAGTTATATGCTGTAAACATTTTCATCCAAATAAATATAATTTTATTGGAAATGTTTGATTTGCTCACGTACAGTGCCCTCTATCGACGATAAATTTAACTATTATTTTTTTCATTACCCACCCCTTCACGAGAATACTTTTTTCGCAAAAGGCGTTTAATTCTACCATCTCCTTCTTTTTTTTTTTTTTTTTTTTTTTTTTTTTTTTTTATGAATTTTTAAAATATGTACAGATTTATGGACACCCGGTATTATATGCGTACAGAGTGTCCCATAATTCTGTAAACATTTTAAAAATTCACAACTATTGAAGAAATTGGTAGATTTGAACGTGGTTCGCGGGAAAATTATTCTCATTAAACGTTTCTTTTTTTCTTTTCTAAAGGAAAAAAAAATGTTAAAATTTTTGTCGATAGAGGACGCTGTACGTGAGCAAATCGCAGATTTCCATGGAATAGTATATTTATTTTATGCAAATGTTTATGGGCATATAAATCCTATTCTATGTGTTCGACATCACTAAAAATTCCACTTTGCAACACCGCTAATTATAGCTTTAATCGGTGGTTTTTAGCTCACAGGAAACATCTTCACCAATAACGTGTTATCCACTAAATCAGCATCGTAACTAAAACTTCATGTATGCACAAGTAGGAAGTAAAATAGGGAATAACGTGTTTTCGGGAATAATGTGTTTTCTCGTTACTCACAGACTTATGAGACACCCGGTAAATATATAATGGGTGTCTCAAAAAAGGTTGAAACTCTCTTTATTCTTTATATTTTAGAGATACGTAGGCAATGAATGTTGAAAAAATATTCAAAATAACGTAGAAAGAAGGACAATGTCAGAAAAAATCCGACCGTCAATTTTCAAAAAATTACATATCTTAAATTTTGTTATTTTTTTTTATTATATTTTTAAGCTTTTGTTTCTGATCTGTCAACATCATTACTAAAAAACGAATACCTGTATATTTAAATTTCGGCGAGATATAGTCAATTGAAATGTGAAGTCCAAAAAAAGTGACCATGTACCACAATAAAAATGTAAATTTGTAACATATAAAAATGATATGTATGGTAATAGTGTTTACTTTTAAACATTTTTTTTTTTTTTTTTTTTTTTTTTTTTGAATTTTAGGGTAGATTCACTATCACATATTCTAAATCCTTTATTTTATTAAGACTTTTTGAATTTGAAATAAATAAATAAGAATATATAAAATCTGAAAAAGCTTTCTTCTTCTTCTTCTTCTTATTATTATTATTATTATTAACATGGTTTTATATCGTACCTTATTTTGAATATTTTTTTTTTTCAAATTACATTGCACACTTCTACAGGGTGTCAACTAATCGGCACTCGATTTTAAAGTTAAATTACTCCTAAGCAAAGATAGGTAAAGGAATGAAACAAATGGCATGTTTATTTTGAAAGCTGTAAAAATCTTTTGTCAATTCACGTTACCATTTACGTAAAAATGTGATTCATCTGTAAGCTATATGCATCTAAAGTCGAATTCATCTTCGTCAATCATTTTTGGCATGTTTTGTGCGAAAGTTTCTCTTTGTTGCACAGTTCGAGCTGAAAAGGCAAATTGACACTGGATCTTAAACGGAAGCATGCGTAGATTATTTTCCAGAATTTTATGGATGCTGTATGGCTTCAACCCTTATTCTGCTGCAATTCTTCTCATAGATTTTCTAGGATATTTGTGCATAAGATCTTTACAGCTTTCAAAATAAACATGCCGTTTCTTTCATTCTTCTACCTGTTTTTGTTTAGGAGTAATTTAATTTTAAAATCAGGGGGCACATTAGTGGACACGATGCCTATAATAGTTAAAGAAACCAAGTTTCAATCTTATAAGGACACTCTGTATGTCTATATGATATATTTTTAATCAAACTAGATATATCTATATTTTTAGTTCTTGTGAATAATTCTGGCATTTCACTGTCTGTTTTCTAGCACTTTACAATCATTGCAACAATATATATATATATATATACAGGGTAGTTGTAATTAAACTTCCCCTGTAAACAGCTTCCTACAGCGCAAACGGGTGAACGGAATGCAACGAAATTTGGTATATAGACTATACACGAGATGCGCTCGCGGAATTTCGAAAAAAAAAATTTTAGTTCCAAAATGTCCATCACAGGGCGCCTTTTCCGGAAAAACATTAAATTTAACAGAATAAACGACCAAAAGGGAATACAGAAACAATATTAACATTTATTGACAAGTTTCTGATCACCTTGTCATCGAAGCACATTAAGTAAAAATAAAGAAAAAATAACAGTTCGATGTTTGAGAAAAACAAAACAGTTCAGTTTGCGGAAACAAGAACAGATTAGGACGGTTTATCCGGTTAGGATATCTGGTTTTACATTTTGTTACTAATAATTCTAGTTCTGGATTGTTAATTCTGTTTCTGCATTCCGTTTTGGTCTTTTATTGTGTTAAATTTAATGTTTTTCCGGAAAAGGCACCCTCTGGTGGACATTTTGGAACTTTTTTCTTTCAAAATTCCATGAGCGCATCTCGTGTATAGTCTATATACCAAATTTCGTTGCATTTAGTTCACCCGTTTGCGCTGTATGATGCTGTTTATAGGGGAAGTTTAATTATAACCACCCTGTATATATATATGCATAGTTGCCAACTTAGCATCTTTTAGCTACCAGAAAAAATTAATAAATATTTTTATTTTATTATACTTAATCTGTGAGAAATCATTACAGTTCGCTGATTAAATAGAATAAATATTTCTATTAAAATTTTCCGGTAGCCAAAAGGTGCTAAGTATTTTCTTTGAAAAAAAATTTTATGTTGAAACTTATAACTGATAGTCATGTGTGAAATATTTACTCCCTCTTGTAATTTCCTAAATCATGAAAACTAAAATTATTTATTTGCAAGAGAGAATAATTTACCTTTAAAAAGGATTTTCTAACAGAAGGACAGTATTATATCACATTAGGCAAAAGTTCTGCTCTTCTTAGGATGAACAAACCTAGCGGAAAATGTAATTAGATGTTCATTCTGAAGAAAAATTTCTTACACACGTTTTGTTTTTGTTTATGTATACACACACATATAGATATATATATACAAAGCTGCTAAAATTTCTCATTTAGTCCGTGGCATTGTTAGTACCTTTATTTTTCACACCATATATATATATATATATATATATATATATATATATATATATATATATATTTAAAGATAATATTTTTAATTTTGTCCAAATTTATTTTCTTTAATATAGTAGAATGGAGATGAGTGAAAAATTTTCACTTCTGGTTTTCAATGGTTTAACACATTTTGAGAAATTCTGAACGTTTATCCATTTTTAGGAAATGTCTGCTTTCTTGTTTCTGTGTGTGTGTGTGCATTACCAAATTTTCTGGAAGCTATGTCTCCAGAAATAATGGACAAAGTTCCTCTAAGTTTTATATGTTTTGGTCCTTGATAAAATTTATACTCATTAGGCTTTCACATATACAGACCAGTAGATAGCACTGTTATGCAGCATTTATCCCGGTTATTGACAATGCTACACCGAGGAATAAAACATAAAAGCCGCACACAGATATTTTAATTTTTCCGATCAGCAACCGCCAATTTTTTTTTTTTCTCATTTAAAAGTAGGAATGAAATGGATAGTAAATTTGCCAGATATCAGATATCTGGACTTCTTTTGTCTACCGCATACGGATATCCGATACCGACGAAATCACTATCCATTTAATCCTTATTTTTAAATGATAAATTTGGTAGCGGCTGAAAAGAAAAATAAACATATTCAAGTGTGCCATTTTTTTTCTCCCCTTGGTGTATATCTAAAGTTCTATATCGTATAACGGCACTGAATGTAATATGTAAGATGACCATTATGAAAAATACGTATATATAGAATGGATGTCTTCGGTTTACAGAAGGCATCCCTTATACAAATTTTCTACGGTTTTCCAGATGGCTAAATTTTTCCTCTACTGTATATAACTGCACCGAACTGCATGTGTAAAATCTTTATTTTGAGAAGCTAACCGATTGAATTTCGATAGGTTGATTTAGGTTCAGTTTGCAATTATGTGTATCAAAAATTAAATAATGGTCATTTGAGTTTCATTAAAAAAATGCTATCAAATTTCATTTTTGTACCTATTGATAAAGTTGCCAATAATTACGCTATCATTTGAAAAGAATTTTAAGTTGAAAAAATATTTTCAGAGTTAAATAACTTAAAGTATTATGAAAATTATAATCTGGACAGCAATTCTATTTACAATAAATTTTCAGCTTACATAAAAAAGTGCAAAAGTTTATTTAACCCTCCGCGTACGGTGCCCGTGATTTCGACGGACAAAAGAACTTTTTATATTAAATTTCATTTACACCACAATATCTAAAATACTATTTTTAACTTATAAATTGTTGAAAATTATAATCCCACTAAATTACATTACCACCACAATTGTAAAATGCAATGTTTGATATTTATAAATTCTGAAAACTAATAAAATATGTTTCTATTCAAAAATAGTGGTATTAAAGAATGAGACTAGTATTTGAAACCTGTGTACAGAATTCCCAGCTTTAATAATTTTTTCACGAGCATTTTTAGCCCGCCTTTTTTTCGCACCAGAAATTTTGTAGATTATTTCTGTTTAATATGTGACACCGACAAAATAAGAAGAAAATCATTTTTCAAAATCACCGGTATGATAAAGAGGTGGGTCTAAAAATGCTTGTGAATAAATTGTAGAAGTTGGGCACTCTGCCTGTGTATGTAAACACACTAAATACAAAATAATCTCTCCGTACGCGGAAGGTTAATAAACACTTTACTTTACCAAACCATAGAAAATTGCCTTTTTTGTTTTTTACTCCCAAATTCCATAAAAACCCAATAAAGTTCAGATAGATTTGTTATACTATTGGCAGTGTTAATAAATGTTTCAACATTAAACTTCAGTTTTATTTAAACTTATTTATGACTTTTGATAATACTTATTTATGATAAAAAAAAAAAAAAAAAATCAATATAAAAATTAGTTATTTTTGGTGTATGGACAATAGTTATGAGGTTATTGAAAAATTAAAAATAGGGACACGCCTACTTCTGTACAAACATTCGAGTTTGAAAATTTATTTTGCAGTGTCCTTATTAATTTATTATTTACCAGTTTAATTGAATTATTTCATTTTTTTTTTATATTGTAAATGAGTTAAGTCTTTGCCATTTTTGTTTTAACAATAATTTCATAACATTTCATTATAAAATTTATAAACAAATATATGGTATCGGAATGGGTACCAATTATTCCAGTACAGCTGCTAGTTTATTTTATTTTATTTATTTGTTTATTATTATTATTTTTTTTTATAAATATACTTATGTTATTAATTTAAAAAAAAAAAAAAAGAAAAAAAAAAAGAAATCGGTGTATAGATGATACTTTAGTCATAAATTTTGACTTTACAGATGTTTTTAAAAATATATAGCCTTCCCGTTTACATTTAAACAGAGCGAATGATAAAGATGATTATGTTAATTTCCTAGACATTTCTCTTGCTGTTCAGCATAAAACTTTAAATCTAGATCTATATAATAAAAGGAAAACATTTTCATTTTTAGTTACAGCATGCCTCATTGGTACAGCAATTTGCACAAAAAAATCTACATTAATATTTTAATTGTTCAACTAAATAGATTTTATAAAATACGTAATAGTCATTCAAATTATAATAAACAAGTTCTTAAATTTGCTGCTAATCTTTTTTATAACAATAATTATTCATTGATTTTTATAAAGTTTTACACCAATAATTTTTATAAATGTTTGCGATTCTGCTAATAGTAGTGGCAATGTTTCTTCGCTTATAGTGATTGGTGTCTTGTGGTGTGTGTTGATAAAGTCCCTCGGTTAAAGTCCAACGTATGGAGTGCATGTTGTCGGAAATACAGCTGGGAGAGATTAACCGACTCGGAGTACCGTATTTTCCGGCGTATAACGTGCAGGTTGTCTTAATCAGTTACACACCGGAAATTTAAATGTACTGTCAGCAGATAAAAAAAGCTCTCCCCCTCCCCTACATAATTTCGCCGTAAATTATCGTAGAAACAAGCGACTGGTACCGATCGATCTGTAATAACGTCTAGTTTATAATATAATTCAATTTTGTTTAAGGGGTCATCTACATATTAAAACAGGCATCAACTTTTTTCAAAAGCAACCCCTATTTTTGCCTTCATATTGAAATTCCTGAGATAAAGGCAGTCCAGAAGAAAATCCCATTTATATACTTAAAATTAATTCTTGACAGAGTTACAAGCGAAAATGTGTTATGGGTAAATCTATACATTTAAAAATAATAAATCATGATCTACCGCAGAACAGGCATTATTTATCAGGTTTCACAACGGAAAAAATGTGCAGAAATGTTAGTTATAAAATAAAAGACGAAGATAATTCGCAAAACGCTCTGTGTTAGCTTATGGATTAAAAATATTTAAACGGTTTATGTTTAAACTTGTAATAGCTGAATACATCTCTTCGTACGAAAAAATTAAATAGCTCGAGTCATATGAACCCTACAATGTTGAATTACAAAAATCTAGATACCAAGATAAAAGAATAATAGTAATAATGATAGCAATATTAATAGCGACTAAAAAATAGATAAATAAATAAATAAATAAAAATAAAAATAAAAATGTTGAATATTTAAGAAAAAGAATCATCAGCTTCTTTTGAGTATATTTTTATTTTATACAGTAAGCCCCGCATGAAAGTTTTACAAAGACTTTTAGGCGTACAAACCAATAATATATAATAAACAAAAATATATATAACAAGATTTAAGCTAAAAATTGAGAAATGATATTTAACACTTTCCCGACAGCTGACGTAGATTCACGCTATTTAGAAATCTGTATCTCATCCAGTGGGCGTTTCTTTCGCAATTTTTTATGTTACTACATTTCATAAGAATATTACTTTTGTTCATATTTATATAAACAAAATAGTATGAATGCAAATACTTTCACTAGAAAGAATATAATTATTATGTATGTTCATATGTAATATAAATATGGATACAGGAAACCTTGTTCTGTCATCATGTAGATTGAAAGAATAACACCCACAGGCGGAACAGACTTCAGTTATTTAATCATGAATTTCACAAATTCATGATTAAAAAACTGAAATTTTGTCATCAACAATCGAAAAGGTAAATTTCACTCCTTTATATATGCAACAGTTCTATAAAGAGTCAAACAAATTAAAATTAAGGAAACAAAAAAAAAAAAATAAAAAAAAAAAATAAAGTATTGTTTTAGAAAAAGCCATAGTGTGGGGTTTATTATAGTTTTGGAATGCCATCAAAATATCCCGCTTGCAATGCGTTAATTTTACGAAAATAGGTTTATTTGTATAGTGAACTTCGAAACCTTACCAGGGATGGAACACGGGCGTAGAATTCATACCGGAATCCGTTTAAGAAAGTTCTCTTCCTATAATATCGTTGATTTAAGAAGTAGAAAACTTTCTTACATTGATAGTGGTATGAATTCTGCGCCCGTGTTCCATCCCTGCCTTACTTAGAAAACAATAAAAAAATAAAATAAAAATTTTCTGTATAGGATTGAATTTGCATAAATTGGTCTGATAAAGTATGTTCCGGATAAAACGGTTTCCAATTGCCCAGAACGAATATTCCCCGTTATACAGTCGTCTACTGTACTTGAATTCTTAATTTTAAATGTGTAAGATATAAAGTGTAAAAGTAATAAGACATATAACTTTGTTTTAAATTCTTTTTCCATAATAAATGTGACACCAGTTTTACACCGTGGTTAGAATAATCGAAAATAAATGTTATTGCGCTTTGTTCTAATAATCGATTTTATAAACTAAAAAAAGAAAAAATATCCACTATTTCATCCAGTATTAACCCCTTAACCTACGATTTAGATTCGAAGATGTTGGGCCGAAATCGTATACAAGCTCGACCATCGTACGCGCAGAGCCTGATTAAGGAGGAAGCACACATTATCTCCGCTCTCACCGGAATATTTTTACAATTATTTTTTTCTTCATGTCATAGAAATTCCACGCTTTGACGAGGAAATATTTTTTATAAAAAATGAACGGTGTAAAACAATCCAATTTACTCGACGTTATTAGACACCAGAATTCTTTTAAAATAATTTTTAATGAGAATTTTCTGTTTATTATAGGAGGAAAGTATTTGTTAAAAAATAACGGTGTAAGTATAAATAATGTGTGCTTCCCCCTTAATCAGGCTCTGCGTACGCGGGCTATGCCCGTAATATTCACTTCTGGCCCGACGATCGTACGCGGGCTATGCCCGTCATTGTAGGTTAAGGGGTTAAAAAGACTTTTAATAAAAGTTTAATATTTTATTATATTACGTCATGCGATAAAATTTAAATAGCATTAGCTTACAAGCCGTACAGTAAACAAATGCGAAAATGCGAAAATGTCACAAAAAAGATTAAAACAGAAAATTCGTTTAAAAAAATCTTATAAAAGTTAATAGATATTAATTATATTAATTTAAAAAAACAAAAAAAAAAAAATGTATTGTTCAGCTCTTTCAAAGAATAATCTTCCTCTTATAGCATTTCGTTTCCTAAATCATGGCATTTATTTGGAGGTGCATGAATCCTAGAATATTCAAGTACAAAAATAAATAAATAAATAAATAAATAAAAATAACAGATTTAAAATAGATCTATAGCAGAGAGAAACTAGGAAAAGTTATATAATATTTAAGAACAAAGACTTAACATTTCCGGATCGGGTATATTCCTTTTTGCAACGGAAGCCACACTTTTACACATTTTCTAAAACTTTACATTACAAAACAAAATTATTTTACATACAATTAAATCATTTAAATTTTGTCTTCAGCATTCGATGTGTAAATATAATTAGTATTTTTGCATACCAGCGTCACATATAGAGTCATATACGAATATACAAACTATTTTTTTTATGTTGTTCCCGCAATACAGAGGCGGGGCTTCATTTCTCTTGGAATTCTTTCATAATCTCTCGCCTGTACTGCGATAATTTTATTAACCCGTTAGTAGTCGCTATCGACAGCGCCACCTATTACACATTGCGAACTTTTTTGTCACCAATAATTTAAAGAAGTGATGTGATCGACGTTAAATCGATTTTATTCGCGTTTTATATATATCAAATGCCACTGCTAAAAATTTTTGGTGGCTATTGAATAAAAAAATCTGGAAAAACTGATGGATGGGCGCAAATCGACCAACTAGCGACTACTAACGGGTTTAAAAAAAAAAAAAAAAAAAAAAAAAAAGTCAATTTGTATAATAAACAACGAAATGCTGCTTACAAAACAATTAGAATAGCATAAATGTAAATAAAATAATTTTTCGTCAAAATATATACAGATATTTACTCACAGTGGATACAAATTGTAATAAGTGACGGTTCCTTAACAGCACTAAAAAATGAAATATCACTGTAAATCAAATAATAATGCTAGGAACGAGCTGTTAATTTGAAAACCCACGTTTTCAGCGATGATTTGATCAAAATAATACAAATAAATTATAAAAAATTGGGGTTACCTTTGAAAAAAAATGAAGTTGATGCCAGATTTAATATGTAGACGACCCTTTCAGGAAAATCTAACTATACCTTTGTAAACTAGCCGTTATTACAAATCGATTGGTACCAGCGATTTCTATGATAATTTACGGCGAAATTAGGTTGGGGGTTAGCGTTTTTTTTTTTTCTTTTGCTGGCTGTATCAGGGTTGCCAAATAATTTTGAGAAGTGACATTTGATATACATAATACACTATCAATCTTCGAAGTGACTAGTCAAACGTTACAAATAATAATTATTGGTAATTATTGAATAAAAAAAAGGCCAAATTTGGCAACCCTGGGCTGTATTAACAAGCTTCTATTTGTTGCAAATATATCTTAATTTTTAAATTAAATTTTCTGGTTTGTAACTCATTCATGTGAGCTGCGCGTTATACGCTGGAAAGTACGGTAATTGTAGTACTATGAGACTTGAGCGCTGGAAAAGACTTACCGGTTATAGGCCGCTGAATGTGAATTCACCATATCTGCTTTGTAGACCTGCTTCATTTTTCTACCATTCACCTTTGCAGAAAGTCTAACTTAACAGAACATCTTTTTGACTTTCAATTCTCGGTGGGAACATGGAGAGCTAGCATGTCCTTTATTAAGTTACCTTTATTGAGTAACTTTTATCACGCATATTGGCTATCTATCTATCTATCTATATATATATATATATATATATATTCATTATTTTAATTGAGCTACTTTTGTTAAGCATAATTGCTACATTTATATTTATTTCACTATTAATTTAATTCTGTTTTAGAATTTCGTTGTTATTCGTTTTTTGGGAGTATGCTGGTTTCGCCATGTTTCCAAAACATGTTAGGCCTTTTTTCATTTTCTTAAAAATTGTCTTATCTGCTGCTCCCACCCACTGAAGAGAAAGCGGATAGGTGTTTTTCACATGAAGTGTTATTTTGCAAATGCTTTTCGATAATTTAATTTGTTGTTTTTTATTTATTAACTTTTATTTTCTTTTTCTTAACCACGCCCACTTATCTTAAAACTGTTAAACTTGTTTAATACTTTCTATTTAAAACTATACAATTTTTGTATCCTTTAGTGCTGCCTTTGGCGCCTTTTTTTTTTACAAATATACTTTAATTAATATGTAAAATAATATTTTAAATAATACATGTATACACACCCATATATATATTACTATGAATATTTAAAACAGTGGATCTCTCAAAAGTAAATGCATATCTGGTAACATTTTTAATTTATTCTGGAGTACTGTTAGCCCCACCTTTTTTTCACACCAGCATATTCTAAGAGCATTTTTCTTCTTATGTAAACGTAATTACATATTGAAGAAAATTTCTCTAAAATCTGACTGGTGTGAAAAAAGGGTGGGGCTAACAGTACTCCGGAATAAATTACAAATCTTACCGGCTATGGTAAGTGCATACTTGCCAACCATCTCATTAATAATCGCACAATTGTTAATGCCATTTGAAAAAAACTCCCCTTTTTTCACACCGTTTTATCTTTAGAGTAGTTATCTCCAAATGTTGGTACGATTAAATAAGATTACAATAACTCTAAAAAGTGACGTGTGTGAAAAATAAGGCGGGTACTAAAATTGTACGGTTCATTATGAGGTGGTTGGTAAGTATGTAAGTGTAATTCACGAGAAATTTGGCTATATTATACACTGAGACTTTGCGCATAATTAGACTAGTTATTTTTAATTCAATTTTAATTATGCACTAGTTTTTTTAATATAATTTTATACTTGTAATATTTACGAAATGATTAATTATTTAAAATATTTATTCAGTAATATAACTGTATTTCGTGAAACAGAATTTTAATTCAGTTTATTATATAAATTGAGTTGATTAATGCTTTTTTGCGGATCATGGGTCAAAAGCTGCGGGTCGAAAGTTTTCCTGCAGGTCGGTTGCGGGTCAAGTTTATACGACCCGCGCAGTTCTCTATTTTGAGGCATTTCTACTTGTTCATAATTAAAATGCTGTTATTTTAAAATAGTAATTATTTGAAATAATTTTCTAAGATATAACGTAACTTGTAAATAACGTAATAAAAAATATTTAACACGAAGAAAACTAACTTTAAAAACAAAACAAAATTTTGTTATATTTTACACTTCCTTTATTTTTTAATTGTATTTAATTATTTTTTCAAACTATTTCAATGTATTATTAAATGTACAGTATTAATATCTCTTTTTCATCTTTATTAAGGAAGTTCTTCAAACGCTTCCTCTCTGCACAGATTCAGTATTAAAAATTAGAGAACACTCTTAACTGTCCAGCTGTGAAAAAACCCGTTTCCAAAATTATTATTTCGCTGATTGCTCTTTTAGTTTCTTTATTTTAAAATAAATCTATAAGTTATAAATCATGAAGATATATATATATGTATACCTATATTACAAAATATTTTAATACAGAAAATTTTACTACTTTAACAATTTAAAATATTTATCTGTTGTCCACGAAATCTCACCGTAACGTCTTTATCTAATTTTATTTCTAGATCACACAACATATGTAAATTGAATTTAGTTATTTATATGCACTGAAATTCCTTTTTCCTATACTTTTTACTTTGCTTCATGTTTTAAAAGAGTTTTCGATGCTTTTTTCTTTTGAGTGCTACCATTACTTATCCATAATGTATGAACATTTGCCTGGAAAATTCTGCGTTGCAAAAGTCTTTGATAAAAAATTCTGTGAAATGCCAAGGAATTTTAAAAAAAAAATCTATTGGGGCTTCAAACTTCCTTCTTTGTGCTTTGAAGCTGAAAATGAAGTTTGAAATATCTTTTAAAAGAGAGATCCGGGGTGAAAGTAATTAGTTCATTTACGACAGCCTCTTAAGAACAAAAAATATTTGAAAATTAAGAAAAAAAGTTAGCATCTGTGTAAAAAATGGAAATTAATTCCTCTTGATTAAGTGGTATATATATTTAAGTTTTTGTTGTAGTTCACAAGTTAAGTTAAAAAAAAAAAATGTCCCTACATTACAAGAATACAATATAGTAGAGGAACTAATTGGAGAGATTAAATAATGTTCGTAATATATATGTACAAAATAAAAGAAAAAGGTTAATTTAGTTTTTAATCGAATATATATATATATATATATACATTTGACGAGTTAGAACTTTGTGTCGATTTTTCCAGTAGAAGCAGCCAAAGGTTTGTGTTTGAAGAAAAACTATTTTTATTAATTAATATAAACATAAAAACTGTTCTGCGTTTTTTACAAAGTCTAGACTATTTTAATGACTTTAACAGAATCACGAGTGAATTAAATGCCAATGAAAGTGTTTCTTTACTTGTGAAATATTACAAAAGACATAATAAAACTGGGGCCTGTAAAGGATTCAATGAAAGAAAACTTATTTTTTAAATATGTCTGTTTATATTTTAAATATTCTGTAAAAAAGCAACTTTGATGACGTTCTTTTTACTAATAATTAATTAGAATTTTTTTAAGAAAATAAAGTCGGGTGAAAATTTTAGTTCTTGAATGTTTCCCATTTTTGTTTTATTTCCCAATATTACACACATATCGCTTAAAATTAAATACTATATTTATAATTTTTTCTTATAACAAGCTATATACCGTAATTTCCTGTGCATAAACTGCAGATTATATAATCCACTTTTGCACCAGAAATTTTAATTGGCAAATGAAGTTATGTTTGTACGAACTGGTCTTTCGAAAACATATAGATTTTTCTGTTAAATAAAATTTCTAGTGGAGAAATGACGCATCTTACAGATTATACGCCGGAAATTCCGGTACATAAATAATAACGTAACGTACTATAATATTTGCCAATGGAAATATCTATACAGTTCGTAAGGCCACGGGTTTTTTCAAGGACTCGCCCACGGGTATTTTTTCACAATATATTTTCGTTTAAATTTTAAGTCTTTTAATATCAAAATTTGCTAAATAATAATATTGTTGTAGAAAATTAAGAAATTTTAAGGATTGTACGAACTATGAAGGTTCGTAGAGCAGAGGTATTTGTATCCTATTGTTTTTCGAATCAGAATTCGAAAGTCATAATTTTTATTATATTTAATTCTTGAAAATGACCCGAAAACAATTGTAAATAATTCTGTAAGAAAATTGTGGTTAAAAAAAACACAAATAGTTCTGGCACAGTATACTGTTAAAAATTTCTGTAAATTTAATGTAAATATTTATCCAGAGTCTCTGTAAATTTACAGTAATTCTTAGGTAAAAGTGACCAATCGAGTTTTTCAATATTTATTCCGTATTTTTACCTAATTTTATTATTTAATTATTTAATTAAAATTAAAAATGACTGTTTTTATTTTAGGAAAAGCATTCTAAGTCACAAATATATTCTCCCCAATAATTAATTACATTAATATTAGTCATTAAGATGAATGTATAAAATAAGTTTTTTAACATCTTCGTTTATTTTTGCTGTAATTTTACGTAAGACTTAAGATAATAGATTACACAGAGTTTTCTCTTGAAATTTTTAACAGTGTACTTATTTTTAATTTACTGCTAATTTTTCTCATTAAATAGACCTATCATTTAAAAAAGAAAATTATTATTCGAAAACTGTGGTGTAACAGTCTATTATATGGTTGTATTCGAGCAAATATTGGTATATAAAATAAATAATTTTGTGTAGGGGAACGTGGGGCTAGTTTTCACAGGGGAAAGGGATGCCAGAAGCATGATGAATTCACTATGAACTCATTTCTGTCTTTGTATGTCCCATTATTATTATTTGATGTGCTATTTGCATTTGTTTCTTATTTTAATTACCTGTTTATACTGCATGTATTTATATGGATTAATTCTCAATAAAGCCATATGTAAAAAAAAAAAAAAAATCTTAAAGTGATCATGACTTTATAAATCACCTGGTTATAAACTTTTATAAACGTGAAACTGCCTTGAAATATAACAATATTAAGTACGTATAATAAAATTTCTAATGCATAATGGAATATATTTTTTTCATCTAAATATCATTGCTTTAAAAAATGTATTATGCGTAGGCCTGAACTAGTGCAACTATATGGCGTTGCATATGTCAGGACTGCCAACCATCTTATTAATAAGCGTAGACTTGTTAACGCCCCTTGAAAATACGCCCCTTTTCCCACACCACTTTATATTTAGAGCAATTCTCTCCAAATAGTGTTACGATTAAATAAGAATGAAATTATTCTAAAAAAAGACTGGTGTACAAAAAAAGGCGGTGACTAAAAGTACTACGCTTCATAATGAGATGGTTGGCAAGCATGATATGTAGAACTATCAGACATATTGTCCAAATAGTGAAAGAAAACAGCACCACTCATAACATACACATAATACTTATATTGGAATTTGTTCAACTGGTTACTGAATTGTCTTCAGGTAACGTATGTTTACCTGCATTCAATCGACTATAATTGATCCATAGGAATTTTGAGTCTTTATAATCACCTTTAATTTCTGGGCCAATTTTAGGCAAGTGGCAATGGGAACTGGCATTAGGTAAAAGTATTTTGGCCACAAGCGTACTTCCGATCACAAAGCGGCCATTGGTTCGCGGACAGTGTTACAATTAAAGACAGAGCAGTTTTTCTCCGATTAGATCAGCAAACGTTGGACCGTACAGCTACCGACAGTTCTATGTTTCTTGGATTGTTATCTTTACATAGATGAGCATTTTTTTTTATCAATTATTACAAATAAGTGAGAATAAAACTGTATTTAATACTAGAAATTTTAGCGGCAAAACATTCTTATTGCTACAGATATTTTGTATCAATATTTTAGAATATTAAACTTTATATTTACTTTATCATAATGTGGTCACGTTTTGTTAATAATGAAAGTTTTAGCATATCATAAATTAATACTTACTAATATATTTCACATTATATTCATTTGAGAATACAAATGAGCTTAAATTAATAATATTTTTTTAAGATTGGGCATTGGTTGTATGTTACTCATTTATAGACGGCAATTTATTACAGATTATCGGAAATCTTCATATTTTGCAGTAGCAGTCATTTACAATATATAACTAGAATAAAGTGAGACGAAGATTACCATTTGCAAAAAGTGGTATGAAAATAATTTAAAATTCGTAATAAAATGGCAGCTAGAGACTCATAGGCACTAAAAATCATTCTATTAAAGTATCTGCGTTCCTGACGAAACGATGGACGCAGAAAGAGAAAGAAGGTACTAATTAATGCGGAATAACACAAAGTATCCCAGTTTGTTATTAAAATAAATTATTCCAGTTAGTTAAATAATATCAACTTAAAACCCAAAGTGAGTACAAGATAAGAGACAAAACATACTGCTAGCAAAATATTATAACAGCTCCAACTCCCTGCAATTGTTTCGATTAAAATACAAACGACTCGACGGTAACTGAATAGGTTGATAAACCTTAAAGAACAAAATTATATGTAATGAGACGAAGCGAGATTTTGAGCGATTTCAATTATTTATTTATTTATTTTTATATAAAATGATATAAAATAAAAGTGATTTTTTTTTTTAATTCTTTTAAATATAGTGACAAGCCAAAAGATCAAAACCTGATATTGTTTAATAAAAAGCGAAAGTTCACCGATATAGCATATTTTAAATTTGAATGAATTTAATATTTATTTCCTAGAGTATCTTAAAAATATTTATTCTGAAAATAATAATTAAGTTAAAGACATATAACTTGTTTAATTCGTGTTAATTAATATATTACAATAGAACGAATAAGGTACCAATCTCAATACATATTTGTCTTTCATTTTGAAACTTTTTTTTAAAAATCATGAATCATCTATCAGTTATGCTCTTAAAACCATAGAAAGTACGCCAGTGAATATAAATTTTCATACACTGAGCCTTAAAGAAAAAAAAAATCTTTTAAGTTTTATATGGATACTAACTTTTTAAATCTCTTTTTAAACAATTTATGAGCTGTAATGTTAACGTTGTAGTAATAATGAAGACTCAACTAAACTAATTTGAAATAGTTTTCATAGCATAAATTGAAAGAAAGTTTTTTCGATTGACGGAGTCATTAAAACAGAAATATTGCTTAGAACTTAAATCATTTCAAACACCAACGACACATATTATTATTTTTTTTAATTACAAAACCGAAACAACTTTAATAACAATGGAAGAGAATAAGGTGTTGAAACGTATCTTCTGGCGGCAAACGCGTGATATGTCTAACACTACCGTGCCATAAACTTAACTGGAAACGGCTGCCTTTATTGCACTATTTCAGGGGTGTTTGTGACCCCGGAATTTGTTACCAGAATTTTTTTAACAGTGATAACTATAGTTTTCTAGTCAAGTTTAGCGATTGACTATAACCAAAATTACAGTTTGTAACGTCTGGTGGAAAATAAAATAAAAACATGGAGCACAAACACCCTGTATTTTTTACATCAAAATCTAGCTCGGTGATAGAGAGTTGGCTTATTATGCTAAAGGAGGTAGTTTTGATTACTAGACATGCTATTTTTTACCTTTTTATAATTATTAGTCTTGTCCAGAGTTTCGACAAACCAAATTATTTACCTGATTCTTCCACCAGTATTTTTTTTTTTTTTTTTTTCGGAATTTTTAATAGTTAGTTTGAACGGGTAATTAAGTGAAAAATTAATCATATAAATATACTGATGTAAGAATAAGGGAAAAAAGGCAGATCTGTCGCCATCCTGTTATCGTATTTCCGTAATAAAGTATGCACATTGCAATCGTAAATCCAAATGTTCGTTTTATAGTATAAAAAACATATTTTTTTCTAATAATTGTAATTTCCTTTAAAGAAATAAAAACGTTTATTTCACTTAAAATATTTTTTTTTTTTTTTTTTTTTTTTGTAGAAGTATGTTAATAATCAATCCAGTTCGTAGAATTTTCCACATGATCTTACGAGTAATTGCTTTTCCTACAAAAACTTAGAAGCAAATATTAACTTTTTTTTTTTCTTTTTGCAACAGATATCTATATGGAAATTAAACAATAGTAGTCTCCATAGAAAATTTACGCATTTTTGCAAGTTCAAGTACGTCAAATATTTGCCCTGAAACTCTTCAGCGGAAACATATATATAAATAAATAAAGCGAAAAGAATAAGTTAAAGAAATACGACAATTATTAAGATAACTAGACAAGCTTTGTTAAACAGACTGTCAGCTGAAGAAGAAGAGAAAAAAAAAATGTAGAGCCTATTATAAAAATGAGGATAACAATCTTCTTTTGAAGAATTTTTCTCTTAAAAAAAATATTTTTATACTAAAAGGAAACGATGAAAGTATTTACAGTTTGATCTGAAATACCTTTTCTTTGAAATTGGATGACTCTGAAGAGTTTAGTTGTTTTATTCCTAGGATTTTTATGATGCATTGTATATATATATATTTCACGAATGAATTTTATTATCAGTAGATAACTTAAATTTTGAATATAATCGATCATTTAAAAGGATATAAAAATTTATTTCGATTTTACATTGAAATTTAATATATATATATATATATATGTATTTAACAAATGGTTTCAAATATGTAAAAATATTAATATTCCATGTAAGAAAAGCTTTTCTTTACACTTGTGCATTATTATACCCCAAATAAATTTTATATACACAATTAAATTTTTAGAAGCATATACTACAATCATTCTTTAGGTTTTATTACAAAACTCATTATGTTGTAAACTAATTGCAAAATTAATAAATTTTGCAAGGCTATATTATAGCTGTCAAGTCTCCCGCTTTTTCTATACCACTATCAGAGTTGCCAACATTTTAGTTTATTCCAGATCATATTTAACCCCACCTTTATTTCATACCACTGATTTTTTTAAAGTATTTTTATTTTTATTTTATCGTAGTTATACATTGGAGAGAATCATTCTGTAAATAAAATGGTGTGAAATATAGGCGGGGCAAAAAATGCTCCAGAATAAATTAAAATATTGGCAACTTTGCCCTATAACTTTCCAAAATTTTGGTTTATTTAAATCTCGATTTCTGCAATTCAATAAGAATATGTTAACCATATAAAAGAGTCATATTCAAAAAACGTGAAACTTAGCTTTGGCTACACACGACGCGGCCACAAATTTCCCATTTCTTTTTTCTTTTTTTAATAAAACAGTTTAGTAATATTTTGCAGTAGCAGAGCTGGAAGTCTCTGACGTTTTCTCAGCACATTTTCATGGATGAGAAATTTTGGCCTTTTTTGCTATCACTATTTTTATACAGTAATTTTATTCCTATTTAATCACGCCGCATTACCGTAACACACATGCCAACTTGCTGATGAATATTCCGGAAGATTATCAGTACCCGCCCTTTCTTTCACACCAGGGTTTTTTTAGAGTACTGTTCTTCTTATTTAATAGTAATTACACTTCAAAATACATTTCACTAAAAGTAAAGTTGTGTAGAAAAGAGGATGGATTCTAACAATCTTCTGGAATATTACTTAGGAAGTTGGCAGGTATGCTACAAATATATGATAAAGATTTCCGTATAGAAATAAGAGCCGCAAAAAAGGCGGAAATTTCACATCCCAGAAAAAGTCCTAAGGAAAAGGCAAGGACTTTGAACTTCGGCAGCAGTTATTTATGATAAAATAATCCAGAAATTGTTTTATAAAAAATAGTGGTAATTACAAAAACGTGACAGTAGCGAACCCTGTATACATGAATATCTGCAATACAAATATATGAAGTTCAAATTCAAATAAATTAAGAGTAATCTTAATATAACATAAAACAGAATTCAGTTCAAAATAATATTTTTTTCCTTAAAAAAATTCAGTTCTGCTGGCAGGTTATTATTTAATTTATGTGGTGAGGTTTTACAATCAGCAGTTTTTAAAACTACTGTTTTTAAATTATAATAAATGAATAAAAAAAATTATCAAATTAAACTAACAACGTATTTGAAAACCAGTATCATAAACATGAAAAGGAGACTTTGCGTTAGCTAACTGAACCCAAGACAAATATTTTCAACGTCTTATTTTTCACACGTGGAAATAAAAAAAGGAAAAATTGAAACCAAGGCAAATAACTCGACCCCCTCACAAGATATTGTACAGAATTGTCAATCGCTTGCCAACATTTTACTTTATTCCGGAGCATTGTTAGCACCTGCCAATTTTTTCACACCACATTTTTTTTTTTTTTTTTGTTAATTTAAACGTAATTACATAAGGCGAAAATTTCACTACACATAAAATAGTGTGATAAAAGGGCGAGTACTAGCACTACTCCGAAATAAGTTGGCATGTCTGACTGTCCCATGAGTTACTAGATGGACAATTTGAAAAGTTATAAAAATTGGCGGAATTGGTAGAATTGGTAGAATTGAACTTTGTTTGCGAAAAAGATATTTACGTGAAAAGAGACTTTATTTTTGCTAAAGATAAAAATAACAATGAAATTTTTCGTCAATGGCGGGCGATATATGAGAGAAAATCACGCATTTCAAATCACACATTCACACACAATCAAAACTATTTTTATTTGCATGCAAGTATTTATAAGCATATAACATTTATTCTATGTTTCCACCCTCACCACATTTTACAGTTTGCAAACGGGTTGCAGCACCGCTAACTGCAGCTTCAGTCAGCCATCATTAGTTGAGAAAAACATCTCCACAATTAACGCTTTATCCTCCAAGTTGACATCGTAATTAAAACTTCATGTATGCACATGCATGTGAGAAAATAAGAAATAAGCACTTAATCGTAAAACCGTTCAACTTAAAGGATTCTCATTTGCATATTTATCGTTACGCGTCTGTCCAGAACCCTCTGTCGACGAAAAATTTCTTTTTATTTATTTATTTATTTATTTTTTAACCAATATATATGTGCATAGCTGCCAAATTTTTAATTTATTTCGCGATGTTTTTAGTCTCTGCCCCTTTTTTACAACGTAATCTTCGTAGAGTAATTTTTTTCACATTCAATCATAACTATATATTGAAGAGAATTACTCTAAAAATAATACGGTGTGAAATGGGTGTGTACTAACAACTTTCCGGAATAAATTAAAAAAGTATGCAGCTATCACACCTGCATTGTCAAAAAAAAGTCCTGTTTGCTACAGTTTGCTGCCAGAAATTTTCTGTAATTCAGAAAAATACATTCTATCAAAGTAATTTTTCCGTTGATAGAGCGTATTTTTCTGAATTACAGAAAATTTCTGGCAGCAAACAAGACTTTTTTCTGACAGTGTGGTAATATTTATAATTTATTCCGGAGTACTTAGTTAGTAGTTTAGTTAGCCCTGCCCTTTTTTTCACACCAGTATGATTTTAGAGAATTTTTCTCCAGTATGTATTTTCCATGAAATAAAAAGAAAAATGCTTTGAAAAATATACTGGTGTGAAAAAAAAAAAAGTGGCTAAGAGTAATCCGGATTAAATTATAAATGTTTCCAGGTATGAGCAATGTATTTACAGGGGTTGTACTATCCACCCATTTTTCAAGACACTTTCGGATAGAGCTCCAACTTTTATAATTTATTCACCAGCATTTTTAGCCCCGCCTTCTTTTCGCACCGGAAATTTTGTAGATTATTTTTCTTTAATATGTGACAACGATAAAATAAGAAGAAAATCGTTTTTCAAAATTTACAATATGAAAAAGAGGCGGGGCTAAAAATTCTCGTGAATAAATTATAAAAGTTGGGAACGACGCTTTCAGGGATAATAAATTTACGCTTTTTTTTTCTTTTGCCACCAATAATTTCATGTAAAAATCTAGTAAAGTTCATTAAAATTTTTATTATATTCCTCCTTTTATTTTTTTTTTTTTTTTCAGACAAATGATAATTATGTCAAGAAGTTTACTTAATATGCAAACAGATTAGAGAAAATAAAGTTTATTCTAGAATGTAGTTATGCAAATCTTTATTTTAAAATTATTTATATATATATCATACTTGCCAACGTCCTAATTAACACTTTCCTGACCGCTGACGTAGATTCACGTCATTTGAAAATCGGTAACTGCTCCAGTGGGCGTGCCTTTCGAGATTTGTATGTTACTCATTTATTAAGAATATACCCAATGTTCATATTTGTACAGCCGGGAAACAAAAACAAAAAGAAACACTCGACGTAACTTCGTTGCTAATCGATGCACAAAAATATAATAGTTATCATTCGACGGGGAATTGTGAGTAGTTTCAGAAAATGGACTGAAATTTTGAATTGGGGGTCGTCTACATATTAAAACAGTACCGACTTTGATATTTTTCAATGGTAATACCCCACTTTTATTTTATATTTGAATTCCTGGGATCGTGACAACGCGAAAAAGTATATTGGTTGTATATTTTATTTATTTTTTCACAGAGTTATAAGCGTTGAAAGTTTGAAGGTGCTGATGTTAAATTCATATTACAAATTTTTATTAATATCTTTACAAAAAACAACTTGATCGATATATATATATATTACGAGATATAGTGAAGAAACCCAAACATAATCCATCATTACGTTTGATTCTGAAAAACATTAATAAATTCATATTTATAAAAAATTTGAATCATGACCTACATTAATTTTTACATAAAATGAATCCTAATGCTGAAAAATATGGGTGTGCAAGTTTGCAGCTCATTCCAGTTATTAGTTTTTGAGAAATAAATAAATCTTTCTTTTGGAGTGTGGTTTAGGTGGCCGTCTCTTATAATGTTTTGCATGAGATGACGAAGCAAATCTTAAAAAATAACAAAGAAAATTAAACATAATATTTTATTTATTTTTATTATTTTTTTTTCCGGATCAAATTTTATAACAACAACGTCAAACGCAAAGAAATTAAACAAAAATTATGATTTTTAGACATTAGTGTTAGCATCAAGACAGCGTTCCCAACATTTTTTTTTAATTTATTCACGAGTATTTTTAGCCCCGCCTCTTTTTCAAACCGGAAATTTTCAAAAATGATTTTCTTCTTATTTAATCGCTGTCACTTATTAAAGAGAAATAATCTACAAAATTTCCGGTGCGAAAAGAAAGCGGGGCTCAAATGCTCGTGAATAAATCATAAAAAATGGGAACGCTGCATCAATAATTCCTATTTTCTAAAGAAGACAGGCACCACCTTTCATCATTCTTCAAAACAAAACAATACAGAACAAAAAGTAAATGTGACTTTGAGTATTCGTATGAAACCCCTTATTTTACGTTCACAAAAATATACACAAGTGGTATTTACTTCATCGATTACTGGTGATAAATTTTGAATCCTTTAAACGAACACTAGAAGAAAAAAATTAACTAACTAGGTGTGGTTTACTGTTTAAAATAGAAAAATAGGTTAAATGTAAAAACTGTCAATTAAAAAAAAAAAAAAAAAAAAAAGAATGGAATTGGAATTGGAATTGGAATTGGAATGCAAGACAGACTTGTAAAATTGTTTCTAAACTATAAAGGCTTAATCATTTACTTCATATATTGCTCTTTTTTTTTTTTTTTTTTTTTAATATTTATATTTATTTATTTATTTATTTATTTATGAAGAGGGGAGGAATGTTATTTAAAGGATGCTTTAGTCTTTAAAATTTTATTAATATATTTTAATTTTATCTATTTTTAAAAATATACTTTAATTTTTAAAAATATATTTTAACACTTTTTGCGACCACAGGATTTTATCTTTATGACAGAAGATTCTACATCGGTAATCCCACTCCACATAATGAGTCAGAAAAAGCTTAAAATAGAAGGGAAATCGCATGCCTTATTATGTGGAGTGGGAATATCGATAAAGGTTCTCAAAATTTTAACAAATGAACGAAATACTGGCTGGCGGGAGCAAAGCGCACGCAGCCTTACTCTAAAAGTCCACGAGGAGAGCTGAGTGTTTATAGGATAGAGAAAGGTCATCTGTGATCGACTAACGCCACGTGTCATCACTGGGGTTCGACACATTTTTTATGGCGGGAACGGCAACTGGCATGTAAACTTTTATTTTTTTTTCCCCCGTTCAGGTGAACATATTTTTTCCGCCGGCACTATAAAATGTTGGCATCTATAATTATTAGGGGTCGTACTGTCCGCCCATTTTTCAGGACACTAAAAGATATTAGAAATTGCTCCCTTTTTTGCCACCACTAATTTCTTGCAGAAGTACATTTAGTAAGTTAGCAGTAATGTAACATGATTATACAGGGCAGAGATTACATTATAAAAATAGTGGTAGCAATAAATTTTAAAATATCTCATTCATAAGAGTGTCCTGATAAAAGGGCGGAGAGTACGACCCCTGAATTATACTCATTCTTCTGACTCAGAGAGGGTTTAGCAGAGCTCGAACTCTCCGCCCTTTTTTCAGGAAACTCTCATCGATGGGAAATTTCAGATTTTTTTCTACCACTATTTTTATGCAATATTGTCTAATTCGTGATTAAATCATGATTATAATTCGAGATTAAATAAGCAAAAAACTATAATATAAAAACACAGAAAATATTTTTGTATAAATATAGTAGTGGCAAAGAAGCTAAAAATTTTTCATTTCTGAAAGTTTCCTGAATATGGGCGGAGAATTCGAGCTCTGGCAGTAGGCATCTACAGAAGCCACTCCAATTCAGAATCCGTATCTGTAGTTAAATACATTCTATTTATATTTTATCCTTTCGTTTAATTAATTAATTAATTAATTAATTAATTTGTTTCTTTCTATAATACACTTCTCAAAACAATTAAAGGATGTTGAGGTTATGGGTGGATCTTGTGCCTGGGCAATTGTTTAGATGATTGATATATAATCGACAGACGTGGTAGTCTATATGAGAAAAAGAAATACACATGCTTAGCAGAAAATAATGCATTTTATTGAGCATTTGGGTACAAAAGGGGAAAAAAAAAACACAGTTTGAGTATGTGAGAAAAACCGAATAAAAAAAGGTTTTTCTTTGAAAGAAAATGTTTTTAATAGGGAATATGATTTCCCCGGACTGCCAACAATGCTGAACACCTTTGAGGCATGGAGTCAATGAGGCTATTAAAGAGGAGCTGGGGTATTCTGTCCCACTGCTCCAGAAGAACTATTTCCAGTTCTCGGAGAGTATGTAGGAGTAGTACCCGGCCAGCCACTCGTCTCCCTAGATTGTCCCACACATGTTCTATTGGGTTTATGTCCGGAGAATATTATGGCCATTCCATTCGTACGAATTCTTCCTCGAAAAGGAAGTCATCTACCAAGCGTGCACGATGTGGCTTGCAGTTGTCGTCCATTAGCATGAAGTTATCTTCAATTGCTGCAGCTTAAAGGACTACAAAAAGACTGAGAATCTCATCCCTATATCAACGACCGGTCAGAGCTCCATTCCGAATGATGTGGAGATCGGTGCAGCCATCAATGGCGATACCGGCATAGACCCCTCCCCCCCTGCCAAATCTGACATTTTCCAGCACGAACGCAGGGGTTTTTCTAATGCCACGTTCCCTCCAGATGAATGAACGCCTATTATCAGGATGAACAGAAGAGCGGAACTCGTCAGAGAAAATAATATTTCGCCATTCGCTTCTCATCCAGTTGACATGCTCTGTTGCCCACTCCCTGCAGGCCCTAGAATCAGGGCCTGATTAAGGGGGAAGCTCGCTCATACCGTAATATTTTTACAATTATTTTTTACTTCATGTCATAGAAATTCCACGCTTTGACGAGGAAATATTTTTTATAAAAAATGAACGGTGTAAAACAATCCAATTTACTCACCGTTATTAGACACCAGAATTCCTTTAAAATAATTTTTAATGAAATTTTTCTGTTTATTATAGGACGAAAGTATTTGTTAAAAAATAACGGTGTAAGTATAAGTAATGTGTGAGGAGCGAGCTTCCCCCTTAATCAGGCCCTGCCTAGAATGCCTTGCTGTTAACCTGACATATACCATTGGTTGGCGAGCATACAGACCTTCAGCGTGGAGTCGGTTTCGGACAGTTTGAGTTGAAACTCTTGTGCCAGTAGCCGAATGAATTTGTTGCTGAAGAAAAGTGGCATTCAGATTTTGGTGTCTCCGAGCCGTCAGCGTTAAATACCGAACCTTAATGGGCGTTGCTGCAAATCTACGACCTTGCCCTGGTCTTTGTCTTGCATATCCAGTCTCTATGAAACGATTCCAGATCCTTGATATCCCCTTCAGTGGCTTCTGCTACTTCGACGTGTTTGGCCCCCTTCTAACCGACCAACAACTCACCAAGTTTCTGATTCAGTAAAAATCCTTCGTTGAGACATCGCACTCATCAAAACAAAGCACTTACGGAATGCCTATCATGCTTTTTCACGTTATCTTTTATTAAGTTGAAGGCTAAATTTCATTCGCTGCCACTAAAGCGCCGTTTTTGACGTCAAACTAAAAAATTTGCATACTCCGAAGTTTGAAAATATGAAAAATTTGCATTTTTGACAGTCTTCTTAAATTTTCTGAAAAAAAAAAAAAAAATCTCTTATGCCGTTATTTTATATAAAACGTATCCTTTATATGTTTTGAGCAGTGTATTTTCCTTTCTTTTTTTTCTTTTTTCTGTTTAAGTTTGTGTTACTTTTTAATTATCTCTTCCAAATGTTTTTCAAATATTTTTCTTTCGGGTGATGGGTGTCTAATATTTGTACCTTTCTCGAAGATTTCAGCTGTAACCAAATCGTATTTATCTTGACCCTTTGAAACTCTTTCAGATTTCTTTTATAGTTCCTCATGTTAAAAAAAATGCGTACAATAATTAATTTTCTTGTTAACATTTAAAGTAGAACGTCTAATTGCATGAATCAAAGCACAAAGGGCAAATTGCAACATGTTTAAACTTGCCCCAAAATTTTGTTTCAACTTGTCCCATTGTATGATTTTGGACATTTTGTTTGTTTATAAAACATATACACTAAGCGACAAAAAAAAAAAAAAAAGCCGCACTTGGGTATTTTCCTTTTCGCCTTCTAGAACCGCCAATTTTATGTTTAAAAACCAAATTTTCAAACAGATTTTATTATTTTGTCCTCCACATACATTTTAGCTTTGAGTCCAGTGTTAAAAACAAAATGCAATTGTTAGGAAAATTGTAATTTTAGAAATTATTTCAAAAATGGTAAGAATAAGGCAGTTAACGATGCCTCAAAAAGTATTAATTTTTGAATGAAAATCAAAAAATATTTTAATACGTGAGATGGCAAAATAATTAAATGATAACGAAATATTGGTAAAAGGGTTTTTACCAAGATATAACCTTTTTTGGCAGTTTAAACTGGAAATTTGGTTTTAGGCGGCCATGTTGCACATCCAAGCGAGATGAACGTTAGTTAAAAAGCCATTGCCTATAAAATCGGTTTGCATTACCTTTAGAACATAAAATAGATTCAGAAAAAGTATTTAGTAGCATAATTTCTTTAACTAAAGTACAGCAACTATTAAACAAAGGAGGTTTAAATGATAGAGAATTCGAAAGAATTCCTTTCGTAGTGAAAAGAATTGAGAAAGGAAGACCTCAGATGGCTAAAATAATTAAAAAATTGTTAGTTAATTATTGGGCTGAACTGGTTCTCTTTGATGAGCCAAGTTTAACTTATTTCGAGCTAAAGGAAACAAGCAGATCTGACAATGTAAATACGACTGACTTAATGAAAATCGCACTTTTAAAACAGTGACACATTCTCCGAACATTATGGTACGGAGGAGCATAACTTTTAAAACAGTCGGGCAAATTTTTATGCTCAGGGATCAATTAACTCGAAATAAAATACAATCTTCATAAAAGTGGTGTCTGACCGACTATTTTGGTGGTATTTTGGACATTTCTGCAAACACCATTTCAAGATGAGAATGCAACTTACTACACGGCGTCTGTGGTAAGTTTATTCACTTCAAATTGTCAAAATTTCCTATCCATTCCCACGCAAACCTATAATTATGTTAATAATCATATATTTTTTCACTTTAAGTTAAAATACCAGAAAGGATATAGTAGAATCTCTTCTTTACCACACATGGAAATAGTCCTAATCGCGATCCGCTCGAAAATGTTTCGTCTATAAAAAGGCGGAGGAGAGGGGAGAGGATTCAAAATTTGCAGCCTATAACTCTGCCAGAAATAGAAAAAATTATTTGTGATATTTATCACATTGAAATTTCTAATATTTATATTAAACACTGTATAAAACTATGCCATTGCGCATTAATGCAGTAATTCCATATAAAGGTGGAATTAACCCAATGCAGAATACATATTTGTAATAAAAAATTGGTTAGATCTAACAAATAAATAATTTTATTTCATATACTAAAATATAACTTGTTTATTTCATATAATAAATCATAATAGAATACAAAGTGTATGGTTATTGCATTATGTTCAAAAAGAAAATTTTATGCAGATTTTTAAAAAGTACTTCGTAGATGTACTAATATAAAGTAGAAGTACTAATATAGAAGTACTAATAAAGCGAATTATTAAATCGAAAATGTACATAAGTATCATTTCATCATTTTGGTATTATACAAACAAATCAGTTTTATTTGTTTTAAACATTAATTTTAAAGTTATAACAAATAAAAAAGTTATAAGTCATTTTTTCTGCAGTGCGGCTTTTTTTTTTTTTTTTTTTTTGTGTGTGTGTGTGTGTCTGTGTGTCGCTTAGTGTATATAAATATAAATAAATAAATATATATATATATATAGATTTACACAAGAAAATGAACATGAATTTTATAACTCAACACACAGACTAAACAAATAGCTATAAACACTTCTTTAAAATATCAATTAACATAACTTTAATCAAAATTTACGAAATACGTTTTTTCCCAATAACTAGCTGAAATGAAGCCCGTGTACAGAACCTCAGAACCTCTCATTAACCATTTTTGCGGAACACTAATTGTGCTTACCTAATAAAGCGCGGCATAAGAATTATGTTTATCGAAATATCTAATAAAAAATGTTACAAAATATTTCGTAAATTGCGTGTTACTTCTTACCTCTGTTACAACAAGCCCCTAGCTCCCCTACTATAGAGAATATGAAATCTTTTACTGGAAATTTCTTTTAATTATTAAATAAAGTGCATTTATTTTTTCTACTTCGGGGAAAAATGCGTAATGTAATTATTTCTTGAAAAAAAAAAAAAAAAAATCTAAATTATTTTAATATAAATATATCTTGTATGATAAGTGGAATAGAAATCATTATTAGTCAAAAGGAAAAAAATAATGAAAGAAAGATTCTGGGTTTCTCCTCGATGTACAAAGATTGGAGATTCCTTATTAAATAGCAAAACTAAAGATGTTACCTTCCGTTACATCCCTAGTAAATGACTTCTATCTAATGATGGGAATGCAAGAAATAATGGGTAAAAGAATATTGTGAAACGAAGCCTAGATTATTCAGATATGTTCATCGTTTAGAGTAAATGTTATTTTCGATCTGTATTATATTACTTTCAATGCTAAAGTATATTACGGCTGTTAATATGAAACCTGATATATGTAAGGAAACATTTTTAAGTTCTATTGTAATAAATTGTGATAAGAATTTTATTTAAAAATAAATAAATAAACGTATAAAATGTATAAAAACGTAAGTTTTGGTAATGATTGGGAAAGATCTCGCAGATTTTTTTTTTTTTAATTATTATTTTTATATGGTACACAGAACTGTTATTTTTTTATTTTTTACATTGTTCCCACCACCTGCCTTGTCTTCGCCTATTTTTCAGAACGTTTTCAAGGATGAGAAATTTCTGCCCTGTTTGCTACCGCTATTTTTATCTCTATTATATTTAATCACGACACATTACTTTAAAAATACGGTAAATATTTCTGTATGAAAATAGTAGCAGGAAAAAAGGTGAAAATTTCTTTTCCCTGAAAAAATGGCGGAGACGTCGAGCTCTGACAATAATTTTTTCCAGTATTCAATTACCGTTAAATAAGAAAAAAGCACAGAATTTCGAAAAAGTTGTGCGAAAAGGCGATAACTAACAGTGTTATGGAATACATTAAGAAATTGGCAGTTTTGGGAACAAATAAGTACAATTTTTTCTCAATTACCAAAATGAGCAGAAGAAACTTATATGATCGGAAGATTACTAATAAGAGAATTTTCTTTTGAATATACTTGTAAACGTCTGTTTTATACACGTGTACAAAGTGTAAATTTTGAATGTGATTGAGAAATATCCAGCAGAATTTTTTTTTTTACTTTCTTGCTTTTTACCTAAAATGTAAGTTTCTAGAATAAATGATAACACTAGAAGAAGATTATGTATTCAAACTATTACAATTTAAAGACTCTTCCTTCTCAAATACAGAAAAAGACGAATCTGTAAAAAAGTAATTTTGAAAATTTATTTCCACAAAGTAATTATTTTTTCAAAAAATTCCTAGAAAATATTAAATTAAAACATTTTGTAAGTTAAATATATTTTTCTTTTAAGATTGTCTGCTTAAAAAAAAAAAAAAAAAAAAAAAAAACTATTTTTTTTTTTTTTTTTTTTTTATTTGCTTAGAAAACTTTTTTTTTTTTTTTTTTTTCATTACTGATATTACAATATTTGTTTTTATTTGAATTTTATATAAAGATGACATATATACTAAAATTAGACATAGTTTTATTTAAATATTCTACTTAGGATTTTTTTTAAACTCTATCTTCGTTTTAAATCAATGCTGAAAAAGGGTTTTAGTATAAGACTTAAACTATGGTTTTCCTTAAAATTACATCAACTATAAGTAATTTTATTTCGAATTTTTTTTCTTTTTCTAACATTTAAAATCAACTAAATCACATTTGCACATAGCAGCTGGGTTCCTGTAATGTTAATAATCGACAGAATATGACGAAATTAATTATAAATTTTAAACCTTTGAGTAGCAAGGTAATTTTGCTTATTTAAAATGAAAAGCCACCAAATTTAGAAACATTGTTAGAAGAGAAGAAATAAATGATGAAGTTTTTTTTCGATGTTATAAATGCAAAATTTTCAGGGATACCACAGACGACATTTTTAAAATTATTTTCATACTAGTATTTCTATAATTATAATACAAAATTTAAAATAAATTTATGCAGACAAACTGCACATTTACTTTCGTATAATATACTTGAAATTCTACCTTTTATAAATAGTGGTGCGAAAAGAATAATAATAATGAAAAAAAAAAAAAAAACTATGGTAGCCCTAAATTTTGTAAAAAATTTCAGGGGCGAGTTTGGAATTAAAATTAGGTGGGATATTATGTATTCCATCATTCTTCAAAGAGTTAAAACCTTAATTTCAAAAATTTCTTGCTAACAAGGCTTTTAAACTTAGGCTTTTTCCCTTTGTTTAAAGTAGGGATACGTCAAATAAAATAATAATAGTAATATATAGACATCGGGGTTGCCACGCGCTGTATTTTTTCCCTCACTCTTCCACCAGAATTTTTTAATAGCAACTTTCAAATTTCAATAATACTGTCGTGAAGAGTCGAAGTGAACACACGAAGTTAAATAACAAACGTAGTTTATTAGTAGAACAAACTTGTAACACAGCTACACTCGGCTGAGAACATACACAAACTGAGGAACAAGTCGCTTATATACAATATTCGAATATTCCAGAATACAAGATTAACATAAATTAGAATATTCTAGAAACTGCTAGAATAGGAAATTAAATATGCAAAGATAATCATAAGAATTTAGAAATAATTTTTAGAGTCTTTCAATTTACTTGTCCCCGGCTGGAATCGACCTGATGCCGTCTGGGTGACAGACCAGAGACATACCTCTACGCCACGCCGGCTGTAAAGAAAGCTGACTTTCTGGCAATACGATTCTCGATAATTACAGGTGAAAACTATTGTATAAATGTTTCGGGTGGAAGAGTCAGGGAAAAAAAGCCGATCCGTGGCAACTATGAAAAAAGAAAAGAATATACATAAATGAAGTTTTAGAAAAGAAAGAAAATACATAAGCGAAATCCCCCCCTCCCCTCCTGTATTATAAAGAAAGATTTTGATTAAAAATTACGGGACGATTTTGCAGTTTGAAATTAAAATTGTCCCTGAAAGGGTCAAGGATAATTTAAAAATCTTGAAAAATCTAAATAAAACAAACAAACAAAAAAGTTTTTAAAGGTATCTTAAAATTTCTGAAAAAAGTTATTTATAAAACATAAATGATTAAAGCTGAACACAAAAATTTAATTTTTTTTTTTTTTTTTTTTTTTTAATAATATGTAAAATGTTCAAAGCTGTGCCAGCTTTTACTTTATTCAGAGGTGACAATTATTAGCAATTAAAATGACTTTCGTACTATTATTTAGGAAAAGTAATCTGTCTTGTTTAAACGCCGATAATTATTACTGAAGAATTGATAAACCGCCAGATTTTTGACATCAACAGGGATGGAACACGGGCGCAGGATTCATACCGGAATCTGTTTAAGAAATTTCTCTGTCTATAATATCGTTGATTTAAGAAGTAGAAAAATTTCTTGCATCGATAGTGGTATGAATTCTGCGCCCGTGTTCCATCCCTGCATCAATAAATTTTTAATAGAAATATTACATTTATTTATAATAAAAAATTCTGTGACTAAATGACACGAAAATAACAGTGGTATGAAAAAAAATCCAGAGGGTTGGCAATATTGTTACTGAAGAATTTCTATTAAAATTTTGGCATAAGGTTTACGGGCAGTTTGTAATAACTTGGTACTGATGATTAAGGGTGGGAAAGAATTTCCGTCTTTAGACAGATCTTTTACAAGGTTTCTCACAAAAGAAAATTATAGACGATAAATCGTCTGTTATGTACATTACTTATCACTTCTCAAAATTATTGGTGACAATTGAATAAAAAAAGTTGCAAAGTATGGCAACACTGTTTGGATATCTCAAATCTTACATAGCAATTTTAGACCGTTGTTACCTGTTAAAAAATTACTTTATGAAAATTCCGGTATCCAAATTTTCCTTTGTGAGACTCTTACAACACATTTTTAATCAGGAAATTCTATCTCATTCAGCATAGTTGCCAACATTTAAATTATTTGCGGAGCATTTTTTAACCGTGCTTTTATTCTGCAACACTATATTTACAGAACAATTTTCTCCAATATGTAACTACGATTAAATGAGAAAAAATACTCTTAAAATAAAAGTGGTATGAAATGAAGGTGGGTTGAAAATGCTCCAGAATAAATTAAAATGTTGGCAACTCTGCATTCAGACACACTTAATTTATAAAAATACTGAATAGTGGAATGGAAATATACTTCTATGGAAATAGTGGTAGTAAAAAATGCGATCGATTTGACCTTTGCCTCTCATTTTTTAACATTCTCTACGCAGTGTCTTTTACCATACATTCCTGTGTATATATTTGAAATTGTAATGAATAGACGAGCTTACATTTACATGAGATATTGTTTAGCATGGATATTTGTAATAGTAGAACATTATTGATTGGCTTATAGAAGGCGTGTTAAAAAATTAATTTATAGGACGACAAGAGTGAAGTGTAATGAAAAATCAAAACTGAACGATAACCTACATAAGCATGTAAACACTACTGTACAATGTAAGTGTTAGCACAGTAATAACAGATTTGTCAACTTTTATTCTGGAGTATTTTTAGCCCCGCTTTTATTTTTATACAACTTTATTTATTAAATAACTTCCTCCATGTAAACAGGATGAAATAAGTAAAAAAAAAGTATTCTTAAAAGAAAAGTGGTATGAAAAAAGGAAGGTTTAAGAATGCTCCGGAATACACTATCATAGATTCTAACATTTTAATTTATTTCGGAGTATTTTTATCTCCGCCTTTTTTTCGCACCACTTTATTTATAGAATAAATTTATTCAGTATATAACTATGTTAAAACAAGAAATATATACTCTTAAAATAAAAGTGATATGAAATAAAGGCGGGGATAAAAATGTTCCGGAATAAATTTAAATGTTGGCAACTCTGCACTAAAACGTTGACAACTCTGTAATACATTATAACAGATATTATTGGGTCAAGTGCACAAAGGCCTAAAATGTCGCACACAAACAATCACATTTTAATTAAGAATAAAGATATTTTTTAATTTTGAAATTTTATCAATGATATAAAGAAATACTTGATTAATTCTCTTGAAACTTCCGAGTTGTAAAGAACATGCTATACCATATATATTTCAGCGAAATATTGTTTATAAGACAAAAGGGACCTACAACAAATTAAAGAACAAACACAAAGCTTGAAATCAACCTATAATGAATAATGCTTGAAATGCATTGTAGCTGTAGCATGTGATTTTGGGGATTCTTTTGATTAACTATATTACTCTATAATTGAATATCCCCTATAATTATGAAAATGAAAATGATTCTTTCATTAAAAAAAAAGAAAAAACTATATATATATATATATATATATATATAACAATCAGAGCATTCAACCCAATGTAAAGTTGTACTCATAAAAATTACGTACAACTAGATATACTAGAATTTCTAATTTTAAGCCGTAGGCGCCTATCTAATGAACCTCAACGTGCGAAAAAGTGACCTTAAACAACATCCACAAATCATAACGAATATTTCAAATTTATACTGGAGGATTTTTAATAACCGACAATGTTTCATACTGCATTTATTGTAGAAAAAAATTCTCAATGCTGATTTAAAGTTAAACAAGTAGAAGATAATTTTTCAAGAAAAGTGACTTTAAAAAAAAAAAAAAAAAAAAAAAAAAAAAAAGGCTGGTACGAACAATGCTCCGAATCAGGGCCTGATTAAGGGGGAAGCACACATTATTTATACTTACACCGTTATTTTTTAACAAATACTTTCCTCCTATAATAAACAGAAAATTTTCATTAAAAATTATTTTAAAAGAATTCTGGTGTCTAATAACGGTGAGTATATTGGATTGTTTTACACCGTTCATTTTTTATAAAAAATATTTCCTCGTCAAAGCGTGGAATTTCTATGACATGAAGTAAAAAATAATTGTAAAAATATTCCGGTATGAGCGAGCTTCCTCCTTAATCAGGCCCTGCTCCGAATAAGTTATACATGTTGGCATATCTGTAGTCAACATCATAAGCAGATAGTAAATACCTCATTTTTAATAAATACAAATGAGAAAGCATTAACAAAATTCCTTTTGTATAACTTATTTGAATTAAAAAAAAAAAGAGTTACGTATGTAAAAATCGCAAACAAATGTCGAGAAAATTCAAAAAAATTATCTTCGATAGATTGAACGATGTTACCTCTCGAATAAATAAATAAATAAATAAAAATAATGCATGGCTTTTACCGAATTTTTTTTATATTCAGTTAATGGCAATATTGCACAAGTTAATTGAAAATAAATATGAATAAACTCCCTTAACGTTTTCCTTGTTTTTGAGATGAGTTTCAAATGAACCAGTAAATCCTAAACTCCAGGGCTGCCAGAGGTGAATTTATTATTATTATTATTATTATTATTATTATTTTCATACCACTAAATCAGAAAAATAAAATAAAATAAGTGATATATTTACGCAAGTACTAAATATGCTCTTTCCCTGCGTAAACTTATTATAAATTTTATGTTATCGAAATACTGGTCCGAAAACAATAGAATTTAAAAAAAAAAATGTCGCCTGTTGCAGCCCTGTAATTCAGTCCATTTTATGGACAACATTTCAAATTTTTAAGATATTTACTCAGGAATTTTACATAAGTAGCTCAATAATATAGCTAAAAAAGTATGACGGAAAAAAAAACAAAAAATATTTAGTATAAATCCTCGTTTGCATCAGATATTTAATGTTTTACATATCTGAGTCTAGTATGTTGTGTCTCATATAGTATTTCAAATTTATTGAAAAGGGCATTACGTTGGTTGAATATCCCTGTTACAATAAAAAAACTAGTACTTTTAAAAGAGTGTTACGGAAACCTCTATATATATATCTATGCATATACATGCTATTCAGATACAAATCAATGTTAATAAAATCAGTTTTTTGTCTGTAAATTTGTCAGAATCAAGAAATTGTGCGAAAACTTCACGTTTCACACACCATGGAAGCCAAAAATGACTTCAGAAAATTTTGAGTTTCTGTGTGCGTGTGTCGTCGTGTCTGCATGTCTGTAACGCTGTTTTTGTCCGGGTATCACATGACAGCAGCTGGACGGAATTCAACGGCATTTGGCAGACATTTAGATCTTTACCCAACTTAAAATTACATTTATCAACTTTTTCGAAATTCCCCTCTGTTTTCCCGGGGGGGGGGCAAAATTCAAAAACACGTTTGTAAGCATAACTCTGCTCCAAATTACTTCACAGTAAAAAAATTGCTCATGGGGAGACTAGAGATGAGTACAAAAAATTCATAAATATCTGTATTCTAATCAGTATCATAAATATCTCTATTCACAAATATACATAAATATCAGTACATTATCTGCTATTTAGGGAATTTTTGATTTTTAAGGGGGAAAGAAAAAAATCGCTTTTTGGCGGGAAATTTCGCAAATACCAGAACTTTGAGTAGAACTCTACCAAAAATGGAACAAAGATGTTGAAAAAAAGGTATGCGATTTCTTTAGGATATTACCAAAAACTCATTTTTTTTTTTTTTTTTTTTTTTTGTTATTTTTTTTTTTTTTTTTTGTTTTTTTTTTTTGGGGGGGGGGGGGGGAGATAACGAGAGGCAAAATCGAGACACCCCTTTTAGCGCTAAATTTGTCCTGAGAAAACTATGGGATCCGCAGTCACGAATTTTGATGTTTGGATTATGTATATGTATCCAACATCTAAACTAGCGGGATTTATCGAAATTACCCCCCATTCTCCCCCATGGAGGGACAGGAGGCAAAAACGCCTTTGTAGGCATAACTCGGCTCCCAATTACTACACAGTGAAGATATTGCTCATGGAGAGACTACACATGAGTACAAATAAAACAATATCTACGATTTAGGAAAATTTGATTTTTAAGGGGTGGGAGGAAGGGGGGGAAATCGATTTTTGGCGAGAAACTTTGCAAATTCCGGATTTTTAGAACTCTACCAAAAATTAGAACTCTACCAAAGATTAGAACTCTACCAAAAATGGAACAAAGATGTGGAAACAGCCATGCGTCTTCTTTAGGATATTTCCAAAACACGTTTTTGATTTTTTGTGATCTGCCATTGTTTTAGGGGGGGGGGGGGGGAGCATGTGTTACGAAAGGCAAATTCGAGACACCCCTTTTAGTGCTAAATTTGTCCTGGGAAATTTATGAGAGCGGCGGTTATGAAGTTTGATGACTGGATTGTTTATATGTATCCGATAAGGGGATTTATCGAAATTTCACCCTTTCCTCTTGGGGGGCAGATCAATAAAAGACCGTTTGTAAGCATATCATGGCCCCAAATTACATCACGGCATAGAATTTGTACATGAGGATACTAGACTTGGTTATAAATAAAGCATTATGTACGATTTTTGAATTCTTAATTCTTAAAGGAGGGAGGTGAATAATCGTTTTCCGGGGGGAAAATTCAGAAATTCCGGATTTTTCAGTAGAGCTCTTCTAAAAATGGTACAAAGGTATTGAAAACAGCCATATGTCTTCTTTAGGATATTTCCAAAAACACATTTTTGTTATTTTGTGATTTTCGATTTTTTATTTTTTTTGAAAGGGGGGGGGGCGTTATGAAAGAGCAAATTCGAGATCCCTCTTTTAGTGCTAAATTTTTCTTGGGAAATCTATGGGATCTGCGGTCATGAAATTTGTTCCGCAAATTGTTTATATGTATCCGACACTTATTGTAACGGAAAACTTATTGTAACGAAATTCCTCCCTCCTACTCCCCCTGGGGTCGAGGGGCAATAAACACGTGTAAAAATACGTTTTACCGTTTGAATTCTCTTTATATTGTCTTAGAATGGCGAATTTTGGTGTGTGGATGTTTATTAAGTGCGTATGCATTATGTACTTTTGTGGGATTTCGCAAAGCTTCAAACTTACCCGCTGGGGATGGAAAAGTAAGAAGCGGGTAAGTTGCTGCCGAAGGTAGTGGGGACCTGGACTCCTCACGTTGGGAGGGGGGAAAATCTTTACCAAACATAGCGGGAACTTTAACTTAGGTTATTAATAATAATATGGGAGTTTGACAACTAATAATATACACAGATTGGGCAAAATGTCCGAAAAACTTTAAAAATTCCTAAAACCCGAAAAAATAACCAAAAAAAAAAAAAAAAAAAAAAAAACGGTTTGCAAGTGTAGCATCGATAAGTCGCAGGATTTTTTTTAAATAAGAAAAAATAAATAAATAAATAAAATTAAAATAAAGCCGATAGGTGGCGTTTTGTACATAAGTGAAAGAAAACACATGCAAATAACAAGAACATTGTTACTAAATCATCTATTATAACAATACGTGTTGGTGATAGCACATTGCAGTGTCACAAATCCAGCAATGGCTGAGTGCAGCATGTCTGGCTGTATACATGACAACTCTCGGCGGATTTCATCTTTCAGTTCCGACAGAGTGGATGGGCGGGATCGATACACCTGTGATTTTAAATATCCCCATAGCCAAAAATATTTATGATCGCCTGTCTCATTTGCATATTTCCAATTAACTCTTTCATATCAGCGCCAGCTATCGGCTGTTTTTTGATTTTATTTTTTTTCTCTTATCTTAAAAAAAAAAAAAAAAAAAAAAAAAAAATCCCACGACCTATCAACAGTGTTGCCAGATTTGGGGACTTTTTTATTTAACTCACACCAATAATTTTGAGAAGTGATATTTGCTATACATAATAGACGTTTATCTTTCGAAGTGCTTAGGCAACTGTTACAATTAAAATTTAGCGGCGGGGGTTGAATAAAAAAGTCCCCAAATCTGGCAACACTGCCTATCAATGCTACACCTGCAAATCGTTTTTTATTTTGGCTATTTTTTCGGATTTTATGAATTGTTAAAGTTTTTACGAACTTTTTGCCCACCCTGCAGTAGTGACCAGCGAAGCGGGCAAAGCCTGCTAGTTAATACATATAATTAAAAGAAGTAACCGCTACAGTTACAATGTTTTTGAAGCATTTTTTTGTACATTGTGATGCCAACATTATCTTTTCCTTTAACCCTGTGGCGGCTTTAACGCTTTAAACATTGTTGTCAAATTTAGGGACTCTGTCATTCAACTATTACCAATAATTTTGAGGAGCGATATTTGATATACATAAAGGACAAATAATCTTCAAAGTGATTAAGTAACCGTTAAAGTTAAAATTTAGTGATGGATATTGAATAAGAGTGTCCATCACTGGCCAGTGGAGTGAAATTGAATCTGGTCGGCAAAGGGTTAATTTGTAACTGGTCCTCTGTTTGCTTTCTAGTGAAAAGTTTCTCGGATATATATGTTCTATCAGATGGATTTTAAAATCCTTGGTGTACAAAAAAATCTATGAAGTATTTCTTTAGATATGCGATAAAACGTCAAAATTTGAAAGTGTCTAAATGTTTTTTGTCTACACAGTGTATTGTTGTTTTACAGGAGTGCGTAAAACCGAGGATCTCCTCATTAATTTAGTGGGGACAATACCTGATCCCGCAGACAGCCGATGCCACAATTTCTCATTACGTAATGTAATTTTTAAAATTCAGTTTACACAGTCAGAAAATTCATAACCGTTAAATTAGTACTAATTATCGAAAAATTGATTTTTTTAAGTTTTTACATTATAATTTGGTTTTCAAAAATGTGATTTTTTTTAAAAGTGCATTTTTCTCATTTTTTAGTAGTAAAATGATATACTAAAAATTAATAAAATCAATTTTTAGAAAATAAGTGCTAATTTAGCGTTTATGAATTTTCAGACTAGGTAATGAGTAATTACACAAACAAATTTTCCCATAGCATGACATGGGCCGTAGCTGTCGGCGAGATTAGGTATTGTCGCATCTGAATGAGAATTTTCTTTTCCGTTCGTCCATGTGTTAAGAAATTGTAATTTTCTAGGAACTATGTAAATGATACGTGAAGGATTGTACACCAGAGTGCCCCCCCCCCACCCCCTTTGCTATCTTCTTTCCTAATATATTGTGCAGTACTGATATAATCCTATTTATAAGTGTAAATTACATCAGAGTAAATCTGTATTTTGTTTGTTTATTACGTCACAATGCATATTGTCTTATTTTCGTTTTGTGTACTAATGTTTAATTTTATTTTATATATTTTTTTTACTTTTAATGCATTCTTTTCCATTCGTTCTTGCCACCCTTTTAATGTAGTTTCGTGCGAGCATTGGAATCGATGATGTACAGATTTGTGACCTTATACAAAATTTATGGTCAAACCTTTTGTCAAACTATCACAAGAATCTGATATATTTAACCGATTGGATAAATATGAAGCAATTGTTTGATTTCAGTTTGTATTTCTTAAGAATGTCAAAGGGTATTCCGTGTTAAGTAAGATATGAAAACTGCACCAGCGTCGAATGAAGAGTTCTTGCCTTCTATTTATTGTTCTTTATCTGAAACATCATTTGCACATAATTTTAGACTTCTACCCTCAACGATTAGGGAGTAATGGGTGGCAGCCACATTAAATTTAATTTTTTTTTAAACTATTCAAAATATCTTATCGAGGTTGAAACTATTTATAAATGTTTATGAAGTACATAATATATCTATATATATTTTCAGAATTTTCACTCGATTTTAAAAGGTAGATAATGATAAGTATATTTTTGATGGGCGATTTTTTATACTATCCACCAAAGTGACACCTACGAAAACAATACAGTTTATTTGTTTATTAGTTAGCTATTACATATAAAAATTACAGAAGTGTCATATTACGGGAACGTAGTGAAAAAAATAACAATCACTTAATAATAATACCAATGATATAATATTTATTTTTAAAAACTACTTAATGTTAATAAATATACAATGCAAGTAAATATAAAAATTAACATTTGTTATTAATGCGTAACAATTAGCAATAAAAAAATGTATTCTATTTAACCCTTTGCCGCTCAGTGTTCCACTACATGGAACACCTAATTTTAATTCTCAAGTGTAAAAACTCATCCCGGAAATTTTTTAGCAAAAATTTACATTTATAACAAAGCAGAAAACACCCTTTTTGCAACATGAAAATTTAAAATTTCTTGTATTATAATTATGTTCGTAAATTCCGGTGGCAGTGTAATTTAAATGATCAGAATTATTTTGCCCCGCAAAGGGTTAAAATACTCCGGAATAGATTGAAATGTTGGGATCTATGCAACTTTCACGAGTTGCTGTTGTCAATAATGTTTACTTATAAAGTGATTTATTTATTAAATTAAATATTATTTGAATTTAATAAGGTTTACTTACAGATGTTTCGAACCGAAAATTTCTCGAAAAGGAACAATGCTAATTTTTTATTTTTTAAATATTTATGATCAGCTATGTGGCTAAAAGCCATTTTTAAATTTAGTTTAGTAATTTTTAAAATAAATTAAGTAATGAACCTTAAAGGGTTAATTATTATCAGGAATCTTACATCTCGCCCTTTTTTCAAGACACTTTTAGGGATGAAAAATTTCCGTAATTTTTGCTACGTTTATTTTCATATAATAGTCTATATCCTATTTAATCAGGTCATAACACTAAAAAAATACTGATATGAAAATTTCTATATGAAAATTGCATTGATGGCAAAATGTAATTTATTCCGGAGTATTTTTTAGCCCCGCCTTTTTTCCGTACCACTTATTTTTTACAAATAAAATTGCCTGATTTTATCGAAGTTATATATTTGATAAGTTTTTTCTATAAATAAAGTGGGGCTAAATAAAGGCGTGGCTAAAAGTAATCCGGAATAAATCAAAATATTGACATCTATAAAAATAGAAGTAGCAAAAAAAAAAAAAAAAAAAAAAAAAAAAAAATGTCGGGAGTTTCCTTCATCTCCGAACGTGTAAAAAAAGGTAGGGCATGGAATACGAGCCATATAATTAGCTGTAAATATAGTTGCCAACATTTCTATTTTAATTCGTAACATTGTTAGGCAGAAACTAACAATGTTAGAGAATGAATTAGAAATGTTTGCAGCTATGCATATGTTGCCGATGAGACCGCTATTTAATTTATTCCGGCAAAATTTAATTTGTTCCGGAGTATTTTTTGGCCCCGTCTTTTTTCCATACCACATATTTTTTAAGGATAAAACTGGCTGATTTTATCGAAGTAATATATTTGATAATTTTTTTCTATAAATAAATTGGTGTTAAATAAAGGCGGGGCTAAAAGTACTCCAGAATAAATTAAAATGTTGGCATCTATGCTATTTTCATACAGAAATCTTTATATCAGTATTTTCATAGTAATATGTCGTGATTAAACAGGATAAAGACTAGTGCATAAAAATAAAGGTAGCAAAAGTTAGGAAATTTTCTCATCCCTAAAAGTGTCTTAAATAAAAGGCGAGATGTAAGATTCCTGATAACAATTAAATAGAATATTTTTTTTATTGCTAATTGGTACTTTTTAATAACAAATGTTAATAGAGCATTTTTATATTTGATGGCATTGTTTACTTTTAATATTAAGTAATTTTTAAAAATAAATGTTATATCATTGGTATTATTACAGGGGTGCAAGAGTTTCCGTCTCAGGACTGAAAACTTACACCAGCGTATTTTTATCAATAATTTATATCATATTTGTGATTTAATTTATTGCGATTGACCATAATAGAAATTATTGATAACAAGTGCTGGTGTGAGTCTTTTATTTTGAGAGTGAAACTCTTGCTCCCCTGTATTATTATTAAGTGATTATTATTTTTTTCATAACGTTCCCGCAATTTGACATTTCTGAAATTTTTATATGTAATAGCTAACTAATAAACAAATAAACTGTTTTTTTTTATTTTTATTTATTTATTTATTTATTTTTTTTTTTTTGAAGGTGTCACTTTGGTGGATAGCATAAAAATAGCCCATCAAAAATATACTTATCATTTTCTACCGTTTAAAATGGAGTGAAAATTCTGAAAAAATATATATATTATGTACTTTAAAAACATTTACAAATAGTTTCAACCTCAATAAGATACCTTGAATAGTTTTAAGAAAAATTAAATTTAACGATTTAGGTTATCACCCCCATTACTCCCTAATCATTGAGGGTAGACGTCTAAAATTGTGTGCAAAAGATGTTTCAGATAAAGAACAATAAATAGAAGGCAAGAACTCTTCATTCGACACCAGTACAGTTTTCATTTGCTTAACCCGCAATACCCTTTCCACTTCCAATTAAAAACTAATTAATCTACTTTCTATTGTAAAATAACTTGTTAACTTCGACTGAAGTCAATGTGTTTATTTGGGGAGTGATAATATGCTTTTATACGTCTAATAGTGGTTGCAGAACTGCCAACATATCTAGATTAATCCATAGTCTTGTTAGTACCAGTAATTCTTCTCACCGTAAACTTTTTAATTTTCTCCCGTATGTAATAAGAGAAAAAAAAGTAATTAAATAAGATAAAAATTACTTATCAGAAAAAGTGGTATGAATAAATGATGGGTACTTGAAATGCTACGAAATAAATTATAAATACTGACTAAATTATAAATTATAAATACTTGAGTATGAGCATAAAACAGTCATCAATATAAGGATTTTACGTTGATAAAGTATTACTGTATTTTCCTGCGCACAATCCTCAGGTCTACTACATTAGTTTTACACCGGAAATTTTAATTAGCAGAGAAAGCTTTTTTTAAACAAGTTAATATTTTGTACAAATTTCTGTAAATAAAACTTTCTTGTATAAAACCAAATATACTCAGAAAAATACAGTATATCATTGTAGATTCGTATGATTACAATACAGAAACAGCGGTTTTGGAAAATAATGTGTTTGTGGTAATGTACGATTTAAGGTCAATTGTATGTAATTGATACCTAGGCCTGGACAGACTATCCTCACTTAGGGTATTTTTAAAGGCAGTGCTCGCACAAACCAAGTTTTATTAAGGGTGCGTATGGTCCTTTTATTCTATACTGCAAACTTTATATATCAATATTCGTCATAAAACAATGTTATATGGAATGGTTATGTACTATTTCTTCTTATTATTAAAACTTTGTTACGTTACTTAACAAGAGTATTTATTTTTTAGTTTCACTAAAATAATAAGTTTGAATTTTAACAAAAGTTGCAATTCAAGTGATGCCTTCTGAATCTGTAACTGAATCCATCACACCCGCCTCTTTTTCATACCGGAAATTTTGAAAAGCGATTTTCTTCTTATTTAATCGTTGTCACCTATTAAAGAGAAATAATCTATAAAATTTCGTGTGCGAATAGAAGGCAGGGCTAAAAATGCTCGTGAATAAATTATAAAAGTTGGGAACTCTGCTTCCAGCATTACCTTGTTATAGCAAAATAAGTTTCCAAATTTAATTAAGAGGATTTTTTCTATATAAGTATAGTGGTAGGAGAGACATGAAAGGGGAAAAATAGCCCCCTATAGAACTATAGTAACCAACATTTAATTTATTCAGGAACATTTTTCGCTCCGCCTTTATTTAACAACTCTTTATTTATAGAATAATTTTCTCCAATATATAGCTACGATAAAATAAGAAAAAAATTCGCTTCAAACAAAAGTGGTGCGAAATGAAAGCGGAGCTAAAAATGCTCCACAATAAATTCAAATATTGGCAACTCTGATAGAACAATAAACTTCTTTGTACAGGGTGATTATAATGAAAGTTACGATTTCAAAACGAATAATTTTAAAACTAACAGTCAAAATGACTTGATATTTTACCAGAATAATCGTGAAACAATGGAATTTCGTTTGGAGAAGGAAAAAAGTATTTATAAAATGTGCCTATATATGGCGCTGTCAAGGTAATCTCAAAAGAAATGCCTAAATACATTCATTATACACAGGAATGCTGTTAGCAATAAAAAAAAAAAGAAATGGCAAGAAACAATATACTTTAAGAGTTTACGAAAACTCTTTTAGCAAAAAAGACACGATTATAAGAGGCGTTATGCGTGTTTACAGCGGAAACACTGATAGTGAGACAAGAGAAAAGGAGGAGCTTCATTAAACAAACATCTTATGAATGGTTAACGGTACATTTTGGAACTTTTTTTTTTCCCTTTCCAAACAAAATTCTATTGCTTAACAATTGTTCTGGTAAAATATCAAGTCATTTTTAACATTAGTTTTAAAATTATAGCGTTTTGAAATCGTAACTTGTAGCGCGGCTATGCTACAAACCCAGCGCCCCCTAGTGACCCGGTTGTCGAGAGACCCAAAAACAGAACATTCTGATTCCAGAGAGGGAAGTGATTGCGAATGCAATGCGTGGTCAACGTTTGCCGCAATGGCTAACGACTACAAAAATACATCTTGTAGGATGCGGAACTCTTTTTTTTATAATTTAATCAAATCCATTTAACTTTCCCCTGTATATAGTTCCTTTTGTATGTTTGTGTGTTAAGTGTGTAACTTTTAAATGTAAAATAAATAATGTTACACTAACTAAGCCTCATTTCTGAGTTTTGCACCTACAAATTGGCACCCAACGTGAATTCCACACGAGAATTTTAAAGGAATTTCTTACTGTCCTCATCCGCTGGACACAGGTAAAGTCCGCACCCGCTGGACGTCAACAGTAGACCTCAACACGATGGTGAAGGTATTATTTTTTGTTTTGATCCGTAGCACAGGATAATACAGGTAAGTGTATTTTATTTATTCATAGCAACACAGGAACTTTTTCTCTATGCTTTTTCCTAGTTGGAAATGCATCGGAATTGGCGGAATTAGGCGGAATTTTCTATCTAGAAAATTCCGCCTCCCAAAAATGTGAAAGAAGTCCAGTCATTCCTTCAGACATGTTCATGGTTTAGAAGATATATACAAAATTTTGCTGATGTTTCAAGACCATTAAGTGACCTCACAAAAAAAGAAAGTCCCATGGAATTGGGGATATAACCAGCAAAAAGCATTTGAATTCTTAAAAACCTGCCTCATTACTCCCCCAGTGTTGAAATAGGCTGATGGTACAAAGCCATATACCATTCGTACAGATTCAAGTCAGAATGCTATTGGAGCTGTCCTACTACAAGGCAACAGTTCAGAGGAACATCCTATCGAATATGCTAGTCGTTTGCTTACCCACGCTGAACGCAACTACTCTACAACGGAAAGAGAAGCCCTTGCTGTTGTTTGGGCCCTGAAGAAATTCCGAGGTTACATAGAAAACTCTGAAATAACTGTGGCATCCGACCACCAACCTTTGAGATGGCTCCTCACTTTCAAGTCTCCAACAGGGCGACTTGCTCGATGGGTGTTAGAAATACAGTCTTTCAACCTAAAAGTGCAATACGCTCCTGGAAAAGCAAATGTCATTGCCGACATGCTTTCTCGCCCAACCTGGGAAGAAGAAACGTCTTGCGACTTACAGACTATCGTTCTTGATGTCCCAACAAGATCTGTGAGTAATCTCAGGTCAGAACAGCTAAAAGATCCAGAACTGAAGAAAATTATAGATTGTTTTGAAGATGTCAACCAAGGAGTTGATTTCGCAAATTGGACTGAAAGAGGTTACGTCATGAACCAAGGTGTACTTTACCGCTATTCTCCACACTCTGAAATGGAGGAAGCCCAGTTAGTCGTTCCTTCCCATGAGAGAAAAATGATACTCAAGTTGCATCATGATGCCCCCACAGCTGCATATTATGGAGCTAATGGAACTTTTTCCAGAATATCCTCAAGATAATATTGGACTGGTATGAGAAAATACATCACTGATTATGTGAAAAGTTGTGCAAAGTGCATCAGATATAAAACCTCCAACCAGAAACCTGCTGGTTTGCTGCGAACACCTGTTCCAGCTAAACGTTTTGAATCTATTGCAATAGATCTCTTTGGACCCTTACCAAAAACAAGTGAAGGTATGAAGTGGATCTTCATAGTTGACGACTGTACTACAAAATGGGTAGAGTTATTCCCATTAAAACAAGCGACTGCAAAAGAATGTGCCTTAACCCTTCTAAATGAAGTATTCCTATGATATGGGTTACCTCGTCGTCTAATCAGTGACAATGGTACTCAATTTGTTAGTGCAGTCAAGCAACAGTTATGCTATGTTTTAAATATCAGTCAAAGTCTTATTCCTGTGTACCACCCACAAAAGCGAATCCTATTGAAAGAAAAAACAGAGACTTAAAACCCCGTTTATCAATGATGGTTCGTAACAACCATTATTCCTGTACGGAACAGTTACCAGCTATTCGATTTGAAATGAATACTGCAAAATGTGAAACTACAGGTCATACACCAGCATACCTAGGTTTTGCTAGAGAACTCAGAACGATAGATGACGTCACTACTGATTTTCGTTCTCTAATTCACAATGATAATTTTGTACCGGAAATTACACCTTATTTGAAACGATTTGAAAAATATGTGTCACAAAGAAAACATTGAGAAAAATCAAGATCGTAGAAAAGATTATGCTGATCACGCAGAAAAAGTCCAAAATACAAAACTGGTGATTTGGTCTGGGTAAAACTTCACCCATTAAGCAATGCCAACCAAGCTAAAATTGCGAAGTTCAGGCCACGAAAAGATGGACCTTATATTATGAGATCACAAAAATCAACAAATAGCTTCGAAATAGCCACTTCTGACAAGCCTAATGAACTTTTAGGAGTCTACCATGTTTCAGCTATCACTCCATTTCAAAATATCACAGATACAATTTCTCCTATGGTACCCATAAGGAAAGGATGTCGACCAAGAAAACAACTTCCTGGCTCCTCGCCGATTCGTCGTCAGAGCCAGAGGGGGAGATTGTAGCGCGCCTATGCTACAAACCCAGCGTCCCCTAGTGACCCGGTTGTCGAGAGACCCAAAAACAGAACATTCTGATTCCAGAGAGGGAAATGACTGTGAAGGCAATACGTGGTCGACGTTTGTCGCAATGGCTAACGACCACAAAAACACATCATGTAGGATGTAGAACTCTTTTTTTTAGAATTTAATCAAATCCATTTAACTTTCCCCTGTATATACTTACTTTTGTTTGTTTGTGTGTTAAGTGTGTAACTTTTAAATGTAAAATAAATAATGTTACACTAAATATGGCTCATTTCTGAGTTCCGCACCTACAAACTTTATCTATAATCACCCAGTCCATTTAAAGATTTATTTTATATATATATAAAAAAAATCTATTTAAAATTTATGGTACAGAAAAATAAGCAGAATATAAACCTTATTCACATTCAGATACTATTCCAATCCAAAATCTCTGACTAGAAAAATATGGACGTTTGTCATCTTGCAAAATTTAGCTAGGTAAACCGGTGTTTTCATTTTATTTTATTTTATTTTTCAAAAAAAAAAAAAAAAAAGAAAGAAAGAAAGAAAGCGACCTTATACAGGCGTGCTTTCTCCTTTAAAACCCCTTAACGCGCGCTGTTCTCGCTGCGAGGACGCAAAATTTATTATCCAGCTGCAAAAATTCATCCCGGAAATTTTTTAGCGAAAATTTACGTTTATAACATAGCAGAAAAGGCTGATTTTTTTTTTTACCTTAAAATTTAAAATTTCTTTTATTTTAATTCTGTTCATGAATTCCGATGGCAGTATAATTTAAATGATCCGAATTCTCTTGCGCAGCAAAGGGTTAATACTTTCGTGTCCGCTTGTTTTTGCTTTTTTGACAGTAAGGTCCACCTGAGGGCGTTATTCTCCCAAGTTACAATATTACAAAACAAAATTTTCTATTTTCAGGTACATATTACAAATGGATATACATAATAATTATACTCTTTCTAATAAAAGTATTTATATCCATAGTATATTAAATGTACAAATATGAATATTGTGTATAATTTTAAGAAATAAATGACATACAAATTACAAAATAATTACTGGCAGAGTTTAAGATTTTCTCATGACGTGAATCTACGTCAGCGATCGCGAAAGTGTTAAAATGATGCTTCCCAATCGCATTTCTTTGTAGGTAGATACTGCAACTTAAGCTTGATTAAGACAGGCACACTGTTAGCATTACTTTTTTAGGAATTACGTTTGACTTTTAATTGACAGATTGATACATCATTAAAATAAGAAAATAATATATATATATATTTATTAAATAATGGTGTCTGTTTGGCTGTGTTCAAATTAGATTCTTAAACACCATTATTCTCAAATAATAGTTATTTCTTAAAGAAAGCATGGAATATATATCATAGATAGAACAAAAATGTTACACAACTTTTTGTTAGTATGCCAAATTTGCTCAGGAAATACTTGACAGCTGTAACTCAACTCATATTGACTGCAACATTTAATAAGTATCCTTTATAATGTAATAAAACTTACATTACTGCTTTAGGCTTAGTTTTTAAATTTTTAGTTTATAAATACATTTGATTTTTTCTTTGGAATTTTGATTAAACGTTTAGTACATCTTTCAATGTTTTAAATAACTTTTGATTTTGGCTGAAATATATATATATATATATATATATATATAAATTAATTATAAAATTACAAAGAAGAAAATTGATAATATTTAAAAATTATTAATATTCATTCAAATTTATTTTTTATATTTAGCTTGTAAAAGTTGTAAAAAAATGTAGAACAAGTTTGAAGATATTTTCACAAAATATTTCATAAATGAGTTATAATAAAATTAATTTTTATTTAAACATTTACACTTTTATCAAATGAAAGGTTTTTATCTAAATTTTCTAAAGTGTGATGATATTTTTCTTTTTTATCATTTCACGCACACATATTTCTGCATTATATTTGTAAAAATATTTCTAAATTCTGGAAAATCCTTTTATATTTCTATTCTCGTCTTTTCAGTGATTTTGAAATTTACGACTTCGAAGCAATCAGCGTTTGAATGTAAATATGTATTGATTTTTTAAACGATTGAAAAAAGAAATATTTCCTTACTATTTGGGAATAATTCATGAATAAATTCACTTCAGTTTATTTCTAACACCGTAAACTGTTCTTATTCCAACATATTCCTTTTGAACCAAATTTACACAGAAAGTTGGTAGAGAGAAATAAAGTTTTGTTAAATCAGAGATTTTTTATTTTAAATACACACACACATATATGCATACATATATATATATTTATTCTTTCCTTATACAGTGGAAAATTCGTAGCTTTTTGTCATACATGAAAGTTTCAGTAGTTTTATTACGTACTACCATGGAGCAGAGTTGCCAACATTCTAATTTATTACGGAGCATTTTTAGTCCCGCCTTTATTACATACCACATTTTATAAAGTAAATTTTTCTTGTTTTATCGCAGTTATATATTGGGTAAAAATATTCAAAAAATAAAGTGGTGCGAAATAAAAGCGGGGCTAAAAATGCTCCGAAATAAATTAAAATGCTCGCAACCATTGCATTGAGAAGCTAATGAGATCTCAGGGTTCGTACGCTCCAATATCTTCCTTGATCATTTCAAACACTAATTTTATATTGTATATTTTGTTAGATGCCTATGAATTTGAAAAGAAATTTATCGTTAAAAAGTATTGTGTAAGACGCCTAGAAACGAAGCGCATGGCCGTAGGAACTCTGGATCCAGAGCTACCAACGTAATCCGGGGGATTGTTGGTACCACCTCTTTTACCACACCACTTAATTTTTAGAATAATTCTAAATTAAGAAGAAAAATACTCTAAAAAAAGAACGGTGAAGAAAAAGGGGCAGAACTAACGATCCTCCGGATTAGACTGGCGGAAAAAGAGGCGAGTACTTAAAATCTTCCATTTCATAATTAGGATGTTGGCAGATATGCATCGATATTGTGTCAAATTTAGGGACATTTTTATTCAATATCCACCACAAAATTTTAATAGTAACGGTTGCTTAATCACTTAAATCGAAGATTAATCGTCGATTATGTATAATAACTATCAAATCTTCTTCTCAAAAGTCTAAAAGTCTAAATCATAAAATAAAATAAAAGTTTAAAGTCACAAAAGTCTAAATCTACATTCATGGTAGAAATAAAATAATTTTTATGCGAAATTCCCAGACATGCCGGTATTTCTAATTTATTCCTAAGCACTGTTAGTAACTGCTTTTATTTTCATACTGCTTTATTTGAAAGGCAATTTTTTTTCAATAAGTAATTAAGATTAGGACGGGAGTCCAGATCTTCATAATGAAAGCCACGCTTCTGCAAGCTCCGATGGCTGGCTAAATTTACCAGGGTAAGGGGTGAGTACCGGTTACGTATTATGTTGTGTTGGATGGATGAACTTTTCAGCTCTTTGTAGATGTCTAAATTTTGTTTCTAGCCCCACTGGTTTAAAAGATATGAGTATTTTTATAATGTTATGTTTTTCCATCATGCTTTTTCCCTCTATGGATTTCTGTAGGGGCTTTATTTATATATATAAGTATTTAACAAATAGTAATCTTGCTAATTATGTCTTCTATACCTTAATTAAACCTTTTCCGTCATTAATTTCAAATTTTTAAATTATTTTGTACACTTAAACATAAATTTTTAATTATCAATTACGTTTTCCATTGCTTTTCTTCTCTTTGTTTATCCCTTTTTAAACCATTGTAATGTGTCCGATGCTATTATTTTTCCCTTTTTTGTTTTCATGTCGGGATTTTTTCAAAATTTGAACCAAGATCTCTTAGCTGTTGCCACTGATAATATAGTGGATGTTTTTGGGGTTTTATTTGATTGGTTAATCCTTAACGATTTGGCGGGCATGGTCTTTTACGGGCAAACCGTTGCCATGCAGGGTTTTCAAATAACCCTGGGACGTTCGCTGTATTATGGTGGCCAACCTTTATTGTTGGAAATGTTTTAATATTGTTAATTTCTCTAATAATGATAGTTAATTAAGTGATTCTTTGTGTATCAGTGGGGCTCCTTAGTATCTTTGAATCGTTCTAACCCTGCTTTACCCTGGGTTAGGTTTGTTTTGCACCTATCCCTAACCAATAGGGTTATTTCTTATGTCTGTTTCTTTATTATTGTCTATTATTATTATTATTATTATTTTTTTTTTTTTATTAATTAAGGATCATTGGGTCATTGCTTTTGTTTTGGCGGAGCTCCTAAGCACCTTTTAATTGTTTTAACCCAATAGGGCTCTGGGTCGGGTTTGTTTTGTATTTTTTCCAATCAATTGTGATTGCTCCTGTATTTGATTATAATTTTATTTTTTATAATTATTTTATTTTTCTACTAATAAAGGTTATTTGAATCTATATTTTGTAATTTAGTGACCCCTCAGTATCCCTAAAGTGTCTTAACCCTATAGGGTCATGGGTTGGGTATGTTTAGCATCCCTTCTCAATCAATTGAGCTGATTCCTATATATGGTTTTATGCTCTTTTCTTCTTTTTGAGTGAACCGGTTGTCAGAATAACTTTTGTTATGTATCGTTGGAAAGGTCTGGACTAGCCCCACCTTCTAGGCTAACCCCCCTCCCTCCCCGCTAGAGGGCGCTTTTTTTTTTTCTTTCCCATGATTACTGTTGCCTTTTGTTTAGTTTTCTTATATCCTCTTTACCCTCAAGCGCCTTTTTAATTAACGGTTTTTTGGCGACCAGGGAACCAAAATTAAATGTTGGTTACCTCCTTTTTTTTTTTTTTTTTTTTTAACCTAAAGATCATTCCATTCAAAAATTTTTAACTAATTTTGTGCCCAAGGACTTGGTTTTCACTAGTTTGAAAAGTCCTTTAACCCTTTTTACTTAACCAATTATTTGGCGCCATTTTTTCTTAACTTTTCCAGTTTTTCGGTTTTTTGTCAATTTTTCAGCCTCTAATCATCCGATCTTAACTTTCTATATATCGTTGAATAGGTTTTTGCTTGCCCCACCCTCTGAGCTTACCACCTTTTCTCCCCGCCAGAGAGCGCAATCCCTATTCCTTAAAAACCGTATCTTTTTAACCAATCATTGCAATCTTGCGTTTCTTGTTGCCTCCCTTTTATTTTTGTTATATCTCCTTAACCCATTCTCTCTTTTTCTTTTTTGGCGTTTTGGTGACCAGGGAACCAAATTGCAATGGCTGTAACTCTTAGAATTCTAACTTTCCGACTACCCCAATCTAAATTTTAACCTGTTTCTCAGCCCAAGGAATTGATTTTTACTAATTACTTAAGTCCTTTAACCCTTTTTAGCTAACTAATTATTTGGCGCCATTTTTTCTTAACTTTTCCAGTTTTTTTTTTTTTTTTTTTTTTTTTTTTTGGTTTTTTGTCAATATTTCAGCCCCTAATCATCCGATCTTAACTTTTTATATATCGTTGAATAGGTTTTTGCATGCCCCACCCTCAGAGCTTACCACCATTTCTCCCCGCCAGAGGGTGCAATCCCTATTCATTAAAAACCGTATCTTTTTAACCTTTCATTGCAATTTTGCGTTTCTTGTTGCCTCCCTTTTATTTTTGTTATTTCCCCTTAACCCATTGACTCTTTTTCTTTTTTGGCGTTTTGGTGACCAGGGAACCAAAATGCAATGGCTGTAACTTTTAGAATTTTAACTTACCGACTACCCCATTCTAAATTCTTACTTGTTTCTCAGCCCAAGGACTTGTTTTTTACTAATTACTTAAGTCCTTTAACCCTTTTTAGCTGACCAATTATTTGGCGCCATTTTTTCTTAACTTTTCTAGTTTTTTGGTTTTTTGTCTATATTTCAGCCCCTAATCATTCGATCTTAACTTTCTATATATCGTTGAATAGGTTTTTGCATGCCCCACCCTCAGAGCTTACCACCATTTCTCCCCGCCAGAGGGCGCAATCCCTATTCCTTAAAAACAGTATCTTTGTAACCTATCATTGCAATTTTGCGTTTCTTGTTGCCTCCCTTTTTTTTTTTTTTTTTTGTTATATCTCCTTAACCCATTCTCTCTTTTTCTTTTTTGGCGTTTTAATGACCAGGGAACCAAATTGCAATGGCTGTAACTTTTAGAATTTTAACTTACCGACTACCCCAATCTAAATTCTTACCTGTTTCTCAGCCCAAGGACTTGATTTTTACTAATTACTTAAGTCCTTTAACCCTTTTTAGTAGACCAATATTTTGGCGCGGTTTTTTGTCAACATTTCAGCCCATAATCATCCGATCTTAACTTTCTATGAATCGTTGAATAGGTTTTTGCATGCCCCACTCTCAGAGCTTACCATCTTTTCTCCCCGCCAGAGGGCGCAATCCCTATTCCTTTATAAACTGTTCAAAATTTATTTATATATATATATATATATATATATATATATATATATTTTTTTTTTTTTCTCACAAGTTGTGCTCCCCGTGTATATGTATGTGTGTATGTATGTATATATATATATATATATATATATGTATGTATATGTGTATATATATATATGTATATATTTTTTCTCCCTGGCAATCGGCTAACTATCCCCCCCCCTTTTTTTTTTTTCCAGGTGGGTTTTTGCGTCAAAACTTTGGCTCAATGTCCTCTATTTATTTAATTTTTTTTTTTTTTCTTTTTTTTTTCTCTCCTCCAAGGTTTCAGGAGGTAACTAAAATTTTTAAATCTACATCTATAAATATAAATGTATATATATTTTTATTTTCATTTTTTATTTTATTTTATTATTATTATTATTATTTTTTTTTTTTTTTGAGCTGGACGTTCTGTGTCTGATGCGCGTATGCGTAGCTGGGAAAGCCCCTCCACGGTTTGATCTGGATAGTTTTGAATTAAAAATTTTTGTTAGTATCATTAATACTGAAATCTTTGCATAAAACAAAAGCTTTTCTAAAAGCTAAAATTATATTAGGATTCCAAAGTCCTTTTTAAGGCTAATAGGCCCTTTCAAAACTACATCAAATGGCTAGTCTCTACAGTTCAAGTGTAGAAGATAATAACGAAGAAGATAAGCTCGTTTCAACAAAAATGTCAAATACAACACAAGATGTCGCTGACCCCTCGCTGATTCAAACTCCAGCAAATATTCCCATGGGAGACAAGCTAAGAAATAAAGAAGATTTTATCCAGTTTTCCTCGGCTATCGATGTCGCAAGGGCCGCAATTTCGATTATTTCAACAGTCAGAAAAAAGAGTTTAAAAGCCCCTTTGAATATCTTCGAATGCGCCTTTCATCGCATTATAGCCCTGCAAACAACACAAGACCAAGTAGCTACCTCTCCACAAGAATCTTCAGCACAACCCTTAACTCAACAAGTCGATGCAAGCACCGATCCCAGTTCTCAAGCAATTTACTCCCCACTGAGAGAATATCAGAGGGGAATACAAAAGCGACTAACAGAGATTAACCAAAACATTCAGGAAATTAAGGGTCTCCAAAATAGCTTAAATAATAACTTCAAGCAACAAGAAACTCTAATTAGGGAATACTTACCTCATCCACCCCAAAAAGAACAACAGGTACCTCACCAAGTATTGCTTTAAAGAGTTTCGCCAACTTCTCAATCATCTAATGGAAGTCTTACAATGGCTCAAACCCTAACCCTTCACCACCAGGGAAACAAAGAATTTCCTCAAGCTCCTTTAAATCCAATAAATAGCAAAATGCTTCAAGCCCTGGAAGCACACAAAAAGCTTAACTGTACTCTCTTTGTAAAGTCGACAAATCCTTCTGACAGAGGAATTGACATTATGAACTTACTGAAATCTCGAAACTTAGCTACTTTAGCCAGAATCGAAGGAAAACAAATATACAGGGCCTCGGTAGACCTTCGCTGTCCCACCCCAAGAGACGCAGAATTAGTATCGGCAGACCTTCTCGCTAATCCAGACATCAAGGAAAAACTAGTCATCAAACCCAAACCGTGCCCAAACGTTTGGTTTATTCTCTTAGGAATTCCAGCAGATTCAGACGAAACCCTTCTCCTCCAAAAGATCAAATCTTCAACCGGCCTACCAAATGAGTATCCAGATCTAAAAATCATAAAGTACCTAGATACTAAATTTAATTATCTGAAAAATGTTATCCTACAGGCCCCGCTCCCTGTAGCGGATGCCCTTATAAATTCAGAAAAGTTGTCACTAGGTATTTATACTAGTCACTTTCGACCTTACACCAGAGTGTCTCGCTGCACGAACTGCCAATCGCTCGAGCATGTCACGGCTCAATGTTCCAGCGATGCCGTGTGCTCCAGATGCTCAGGAAATCACAAAAATGAGGGTAGCTGTGCAGCTAGACCCAATTGTGTAAATTGCCAAAGGTACAACAGCAAAATCCGAAAAAATGGGGTTAAGATCATCTCCTCCGAACATCCCGCATATTCTCTTGAATGTCCCCTATATGCGGACAAATATAATAAATGTAGAGAGAAATTGGACGCAAAATATTCAACTAAAAAACCACCTCCTCCACCTAAAAATCCACCAAGGTCAAGATCTAAATCCAACACAAATAATCAGCAAATTCAAAGAGACATTAACAAAGCCTCCAATCAACACTCCAGCGATTCCCGTTCAAGAAATGAACAAATTTCAACTCGATCAAAAAGGCCTAGCCAGTCTAGAGACAGATATGCAACAAAAAATAAATCACAGTCTTCTAACCAACAAAACAAACCCCGTCGATCTCCCAGCAGATCTAATCAGAAGTTCCAGAGACGACGAAATCGTTACCCTACTTACATACAAAACAGTGACCATTACCAAGAACAATTTCAGGATCAACAACCTTACTATTCGGATTCTCTACAATATCCTTATTACTACGATTTCCCATACCCTCCACCCATGAATTACGGTCAATTTATAGAACCATCAACATACCCAAGGCAGCTTAATGAAGCTCCTTACCGCAGCTCTTCAAGGTCTTCTTACAGGTAACCAAGCTACCCTTTTTCTTTTTTCTAACCTTAAAATTGTTAAAATTCGAGTCTAATTTAAAAGTCTCAAAAGTTCTCTCTTCCCACTCCCAAGAGGCAACGTCCTCTCTAAATCAACAAAATTTCAATAACTTAAAATTCCTGCAGATCAACCTCAATCATTGCGCGGCGGCTAACTCAACAGCTCGGGATTTCATGGAGAAAAACTCTATCGACTTCGGGCTGTTGCAGGACGCCTACTGCGCCGTTGGGGGTGATCTGTATGGCTTCCCCTCCACCTGGTCCAAATTCAGCTCAAAGAAAAATTCAGCACACATAGTAATCGCAACACAAAATCTAAATTACACACATCTTTACACTGGGGATCATTGTGTTTTTGTAACTTTGACCACGAAGGAGGGTGAGCTCATTTTGGGCAGTGCCTATGCTCCCCCGTCCGCAGACTTCGATGACTGTCTGCTGGAGTGGCAGCATTTAATTTCTCAAAAGTCTCTATTCCTTTGCTGCTGCGACCTCAACGCTAATTCCCCGCTTTGGTGCTCACCACGGGAGGACGCTAGGGGTCGCAGTCTCATTGAATTTATAACCTCTAATAATATTTGTTTGGCCAATTTCGAAAATTCGGATCCAACTTTTACCAAAGATAACGCTAAGGGCTGGCCAGATTTCACCTTGTGCAATCCTAAGACCTTTGCCAAAATTAACGACTGGTCAGTCCTAGATATTGCGAACAATTCAGACCACAACTATATTACATTTACGATAAATTCTACCCCATCTGTCACTCATTCAAAACGCTTTGCCACAAAACGTGGAAATTTCAATAAATTCAATAAACTTCTCTCCACCCATACTTCCTCCTTAGCAGAAAATATAAACTTAGTAACAGTAACAGATCAATTAGAAAATTTTACTCAAAATTTAATTAATATAATACAATCAGCTGCCACATCTGCCTTCAGACTGAAGAAGTCGGGACGGAAGTTCACTTATACCTTCTGGTCTCCCCAACTTCGTTCCATGCGAAACCACATAACTGCACTTAAAAGACAATTAAAATATATAGATCCCTCCCTCAAGCAACAACATAATCAGAAAATAAAACAACACTCGGCCATTTTCAAAAAACAAGTTAATCTAGCAAAACGTAACGCATGGAAGAATTTATGCACATCACAAACACGCACTTTTGGAACAGCTCAAAAATTTTTCAGTAACAAATTCTTCACACCCACAGAGCTGAAACTTGAGCGTCCTCCAGCTCTTTCTTCAAAGAAAAATAACCTCGAATACCTCACCGAAATTTTATTTCCACATACAATTTACCCGCGTTTCGAAGAACCTTCCTTCTCGGCTCCCTTGGATGCGCCCTTCACGGAGGCCGAGGTAAAAGCCACTCTTTTTAGCTTCAATATTAACAAGGCCCCTGGTCCAGACAACATCGATTTTAAAATTTTAAGAAATTCATATAATACAATGCCACATATATTTTTAGCCTGGACAAATAAATGTCTTGAATTACAATACTTTCCAGAATCACTGCGCAGAGGCGAAGTGGTATATTTTCTTAAGCAAGGGAAACTTCCCTCTGAACCCACATCATACAGACCGATCTGCCTGCTCCCCACTCTAGGTAAATTACTAGAAAAACTTATAGTAACAAGACTAAAGTATTTTCTCGAAACCAATCAACTCCTCCATCAAAATCAATTCGGGTTCAGAGAGGGCAGATCCTGCGAACAGGCTTTGCAATATATTAAAAGTTCCTGTGCCTTAAGCGCAAATGCCAAGAATTACACCACTATCGTCTCCCTGGACATTAAAGGAGCCTTTGATAATATAGAATGGCCCCACATTTTCAACACTCTCCAAGAAATTAACTGCCCGAGAAATCTTGCGGGAGTCATCCGTTCCTATCTCTCAGAGAGGAAAATCTTAGTCAACTGGGGCGAAGGAATGTCAGTCCTTCCCCAAACAAAGGGCTGTCCCCAGGGCTCATGTTTGGGTCCAATATTATGGATTATCATTGCAAACAAGATCCTCAGCAAGATGGTCTCAGAAGGCTTCGCAACTTTCGCCTATGCGGATGACTTCTCCATTATTTTCTCGGGTCCTCGGAGGAAAGATCTGGAGGACGAAGCCCAGGTGGCACTAAATCTCTTTAGTAATACCCTTAAAGATCTTGATCTACAACTTTCACCTTCTAAATCTAACGCACTAACTTTGGCATTCCCAAAAGCCCTCAAGAGAAGTCCCACGATGCGGATTGAGGGCGTCAGCGTGCATCATGTTCACCAGCTAAAACTCTTGGGCATTATCTTCGATGACCGCCTCAACTGGCTAGCCCATGTAAAATATTTAAAACTTAAGTCCCTCGCGCTATACCACAACTCCATGAAAATGGTTGGTAAAAGATGGGGGATTTCGTCTTCACTATTGAAATTCTGGTATAGCGCAATAATAGAAAAGATACTCACCTATGGTGCTGGCATTTGGGGTGGTCACCTCAGAACTGATGCTATAGCTCAATTAAACTCTGCACAAAGGCCCTTCCTCTTGCAAATCGCAAGAGGATACAAAACAATTTCTACTGACGCCCTCACCGTTATCACTGGTATTCCTCATGCCCACCTGCAGGTCTCCCAAATTTATATTAAAATTAATATTCTTCAACTTAAAGACACTGAATTAGCTTCAATAGTTTTTCCTCATACCCCAATCCAATCTACGACCTGCAGTTGGAGTATTCATCCGGGAAAGGACGTTGCTTACCTTCTTATCAATAGTTCTAAAAATAGTTTTACTCCCTCTGCTCAGGTGGCTGTCTACACCGATGGATCTAAGACTGTTCATGGTGTGGGTGCAGCTTTCTGCACCTTCGCATCGGGTGAAATTGTCCACCGGTGGGCGGGCCGACTTGAGGACTATAACTCGGTCTTTCAGGCCGAACTGTTGGCCATTAAGAAGGCTCTGGACTGGGCACTTTCATCCTCCCAGTACCCTGAAATTTGTATTTTTAGTGATAGTCTCTCGGGTCTGCTCGCTATTGCCCGCCACAGGAGCAGAGATCCACAAGTTTTAGAAATCAAAAAACTTTTAACGAACCAATCCATAAAAATCTCCCTGGCGCACGTTTCTGCCCACAGGGGAGTCGCCGGCAATGAGCTTGCGGACTCTCTGGCCAAAGAGGCGACCGAATTTCCAACAATCAATATCTCCCTCCCAGCTCCTCCATCATTCGTTAAAACAAAAATTAAACAAATTCTAAATCTTAAATGGCAAAACCTGTGGAATGATTCTGAAAAAGGTAGGTATACCTTTAATCTCGTTCCACAGGTTAACCACAATTCTTGGAATCTGACCCCCCCCATCACGGCGTTTCTCACTGGCCATGGTCCTTTTCCATCGTATCTTCATAGGTTTCATTGTCGACGATCTCCACTGTGTCCCTGCGGCGAAGAGGGGACTCCAAGTCATTATTATTTCCACTGTCCCTTAACTATAAATTATCATTTAAGAAACCCAAATCCTCGCCCCCCAAATTGGCTAGAGGATATAATCACAAGAAAGCCGCTAGTCCACAAACTAAACAAAATATTTGATCTATTAATGGAACTTTCCAATTTAACTAACTGAAATTTATCTAATTTTCTCAATTTGTAAATTCTTGTATTTTTATTTATTTTATTTTATTTTACTTTATTTTATTTTATCTTTATTATTGTTTTAATTTTTATTTTTAAAACTCAGTACTTGGTTGCCTGTACTGCTGCTGATTAGCAGAAAGATCTGATATCACTACAGCTGCCCCTTGTCGCGTGAGGGATTACTCCCTGGCAACTGAAGTCAACCTACTTTTTCTTGATGAACTTTTACCAGTTCTTCACGCACAGCATTAATCGTAGTCAGCATGCCAACTGTCGCGTGGGACCGGCTGGGTTCGGCATGCTGACCAACTTTGTTTTGTAAATTTTTTTTTTTTTGATCCTCCTGCGTGCAGGGGGATCTTCTCGGGACAGCCCTACGGGGACTTCGGTCCTCGTATAGCTCACTACTGCTCTGCGAGCGGTGAGCCGGGGCTGTTCCCCTGTTCAAGTAATTAAGATTAAGTAGAAAAAAATACTCTGTAAAAAATAGTGAAAAAAAAAAAAAAAAAAAAAGTCGTTACTAACAGTGTTCCGGAATAAATTAAAAATTTTGTCATGTTTGAAATTTCCCACATAGGTACTACTTGTGTAATTTATATACTATTATGTTTTGTAAATAATAATATTGGTTCTAAAGAAATATTATTCACATATTATTTAAACCTTAAAACTTCTTCACACACCACAAAATTAAAGCAACCGGTTTCGAAAGAACATATCCTTTCTTCATCAGGTGCAAAAAATACGTGCTACTGCCTTGGAGGCGAAAGCAAGACTCTTGCTGTCTTCAATTTTATGGTGTGTGAGGAAGTTTTAAAGTTTAAATATTGAATGTACACCAGTTTTGAATTTAGTTTTGTGATTCACATATTAACCAGCTCCAAACGACAACTTCAGACTACGTGCAGTAATACTATTAACTTTAAATTAAAACTGAACATTCGCATTCAATTCCAATAGAGCTTACCAAATGAGGGGCAATCTCTTATAATTATATGTTAACAATTTTTTTTTTTATAACTTGTAGTTGTAATTGCCAACTTAGTACATTTCGGCTACTGGAAATTTTTAATATATATATATTTTTAAATTTTACTTTACGAGTGAAAACGTTACAGTTCACTGATTAGATGAAAAAAATATTTCTATTAAATCTTTCCGGTAGCCAAAAGGTGCTAAATTGACAACTGTACTTATAGTTCCCAGATAAATATGCAATGTTAAAATAAAGAAATAATTTTAAAAAGATAGCGGTGTTTGTTTTATTCGGTGTGATTTAGATTTTTATTTATCACTAAGTTCTAAAAGTAATAATTCACTAGAGTCCCTTCATGTCAAATCAACATACACACAAACACACACACACACACACACACACACACAAAAAAAAAAAAAAAAAAAAAAAAAAAAAAACAGCATTTTTAATCTGATCCCCTTAGATTTTTATGGAATTGGGATCATTTATTTGTCCTATTTAATAATGAATGTATACCAATTAATTAGTCCCTATCTCTTTAAATTTTTAATATACAGGGCTGCAAAAATGGGTAAAAAATGCAAATTTCCGAAATTCTTCTACTACAAATGCACCCATATTTTCTTTCCTAATTAACTTAGAGATAAAAGATTGGTATTATTAGAAAGCTTATAATACAGGCTTTCAAATAATATATATCACAAGTTTATGATTTTTTTTTTTTTTTTTTTTTTTACATTAAGGTCAAACATTTACCTTTGACCCCCAATATCTGAAAAAGTACACATTTAATTTTCTTTTAAAAATTATATGTTATTTTTACATTTATTATCAATAAATATTGGAAATTTCAACATGGGTCGGCCATGGGATGCTAAATTATAAATTAATATGCAACCCTAAATCAGTATTTTCCTACTAACATAACGTAAGTTTTGTTCCTTAAAATATAGTAATTAACTTGAAGTAGTTCGTTCTCATGTCAAATTCTTAAAATCTTACATATTCTTTGCCTTTTATAGTATATTCTACATCACAAAGACGAACGGATGACAAATAAAATATAAATACACCAAAAGAGAACAGGGTGTAGGTCGATTGCCCTGATGTTTGTTAACTTGACAGAAAAAATGGGTCGTTTCCCCTCACCCTTTTTTGGAAAGCACCGATCGTTTGCCCTGACACCCCTCCCTGTGTCTATGTTGATGATTGACATGCGCTGATGGACGGGGGGAAGGGAGATATTTCCATCATTCCCTTATAGATGACTAAATAATTCATACTTGCCAACATACTAATTAATATTCCGTAATATTGTTAGCTACGCCTTCATTTTCACACCGGTATCTTTTTAGAATATTTTTCGTTTTATTTAATCGTAATTGAATTTGGAGAATATTACTCTAAAAATTTACTGGTGTGTAAAAAAGGGCTTGACTAAAAACTCTACGGAATATTAATTAGGATGTTGGTAAGTATGAATAATACATACAAAAATATTTCTGTGACACATTTATAGCTATTATAAATAATCTCTCGGAAGAAAATAGCTTTATTTGCATATGTATATTGTATAGCAGGTCCTCATGAATATTGTAATTATTTATACGTGTATTTACTATACTTTTATTTACATTTATCATCTATTATTTTTACCGAAAAATTAAAATACTGATTTATCACTACATGATATCAGAATATAAATTTTTTATGTTTGTACTAATAATATTAATAAGTTGTATTTTTTTTTAATTTCGTGAGAAATATGAGAAAATATATTTTCGTATTTTCGTATTTTTGAGTTTTGAGATTAAATTTTTGCAATGACTTGCTACAAATATTTCAAAATTAGGTTTGAAGAGAAAAATAAAAAATCTTCAAATACGTCTCCTCTTTCTTGTTTTTTAATTGTCGCTACAAATAATTATTTATAAACAACTGGTGATGAAAGAAAAGAAAAATATTGAACATATATATAAATTATCATTATAATGATCAAACATCAAGAAGGAAGACTTGAATTAATCATAAGTCATTTACATATAGAAAGTCTTGTGCAAAATATAGTTTTAAGTTAATATGAGATCTCTGAGATACTGATAGAAGAGATTATATGTAACAAATATTAAAAAAAAATATTTGAAAAAATAATTATTATTATTATTATTATTACCAGAAGAAGAATAAGAATCAAAGACCAACACGGCTTAAAACAGGTGGAGACGGTTAAACCAGTTTGATGGGCGCTTAACTTTTTAAAAAATCTCTGCAAGACCATATAGTAGTTAAAATGAAGATAATAATTACTGCAAATTAAAATAAATACATGAATAAATAACTATAATCGAGCGAAAATTAAAACTTAACGAGATATCCTTGAAAAATTTAATAAATTTACTTAGTAGTTTTATGATCTTAATGTAGAAAGGTTGATTTTTTAGTTTAAATGAGATTATACACAATTATAGGATATCAACAATTGTGTTAGGCAATATTTTATAATATATTATTTGAAAACACTTGTTCAATTGGATACAATAATTTTTAACTATTATCTTAAATATCTTCATTAATAAATTTACTTTTTAAAAAGTTCAATTATTGTGATGTTAATTTAAATTTGTGATGTATTAATTACAGTTATATTCCTCATATTAAAGCTAAAATAGTTATTTAAATCCATAAATATTATATAGTAGTGTTAATAATCTATTTATATAATTTTCGAGAGAGGTGACGATTCCGATTCGTACTCATCTATATAGCAAGTTGCGACTTAATTTTCATACTTTAGTTAATTTAAAAAAATCTAGTTGTCCGATCGATAAGCTGTTTAGTCCGGCGGATTCAGAAAAATCATCCCTTTCATTTGCTACCTCATTTGTAACGAAGTTTTGATTAGATTTTTTAAAATTAATTAAAATGTGAAAATAATAATCGGGTAATAGTTTCAAAATTGGAAATTTAAAAAAATACCAGTTATTTATTTTTAAGCGTAAAATGAAATATGCTTTCACGCGAAAAATAAAAAATTATTAAATTTGCTCATGCATATGAAAAATATGAAAATGGAGTAAAAAAAAACAACCATAACTTTTTTAATATACTTCAATTTTAGATATTTTTTCTTTTGTGTTTTGTTTAAATAGTATGTTTTTGGCACAGATGAATCGCGCTTGACAAGAAAGTTAATTCATTGATAATCCTGGGAAATATTTTGAAATTTTGATGGTGAAATAGAATATTTTTCGCCAAGGATTCTACTTTTGTGAAAGCCACTTTAAGTCAAGTAGCGCAACAAAAAATATAAATAAATTATAAAATATTGAAAAACGGAAAAGAAAGAAAAGGAAAGGAAAAGAAACAGAAAAAATAATCGCATAAATTATGTATTTTTATCTAAAATGGCGATAAAAACTCAAAAGTCGACAAAAGGAGCTATATTAAGGCTGTACTATGATCATATTTACATATTTAATTAATTAATTATTTATTTTTCTATATACCAACTACTATTAACTAACACAATTTCTATTATAACCACAAAAAATTGTCTCATGCGATAAATGTAGCCGATCATAGCATATTGCAATACTATATTTGGCATGAAATTGTTGTCATTTTATAGTTGATCAAATAAATCAAATAAATCTGGAAAATAACGTGATTGAAAATATTATGTACACCACCTATAGTGTTGTTCATATGTAACTGGGATTCCAATATAATATGGCTACTTCAATTTTTTCGATACTGTCCGTTTCGAAACTGTCATCTGATAAGTACCCAAATGGAAGTCCACTGGTAAGCTATTGTCACAGGCAATAGGGACAGGCACTCGAGAACCTGGAAATGAGTAGATTGCTGCCGAAGGCAGCGGGAACAAAAAGCGGGCTCTTGAGCAATTTCATGATTTTTTTTTTTTTTGGTTTATAAAGCGATATAGAAAAGAGTTTCCTTTACATATAGTGACTAGCGAAGCAGGCAAAGCCTTCGTTAATTCACTACCTTAATTGATTTCACATTGTGTCATTTTTGACGGGGTTATAAACTAGTTTATAACAAGATTGCTACAACAATTAAAATGCAGTGTATTTTTCTCTTCTTTATATAAATATATATAGAGAGAAACGGACGTGGGGGAGGGCGGTGGGCTCTGCTCTTTCTTGTAGTCATTATATATTAATTAACTTATTTCTGTTATACTTGTTTCACATTTGTTAAGTATGATCTCATATACCAGGCTCTCAGAAAAACTCATATTAACATTTCTATACCTATTGTTTTATATAAGTTTCATTTCTATGTATAATTGTTTGATGATTAAAGTGTGAGTACTATGGATTAATTCATATTTCGTTTGATTTCCTGTTCATTTGTTTCTCTTGCATTCTACAATTATGTTACATCATAAATAAGCATATATTTTCTATTGATGGGTGGGTGGTAAAAATTATTATTGCTATTATTATGAACTTTTATTAGTATACAATTTTGCTATACACTTTTTATTTTTACATATCCATTTAATACCACCATTTGTTACAGAATCTTTATAAAATTTGAAATTAGAAAACAAAATTAGTTGTTTACCACGTTTGCTGTAAATTAATTCCATAATAACATAATTTGTAATCTAACAGAATGAACACAACAAAGTATAAACACTTATAGGAATAAAGCCTTAAGCTAAACAAGATTTAAAAAATGGTAACTCAATAAATTTTCTCTGCAAAGTATCTTGAAAATTAAGTTGAGAGGGTGAAGTGATAGAGGGGGGAGGTATGAGGGGATCTCATCAGCGCAATCGACCTGTAAGGGAAAAAAACAAATTTTTCTCACCTCTTTCCATCAGGGGACACGACCGTGCCCCAGGTAAAAAGGTATTTTCAGTTTCACGGTCAACATGACCACCCGTTACAGAATCACATTTTCATTTAAAACAGAAGTAATCTCCCTTTCGGGGGTGAGGATTGCCACCTATGAGAAGGAGGAGTATAACGATTCAATATGCAACGAATTTTGCCCATATTTTGTTCCCTAATTAACTTAGAAATATAAAATTGGTACCATTAGAAAGCTTATAATGCAGGCTTTTAAATGATACATCACATGTATACATATTTAAATTTTTCCATTTTAAGGTGAAACATTTTGACCTTTAAACTTCAGTTTTCAAAAAGTATACATTTAGTTTTCATTTAAAAATTAAATGTTATTATTACATTTACTATCTATAATAATTGTAAGTTTCAATATAGGACAGACATTTTCTTGTAACACGTACGTTATGTTAATATGGAAGTAATGGTAGAGTTGCATTTTAATTTATAACTCAGTATCCCATGGCCGTACCATGTTAAAACTTACAGTAATTTTAGATAATAAATCTAAGAATAACTTGATTTTTTAAAGAAAATTTAATATGTACTTTTCGAGATATTGAAGATCGAAGGTCAAATGTCAAAATGATTGATCTTAAAACGAAAAGTTTGAAAAATATATACATGTGATATATCGTTTAAAAGCCTGTATTATAAGTTTCTTAATGATAGGAATCTTATATCTCTAATTTAATTAAGGAACAAAATATGGGGAAAACTTACGTTATGTTACTATGAAAATAATGATTTAGGGTTGCATATTAATTTATAACTCAGCATTCCATGACCGTCCCATGTTGAAATTTTTAATAGCTATAGATAGTAAATGTAAAAATAACATATAGCTTAAAAAAAAAAAAAAATAATAATAATAAGTCTGTACTTTTTGAGATATTGGAGGTCAAAGGTCAAAATGTTTGACCTTAAAGTGAAAAGATTTAAAAATATATACTTGTGATATATCATTTGAAAGCCTTTATTATAAGCTTTCTAATGATACCATTATTTTATCTCTAAGTTAATAAGGAAAGAAAATATAGGTACATTTGCAGTAGAAGAATTTCAGAAATTGTATTTTTTACCCATTTTTGCCGCCCTGTATATCAAGAACTAAAAGAGATAGGAACTTATTAATTGGTATAAATTCAATTATCTATGCAACAAACAAATGAGCCCAATTTCATAAAAATCTGAGGGGGTCAGGTTTTTAGCTGTATTGATTTGACATGGAATTACTCACTAATTAAATGACAAATTATTTGCCATAATGCAAGCAATAAATCATTGTTAAAAAATCAATCATTATTAAGTAATTAAATATTATTATTAACTTTTTTATCGTTATAAAAATTCCATAATTAGATGGCAGTGAGGCTGCTATAATAAAGTATGTTCTATTTCTGATTTGATTGCTGCCGAAATTTAAAATAAACATAACTATTATAAACAGATTTCAGAACTTTTAATATTTTACATAACACAATCCAGATGATACATCATTTTTCATTTTATTTTGGTAGGATGCCATATGCTTCTAAAAGATGCATCCCGATCAAAATATAATCTAATCATATCACAATTTCTTTATCTAAGGAATTTTGAAGAAAGGCTTGCATATGGAATCAAACTTACATTTAGAACTTTTTAAATAATGCTTAGAAATAGGCATAAATATAATTATTTGATTTTGTTTATTTGGTGCACAAAATATAAACAAAGAAAAACTGTGATAGATATTTTATTTGATATCGATTATTGATGATGCAGTTAGTTTCTGAAATCTTACAATAAATTCTTATATCTCGATTATTTGAAATATGTGTTGGAATATGAGTTACTTTTTAGTTATAATCCGAGAATAATAGTAATGTTTACAGTACAAGGTTTCGCTTTAGCCGAAATTAAGTACAGGGATAGAACACGGGCGCAGAATTCATACCACTATCAATGTAAGAAAATTTTCTACTTCTTAAATCAGCGATATTATAGGTACAGAAATTTCTTCAACGGATTCCGGTATGAATTCTGCGCCCGTGTTCCATCCCTGTAAGTATGTAAAAAATATATTTATAGTCGCTTTTGTTGCCTGTTGATAAACCATAGATGCCACAATTTTAAATTATTCCGAAGAATTTTTAGACCCTTTTTTTTCGAACCACTTTATTTGTAGAAAAATTTTCTGTAAGATATAACTTCGATAAAATAAGAAAAATTTATCCGTAAAAAATAAGTGTTATTAAAAAAAAAAAAAAAAAAAAAAAAAAAAACAGCTAAAAATACTCCGGAATAAATTAAAATGTTGGCATCTATGGATAAACGTATCACCTACTCTTGGTTTTGAAATATCATGTCAAACTGCAGTCGTACGTATTTCACCAAGCAGGGATGGAACACGGGCGCAGAATTCATACCACTATCAATGTAAGAAATTTTTCTACTTTTTAAATCAACGATATTATAGGTCGAGAAATTTCTTAAACAGATTCCCGTATGAAATCTGCGCCCGTGTTACATCCCTGCACCAAGCCAAAAAATTTTAAAATTCTTCAATGCATTGGAAAGATGAACAGACTGCTGATGCAAGTACAGTCGGTACAAAAGTGTCCGAACACTAGCAAAAATTCCTATATAAGAAAAGTAGAGTTAAGGCGGTTTTGTTAAATAAATCCTTGTCGAATCCTGTTCTTAGTCAGTCTAAGAACAGGATTCGACAAGGATTTATTTAGCAAAACTGTATTAAGCGTACTTTTTTACATAGGAATTTTTGGCTAGTGTTCGGACACTTTTGTTACGGACTGTATTGCTAAAAAGAATACATTCGAGTAGTTTTCGCGTGACGTAAGCACTTGCTTATATATATATATATATATATATATATATATATATATATATATATAAATATATATAAACTATATATATACATATATATTATTGATGATATCGATTATAGTTTCTGCAGTTTTTTTCTGAAATCTTTAAATACTTAGATCCCTTATGTTTTAAATATGTGTTGTAATATGAGTTACTTTTTAGCTAGAATCCCAGAATAATAGTAATGTTTACACTACAGGGCTTTGCTTTAGACGAAATTAAGTATACAAAAAAAAAAAAAAAAAAATATTTATTTTCTGTTGTGTTGGCTGTTGATAAACGTATAATTTACTCCTGGTTTTGAAATATCATGTCAAACTGCAGTCGAAAGTACTTCACGGAGCCAAAAAAATTTAAAAATTCTTCAGTGCATTTGAAAGGTGGACAGATTGCTGATGCAAGTATGATTATACTAAAAAAAAATATATTCGAGTAGTTTTCGCGTGGTGTAAGCACTTGCTTATATACATATATATATATATATATACATATATTATATATAAGGGAACTGCAGAATTAGCCGTCTGTGCAGTAATATGTACGCTTCCTATAACATTTAGAATGTATACTTGTACTTACATATTTTATGTACTTGTACTACATTTCTCATGTGACAGCACCATTTCTTTCTACGAAAAACTGCAAAAACGAAACTCCAAAATTTCAGTCATGATATTCCTGTTAAAATACCAAATTTTAATGTATATTTACAGAAGTATTACTCCTTTTTTTCCCGTTGAGAATTTTTCTCATCCTTTAAATTTATTACTTATACATCGTTTTGGCTTAACCAAAAACAGTCTGAGTTTTTGAATCTTTTTCGAATAATTATATTATTATTTAGAAAAAGCAATAATGAAATTGAAAAAAAAAAAAAAAAAAAAATGCCTCAAAATTTGATTTTTCAGTCAAAAGAAGAAACAGAACTCAGTGAATGAGAAAAGAGATTTACTTTCCTTTTCTTCTGCAGCTATTTAGCTTTTACTTAATTATGACTTTTTACTCAAGCATTTTTATTTTACTACAAAACAATATTTTCTCTGGGTGTGCTCTTTTGACATCAAATTATTTTCAATCAGGGATCAGATTCCCACTGCATTTTGATTTATTTATTTATTTGCTACCTCTATTTCCATGTAGAAATTGTTATTGTACTTATACATTAAATTTTGAAATTAAATTGTTTATTGTTCGAAAATTGTGATAACAAAAACAAGTGAAAATATCTTCCTCGTTTCTGATTGAACGAAGAAAGATATTGCGAAAAGTTAAGTTGAATTACATTCGAAAAAATGAAGTGACACTATAATTTTGATTTACTCCATAATCTCATACAGAAATGTGGTTACAGAAAGCAATGTTATTCAATAAAATATTTTTCACCAAACATTAATAATCAAGGATCGGTGTATTTGTTGATTTCATTAATAATTTCATATATAATATATATATATATATATATTATAAATATAGGCAGTATGATCATAGTCTCCAAAACTAGACGTCTGTCGCGTGGCTCGGAAACTTGGCAACAGTTGAAGCGGTAGAGAGCGCCACCGGGTACAGATTGCGCGACTTTCTTACTCAACAGCCACCAAAAATTTTAAAATTGGAATATGATATACATAAAAGGCGAATAGAATCCAAGAAACTTCTATTGTATCTATCATATATATATCACTTCATAAATTTTTGGTGACAGATGAATGAAAAAGGCACGCAATGTGTACCAGGTGGCGCTGTCTGCTGCTTCAACTGTTGCCAAGTTTCCGAGCCACGCGACAGGTATCTAGTTTAGGAGGCTATGATCATGCTGTCTATATTTCTAATAAATATATATATTAGATTTAAAAATATTAATGAAATCAACAAATACACCTAGCTTTGATTATTAATGTTTGGTGAAAAATATTTTATTGAATAACATTGTTTTCTGTAACACATTTCTGTCTGAGATTATGGAGTAAATCAAAATTATAGTTTCACTTCATTTTTATGAATGTAATTCAACTTAACTTTTCGCAATATCTTTCTTCGTTCAATCAGGCGCGTTCTTAGGAACACTGTTTTAGAGAAAGGTTTGTAGAAAGACATAGCGGCCAACATCCTAATTAATATTCCGTAGTATTGTTTGCACCCGCCTTTTTTTTCACACTGGTCTTTTTTTAGAGTACTTTTCTTCTTACTTAATCGTAATTACATTTAGAGAGAGTTACTCTAAAAATTAAGAGGTAAAGAAAATGGGTGGTACTAACAGTGCTACGGAATATTAACATAGATGCCAATATTTTAATTTATTCCGGATTATTTTTAGCCCCGCCCTTTTTTAATACCACTTATATTTTAAGGATAAATTTTTCTTATTTTATCAAAGTTATATGTTGTAGAAAACTTTTCTAAAAATAAAGTTGTGTGAAATAAAGGCGGGGCTAAAAATACTCCGGGATAAATTAAAATATTGGCACGTATTAAATCCATGTATTAAATACGATGATGGCATCTATAAAAAGGGGTTAGTCTTCATAATGAAACGAGTTAAATCGTGACAGGTCTACAATGTGTTAATGTTTACTTTTTTACTAAAATTAATTAAATCAGGGTTCGTGCCATTATTATTTTTCTGTACCAGTAAAATTTTATAGCAATTTTTTATCATATAATAAGCTTATAATTTGAAACATAATTTTAATATATAAAATCTACGGTGGAAGTGTCCTTACAAAAGGGCGGGGCTGTATGAATCCTGTAAATGCTTTTTATAAAAGATTCGAATTGAATGTACCATTTATTGACAGTTTCATACTGCCAACATATTACTTAATATTTCGTAGTATTATTAGCTCCGCTTTCTTTTTCACACCAGTACCTTTTTAGAGTATTTTTCTTCTTATTTAATAGCAATTTAATTTGGAGAATCTTACTCAAAAAATTTACTGACGTGAAAAAAAGGGCGAGACTAACAACACTACGGAATATTAATTAGGATGTTGGCAAGTATGCATTTTAAAATTCGGCGTAAGTTAATTTTAATTAAATCATAGCTGCCAATATTTTAATTTACTCCGGAGTACTTTTATCTCCGCCTTTATTTCACACCACTTTATTTTTTGAATATTTTTCTCCAATAAATATCTATGATAAAATATGAAAAATTTAGTCTTAAAGAAAAAGTGGTATGGAATAAAGGCGGAGCTAAAAGTACTCTTAATAAATTAAAATATTGTCAGCTATGTTAATCTAAAGACACCAGTCTTCCCTACCTTCACAAAGGACATCTTAAAATAAGCGTTTAATAACGTCTATAAATTTCAATCATCCCGCTCGAGATTTCCTAGAACCGGATAATCTAGCTCGAGCGGATTGAAATTCATAGATGTTAATTAACGGTTATTTTAACATGTCTTTTGCGAGGGTGGGGAACACTGGTGTCGTTACCTTACTTAGAATTAAAATAATTCTTTAAAATCCTCTACCAAAAGAAGACGCATGCTTCCATATTGAAAAAGATGCCGATTAAAACCGTATTTTCCCCTCGCCCCATCACTAAGGTATAATTTCAAAACTTCTCTCTTTTAATAAAGTTTTCTCCCCAATATTTTGTAAGATGAGTCTTGTTAATACAGGTCAGTATTTCCAACTTGTAGGGACTATAATATTCAATATCCATCAGCAATTTTCAATTTTATTGTTTGTCTAATTATTTGTTTGTCCAATAGTGAGATTATCATATATATTAGTTATAAAAAATCACCATAGAACTGGCGTTTAAAAGTAATATGTACAAAACTTTCATTTCTTGCATTTTCTGGTGTTTATTCAAATCTTTTTATTTATTATTATATTTATTAAACATCATTCTTCAAAATTAGTGGCAATTATTAAATAAAAAAGTCCATACAAGTTGGAAATAATGATATAGATTTTTAATTTATTCCGGAGTATTTTTAGCCACGCCTTTATTTCGCACCACTTTATTCATAGAATTTTTTTTTTCAAATATATAACATCGATAAAATAAGAAAAAGTTACTTTTAAAAAATAAGCGGTATGCTATAAAGGCGGGGCTAAAAATACTCCGGAATAAATTAAAATGTTGGCATCTATGCAATGATACACGATAAATTGTAACCTGCACTTTTTATCAATTATTTTTAACTTACATTTGACAAAATTTTATTATTTAAATAAAAAATTATTATTTTTTTTTTTAAACAGGGGTGTCTGTTTGTGTGTAAATTAGGATATACATACCGGATGTAACATAAAAATAAAGCCTGTTAAATAGGCCAAAGAATACACCTTAGATCCAAAAGTAAAAGATTACGTATTTAATGTCTTTAAAAAGGGTACCCGATGACGCAAAACTGAAATTCTTCTGCTTTCTTAGCTGTATAAGCGGGGGGGGGGGGGGGAAGCATAGAAATTACAAATGGAAACACATATTTTTTTTATTAAAATCTTTTATTTTCCGTAAAAAATTAAACTTATTTGACATACATGTATTTATATTTTATTTATTTATTTATTTCTATATTTTTTTGTGAATGATGTTATAACCAATGAAAACAAAAGAAAAACATGAACGCATCAAAACACAAATATTTAAAAAAATAATTTTTCAATTCGAAAAATAAAGAAATATGTATTATTATTATTATTTTTTTTTTATAAGACTTGAAACGATAGAAAATTTGACTTTTAAGTTTCCGGGTGTTGTTTCCAGGGTGAAGAAGGAAAATTTAAAATCTTAAATAAAAATTTAATATTTTTCATTGCGGGTTTGGATGTTACGCGCATGAAACATAAATCAACTGCTCAAACTGACTTATCGTTTAATAGGAATAGTGCGCTTCCTATAACAGAAGATTGAATGAGAGAAAATGACTAGCTCGTTCTCTTGATTTGGTGCTCGCAAACTTTTGTTTACCGGCGTTGGTGAACCCCGTTCATTGCTTTATACACCAGCTCCTTACCACCTGACTCAGATTAAAAATTATTCTTCACTTGCAATAAAAAATACTGTAATTTGTAAATTCTCTTTATTGTGATGCAGCTATTTTTAGCGAGCAGTTGGTTTATGACCAAGAAAATTCTCCCCATCGCAAACTCTCGCTCAATTGTGCATGCTACGTCTTCAATGTAATATGTTACGAGCTGCCAAGCCCCCCGGATTTTTTTCACATAGTTATTTCTCGAAAATTATCTTCCTCTTATTTAATCAAAAAATTTCCGATAAAAATTAAAATAATATTTCTGTGAAAGGATAATAGTATCCAAAAGGGTTCTGAAGGGTTGGAACTCAGTGTGTTATTCTAACCCATAATTGCCAACATACTAATTAATATTCCGTAGTATTGTTAGCTCCGTCTTCTTTTTCACACCAGTATCTTTTTAGAGTATTTTTCTTTTTATTTAATCGTGATTGAATTTGGAGAATATTACTCTAAAAATTTACTGGTGTGTAAAAAAGGCGTGACTAACAACACTACGGAATATTAATTAGGATGTTGGAAAGTATTTTCTAACACCTTCTTAGGCAATTTAATTATCCTGATTTAATATCTAAATCCACCAGAATTTACAAGCAAAATTATCAAAAAAGATATAAATGAATTATTTTCAGTAAGCTATGAAAGTAAAATCCTGTTAAAAATTTGCTAAATGAATTCTTACTGTGGGGAATTAAAATTAGATGGTAATAATGTATAACATCGCTTACGAAAATGGTAAATGTTTCTGGCCGTGACGAACACTACCAGGCTTTTCGCAATTTCTAAAATTCCTATGAAAAAAATTCGCACGCAGACGCTTAGAACATCTTGCGGTATTGGTAGACATAGCTACAAAAGCAGAGATGCCAGTTTACTACTAACGTAAAATCAATTTCATACCACAACAAAGAAAAAGTGAAACTTATCCTATTAAATTGCAGATAATTATTACAAAAGAATATATTAAAAAATTTACGGTATTAAGATTACGGACAATCCGTAATAACTTGGCATCTCTGCAAAAGTTAATAGATTTCAAAATGAGACGACATTTTGGTAATTCAAAGTATATTTAAGCTATTCTCGATTTCATCCCATGTATTGGGTATTTGGAATTAATTCTCGTTGTTTACTGGACAGAAAATATATGTTTATTTTAAAAGAATGGTACGAGATAATTTAATGAAATTTGTTTTCTTCATCAGAAATATAATTTTCTGACTTTTTAGGAAGCAAATGGATTCTGTGATAAAAGAATTCAGGTTCTTTTGAGGTAATCCACTCATGAAGCTAGTTTTCGATATTGTTAAATCGTATGAAATGTTGTTTAGGAAGGCCATGTTACATTGAACGCAACAGATTGTAATCGAATGGGCAAAGTTTTTGAATATGGCGGGTTGTTAAAATACCCTATCGAAGTCCATTTAAGGTTTTCTTCACTCGGTTTGCAACATGGGGTTTGGCATCTTCATGAAGCAGAATGAGATTTTCTTGTCTCTGAGCAAATTTCGGGCATTTATCTTTATCTGCGTGATTCAAATTGTGTAATTGTGCTTTGTAGCGTTCATCGTTCACTGTTTGACTCGGTTGCATCAGCTCATGGTACACCACAGTGGCTTGATCGTATCAAATACTCAGTATAACATTCGTGCCTTGAATATTCGCTTTTGACGTTGATGTTGATGGTTTGCCGCGACGCGCTCATAATTTCTCGTACTTTGAATTGTCGTTACAAATCTACTTTTTATCGCCAGTCACAGTCTGATGCAAAAATGATTTTCGTTTTTTTGTTTTTGAAACAATACAACAGAAATGATTAAGCGTTTCGCAATGTTTCTTTCAGTCAATTCATATAGTATCCAGTTTCTTTATCATCCCCATTGTTTTTACACGCTTACTAACAACTGACGCATCCACATTTAGAGTTTCACACATCTGTATAAGCATTTGAGATGAAACTTCCGCCAGCAATGCCTCCAGCTATCCACTGTCAAACTTTTTCGGCTGAACAGGTCACATTTTGTACCTCATTTCAAAATCGTTGTCTTTGAATTGTCGAAAAACAATCTTTGCACGTTGTTTCCGAAAGAGCATGTTCTTCATACGCTTCTTCAAGCAAATAATGACTTTCCGCAGCATATTTCGTGAGAAGAAAGCAGATAAGAGTAACACTTCCTGTTAATACTATTTTCAGGTACAAAACTCTACATGTTCAAGACACTAAATAGACCGGTTTTTTCCACTCTACTCAAAATAAATTCACAAATGGGAAAACCTACAGTTAAATATTTCTAGTGTCACTGTCTGCTAGCACAACTATTGCCTTTACTTCGTCAACAGCAAAAATTAATTCAAGCACCTAATATTCCAAAGCATCTTAGGGATTATGGACTGAATAGCAACTGTGATTCAACTCGATTTCCTCTTCATCGGGACAATTATTCTTATAAAATCGTGACGTCATCACACTTGTAAAAAATCAAAGAAGGTTAAATTTGGCGAACGAGGAGGCCACGGAATAAGAGCACCGCAACCAATTCATGTGTTGAGAAAATATTAATATACAGGTGTGGGAATTTGGTGCAGGATTCATACCAGTATTTATGAAACAACATTTTTTTTTTCTTGTTAAAGGAGCGATTTTATAAATAGAAAATTTTTAAACAAATACCGGTATGAGTTCATCAAATTTCTACCCCTGGATTGAGGCAATTGCACACAAATTAGGTGAACAAAACATTAAATTTTGCTGAATAAAATTATGAGGAACATACATGTAGCATTTTTGTTAGAAATATGTAATTCAAATGCCAGACTCTAACATATAGTTTATTTTATTTTGTAGTGTCATTTACACTGCTGAAGTTAAAACTAATAAACATTAAAATATTTTCAGAATCTGATTGAAATACTGATGAAATATTTGTCTGTATCCTCATGATTTTTCATGCTAATATATTGGAATTTTTAAACATGCTAGACTACATAATTGATTAAAAAATAAATAAATAAATAAATAAAGGCCCCTATTCACCTCTTTAAACTAGTATATATATATATTATTATTATTTTTAATGTCAATTATTAAACACCTTACATACTCATTTCGGATTTATGTGTTTTGTTTTCCTTAGTATATTGTCAAATTTACGAAAAAATTTTGTAGATTTCTTCTGTATATTATATGCGACCTTTCTGCAATTTTGCTCAAATCTTTTCTTGTTACAGACTATAAAGAAAATACACGAGTGATTAATATGAAAATGAATATGAAAAAAAATACATACATGTATATGAATGAAGAGAAATGTCTCTGTGCATGTAGGATCCCTGGAACTAAAAACATTGGTCTAAAAGTTATAAAATTTGGGCTAAGGGGTAGTTTAGGACATGAAGAGATGCACCTCACGGAGATTTTCTCGCTTTTAGTATTTGAAATATTTAAATTATTTTCTTTTAGAATTCTTGTTGTTTTTTCTCATTGAGATTGTTTAGTTTTTTTCATTTCAGGTATTTTAAACAAATGAAAAAGCAACAGTATTTTTTTGCAACGTTCTTGATATTGTTACATCGAAGCAATTTAATATTGGTTTTTGGTTCATGTTGGCATTTTTGATGTGATTCATACTTTTTATATGACTTTCTAAAAGAAAAAAAATATTAACTATAACTATATTTTACCTTAAATTAAATAAATAAATAAATAAACTTCATTGCTTACTTTAGAAAATGTAATTGCGCTCCTTTCTCAGCAACAGTTAATACATTAATTATTATTATTATTATTATTTTCGTAGAATTCTTTCAGTTAGATTGCTTAAAGTTATGAGAGCAATGATTTTATCAGTTTCATTTTCGTAAATTTTATTCAAACTGCGTGTGTTTTTTCTTTTCTTTGCGGTTATCTTCGTTATTTATTAACGTTTAATATTTGTACATCAATTAATTTTTTTGCATTTTTTACATAGAATCCTTACAGTTAAATCTTCAGTTTAAAGTTATGACGGTGTTTGGCTTACTGTTTTACTTTCTTAAATTTTATTCAAATAAAATGATTATTTATTTATTTATTTATTATATTTATTAATATATATTTTATATGTATAGATATATATTGTATATTATATATTGCATAAATTTATGTGCTACGTATGTTGTTTTAACGATGCATAATTTTTCCTTTTAAATTACCGTATTTTCCTGTGTATAGTCCGCAGCTTAGATAAGACAGTTTTATATCAGAAATTTGTACTCTCTGCCCTTTTTCAGGACACTCTCAGATATAAGAAATTTTCACCGTTTTTGACTCCACTAATTTCATGCGGAATTATTTTTGATACATTTATACCATTGTGCCATCATTATACCATAGCCTATTAAACTATCTGCCTTCTGCGTTGCTCGGAAACTTGGCAACAGTTCAAGCGGTAAAGAGCGCCACCTGGTACAGATTGAGCGACCTTTTTATTCAACTGTCACCAATAATTTTAAGAAGTGATATATGATAAATAAAATCGACGTTTCTTCGATTCTATTCGCATGTTATGTATATGAAATCCCAAATTTAAAAACTTTTAATGGCTGCTTAATAAAAAGGTCGCGTAATCTATACCAGGTAACGCTGTCTACCGCTTGAACTGTTGCCAAGTTTCCGAGCCACACGGCTCTAGTTTATACAATGTAGAGATTATTGTATACAAGTAGTGGTAGCAATAAATTTCAAAATTTCTCATTCCTGCGAGTGTCTTAAAAAAAAAAGAAAAAAACGGCGGATAGTACAACCCCCGATAAATGTAATTTTTTCCTTATTTTATCATAGTTATTAGTTGTAGAAAATTATTCTATAAATAAAGTGGTGTGAAGTAAAGGTGAGGCTAAAAATGCTCCGGAATAAATTAAAATGTTGGAAACTATGCCTGTGTGTTGCGAAAGTTTATTCAATTAAATATATATATATATATATATTTTATTTATACATTTACAATAAATTTTGAAATATTTTTCTTCATATTTTTATAAAAATATTATGTTAATTTTACATCGTATATTGTATAATGCAATATTAACATTATGAAAGTAGTAATATATTTAAAATTCAATATAGTGTTATATTTAAAAATTCATGTCTGCATCTCGCTCTTCCGCACGAAACTTATCTTGCTGAAGAAAATATGTAAGTGAATAAAAGTTGCTTTCTGTAATATACTTTTCAGATATATAGATGAGGAATAGTTCCAAGTTTTCATCATTCAGAATTTTATAAATTGCATTTACTTTTCAAAGGGAAAAAGGCAAATTTGATAAGCCCAAATAGTTATGTCTGAAACTTCACCTTCGTGGAAGCAGTAAAAGATACGCTGAAAAAAAAAAAAAAAAAAAAAAAGAAAAAAAAAAAAGAAAAAAAGAAAAATCAAAGTTTTCAGTTTGTTGATCCTCTTTTTTGATTCTTCGCCCATATTTCCGCTTTCAAAAATATGTAGTAGTGGAAAGGAGACGAGACATAAAGTTTTGTCTATCTGTTTTTGCTAGTATTCCGATAAAAATTTTATAAAAATATGTATTTTTTACGAAAATGAATTCCAGAATGAAGTGAAATTTTTAATTTTATTATGTTGATGTTAAATATACAGTGGTTCTTTTTCTAAATGATAAAAAAAAAGAAAAAAAAAAGAAGTATATAAGAATTTACAAATTCTTTTATTTTGTTTTTATTTATTTTTTCCTATCGCAAATTTATAACGGCAAATTTTTTCAATAAAGCCTACAATTTTAAGCAGAATTTTGTTTTTCAAGGGTAGTGGTTGTAGAAATCTTACAAATGTGCAGTTCCGTGCGAATCCCGTACATGTGATATATACACGGCCTTGGTCAGAAATAATTCTCTTACTAGATTAGATTCGTTAAACGTTTATAAATATAGTTGTGTTATTTTTTATTCGCTATATACAGGAAAATAGGTGAATATCGAACACTATTTATGTTTAAACTCACCGCAATAAACTGAAGCATTTTGGATCATTGTGGATTTGACTATTGAAAACTTTCAAATGTTGTCAATATGTTTTGAATATTTTATGTTACAAAAAATAGAGTTTACATACAGAATTTTTAGTTAAAAAAATAAGTATTTTCGGGTATTGTGAAACAGTCATGAAAGGAAATATATGGAATATCCTTTTCTTTAAAGGATAATATGGAGTAGGATAGTATTTTTACAGAAAATCGTGAATAATTACAACATAAACATTTTATTTTGAAATTTTTATTGGAAAACTGAAAAATAAATAAATAAATAAATAAATACAGTTTTACAAAAATCATAAATAACGGGGAATAGTTAGTATTTCATATTACAAAAATTGCCCTTTTGTAGAATAAACCAACCTAAGCTACCTCTTGGTAGAAATAAGTTCATGGGAATCAGAATACTGATTAACTAAATTTTCCTACCGGAAATGACACTAGGTTTTCACTCATTTTACTGTTTCGTAAGTAGATTACAGAATTCATAATACTTATCCCCAAAAAAGTCTGAACTTGAAAAACCCAAGAAGTTGTATGACACAAAAACTGTTCTTCTTACTGACGCACGGGGAACTACCTTTTTTATTTGATGCCTACTGAAGACATTTGCCGTGCTACCGAATGGTTGCAGCAAAGTACAGGTGAGATATAACAGTATTCCATTTTATACGACAATTCTGTATTCCCGACCGTTCCTCTATTTATCTTCTCTTTAAAATTTAAAAAATAAATACAATCTTTAATTTTTTTAATGTTATTTGTTAAAACTTGCAATAACTTAAATAACATTAGCAGAGCTGCTAACATTTCTCCATAATTTGAGTGCATTAATGGTGGCCACATTTTTCCATACCAATTTTATCGGAAAGTAATTTTCTTGTTCTTTAATTGTTGTTACACAATTAAAGAAGGCAGAAAAATAATCTGCCAAAAGTATGGTTTGAAAAAAAACTAGATGCTAAGAATGCTGCAGAATAAATTAGCAATGTTTGTAACGTGCAGTAGTAATATTCAGGGCCTTATAAAGGCCACGTTAAAATGCTTTAACTATTTTTAGCAAATATTTTTTTTTACTTATAATTGACATAAATTTATCTTTAAAATATGTAGATTTTTTTTAAAATATAGTTATGATTATTTATCTTTTTGTAAGATGCGTTGTTAAACACAAATAATTCCTAATGGTAATCATGTCTTAAATAAAGAAAGGAGTTTCTGGTATTCATAAGTAAAAAATTATTGACAAAAATAATTACTTTCAGTCTCTGGTAATAGTCAACTAAATTTAACGCAGAATAATGAAACTTCCTGTATATATTGTCGATTATAAAATTCATTTTTTTTAATTTGAAGTTTTAAAATTAATATTTAAAAAATTAATTGTAACTACAATTACTTTTTTGGTAAGTCCATATAACATTTCGTTGTCACAATATAATTATTAAATTTTCAACCATAAATTACTTTCATGACTGCTTGTTACAATAGGTTAAAACTATCAAACCATATTTCAAGCATAATTATATAGAAATTGATTTAGAAGAAAATTTATTTATTTTGAAAAAATGCTGCTCCTTCAATTAATAAAAAAGAGAAATAAGAAAAGAAAAAGAAAAGGAAAGAAAAATAAGAAAATACTTCAAAGGTTTATTTGACTTTTCTCGGTAAAATTTTAAACTTTAGACTTATCTTACACATAGAACAATTATATTTATATAATACATAACTTTTGTCTGTAAAATGCATATAAATACTGATAAATCAAATACTTATTTTAAAGAGTAAGAAGTGCATAATTCCTGAAAATATGCGGGTCTGTGGAAAACGTGAATAAAATTTTTGGAATCGTTTTAAACGTTTTAGGAACATGTTCAGTAGGATTTTATTTGATTTTATACGAAAAAATTGCTTTGTCAGTCACATGGACATTAAAAAAATCATATTTAATCATTCATTATTAAGATAAAATCAGTATTTTTACTAAGCAATAAGCTATACGAAATCCTATTCAGCTTTTTAACACTTCTAAATAGAATATTAGCTTATTTTTAGAAATTAAGTCCTGCTGAATCTAAATTTAGAGTATCGTATTTCATAACTACCATCTTCTACGTTTCTTTGGTACAAGAACTTTTTAATGCACACTTTTAATAATATTTTTAGAAGTTTTCATTGATTAAACTTGATGACTTTTTTGCAAAGTAATAGCGGCGTTAAAAAACCATATAAGTTGGTACCCATGGTATTTTCCTGCGAATAATCCACAAGTCGGTTAAACCAGTTTTACACCAGAAAGAAATCATAATTAACAGAAAATGTTACATTTGAATGACGTAAAATTTCTTACAAATTTAGCTTTCTGTATTAATTAAAATTTATGGAGTAAAACTGACTTATCTAAGCTGCAGACTATACTCAGGAAAATACAGTAAAATTCAGAAACATAGATTAACATCGTCTAACATTTGTATCTTTGATCAAATTTCTAGCAAAGCACGCCAAAATATAAAATTTAAGCTGCCGGATTTTCTCTATCATTAATCAATCTTCTTAATGTCAGATAAAGCAAAATAAGCACATCATCCATCAACGCTCTCTTTGCCAAAATATTTCTTAAATAATGCAAAGTAACACATTCGTCTTTCAAGGCTTCAATTCAAAATTCGCTAATTATAAAATAAATTTTCGAAAAATGTACAGCGGTTACATACGTCGAATTCCTTTAATTTATGAAGCAAAAATATGCTGTTAATTTATTTTTGTATTTGTTTATTGTTAGATTATACAAAAAAGCAAACATGAGCATTGTTTTTGTAATTGAAAATCTTTATCTGATGTTAATAAAAGCTGGCATTTCAATGCGCATAAATATTATAATAAAATTTTGAAATATTATATAAGTCTTGCTAAATACCATGTGATCCAAAAGTCACAGAAAGAATAAATAAATAAATAAAATACATTATTTAAGAGGGGTTGACCGTAGCACTATGCGTTTTTCACTGAAATGCGCAAAAAAGCAGGAGATTTTTTTAAGTATAAGAGGAAAAAATAATCTGGTGTGTCACCCACACGACTTTCTCTTACCCTGAAATTTAATACTATAAATACAGGTTGCAGATTAAAAGGTAAGATAACGAGTACTGTTATGTAAACCTGCGTTAAACAATTCAGATTAGGCTTCTGAAGAGTTTTATATGATAATTAGTTCTGTGTGAGGGGGCTACCGCCCCCCTCAACCCCCCGTTTCATTAATGCACCTACATTTATATAGAATTTAATTCGGTTATTAAAAAATAATTCTGTTTTTAAAAAAATAATTTATTAATATTATAATTAAAAAAAAAATATCTTTTATGATAATGCAGACGATTTCCATATTAGAGAAGTAGTATAACACCAAGTATCTAAAAAAAGCCCATTTTATTCTCAATATTAAAAAAAAAAAAAAAAAAAAAAAAGCGATTTTTTTTCTAAGTTTTTTAATTTTCGTTAAAAGTAAAAAAAAAAAAAAATCGATAACTTTGTTTTAAATTATCGCATATCGATGGTTCAACCATTCGTTTTAAAGGTATTGGCGAGCTCTTTTGAAAGATACCCATCATGAAAATTTACTCCTCTCGAGGGGGGAGGCGAGGCTCCTACATACACAAAAATTTTTCCCCAGTTAACTATCTCTATTACAAAAAATATATATTCGTTTCATTTGGTTTAGGGCTGTCTATAGACGTTAAACTCTACTTACCTGCAATTTCCCCCATAGACGTAATGTATTAGAATTCTCTTGATTGTCCCTGTACACGAACCATTTGCTTGATCTTAACGAAAAGCTTACTGTAGCATCCCTATATGATACACATTTAGAATGCCAAGTTTGAACTTTCTGCGATAATTTGTTTTTGAGATATGCTGATAACAGACACACACACAGACACACACACACAGAGACACACACACAGACATACACACAGAACATTTGCTAAAAACATGATTTTCGTATTCAGGGGACCTCAAAACGTGTAAATATAACAAAATCTCGCATTCGAAAATTTGACCCAAAAACAATACTTTCTCTACCTTATGGGTAAGAGAAAGTAAAAATAGTAACATTTTCTACAACAAATCGCACTGTATTCTCAGTACATAATTGCCAAATTTTACAAATTTAAAATAATGATGAGCACAACTATATTTTTATAAAAACTTCTTATATTAATTTTCGGAGATTTACAATCGCGAAGTTCACTATCATAAAACTCTGGTGTAAAGTCTTCCCAACAATCAGGAAAATTTGGCAGTTATGTCAGTATCCTCTCACATTTTAAAAGAAAAATCATGATAATTTTAAGAGATAAAGCATTGTTAGTTAGACATTATTATGATAATTAAAAATGTGAAACGTCTAACGGCCATTCTCATGAATGACGGTCGTCACATTGAACATATTTAGTCCTAGTGGAGTTGTCGAATCTACAGCTGTACTGTAAAAAAATAATTTTGCAATTAAATCGCTACCTGACTGAGAAAAATTCAAATAATTAAAAAAAAATCCCATGTTTTTCTGTGCATTTCAGTAAAAACTGCATTAGTGCTACGGTCAATAATTTTTGAATAATACATTTTTTTTTTTTTTTGCTTTTTCTGTGAATTTTGGATCACCCAGTACATAGTTTTATTTATAGTAATGTTTTTAAATCCTAAATGTGTGAATATTACGTTTAAAAACATGCAATTTTTAATCGAAAGTCTTATCTAAAACGGATTAATTATTTTCATTTAATGTTTAATGACAGATTCAAAGTATTTCAAGCCTGAAAGATTTTAGGCTATAAAATAAATACGCATAAAAATGTATTCGTATTTAAAAGTATCCTTATATCTAGTACTACACTCTTGTTTGTGATAATTGCAACTCCAAGAAGGAATGCGAATATAAGAATATTTATTGGGCACATACATTATAGTAGGAAGAACAATTGATTAAATTTTCAGGAAGTTTCGAGTAATACATCCTGAGAGAACAGTACATAAATAGAGACCTCTAGGAGCAATAACTACAGTTATCTGCCTAGGCATTGAATCGAACAGCAGTTGGATGACATATTCGGGTACAGCACTTCATGAAGCTTCAACAGGATGCCACAGTTCATAGACCGTAGTTGCTGATGAGTGGTGGCAGGCCACTCGCTTTTCAACGATTAAACAGTCTTTTCCATTGATGCGATATCGGAGAACACGCTGGCCGGAGCTACGGTTGAACAAATTCTGTATCTAGGAAGGTTCAGACTAGGACTGGGCTTTATATCGATGTAAAATCAAATGTCGATTTAACGCTAATATCATTTATTCGATTTAAATATTTCATCTTCCGTGAAATATCGATGCAGAAACATAAAAAAACGCGAACTTCTGATGCCAGGATAAACCGATTCAGTAATGCTGGAATAATGCCAAATGGATATTCATTTAGTCGGATACCGGTTTAGTGTAAAGCATGCGCAGTCATAAACAGCTAAATCATTAAAATCTTTACTCAATCAAAACGCAAAGAATCAAGAGAGTAGCCGTTTTGACTTAGTGTTGCGCAAGCGTACTGGGAAGAGAATATCGGTTTAAGACCCGACCCGAGGAAGCATTATTTCGAATGGATTACGGTTTTAGGAACGCATGCGTAGTAACGAAATGAAAACCGAGAAATGAGATCTATTCATTCATTCATTCGAAATTCGTTTGATTACTGGAGTGGAGATTTACTTTATCAATATTAGTATTTTCTTCGGCTATTTTTATTATAGTTCCTGTTTCTATAATTAAAAAATAAGATACTCCAGTTTCTGTTTATTAGATAAGTGGATAATTAACTATTCTTTATTAATATTTCCTGTAATTAATAATATTCTTTCATTAAATTTATTAATTTCAGTAAAGACTATGACATTGTCATATTGTCAACAATAAATTAATTCAAACAGCAGCGTCATCTTAGATATGATTATTCTAACATTTAATTATCTGATTTCTATTTATTTCGAAATCAATTACTTAACAGTATATAGTATGAGTATTAAAAAATAATTTTGAATATGGTAAAAGTTGATGCTTTTTTTTTTTTTGTCTTCAAATGCACCAAACTATTTTTCCTTCTATTACTAATTTTCTTTCTTACACTAAGCCAATTATTAGTCTTCCTGTAATTTGTGTTGATGTAATTTAATCTAACATAAGTAAAAATTTTAAACTTCAATATAAAAAGAAAAATCTCGTGAATTTTGAAATGAAATTGTATTTTAGAAAATTTACATTTATTAGGAGATTCAAAGCACTACAGAAATTTAATATCTTGTGTGAAGCTATTTTGTAATTCGTTTGCATGTAAGTGGAGAATGTAAATATTTTAATGCATTAAAAAGTAATAAGAAATAATAAAATTCTGAATTTATCAATTAGTTAAAAAATAAATAAATAAATTGTGGTGCTTCATATGTTCTAAAGGTTACTCATGAAATGTCACGTCACGAGTCAATGGGAAATATTTCTGTGATAAAAATAATAATTTCGAGGAAAAAATTTAATTTTGTCAAACTAATATAATTTTTTTATGGTTCATTGTTGAAATTCGCGTTTTTACATTCTTCTGTAGGTATTCATTACAAGAAAGTACTTGTAAAAATTTTTATCTTCAGGTTTTCAATGAATTTACACGTTTCGAGAAGACTAAAGAACGTTTTGACCATTTTTAGAAATTATCCATCTGCTTGAGTGTGAAAAAAAAATTTCCAACGAATTTAGCGCGAAAAATAATGCACAGAATTTGCACCTTGATATAAATTAGCGCTTATTCGCATTTTGTACATCAGTATACAAATGGCACTGTCGTCCGTTTTAGAACATAAGGATATAATAAATACATTCCAGTATATGATAATTTTTTCCATAAATGTACGAAATAACAATAAGGAATATTGTGAAACTAAAAAACAATTTTCTGTAATAGTAATAGTCAACTAGGATAAAATTCTTGAATGTTTGGGAAGATGACTCGAGAAGGATTTATTTAACAAAGCAGTATAAAGAGTACTTATATATATATATATATATACTAGCAGGCTTTGCCCGCTTCGCTGGTCACTATATTTAAAGGAAACTCTTTTCTATATAGTTTTATGAAAAAAAGAGAAAATAATAATACTGAAATCGCTCAAAAGTTCCCTTTGGGTTCCCGCTACCTTCGGCAGCGCCTTGTTCGTCCTCGCATTCTGCGATACCTGTCCCTATTGCCTACGACAATGACTTACCCATGGGCTTCCATTTAGGTGCTTATCATATATGACAATTTCGATACGGACAGTATCGAAAATTTTGAAGTAGCCCTTTATATTTGAATCCTAGTTATATATGAGCAACATTATACGTGATGTACATAATATTTGCTTTCAAGTTATTCTCTATATTTATTTGATTTAATCGATCAACCATAGAATGACAGCAATTTCAAGCCAAATATAATATTACAATATGCTATGATCGGCTACTTCTATCGCATGAGACAATTATTATTATTTTGTGGTTATATATACTTCATGCTTATTTAATAGTAGTTGGTATATAGAAAAATAAATAAATTAATATGTAAACTTGATCATGGTACAGCCTTAATGCCCTTGACGACTTTTAAATTTTTGTTGCCGTTTTAGACCAAAATATAATTTATGCGATTATTGTTCCTATACGCAAGCGAAGTGTGACGTCACTGACCGTCCGTGGATGCAAGAAAATGATTTCCTATGTTAATCGCCCATTGGATTTTTTGTAAAAAATGATTAAAAATCGAAGAAAATTATTTCTCGATTTTAATCCCCATATTTGGGTACATATATGTATTAGTTATCATGTGCATGTGTTAGATTGAGTTATTTTGCTGTCAATTTCACAAAATTTTAATTTTAAATTTCAAAACTCTGTCGTTCTTGGCGCTTATTGTATTTGGTGATCAAAAACGTAATACGAAAATATACATGCCATATGTATATTTTCGTAATATGCATTGTACGAAATATTGTTTCATATTATTCATTACTGTCTTAAAATAAGTTGTTAAAATAACCATGATTTTTGAAAGGAATTAAATTATGTTCGCCAAATAATTTGGCGATATTTTATTTTTCTACCAAGGATGACCGATATCAAATATATTCCGCTACAACATATTAGTATCTTATATTAGATATTTTATTTAGACATTTGAAAACAAATTTGACTTCAAATTATGATAGAATATTTATCATTTCCCTTTTAATCAGTATATTAGTTGGATATTGTGTAAATATCATCCTTTGAAATGAAATGTTTGTGTTTTCAATCGAATATGGAAGTTTGGCATTTTTTTTTCTAGAGTTTTGAAATTAAAAATTCAAATTTTGTCAATTTTACAACAAAAATAACTTAATCTAATGCATGGACATGATAACTAATACATATCTATACCTAAATACGGGGATTAAAATCGGGAAATATTTTTCCTCGATTTTTAATAATTTTTTGCAAAAAATCCAATGGACGTTTAACATAGGAAATATTTTACTTGCATCCACGAACGGCCAGTGACGTCATCACTTAGCTTGCGTATTTCTTTCTATCTTTTCCTTGGCGAAAAATGTCCGATCTACTTCAGCATCAAAATTATAAAAAATTGTCAAGAATTATCAATAAGAAAATACCTTTAATATATTGCTGAATTAACGTTTATGCCAAGCGTGTTTCATCCGCCATACTAAAAAAAAATATGAAGTTGAGGTATATAAAAAAATGCTGTGATATAAAATTCAGAAGAAATATGTTAGATTTGTAATATTACTATTTCATTTTAAAATTATAAAGTGTCATTTTCTCATCGACCAATTTAACATTTAGTAATTTCTTACTTTTCGCGTGAAAGCATATTTCATTTTATGCTGAAAACAATAAATAAATACATCTCGTAAACTTTTTTTGGCAACAATTAAAAATATAAATGGCTTATATTAAGTCAATATAAGTCAATAAGTTTATTATTTTCATATTTTAATTAATTTTAAAGATTTTTTCAATTTTTTTTTCCTAAACCATCCCTGACCTATAAGGAAAAAAACAAAAAAAGAATGATCGAAATCGGTCAAGCCGTTTACGATTTTATAAAGCACATACAGACAAACATTCATTTATTTATATATATATATATATATATATATGCATTATTGCTAGCGTTCGAATACTTTTGCTGCCAACTGTATATGGAGTAAAATTATAAGCAACATCATAAAATGGTTCAACCTTTTTTTAAAGGTTTCTACTTCTTGCGATTGAATTTAAGTTGCGCCAAAATTTGGAGCTACCATACATCCACTTACAAGGGAAGTATGAATCAGTAAAATTCCTATTGAAATTAAACTAAGATTAAATTAAAGAGTGTGGTCGAAAACACAGGATAAAGGGAAAATTTTGTACAACAACTAACCAATAAGCCAAGATAAAACCTTAGAAAATTTAACTCCTTTTATCAAAATGCTCGAAACTTAATTAATGGGCAAAAAAGTGTGGTACAGTGCCAGATTGTTTCATTTGAGACAAGAAGGTTTTCAGTTCAATCCCTGTCTTGGTCGATTTTTTTTTTCTAGTCCTTACGTGTAGGGACTAATCCCTACAGTTGGTAACGCTACATTAAATCGATATATCCTTATATCGGTATTAAAGATGAACGATATATCGATTTAAAAAATGTCAACATCGCCCAGCACTAGTTCAGACAGTACAGACAACATGCGGTCGTGCATTATCCTTCTTAAATAGTGCGCTACGGAGGCCTTGAATATAGATCAGATGGATCGGCCTTAACTCACCAGAAATTTAATGGCCGCTATTCAGAGTGTCGGGAAGGCGAACAAGAAGTAATCGAGACGTGTATCCAATGGAACCCCATACCATCACTGCAGGTGATGGACAGTGTGATGATGTAGAATCCCAGCTGCCAATGTGCATTATTCGCAATGCCGTTAAATACGGATAAGGCAATCCTGATGCTGTAAACATAATTGTAATTTGTCTGAAAGGCGATTTTATGCTATTCCTGCGTCCGGGTTTGTCGTTGATTGCACTATAAAAGCGTCTATATTAGTGATGCAGTTTTGAGGGTAATCAAAATTTTGGTAGCCGCATACTGGGTCACAACCTGCGTCATTGCGTACGATACCATTGGATACACGTCTCAACCACTCCTTGTTTTCATTCCCGCCACTCTGAATACCAGCCATTATATTTTGGCGAGTTAAGGCCCGTCTATCTGCCCCATATCCAAAGCCTCTGAAGAGCAATACTTAAACAGGACAATGCACGACCTCAAGTTGTCCGTATTGTCCTGTCCTTCCTTTAAGCAGAATGTGTTCGACTGCTGCTATTTCCAGCGCGTTCTCCTGATCTCGCACCAATGAAAACGACTGTTTAATCGTTGAAAATCATTGACTGTTTAATCGTCACTGGTGACTGGCTCCCCACCACTCACCAGTGACTACGATCGATGAATTGTGGCATCGTGTTGAAGCTTCATGACGTGCTTTACCGTACATGTCATCCGATTCAATACCTAGGGAGATAAGTGCTGTCATTGCTCAAAGAGGTCGCTGCTTTATGTGCTGTTTTCTCAGTACATGTTACTCCAAATTTCTTGAAATTTTAATCAATTGTTCATTCTACTATATTTTCTTTCCCTTCCCAATAAATACCATTCTGATATTCCTTGGTATTGGCAATTTTCACAAACATGAGTGTATTTTTTACCATTGTTCAAGGAATGCCATTCTTATTTAATTTTGTTTTAGAAAGTTATTAAATCGATTATTATTGGAATATGATGAAGAATTTGTTTCTGAATTCATAGTTGACAAATTTTACGCATTTAAAATACCGCTATTTCTGTATAAAATATTTTGCTTTATTTTAAGTCTGAGAATTTTCAATTAAATATGACAAAAAAAAAAAAAAAAAAAAAAAAAGTACATTAAAATAAAGGTATTCCAAATGTGTAAAAGTTGGCATTTACGCTGAATTATATTCCATAAAAGAAAAGATCTGAACCTTGAAAATAAAGAAAAATGAACAAACAATACTATTACGCTTCAAGAATTATGCTATATATATATGTATATATATATATGTATATATATATATATATGTATATTATAGTAGAAAAATAATATAAAAGATTAAAAAATCAAAAATTTATAAAATAAGCAATATTCATCGCATACGCGTATATATAAATATATACAATACAAGATTTCATGAAGTATTTTGCCTTTTGAATACTTACCAGGCCATTTATTTGTTACTGTGTATCTAAATTCTATCCCTGATATCAAGATATATGAGTGAAGAAAAGAGCATCTGAATTGCTAGCATATCCAAAAAGTTATTTTTCAATGTGTATTTTTGCAAGAAGTATATTGTCCAATTTTGATTCACGAAAATACTATTTCTAATTTAGAAGAAATATTTTCAGATTTCAGAAAAGAATTGATCAAATCGCAATATTTTCAAGTGAATTTAGTATATGAATCTCAGAATTTCTCGATATTAGATTTTCCTAAATAACAATGTAACAGAAATTGAAATAGACTGAAATTTATATACTGTCTAAGAAAATAAAATGGATGTTATTTATATTATTTTGTCTAAAATTATACTTCAGTATTCATTAAAAGAAAAATTGCTCATATCCTTAAAAGAAGACAATTTACTTCAAATCCTGACTTTCAAAGCACAATATAGCCCAGCAGTCAAAACTAGACCAATTTTGTTTAAATAAGCATACAATATAGAAATTCAAAATTCTCGTGCAAACAATGCTTTAATAATTATTCTATCTTTCAAAATTAAATAAAATTAATTAATTAATTAAAATAAATAAATAAAATGTCGCTATCATCATTTTTATTTACAGAACGATGCATATCTTTATAAAAATCTCTACCGATTTACCTCTCAATCCAACGAATCAAAGTTCTTCTGCGTAATTCAACAAAACACTATCTATATCGAAGATTTGTCTAATAAAACACTATCTATATTATTTACACTTTCCAACAAACTTGAAAAGTTTTTATGATTTCGGTTTGTCTGTCGGTCCGTGTGCTAACTCCTGTAAATATTGATGCAATTTCTTGAAACTTTTGTATGCTATTCAAATTCACTATCGGATGTTCCCTATTGAAACTGGAGTAAATATCACCACTGGTTTGTATACAGAGATACCCAAAAATGTATTGTGTGCTATCAGAGGTATTTCTGTAAACCATATTTTAATATATTTACTTTGCACGAATCTTAATGAAATTGAAATGTGTTATTCAAGTTCACTATCGAATGTTCCCTATTGAAAATGGAATAAATACCACCACTGATTTGTATACAGGGGCACCTGAAAGTATTCCAAAGCGTTTTACAAGAGGTATTTCTATAAACCATGTATTAATATTTTTACTTTGTACAAATCTTAATGAAATTGAAATATGTTATTCATATTCACAAAAAGTTCTGTATATAGAATATAGTATGATTAGCATTAAAATTTTCTGGGTCACACAAAAATATTCAGTTACTTTAAGGACTATTATTGGAAATTTGCTGGAATTGCATTTCCATTCACATTTAGCGTTTTTAATACTCTCTAACGTTTCTTAAAACTGAATATGATTTGAATTAGTCTATCTGTCGGTATCTTAGTTTATCTGTCTCTATGTCTGTCTATCTGTCCGTTTGCCCGCCTCTAGCTTTCGTAAACATTTTCAATATTTTTTGAAAATGATGCACGTTATTCAAGTTCACTACTGAATGTTCCCTATTTAAAACGGAATTAGTAGGCTCTGTACAACTGGTTTGTGTACAGGCACACCCAAAAATGTGCCAATGCATTGCGCATTAGGACAGATATTTTAATAAATCACATTTAAATAACTTTCTACACCAAAAAAATCATTAAAAAAAAACTGGCATTTATTGTTAATATGCTAAAATAATTTTTTGTATAGAATATAATATACTTAACAGTCAGATTTACAGGGCTACCCTGAAACACACAGATACGTTAAGGGCTGCAACTGGAAATTTCTGGAATTGCATTTCCGTTTCTGTTAAACATATTAACACATTTCAAAAATTTTAAGAGTGATTATTATTTAGAGTGATTCAATTAATCTATCTGTCTGAATTTAAGTCCCATGTGTAATAATGTATGCAAAGAACAACGAAGTTTGAACAATGCAACCAATATAATATAGTTGGAACAAATCTTACAACAGTAAAATTTTTTACTATATTTTAATGAATTAAAAATATGGATAATGGTTGTAGTATAAAGTTTTTATCTTACACTCTATATTCTTTACATAAAATTCGCGGTAAAACCTAAGAATTGTTTCAATGCGCTACACATTGACTGATTAAATAAAGATATGAAATAATAAACAATATCTTACCTTCAAAGTGTTTATATTGAAAACAAATTTAACTAAACTAATGCTTTTTTCAAAATACACTAACTTAGAAAGAATTTTTAAGACTACAAATATAGCTAGGATTTTCTTTAATCGAAAATCATCTAAGAAGATACCATTCTTTAATATATATTAATCGTTTTAAAAAACTTTACCTTTAAAAAACTCAATATTTGTTTCAATTAAGGTTTACAACTTCCTTTTAATCTACTGAACATTAAATTATTTTTAGAGAAATAATTACATTTTAAATGAAAATTAATTATTCACATGTTAAAAAAAAGGAGAAATATCACATTTATAAGAATTCCATGAATATTTTTTTAGAATTGTTTTAATTTTTAAGTTCTGTCTTTTAATTTACTTTCTGCTCCTGACTTTAAATTTTTTTTCTCTACTATTTCATCTGAGATCAAAGTGAAATTTGATTTATGCCTTTAGGGAAATGACAGTCATGCGTGGATAAATTGAGAACTACGAGGAGGAATTTCCATCACTCCCACATTTTTAGCTCTCTCCAGTTTATTTACCATGATATTTCACAAAACTTACCCTCTAAAGAATATATTTCTTTCCAATAGATTTTTTTTTTCAGTACCGAAGAATATTTCTTTTTCGCTGGTGATATGCGCAGAAATTTAATTATCCTCTTTGTCTCTTTCCTTGATTGTAAAAAGCTTATGTTCTTTTACATTCAACAAATTTTCGACATGACAGAAGAATATTTTAAAGTTCCATGGAAACATCGATGAATAAATTTTTAGACTTTTTTCGCCTTTATCTACAAAGTACTAGTTTGTACAAAGAATGCATGATGTATTTAATTGTGCCTGCACTAAAAAAGCATATTAAAAAAAAAAAAAAAAAGTCATGGAAAAGAATTTCACTCCGGAATGGAGTCACCGATGTCTAAAATTAAGAAGAAAAAAAGACAACATGAATTGCATACTTTTGGAAGAATTTTAAAATGTTTCTTTTTTTTCTTTTCTTTTCTTTTTCTTTTACTTTGAAATTAAATTCTCTCATTTTTTTTCCTAATATTGATGAATTTTGTAGCTATGTATGTTTTGTAAAATCTTTGAACAGTTTTAAATTTTAAAATAAAATATTTCTCATCAAACAACATTGAGTATTTTTTTAAATAAATAATAAATTTCAAATTAAACTAGTATGTTGTGGCCACCACAAGACTTTCTTATATATTTTCCTATACAAATTCAAGCAGTAATAATATTAAAATAAAAAAAATAATAAAAAAAAAAAAAAAAAAACGATTTTTTTCAAAGTTTATTTTTTTGTTGAAAATAAAAAAAAATCGAAAACCTTGTTTTAATTTACCACATATTTATAGTTCAACCATTCGTTTTAAAGGTATTGACGAGAGCTTTCGAAAGATACCGATCTTGAAAATTTACACCCCCTGGGGGGAGGGGGGTACTTCCCCCTAGGGGGGGGGGAAGCGATGCCCCAATTTTTTTCCTAATTAACTACTACTATTATCAATAATTCATATTAATTTCACAATCACAGGTCAAGAATAACTCTCATTATGTACATTTATACGAAATTTTTTCCCATACTGCCATCTTAAAAATTTAGAAAAAATACCATCGCCACCTGTTGAGCGATTGATCCCCAAATCTAATCAGCCTCAGTTTATGTCAGGGGCCAACTAAATACCAAGTCTGGTTTAATTTCGTTTAAAAAAAAAAAAAAAAAAAAGATTTTTTAAAAGGTTTTTTTTTTTTTTTTGTTAAAAGTAAAAAAATCGATAACTTTGTTTTAAATTATCACAGATTTATAGTTCAACCATTCGTTTTAAAGGTATTGACGAGACGTTTCGAAAGATTCCCATCTTGAAAATTTACTCCCTTCGAGAGGAGACTTCCCGCCCAGGGGGTGGCGAGGCTCCTACGCATGCAATTTTTTTTTCCAGTTGACTATCTCTATTATAAATAATTCTTGTAAAATTCATAATGATTACTAAAAAATAATTCATTTTATGCACATTTATACAAAATTTTGTCCTATATCACCATGTTAAAAATTTAGAAAAAGCGGGATGGCAACGCAACCTGTAAGACAATTTTTACCAAAAGTTGATAGGCACTAATTTATGTCAAGGTGCAACTATATACCAATTTGTATGAAATTCTGTGCAGTAGTTCTTGAGATACAGTTGCCACAAAATTTTGTCACACACACACACAGAGACAGACAGACAGACATTTTCTAGAAATGATCAAATCGTGTTCTACAACTCTCAAAACGTGTAAATTCATCAAAAACCCGAGGTCGAAAATTTTTACTAATCCAATACTTTCACTATATTACATATAGAAGAAAGTAAAAAGATAAAAGTTTGGGAGAGATTAATTCTCATCCATTAAGTGAGTAGTAACACTAGAACTTTCTAAAGTAGTGTTTCCAAGATCGATTTTAGAGGATGTCGAATCTAAAAAATAATAAAACAATAAAAATAATAAAAATGATTTTAGGCATCATGGAACAGGGTTTCTGTGTCCCTACCTTCTTTAAAGACTCTTCCACAACTATTTTTTAACGATAAATTTCCTAAACATATCGGCTTATTTTATGGCAAAAATATTGTTTAAAATTTGGAGTATGCAAAATTAAGGGTCACAAGAATCCTGTGAAAACAACGTACATATTAAAGAGTTCGAACAATCTTTATATATATATATATATATATATATATATATATATATATATATATATATATATATATATATATATATATATATTTCTTATAACAACTTTCAATAGCAATTTTTGTTGTAAAAGTAATCCTATAACTCAGAAAAAATTTCTTTGGCTTAAAATAGTGGTAGAAGAAGTCTCGCAAAAACTCTCTAATACCTCTTTTTTAAACAATTTTTCGTTTTTTCCCCCTCCATTATTGAAATATAATCCAGAAATTTAAATTTCATATTAATATCCCGAAAAGAATTGCAAAGGATATTATTGAATTGGACACCAATCTCTAAATTTGTGTGTATTAGCATTATGAAAATTTTGTATTAAATATCAGCGCACATCTCATTGTATCGAATACCTGAATGACCGAATTTCACTCAGATTCTTTGTAAAAATCATTGATGAGGTAAATATTTTAACTTGATTTCAGAAGTATGTTTCAGAAATATTTGAACCGAGCGGAGTACAGGTTGCCAATGAACGCTAATTTTCCTAGTGATAAGGAAAACTCAAATCGAACTGTCATCTCAAAAAATTCTAACTCTAAATTTTTATTAAAATTCTTTGATCAGTTTTCTAGAAAATGAGGTTTCTGTTACATTTTGCTCCAGGAGGAGGGTGAGCTACCAGCAACTGCTAATTTTCTTATATAAGAAGATAAATCAGATAGGTTTTTCACCTCATAAACCTGTAATATTTTTTTTATTTCTCAAAGTCTTTACACCCAGTTTCCATGAAAACCAATTTTCTTCCGTATTTTTTTTTCCAGGTGGATTGCAGGTTGCAGGTGAACTCTAATTATCTTGACGATGATGGTGATTCAGATGAAATTATCATCTCGAAATTATTCTAAACTTTAACAAGTAGTATATATATATATATATATATATATATATATAGAGAGAGAGAGAGAGAGAGAGAGAGAGAGAAGTTTCTATTATAATTTGCCACAGGCGGAGTGAGGTTTGACAGTGAATGCTAATTTTCTTGAAGGTAAATAAGACATAAAGGTTTATCATCTCAAAAATTCCTTAGCCCCAAGTTTTTATCAGAATCTTTAGATCTATTTCCCAGTAAGCCATGTTTCTATCATAGTTTGCAATACAGGGTATAGGGGTTAACAGTAACAGGGATGACAGAATTCCGCTTTCTTTCACCGCTGTATTTTCCTACAAAAATTTCTAACCAATCAAGTATCAGAACTAAGTGTAAAATTACGATTCAGAAATTCTGGTGGTAGAAAAAGCGAAACTCTTTCATCCATGCAGTAAACTAAGATAAGTCAGATTGGTTTGTCATGTAAAAAAAAAAAAAAAAAAAAACTTAATTCCGGAAGATGAGGCTAAATCAGACTGAAATGTTATATTATATCGGAAAGGCTCAAAACCTAAAAGTTTATCAAAATTGCTCGAGCAGTTCTCAAGAAAATGAAGTTTCTGTCATATTTTGACATGGGTGAAGTGAGGGTTAACAATACTATGATCACTAAAATTTCTGAAAATGAGAATATCAGAATCATTCCTTACTTCCTTTCACGCAACCCATTTTTTTCTAATACAGAGCTGCCAACCAAATCCGGCAAATTGTTAGCATCGCCCCTTTTCCTACACCACTTAATTTTTAGAGTAATTCTCTTCAAATATATTTACAATGAATGAAGAAAACAAATATTCTAAAAATTTAGTGGTGTATAAAAAGGGGCAGTACCAACAATTTGCCGGATTAGGTTGGCAGCTCTGCTAATATGTAAACCACAAAATAGTAATGTTGCAATATAAATATTGGAGATAAATAAGCATTATTTTATTTAAATTGCATTTCAAAATATTTTTATGAAGAATTTACTAAACTACTATCATAAATTCACAAAATTTTGCTTTTTTTTTTTTTTTTCTCTTTTGTTTCATAATTCTCGAAATAGCGCTGTTCTACATATGCAGAGTAAACATACCTGCCAGCATCCTAATTAATATTCCATATGTTGTCTGTCCCACATTTGTATTCACCCTAGTATTTTTTGAGCATCCTTTCCTTCTTACGTTGTCGTAATTACATTTGGAAAATATTACTCTACAAAATTACTGGTGTGAAAAAAAAGGCGGGACTAGCAAAACTGCATGTTGGCAAGTTATGACAAAAAACGAATTTAATTTTGCATTTAATAACGTTTAAATTACGAAAGATCAAACTAGCAACTTTTATTTATTTATTCATTTAAACAAAACATTTTTAAAGCGAATACCATAAATTTAAGATATTTATCTGTTGACGTACGTAACTTTAATTTTGCTCCTGTTAAATTTTACTAAAAAATATCTTGTAATTAACTGTTGGAAATTAAAACGACGTAATAATTAAAGCTAAAATATATTAGGCTATTGTTTTGTAAAATATCTTAAGTAAACGTAGACATAAAGCTTAAAATTTTAAGTTAAAATACAGCATAATTGGAACGGCAAAATCGTTTAAACATATTATTTAAATTAAAACGATTTCTTACCTAATTTCACGTAATCTTTATATATATATACAAACCACAAAATAATATCGCTATATAAACATTACGGATAAATACCCATTACTTTATTTAAATTGCATTTGTCATTTGTCATTTGCCATTTTTCTTATTTATTTATTTATTATTTTTACATATTTTTATGAAAAATTTTCTAAACTACTATCATAAATCCACAAAAAAATTGCATTTTATTCTGTTCCGTTCTTTAATTTTCGGGATTGTGCTGTTCTACATATACAGAATAAACCAATTTAATAAATTATGCTCTAACATACCTGAAGATTAAATTTCATATGTATCTCAGAGATAAGATAAATTTATGTAATGGATTATTCACTCAGATGTAACTTTCTGCAGATGCGAAAGATACGGTTCAATTTTTCAAAACAGGAAATAGAGTTATTCCAAATTTTAATTTTTTTTTTCTTGAAAATGCTTAAGGCTATATAAAATTTAAAAAGAAATAAGTTTTTGATTTGAAGACTAAAACATTTTAGAAAAGTTTTATATTTGTCGCTCGGAAATGTATTATTGACAAATAGATATAAAATCTTTTTTTCTGTTTCGTTAAAAAAAAATCTAAATTAAATTTATCTGAACATTATAAATTTGACACTAAATATAACAATATTATTTTTTAATGATAGATTAATTTCTGTATTATAAAACCAAATTGAAATAAAATCGTTTTCAAGAGAATACATAAAAATTGTAAATTATATTTCAAATATTTGGTATTCAGAAATGAAAGGTTTGCCTTTAGTGTCGCCAATGTTTCCATAGTTTACTTTGTAATACTTTATTATATAATTAAATAAGACAAAGATGAATCTTAGTAGTGGGGTAATTCTCAGGCAGAATGTAGTACAGTGATGAAAGACTTCGGAGTTTTTTTTTTGGCACCAGTATTTCTATACAGATTTCTATACAGCATCTAGTAGAAGTGAATGTTGTATTTATGCTTCTGAAATGAAAGGTATATCTAGAAATAAAAATCCATAACTTGCGCACAGCTTCCTAATTAGTATTCCGTAGAATTGTTAGTCTCGCCTTTTTATTCATATCGGTATTTTTCCAGCATATTTTTCTTCTTATTTAATCATAACTACCTTTGGAGAATATTACCCCACAAAATTACTAGTGTGGAAAAAAAGAAAAAAAAAGCGGGACTAGCAATACTACGGAATATTAATTAGGATGTTGGCAGGTATGAATTTTTTCTATTCATAATAGAAATACTCCATAATGCCAAGGGTCTCCTGATTACTCTGAATACAAAATAAATAACTTTGTTTTGGTGAAATACCAAGCCCAAATGTTCTTTGGTAAAATTGACAAAACTGATGGAAATGAGATACGCATTTTTTAACATGGTCAAAAAGAAGGGAAAACATAGATGGCCAGGCGAGGATGAGTCAATTTTGAAAGACAAAAGTAAATTTGCGCAGCAATTGATCCATCTGTTCAAATATGCGATCTCACAACTACTACATTCTTGGTTGATTTCAAACATTGAACTAATACTATGTGAATAACTATAAATATCTATAATAATAAGCAGAATACATTTCTCTTGAATAACTCATTATTTGTTCATACATTTAAGCATAACTTTTCGACCAAATAATATTAAAATAAAATGTTTTTTTTTTTTTTTTCGAAAATTGCTATGTTCTGCCTAAGTTTTCCTATCCATAACTCATTATGCAACTCATTTACTCCAACCTGCATAGGTGGGTTGACATAGTGTGGTTGAATAAGCTAATTAAGCCCATACTTGGGGTTAGTTGGAATTGTCGAAAACATTTAGGAAAAACATTTTGGTGAATCCTTAAACACATTTAATTGATAAGTCATACATGATTTGTTAACCACCCAGACAACACAAAATCATCCTCAGGATGTCCGAGGGTGAACTTTTTCGAATCTATAATTGTCCTCAAGACGTCGAAATTTTATCCACAGATATCCTCTGTTCGACCTCTGGATGACAAAATGTCCGTAGATTCTGTAACCCAGGGACGTTCAAAATACGTCCCAGGGGGTCCAAATTTGACTAATACAATGACATTTCAGGACTATTAAAAAAAAAACTTTAGGCATCCTGAGGACATTCTAGGGATTACATTCTGAATTCTGCTGAGGATCATCATAAGCAGTGCTGCCAGATTGTGGGATTTTTTTAAATTCAATATCCATCACTAAATTTTAATTGCAGTGAATGCCAAACCGTTTCAGAAACATCTTTAAGTCACTAGACAATCGTTACACTCAAAATTTAGTGGTGGATATTGAATAAATGTTTACCTCAATCTGGCAGCACTGATCATAGGATGTCCCCTATACAATCGCACTTAATTCTATACCCCTGGTCAATGTTTACCACAAAATATTAACTGTAACAGTTGACCATCTGCTTCGAAGGTTATTCGTCCATTATTTATATCAAATCATACACCTCAAAATATTGGTGGTAGTTAAATGAAATAGTCCTTTAATTTTATCACTGAAAAAAATTGTATTTTTTTTTTAGAATAATTTGTTTTATTTGTTATATATATATAATCTTTGCTTCATTCTAGTTTTGAAATAAATAAATAAAAATTAAAAAGACCACATTTCACTCAAATTCAACTTTAAATATCATTAATTCCGAAAATATTTTTTTTTAATGGATCGTAAGACGTTGAAAAAAAAAATGTCGGGACACCTTAAAGCGGACGTTTTATTTTAGGATAACTTAGGATATCCCAAAGACATCCAAATTGATCTGTTCTCAGTATGTTCTGTTTGGACATCCTGTGGATGTCCTAATTTTATCTATTTTATCCTAAACTGTAAAAAATATGTCCTATTTGCTGCCAGAAATTCTCTGTAATTTGAGAAAATACGTTTTGACAAAGTAATGTTTTCGTAAATTACGCGTATTTTCTCAAATTACAGGGAATTTCTGGCAGCAAATAGGACATATTTTTTTCTGTGTAGGATGAAAACAGGACATTTGAGACTTAAACAGACCATCCCAGGGATTTTATGTGCTATGTTGGCAGAAAGGTAATATTGTATGAAAAAATAGAAAAACCAAAAACCAAAATCTATGCCAACTAACACCGTTCTCCCCTATAATCAATAGGTCCAACATACACATACCAGAAATTTTATTTAATGATATGTAAAAGCAATTCTATGAATAAACTATTTTAGTTCTATGAATACAGGCAGATTCATGCATACATACTTGCCAACCATCTCATTAATAACCGTACAATTGTTAACGCCCCCTGAAAAAACGCCCCTTTTCTCACACCACTAAACTTTCAGAGTAATTCTCTCCAAATGTTGTTACGATTAAATAAGACTAAAATTACTCTAAAAATTTATTGGTGTGAAAAAAAAGGCGGGTACTAAAAATTGTTCGGTTCATAATGAGATGGTTAGCAAGTATGTGCATATGTTTCCATACCTACGAACCTACTAATTAATATCCGGAATTGATTCAGAACTCGTCCTTTTTTCCACAAACTTTATTTTTAGAGATTTTTTTTTTCAAGAGTAATTACTGTTAAATAAGAAGAAAAATACTCTAAAAACAGACTGGTGTGAAAAAAAAAAAAAAAAAAAAGCAGATACTAAGAATCTTCCGTATATTAGTAGGTTGGCAAGTATGTGTTAAGTATTTTTAGTACTCACAGTTTTTTAATAATATTTTTTAGAGAACTATTTGCTCCTACTTTACTGAAAATTAGAGAAATGTGTACTTTAAATGTAGTGGTGTTAAAAATTGAGTAAACTAGCAATATTCTAGAAAAATCAGTGAAATTGGTAAATCAGCAAACATAGATTTACATAGGTGCTAAGCCTTCGTTATCTTCGACAGAGACTTCATTCCGGAAAATTTTTATAAATAATTTAAGTTTTTTTAATTTTATTCGTCGAAAATATATGCTTACAAATACTCTCTTAATATGCCGTAGTATTGTTAGTCCCGCCTTTTTTCCCACATCAGTATTTTTTGAGAGTTATATTCTCCAAATGTAATTGCGTTTAAATGAGAAGAAAAATTATCTCAAAAAATACTTGTGTGTGAAAAAAAGCGTGATAAAAATACTACGGAATATTAATAAGGTTACTGACTGGTATGTATATGCGACAGATTAAAAAAAAAATACTGGTGATAAATACGATTTAAAAATTAGAAATATTGGTAGCTATATATTTGTTAATTAAAAATCCTTGATGCAAAACTGATATTTTAAACCTGCGGACTATACGCCAGAAAATATTGTTTCGTGTAACATTTTATGTACTTCAGTAATAAAATTAATTTTGTGTAGTTAAGAAACCATTTTCTGTTTAATGTTTTTTATTTTTTTTTTTTTCACTCTTATTGTTTGTATTATTTATAACTAACGGAAAAATAGAGATTTATTTTATTTATTTTATTTTTTTATGAGAGCATCCTTTTTCATGACACAGAAGCGTTAAACTCATATAAAAAATATATAAACTTTTGAAAATTGTAAAAAATCTCCAAACTATCCTTTTCCTATAAAAAATTAGTTCCTTTTGTTCAGTTGTTGAGTTTAAAATCTTCGTATAAAATCACCTTCTGATTCTTGGGGGAAAAGTTATTTTGAACTCGTTTCTTTTTGCTGTTATCATCTGCGTTGGAAAAGGCAAAAATGTTCTAGAAAATTTATATAAAAATACGCAAATATTCTTGAAACTTTTGTTTGCTGTTTATTTTCAGCCTGTTCTTTTTCCTACTCATGAAAATGTCTTTCTATATGCGGAAATAAAAGTAAACTTTATATATTTTCTTTCAAGTTGACTGCATAGATATAACTGTTTGAAAATAATACACAGTATTTCCCGATGTAAAAATATAAGTCCGTTGAAATTTTATGTACTTTTCTTTACAATACTTCAATTTACATAAAAGGATTCTCTCTATTTTTCTTTCACGGTAATGCATTGATCAGTTTCTTCTGTAAATCGGCAGTTTTTTTTTTCTTTCGTATATGCACAGACACAATGATTTTCTTCCATTTCTTTGAAATCCATAATTTTTTATTTGCTTTTAACATAAATTTGAAGCTTTATATTGTTATTGCTTATAAAGTTCCTTAATTTTAATTTTTAAAAAATGATATTTCAGGAGTCATTTTCTTTGGTTCAAATTCATAAGGTATTTAAAAAATGTATTCGAAATAATTGTGAATCTTTATTTACATTACAAAAATACAGATACACCATACATGTAAAAATACATTTTTTTTAACGAAATTTTATGCCATATTATATAATAGAATAAATGTTTAAGAAACTTGTTGTTTTTTTCAAATCTGAACTGAATACAACACTGAACTTCCAACATTTCTAATTTATTCCAAAGCATTGTTAGTACTTGTCTTTCTTTTTCTCACCACGTTTTTAAAGAGTCATTTTTTTCTCACATACTTACTAACTCTCCCATTTTTCTCGAGAGACTAAATAGATATTTTCGATAACAATTTTCATTTTATTTAATCGTAGAAAATAAATATGACCCATTTCTATTTAAAATAATTGGTGATAAATCTGATTAAAATATTATTTTAAATGTTGCAGGTATGCAAGCGTCGCAGCGTTCCTAAACTTTTACGCTCATTTTATTATATTGTCACCAATATTTCAAAACTATATTTTTTAATACAATATTTCAGCATTGAAACAGTGAAAAATATTCAAGAAAAATTCCTTATCGGTGATACTGGTGACAATAGATTAAAATAAAGGTAAAATTTTAGGAATGCTGCGAGACCTGAGTATGTTCTTATTTAATAATATACAGTAGACTCTCGTACAACGCGGGGGATACGTTCCGCGTAATAGAAAATCGCGTTATGGGAGACATACATTGAACAGACGATTTCATTCCGCAATGAGACCAAAAGCGTCGGGTTTTGGCATAGTAACGGAGCAATCCCTCCTTGAACAGGTTGAAAGTATAAAAGGTGTCGTCACGTGCTTTCTTTATTTTATGCGTTATACGAGACTCTTTATTGCGTTGTAGTAATAGTCGGAGATTTTTCGTCACGTTTTATGGGAGCGCGTTGTATGAGATTATACTGTATACATTTTAGAGAAAATTAATCTACAAAGAAAATGGCGTGAAAAAAACGAATCCCAACAATGCTACTAAATAAATTATAAATTTTGGCACCTCTGGAAACATATAGGCTAATGTTACAGGCAAGCATACACAAGTACACAGGCTAAGTACAGACATGATAACTATTTTATTCAGAAGAATTGTTATTACCCGCCTTTATTTACCGCCACTTTTATTGAAGAGTACTTTTTTCTTACTTAATCATAATTACATATTGAAGGAATTTTCATTACAATTAAAGTGGTGTGAAAAAACGGAGGCTACTAACAACGCTCCAAAATAAATTAAAATGTTGGTATGTCTGTAAGTGTAATAAAAATTATAAATAGATTAATATATTTGTGGTGATGAAAAAATATCACACTTACTGAAAATTTGTGAACTTTCACGGCACACTACCATTATTATTTTTAATAACCCAAAAATCACAGAATTGTTCGGTAACTGTAAGGTCTAACGTTGGCAATCACGAGATGCCGATCTATTCGAGAGAGACCACTTGGTCCTCAATTGCAATACAGTTGGCAAAGTGCTTAATGCTTAGTGTTGGAAATACGTGTATGGTCCAAAACAGTTTTATTCAATGGATGGTTCGGTTGCTACTTAATAGAAATTGGCCTTGAACATATAGTTCGCTAAAAATACTCAAAGTACACGAATCAATTCTGGTCGGGTGAAAGGGTTAACAGCAAACGCGAGATTTCTTGCAGATGAGGATAAATCCAACCATTTTTTACCCCCCAAAAACCCCTAACCTCAAACTTTCATCAAAACCGCTAGAACCGTTTTCGAGATCACCAAGATAAATATACACCCTTGTGCAAATTAATTGAAACAAACTACTTTTTTCGTGAATTTTAAATCCATTCCTATTAATCTTTTATAATCATACTAAAATGTGTTAAAATATGGGTGGGATGAACAAATCCTTCCCCTAGCAACAATTTCCACCAAACAGAGTCGCTCGTCGAGCGCATGCGCAGAAACTTCTTTAGATGAAAGCTCCAGCTATGATCACATCAGTTGAGAGTCCACTGTCGTTAGAGATGGATGTGACGCCGCGAAAGCTTGCAAAGATTGTTACTCTCTCCAAACATTCTCCAAAGACTTATAAAGAGATTTCGAAGATAGTTGCCATTAGTATTGCAACTGTGAGCCGTATCATAAAACAAAATAAAGAAACAGGATCCATATCTCCAAACAATGAGTACAATTTAACCGAAAAAAGAAAACAATGCCAAGAGATGACTCTTTTCTACTTATACAAAGTAAAAAATGCCCTCAAAAGACTAGTGTTGCACTTAATAGAGATTTAAAAGAGCATGGAATAAATATTTGCTCATCTACTGTTTGGAGGCGACTTCTTGCAACCGGTTGGCTAGCCTATCAGTCTATGAAGAAGCAGGTTCTGACCTAACCAATGAAGAAAATGTCGTACTTGTGGGCGTTAAATATAAGAATTTGACTTTCGAAGATTGGAGGAAAGTACTATTTAGCGACGAAGGCCATTTTTTTTTGTCTAAGGCCAGCGAACTCAACACGTGCAGAGATCGCCCGGCTGAAGAATTCGGGATTGACACATCAACCAATTTGATAATCACCCTCAAAAGAAGATGTTTTGGGGTTGTTTCGGTTACAATGGGATTAGTTCTTTGTAGCCTGTTGACGGTATGATGCGTTCCGAGAAATATATTACTATTTTGCATAAAAAAGTTGTTCTAGAATTGTACAAACGATACCCCAATTTTTCAGCAGGATTTTGGCCCGTGCCATACGTCCAAAATGGTGAAGAAATTCATGTCTGAGAACCAAATTGAGACACTGGAATGGACTGGGAACTCTCCTAATATCAACCCAATGGAGAATTTCTGGGCTATATGCAAGAATCGCCTATCAAATATGGACTGTACAATTATGGAAAAGCTAATCACAGCTCTAATTCATGTGTGGTGCAAGGACACAAATATTATAAACGATTGTAAAAAACTGGTAGAATCCATACCAAATCACGTCCAAATGTTAATAAAGAGTCTTGGGGATCATATTATGTACTAAAAACTATTGATTTTGTATAAATTTAAATAAAATAGCATTTCTTCTTAGTTTTAACAATTTTTCGAGTTTGTTTCAATTAATTTGCACAAGGGTGTATATGCATGACAAGTCACTTGATTAACTCGTTTAATATAAGAGAAGGATATACTATTCTAATCAGTTCATACAGAAAAGGCTTCAGTTTCTTTTTTTCTATGATTGAGATAGTATTGATTTCAGTGTTTTTGGTGGTACTACCATCAATATATACAGAAAAGACGTCGATCTAATAATATTTAGTGTGGAGCAGCGGAACCAATTTTCTTGTTCGAACAAAGAGGGTTTCAGTCCTGGACTGAAGATATAGATTCTAATTTCTGATAGGTGGCAGCACCGTAGAACAGCATTTAGACAGACATATCTAAATTATTTTCTTACGCTCCTGAAGAATATCAACAATATTACAAGCAAATAGTTGAAAACTGGCCGAAATGTATTGAAAATGTGATGATTAACAAAGTATTACAAATATTAATTGAAAAATATATGTACAAAACCTTTTCTTTCTCCTTTCATACAATTAAATATGTTAAGGTGATACTTTGCCTTTGACTAACAATCTTACCCCATGTTAATATTATATACATTCGGCAGCAAAATTATTCGAGCGCTAACAAGAATTCCTATGTAAAAAAATAAAAAAGTGCCATTAATACTGTTTTGTTAAATAAATCCTTGTCGAATCATGTTCTTAGACTGACTAAAAACATGATTCGACAAGGATTTATTTAACAAAAGAGTATTAAGTGTACTTTTTTTTTTACATAGTAAATATTGCTAGCGCTCGAATAATTTTGCTGCCGACTGTATCATGTATAATTTACGCACATCAAAACTGCTGTTGCCAACATGTAGGTACTTTGTTATTTAATGAATAATACTGATTTTGAATAATGACGTTTGGTATATATGAATGTCGATTAAAAACCTAACAAATCGAAAAATGTTACAATTAAAACTTAGTCGTGGGATTTAATATAAATATCCCTACATGTTGGCAACGCAGCATTATTAAAAAACAAATAAAAATCATCCCCTTATGTCATAGATAATTGTTTTCATTAAAAGTCAAAGTTAGGTAAATGAAAAAAAAGAAAGAAAGAAAGAAGTAGTTGTGACAGTATGCTCCGGCTTTAATTAAGTTCTTCTTGGAGAGAAGTTCGAATTTGTTGAAAATGAATCATGTAAAGTAATTACACTTAAAAACATACAAAATTTACTGTTACGTTGGCGAAAGCGTTGCCAACTGTACAAATGATACTTACCAAAAATTCTAATTTTTAAATCGATTTTATACCAGCATTTTTTGATAGAAATATTTCATATTATTTTTCCATGATTAAGTAAGGTAAAATTTATAATAGAAAATTTTTGGTATGAAGTCTTCCGCCTAAATCGGGTCTTGGCCTTGTGTTTAATAATTTTCGTGTGGTTGGAAACGATGGTTGACGGGAAAATTCTATCGTGATGAATTAAAAAACTCACGCAGGAAATTTATCCTAGATATCATTTATATACATACTTGCCAACCATCTCATTAATAACCGTACAATTTTTAACGCCCTTTGAAAAAACGCCCCTTTTCTGACACCACTATATTTTTAGAGCTATTCTCTCCAAATGTTGTTACGATTAAATAAGACTAAAATTACTCTAAAAAATTATTGGTGTGAAAAAAAAGGCGGGTACTAAAAATTGTACGGTTCATAATGAGATGGTTGGCAAGTATGTATATATTTTTAAAGGAAATATATAGTGATAAATGCTTTCTTAAAAACTATATGAAAGTTGTATTTGATAAATTTCTGGTTTCAGTTGTTTAATTCATTGTGGCATAATTTTTCAGCCACCCTAATAGTACGCCTTGTTCATAAGAGTTTCTATGAGTTATAATTATGTTTACGTAGTGAGAAAAAAAGTTATTAAAACTAAACTATTTAAAAATTAAATTATATATTCCAGTTTAAATTTGCTTCAATAAAAGGTAAATATTATCTATACATAATTCTAAAAGTCATAAACTTTTTAACAGACATAAATATGCCAAAATTTCAGGCATGAAACATTGACGCAGAACTCATATCACTCACTATAAATGAATCAAAATTTTCTTCTTCTTAAACCAATGATTTTATAGGCAGAGAAAATTTGAAACAAATACTGGGATGATTTTTGCGCTAATGATCCATTCCTGGCATTTTAAATTTTTCTGGAGTCACTGTCAGTACCCGATCTTCCTTCACACCACTTTTGTGAAATTTTATCCAGTATGTAATTATTATTAAATAATAAGAAAAATATTTTTCAAGAATTGTGGTGGGAAAGAAGGGGGGGGGGTACTAAGAATGCTCTGAAATAAATTAAAATATTGGCATGTCTGCATTAAAAAGACTTTTCAATCTACACTTTAAATTATAATGCAGTACTTATTTTTCTATCACTACTTTTGGATAGCATTTGGTTTTTCAATAAAGAACCTTTTAAATTTTTAAAACAAGTTTATTGTTCGGTAATAGTGGTGGGTATGTCCTAAGTTCGATCCGTATTATACTTGTAATATCTTGAATAAAATAAAAATTAATATTTTTCCCAAATAAATGTTGTTTTCAAATAATTGAAAATTGTTTTTCTTTCTTTCTTTCTTTTTTATTTTTCTTTCCTTTCTCTCTCTCTTTTTTTTTTTTTTTTTTTTTTCAACGCGATAAATTACATTGATTAAAACAATTACTGTTTAATAATAAATTTTGTTTCTGATAAGATTAAAAATAATTGTATTATAAATCAACTTTTAAATACTGTCTAAATGGAATTTAATAACCCTTGGGAGAAATCTTTGCTCCCATTTCCTTCAGAAACATAGCAATAATAAAATAATCATATCTCGAGACAAGAATTCATTTACATTCTTAATAGAATTTCATGACATAAATCAAGAGATAACTCAGCTTACGAAATTGCTTCCTTCCTTTATTTATTTATTTACTTATTTATTTTATTTTATTTTATTTTATTTATTTTATTTTATTTTATTTTATTTTATTTTTATTATTATTATTATTATTATTATTTTGATAGACTATAATAAAATTTTCTTTGTAAATTTAATACAGCACAATTAAAACTAAAACTAAATAAAAACTGCTACGTAGTTTTATTTCAGAACCTGGCTATCATTTCCGTCCGGGGTTACACAGAATAAAAATCATTAACCCTCTGATTTCTTATCCCTTTATTTCTTCTGGCGACGTAAATGTAGCAGAACTATAGAACTGCATTTAAAATTGATATTTCCGATCAATTGTTCTTATGATTTAAATTTATTTTTAAACGACATTCGTTATAAAAATGTGCTATGTATTTAAATTCAAAATATGTGTATATTTTAAATATGTAATAAAAAATATGTATGCAATTATTTAAAAGATTTTGTTAAAAAATTCAGCAGTCTGAGGGTTTAGACACTATTTTTTTTCTTCTTTTAATTAAAGTACAGAGAATGAATTAGAGTGACATGATTCATTATAAAAGGCATATTCATTTTTTAAATATAATATTAATATGCAAATTTTTAACGGATTAGAGTGATATCGATATAATATTTAATAAAAAAGCACCACAAAACTGGCGTTGTAAAAAATATTACTTACAAACTTTGAATAAACAACATAAAATGCAATAAACTTGCAACAATTGTTTCGGGTCGAAAAAACACACGACCCTTCATCAGGCGAATAAAGTAAGCACGAGTGCTTCAGTTCGCTTTGACTGTAGCACTCGTGCTTACTTTATTCGCCTGATGAAGGGTCGTGTGTTTTTTGGACCCGAAACAATTGTTGCAAGTTTATTGCATTTTATGGTGTTTATTCAAAGTTTGTAAGTAATATCGATATGATATGCCTTTCATTTAATTTTAACATATTCTTGCGGTCATTGATTTGCGAGATAAATTATCACAAGCCGTTTTAAGTTCTTAAAAATTAGTACTTTGTACACATACTTACTTTCCAATTACACAGAATAATCTTTGCATTAATTAAATACAAAAAAATCATTATAAAAGATCGTTGTTTAAATAGTGGTAAATATGCTGTAAAAAAAGGATATGAGAAATAAGGAAGCTTACTCACTTGAAATACCAAAATATTTATTCAAAATTTTCGGGGTTATGAATTTTCTTGTGAAATGAAAAAACCTGAAAAAGAAATTTTGCATAATGTTATATAGTAAGGTAAATGTTAAACATTCTAAAAATAACATAATATAAACAACTTTTAAAAACAAAGCAACGTTTTGAATTCGGGCATTTCCATGAAAAATGTAAAGTCAGTCACAGGTAACAATAATTCTGCTGCCACCAGTGTTTTCTAACAATAAACACTATCAAATAATAACAGGAGATTTGGCGTTAGAATATTAAAACCCGAATAAACTACTACGTCAGAAACGCCAAAAGAAAAAATATTTACGATGCATACAGCTGTTTCGGTAGCCTTAAGCGTACCGTCTTCAGTGCAAAAAGAATTCTGAATCTGGAGGAGTGCTCGTATATATAGGAGAGGGACCAAATTTAGTTCAACCAATAGGATTGCGCGAAAAATGGAGTGTGTGGCGAATAGGGATTTAGGAATGTTAGCTGTGTAAACAGTAGAAAAATTAAGAAAATGTGGACTGAATGTAAAATTTTCAACAATCAGACAAAAAGGGAACAGCGAAATCACAATTTACAAGCTTTTTAAAATTTTTATAAATATGAAAAGCTTCAAAGAAATCGAGTTCATGAATGGATTTAGGTCTGCAAATTATTTTAGCTGAATTAAATTTAAAATTGTGATTTTTCTCCCAGTAATGTTTAGAAATAGCCGATTTATTGGTTTCTTGTTTACAGACGTAATTCATATGTTCTTTTAGACGAAATTTAAGACTGCGTTTAGTTTGACCAATATATCATAAACCACACTGACAGGAAATACTATAAATGCCCGAAGGATGGTTGGATGGTTGGGTTTTACGTCGCACTAATGCTGCGCAGATGGGCAATTGGGGACGGTCTGGAACACACCCTAGATGTGGTCCGGAGACATGCCATCACAATTTTGATCCTCCACGGAAGGGATGGCTCTCCCGCTTTGGTGACTCCCTGTGTAATAATTTTTGATTGGAACATGGAGGACATTGCGGCCACGACAGATTTTACGTGCACCAGCCACCATTAGTGTACACGACGGTCTTAGGCCGGCTCGAGTACCGAACCCGCAATCTTCCAATTACGAGACCGGTGTTCTACCGACTGGGCTACCGCGGCCCATAAATGCCCCAAGAATTATGCATATCAATGGGATCTTTTAACTGAGAAAAGGTGAGTTTATTGGAAGGCGAATATATTATTTTAAAATCATATTGTTTGAGAATTTTAGCTATGGTTTGAGTGGATTTAGGAAAATAGGGTAAAATACTGATATTAGAAGAGACTGATTTAGTAGACGAAAGATGAGGGAGCTGTACTTTTTGGATGGCTTTGTCTATAATGGAAGGGTCAGACAAAGCCATCCAAAAATTACAGCTCCCTCGTATTTCGTCTACAAAATCAGTATTGTTTTACCCTATTTTCCTAAATCCAGTCAAAACATAGCTAAAATTCTCAAACAATATGATTTTAAAATAATATTTTCGCCTTCTAATAAACTCACCTTTTCTCAGTTAAAAGATCCCATTGATATGCATAATTCTCGGGGCATTTATAGTATTTCCTGCCAGTGTGCTTTATCATATGTTGGTCAAACTAAACGCTGTCTTAAATTTCGTCTAAAAGAACATATGAATTACGTCCGTAAACAAGAAACAAATAAATTGGCTATTTCTAAACATTGCTGGGAGGAAAATCATAATTTTAAATTTAATTCAGCTAAAATAATTTGCAGACCTAAATCCATTCATGAATTCGATTTGTTTGAAGCTTTTCCTATTTATAAAATTTTTAAAAACCTTGTAAACTGTGATTTCGCTGTTCCCTACTTGTCTGATTGTTGGAAATTTTACATTCAGTCCACATTTTCTTACATTTTCTACTATTTAGGCAGCTAATATTCCTAAATTCCTATTGGCCACACACTCCACTTTTCCCACAATCCTATTGGTAGAACTAAATTTGGTCCCTCTCCTATATATACGAGCACTTCTCCAGATTCAGAATTCTTTTTGCACTGAAGACGGTACGCTTAAGGCTACCGAAACAGCTGTATCCATCGCAAATATTTTTCTTTTGGCGTTTCTGATGTAGTAGTTTATTCGGGTTTTAATAAACACTATCCTATTCAATCGTAAAAGTCACAGTTAATATGCCATTAAAATTTCTGTATGGCGATACTGGTGGCAAAAAAGGAGGACATAATGCTCTTTTTGAGATTGATGTTATCTTCTTTCGTGGAATCACCCATTTCAGTTTTTAAGAATAAGTTGAATTTTTACCGACAAACATTAAATTTTTTTCTACTTCACACTTCACCTATGTTCTAAGCTCTGAAAAATGCATTCATAAAAAAAAAAAAAAAAAAAAAAAAAGAATAATAATAAGTAGGGGAGCGTGGGGCAGGTTGTAAGAGTTCTTGGAAAATTAAGTATATTTTGAAATGTATTTACGTTTTTTCTTTATAATTGCTGTTTTCCATAGCATGCATATTCATCTATCATATTCATTAAAAAAAAAAAAAAAAAAAAAAAAAAAAAAAAAAAAAACTTTCAATATTTTTTCTAATTTTAGCCCAAAAAAGTATTTTTTCAAAATTATTTGCCTGTTACAATTTTGCCCCGGATTTGGGGCAAATTGTAACGGGTACAAAGAGAACCCTAACAATAAAAACGACAATATTTCTTTTTTTTTACTTTTTTTTTATCGATCATTTATTAATTTAATAAAAAAGGCAATTAATAACCAATATTAAATTGTAGCCTTCTTGGTATAGTAACAATGATTTATAGTAAAATAAAGAAAAGATTAAAGATAAAATCAACATAGAAGTCAATCTTGTTCAAAGTTTAAATTAGTTAAAGCAAATGATATTTTGTTCCCTCTCATGCATTTAATGTGTGCACACATTTTGCAAATTAAGCATTATACTAATTCTTATACCACAGAGAGCGTTTAGCAGAGCTCGAATTATCCGCCCTTTTCTTCTAACACTCTCAATGATGAGAAGTTTCTGCTTTTTTTCTACCACTATTTTTAAGCAATATTCTCTAATTCGCGATTAAATCGAGATTCTAATTCGTGGTTAAATAATCCCGGTACTATAATATAAAAACACAGAAAATATTTCTGTATAAATATAGTATTGACAAAGAAGCCAAAAATTTTTCATTTCTGAAAGTTTCCTGAAAATGGGCGGAAACTTCGAGCTCTGGCTATAGGCATCTCCCCAAGCCAGTCACACCCCTAACAGCACAGTTAGGCTTAACTTATCCCCAGTACATCTTAAGGACGTTTCTTGGATGTCTTTTCATCCAGAAGACATCTTGAAGATATCCTGGGGAAGCGATGTGCTGTCTGGGACATGTTATAAACTATTTTATAAATTGCATGTTACTTCTTACCCCTGTGACAACTAGTCCCACGCTCCCCTATATCTTATGTATACGAAATGAAAATAAACTGTTGTGTCACTCACAAGACTTTCTCTTATTCTGCATTTTAATAATTTAATGACTGATTACAGATTAAGGTGTAAAATAACAATTGCTGTACATGAACGTACTTTCAGGTTGATTCCTTTAGAAATCGACCTATTCCCAGAGCTGCCAACCTAATCCAGCAAATTGTTAGTAACGCCCCTTTTTCTACACCACTAATTTTTTAGAGTAATTCTCTTCAAATATATTTACGATGAATTAAGAAAACAAATACTCTAAAAATATATTGGTGTAGAAAAAGGGGCAGTACAAACAATTTGCCGGATTAGGTTGGCAGCTCTGTATTCCAATCACTTCGTTTATCAATCTATCTCTCTCTCTCTATATATAATGAAAAGTTTGTTATCATGATAACTCCCGAAATAATACTCCAAATTGAATCCAATTTGGACAGTAAACTCATCATATAAATATCTTGAATGAGTTCGTTAATCAAGTTGCTCCGCCTTTTTTTTTTTAAGTGGCGGCCACTTGAAAATTTCAATTCCACATTGTTAAAAAGCATATTTAAGTCTGGATTTGCTTGAATATTGTTGTAAATATACACCACAAAAAAGTCACAACCAAGTTTATTAATGAACTTTATCCATCATTTTTAATAAAGTGGCGATTAGCTTAAATTAAACGGGACCACTTGAAATCAGGCTACCACTTGAAAATTTAACATCACGATGACTTCTGAAATAATACTCCCAACCAAACCAAATTTGGACAGTGAAGTTATAAACATCTTAATCTTGGATGAGTTTGTTTACCAAGTTGCTCCGACATTTTGTTTTCAAGCTGAGACAGCTTGAAAATTTCAAATTGCCATTGTAAAAAGCATATTCTGAATTTGTTTGAATTTAGATCTATACGTAACGCATATAAGGGTTTCAACCAAGTTTATTAATGAGTTTTATCCGCCATTTTTAACAAAGTGGTGGATATCTTAAACTAAGCGGAGCCACTTGAAATCAGGCTACAACTTGATAATTTATAATCCCGATAACGTCCGAAATAATATTCAAAATCGAATCAAATTTGGACAGCGGATTTATCTTATAAATATCTTGAAAGAGAGTTTGTTAACCAAGTTGCTCCGCCATTTTGTTGTCAACTGGCGGCAACTTGAAACTTTCAAATTCACGTTGTAAAAAGCGTATTTAAGATCGGAATCGCATGAATTTTGATGTATACATAGATAAGGATCTTATCCAAGCTTATTAATGAAATTCATCCGCCAATTTTAATGAAGTGCAGATGTTATAAACTAAGCAGGACAGCTTAAAATCAGGCTATAACTTGAAAAGTTTTAATGACAACTTTTTAAATTCTGATTCAATTCGAACCGATTTTGGACAGTGAACTTAACATATAAGTATCTTGGATGAGTTCACTGGGCAATTTGTTCCGACATTTTGTTTCCATGTTGAAGCCACTTTAAATCAGGCAGCCGCTTGAAAATGTGTCATCACGATAACTTTTTAAATACTAAACTGATTCAAACCAAAGTTGGATATTTAATTTACTGTTCAAATATATTGGATCGCATAACTTGATCCGCCATTTTATTTTTAAGTTGTGGCCACTTGAAAATTTGTCATTATGATAACTTTTGTAATACTGAATCAATTCGTATCAAATTTGGATTAATGATTTATCATTCAAATGTCTCTGATAAGTTCGCTGAGCATCTCACTCCGCTTTTTTTTTTTCCCAAGTGTTGGCCACTTGAAATCATGGTGCTACTTGAAATTTTCTTATAGCGATAATTTTCAAATACTGAAATAATTTGTACCAAAGTTGGACAGTGAACTTATCATACAAATATCTTGAATGATTTCGCCGGGCAAGTTACTCCGCCATTTTTTTACAAGTTACAGCCACTTAGGCTGCCACTTGAAAATTTGTCATAACAATAACTTTTGAAATATTTCACTAATTCGAACCAAAGTTGGACAGTGAAGCTATTCTTCAAATATCTTAGATAAGTTTGCTGAGCAACTTGCTCTGTCTTATTGTTTCCAAGTGGCGGCCACTTGAAAATCTGTTATCATGATAACTTTTGAAATACTTAGTTAATTTGAACCAAAGTTGAAAAATGAAGCTATCATTCAAATATCTATAATTTTGGTGGGCAAGCGTCTATGTAATTTTGTTTCCAAGTTGAGGCCACCTGAACGCTGCCACTTGAGAATTTGTTATCGCAATAAATTTTGAAATACTGAATTTATTCGAACCAAAGTTGGATAGTAGACTTATCTTACAAATATCTTGGATTAGTTCACTGAGCAATTTTCTCCGCCATTTTGATCCAAGTGGCGGCCACTTAATTTTTCAAGGCGATAACTTTTCAAATTAATTCGAACTAAATTTGTACAGTAGACATATCTCACAAATTCATTTGATATATCTGTTTGCCAACTTGGGCCAACATCTTGTTTCCGAGTGCCGGACACTTGAAAATTTCAAAGTCCCCTAAAAATGTATTTATGGACCGATTTGTTTAAAAATCCACGCGTTTAATTAGAATTCTCTTAAATGATCTTTGTAGAAGAACCGTTTGTCGAACTTCAATAAAATGTTTGAAGTAGTATTCCCATATAATAAAGATTTAGAACATTGAGATTGAATTTCCTGATAAAATTAGCTCTAGCATTAAAATAATGATAAAATTAGTTCTATGTACGCCAACAAGGATTGGATTCAAACGCCTTCATTTTTTATCTAAAATCTTATGCTTTTAATAATACGAAATTGTCATTGCCTAAAAATTTTAAACATAGTTTTAAATTAACCATTTATTCATTTTTCCCTTAAAAATTTTATGAAATGTATGCATTTTATGTTGTCGATATATTGTATAAAAACGATGAAAATGATGCAAATTTTTTTAAATATAGCATATAAAATGAAGTTCTTGTTTCAAAAAAAAAAAAAAAATAGGGAGGGGGCAAAAATTTTCATTTAAATATTGTAAAATACCTTTAAAAAAGGCATTCAATATTCCTATGAAAAACCTTTAACTATTGATCTATATTCATTCTGAGGAGAAAGGTGAGAAGAATTGCTTCAATAGTTCTTCCTTCTCAGACTAAATTCTAACATGTAGTTCAATGAGAAGAAAAGTAAGTTGCTCTATACACCAATTTTAAGTGGAACAGAATGTCAAAAAAATCAATAAGTTCTCTTTCTTGAATTGTAGGTTTCAACTTTTGAGTGGAAATACTTCTAAGAACTAGTTTTAAACTTTTAACATATAAAACTTTGAAGAAATTCTCGAATGATAAAACCTGTTTGTTAGAGTAGATCATTTCAAGAATTAATAATTTTTTTTTTTTTTTTTTTTTTTTTTTGTTAAAGTTTTAGGCGTTGCTTGATGAAATACTTACATAATGCAGCTACTTCTCTATTTCAAGTTTACAATTTATTACAATTTGAGGAAAATTCAAAATGATTCCAAGCTCTTTTTAAAATATATTCTCTAAATTATTTTTTATATTGACAAATATCTTCATGAACATTTATATTGAGCAATTTGTTTAAATGCATTTTTGTAAAAAATGCCTGAAATCATAGCATGAAAATCATATGATAACCGGGATGACAGAGTTCCGCTTTTTTTGCTACCAGTATTCCTTTACAAAAATTTGTATCATATGTTTACAGTTATTTTTATGAATTTAAAGGGTAGAATTTTTTGTAGGGAAGTATTGGTGGCAAAAAAAAAAAAAAAAAAAAAAGGAACACTTTCATCCCTGTGTTAACGTTATATATTATTTCTAGCTTATTAATATGCATAGGAAAAACTTTTTTTTCCCTTGTTACTTCTCTGAATTACATTCATGGTTTGGTTTCGACGGTCATTTTTTGCACAATGGACAACGGGATATACATCGATTTTGACCGGGATTAGCAGAGACATGACAGCGTTGTAATTTATTCCGGAGCACTTTAGTACAGATTCTGTTATCACACCAATTTATTTGTAGTTAATTTTTCCCCATTATGTATTTACGATTAACCCTTTCAGAGGCGTGGTTGCATAGAGCAAACGGAAATTTTAACTCACATTGCACAAACTGGCCCCGGAAATTTTTCATAAAAATTTTCTTTTTTAGCTTACAGGGGTCGTAGTCCCTGCCCTTATTTCAGGACACTCTCTGTAATGAAAAAAAAAATTAAAATTATTGCTACCACTATTTTTATGAAATAATATCTACCCTGTATAATAACGACAAATTATTACAAACATATGCAGAAGTTTTTCTGAGTAAAATTAGTGGTGTAAAAAAAGATGGAGATTTCTTATCGTTAAGAGTGTCCTGAAAAAAGGCCGGAGAGTCGGACTCCTGAACTTACAAGAATGGACTTCCTTTATTTATTGACTTTTAATATTTTTGGTGATTTCTGGTGACTGTTGATTTTAAATGAAAAAATTTGCTTGCCTCTGATAGGGTTAAACAAGAAAAAAAAATGCCCTTAAGGACCGCTCTTTTCGCCTTTTTTAAGGTACTTTCGAGGACGAGAAATTTACGCCTTTTTTACAACCACTTTATTTTATTTTTTTATAGAAAAATCTTTTTAATCACGACACCATACCTAGAAAATACAATAAAAGATTTTCTTGAAAATAGCGGTAGCAAAGAAGTCGGAAATTTTTCATGCCTGTAAGTTCCCTAAAAAAGGCGGAGAATGCGACCCCTGCATCCTTCAAAGAAAATGGTCCGAAAAAAAGGGCGGGTACTAACAATGTTGAGTAATAAATTGATTTGTTGGTATGTCTGTTGTCTGATTAAAGCGGGTTTTAAACTGCAGAGTTCCCAACATTTTAATTTATTCTGGAGTATTTTTAACCCCGCCTTTATTTCATTCCACTCCAGTGTTGCCAGATTTTGCTACTTTTTTATTCAATAGTCACCAATAATTCGAGAAGTAATATTTAATTTAAATAATCGACGATTAATCTCCGAAGAGATTAAGCAGCCGTTACGTTTAAAATTTTGTGGTGGCTGTTGCATAAAAAAGTCCCAAAATCACGTAACACTGCACCACCCTTTCTTTTAAATGTAATTTTTCCTTAGTTATGTATCGGAGAGAATTATTCTATAAATAAATTAGTTCGAAATAAAATCGGGGATAAGAATGCTCTGGAATAAGTTAACACATTGACGTTGGAGTATTTTCCTATTTTGAACAGCAATCCCCGCCTTTTGGCGTCCCTCTGAAACGTTATATTATTTATTACAATGATTTTACGTATTAGTGGTTAAATTATTCAAATTTTAATTTTAGTAATTGATTCAGTAAATATCACTGGCATTTATATACACCAGTAGCACATGAATTGTTAATCACGAACACGTAAAATTGTATTTTTAAAGCAAAGTATTTTTTTAGAGGAACGTCTTAAGGCGGGGCTCGTTTTTCTTGAAAAACGTAATTTTACGTGACCCGGAAGCAGTGTTGAAATGCTGACAACTATGTAAACTCCTGCTAATAATCGTGTTTGAACCGAGACACGAAACCAGCACATGTTCTCAGACCTGCACGAGTTTTCTGTCCTAGTTATCTAACTAAAACCAGAGCGCTATTCACCCAGCTACTACATTGACAAATGCATAGCTTCCAACATTTCGAATGTTTAAAAAAAATTCATTAGCAATATTTTCAATTAAATTTCGATCTTTTTTTTTTCTGCGATTAAATTTTTGTTATGTAGTTTCCTGCTCTTTTTACGTAGTTAACGTTAAACGATAAAAGCTATATTTATTCATTTTGTGGTTCGGATTTTTTATTTTCTTTATCACCAGTAATTTTTTAATAGTGATATTATTAGTAGTTTTCTAGTATTGTTTAACAATTAAATATAGCTAAAAATACAATTCCTAATTACATGCGGGAAATAAAATAAAAAATCCGGAACGCAAACACCCTTCTTTTATTCAGTTAATTTAATTAATTAATAATTTTTATTTACTTATTTATTTTGATATGTAAAACTTTGGAAAAATTATCATAATTTTATAGTTAAATAAAAACTAAAAAGAAATGTAATCTGTAACAATAGCACTGGATAACTCGGATTCATACATCCTTTAACCGTTTGAATGCTGGAGCATTTTCTGATATACATCCTTAAATTGCTATGGCTATTTCAGGCCTCAATAAACGTTTTTCCGGTGTGAATATTTTAGTTTTGTAAATAATTCGAAACCCGATCATGCCAACTGCAAAACCACGCCTTGCAGTAAAAATAAAAAAAAAAATCCAAGTAATCAGAAAGCGAAAGGAAATGTATAAAGGTGTATTTTTATGCCTAAATTATTTACCCTCGATAGCTCTTTCTGCAGAAATAAAATATGAAATTTTCTAATGATCTATAAAAACACACCTAATTAATGAAAACCACGCCTTACTGTAGCGTTTGTAAAAGGCCAATTTAAGTATCATTAAAGGATGAATAAAAACAAAAAACTTGTTTTACCATTAATAATTGTTCACACACAATGTTTTACGAAAATTTAGGATCAGCGAAAAAATCCAATTTTGTTTTCCATATATGCAATTCAGCGTAGTGAAGGGCGTATTTTGATAAAACTTTATCGAGACTCCGCCCATTCTTTTTTTTTTTTTTTTTTTCAACTTATTTCATAAATATAATTATATATATTTTAAAAATGATGAAACGAGCGTCCTAATATTGTATGCTTCAAAAGTCATGTTAGATAATTCTCTTTCGAAAGAAATACATTTAATTGATTTCAGTGATTAGAATATTGACGTTGTTTTCTGGTAATATTTTTTGAGCATTAAAAAAAAAAATAATAATAAAACATAATCACTCATACAATTGTCAGTTAATTTATTAATTCTTTTCATGTTTTACAAATAAATAATGAAAGAAAAGAACTTTATAAAATAAATAAATAAATAAATAAATAAATAAATATATACAGAGCTGCCAACCTAATCTGGTTAATTGTTAGTACTGCCCATTTTTCTACACCACTTAATTTTTAAAGTATTTGTTATCTTAATTATCGTAAATATATTTGAAGAAAATTACTCTATTTAAGTGGTATAGAAAAATGGGCGGTACTAACAATTTTCCAGATTAGGGTAGCAGCTCGGTATATATGTATATATATTTACGTCTCTTAAAAGAGAATAATGAAAAGATAATATTTACCAACTGTGTTTTGGTTCTGAATGGTTGATTTTATTTATGTAAAAAAAGTAAATTAAAATTCCGGTGATATCTGAATTGTACCTCTCGCAGCGCGATAGCGCTGCTTCGCAGTTTTTGAGACTGAACATTGCAGCGTCATCGCGCTGCTTAGCATTCAAACGATTAAAATACATGTACAATGCAGAAAATGTTCGGTTAAATGTTTTCATATAATGTAAAATTAATATGTCATTCGAATTGCAAGTTATTGAAAATGGAAAAATAATAAGGCTATGTCATTACACATCTATAAATGTTATGTTAGTCACAGTCACACACAAAGATGAGATGAAGACTCTTTTGAACACCTTCGGTTTGTTTCTCTATCATTCTAACTCCCGTAAATATTGATGGAGTTTTTTGAAACTGATATATGTTATTCAAGTTCACTATCGGATGTTCCCTATTGAAAATGGAGTGTATACCTCGACTGGTTTGTGTACAGAGACACCTGAAAATATTTCAAAGCATTGTGTTCTATGAGAAATATATCTATAAACCATATTTTTATATACCTTTACTTTACAGAAACCTTAATGAAATTGAAATATGTTATTCAACTTCACTATCGTATGTTTTCTATAGAAAATGGAATAAGTACTACCGCAGGTTTTTGTACAGGGACACCAAAAATTATTCCTGTATTCCAAAGCATTGCAATCCATGAGAAATATTTCTATAAACCTAATTTTAATAACTTTACTTTGCAGAAATCTTAATGAAATTGAAATATATTGTTTATATGTGCGAAAGAATGCTTTCTATAGAATGTAGTATGATTAGCATTTAATTTACCGGGCCACAAAAAAATATTCAGTTATATTGAAGGCTTTTATTGCAATTCCATTTACTTTGTTTGCTGGAATTCCACTTTCGTTTATATTAAGCGTTATTAACACATTCTAACAATTTTTAAATGTGAATATAATTTAAGTTTGTGTATCTAACTGTGTGACTGTCCATCTGTCTGTCTATTTGCCCGCCCCCAGCATCGTAAATATTTTTAGAATTTTTTAAGAACGGTATATCGATATATGTTTTTCAAGTTCACTATGAAGTGTTTTCTATTTAAAATGACATTAATAGGTCCTGTACAACATCTTTGTGTACAGTAACACCCAAAAAATTGCGTTTTATAGGAGACATTTTTATAAATCATATTTAAATAACTTTCTACTGAAAAATCATAAAGAAACTGACATTTATTCTTAATATGCTAAAACAATATTTTGTATACAATACACTAAAATATTCAGATACATTAAAGGCTACAATTATAATTGAAGGACTGCATTTCCTTTTGTGTTAAGCACTTTTAACACTTTCCAACAATGTTTAAGAGTGATTATAAATTCAATTAGTATATCTGTACGTCTTTTAATGCTTCTATCTATTCGTTGTTTTATAACGTAGGCAAATAACATTGAAATTTATACGATATAGCAAGTACAGTTGGAAAGTTGTAATAATCAATGCGTACCGAATGATTTTTTGTGCTTGTTTTCTACCTATATTTCCTATGAGTGATTATTACCCTGTGTAATCCCGAGAAATCTAGCTTGAAAATAAATATTTCTGAATAGAAATAATGGTTTTCAAAAATAAATTTTTATAACACATAGGTGTCAACTTCTACAGTTTTTTAACGCCACTATTTCTTTGCAAAAAATTTCATTATGTTTAACCGAAGAAAGCTGCTTAGAAACTTCTTAAAAATTTCTTTTAAAAATTTTCGGTAGCAAAAAACCAAGCAAGTTGGCACTGTGATAACATGCAGACAGATTTTATGAAATAACAGATTTTGGATTATAAGTGTTAATGACATTGTATTTATATACAATAATAATAATAATAATAATAATAATAATAATAGCCATATTTACTTAATTACAAGATGAATATAAAAAAAAATATTTAAAAAGAATTTATTCGCGATTTTTCTTTCTTTTTTTTTTTTTTTTTGTAGAACTAACATGTACGTAACGTTTCAAAAGTCACGATGTATTTTTTGTTTATAAAATTCTGACTTACAAATATATCTATTCAGGAAATTTTACACACTACGTTAAATTTCAAAGTATATCATTTTAACAGCTTCTTTTTCTTTACAGTTGTATCTAGAAATTTTTACCACTGCTGAAAAACCTTGTTTTTTTTTTCTGTCTGGGAAATTAAATATTGCAATTTATGAAGTTCATATTTAAAAAAATTCTCAGACGCACACTTCTGACCAACCCTTACTATAAGAATTCAGATAATTTCAAAAAGATATCTCATACTGTTAAATAAGATTTCAAAATTCTGAAAAGTTGTGTTATAATTAATAAAAACGACAAAAAAAAGTAGTTTTTTTTTTTTTTTCAGTGTGTGTGTGTGCGTTAAGTTTACAACTTAAGAAGCTTTAAATACACAAGTGAATGCTAATAGTTATCATGTACTGAAAATGAAATGATTTTAAAATTTTAAACTAACATCAGAATTTTAATGTGTCCATTTCTACACGATTATTCGCAATGTAAAAACCCGTCATTAGAATGCACAGTCGGTGGAAATAAATAAATAACTCAACACTCGATGTAATTTCATTTTTAACTGACGCAACATATTCAAATAGATGTAATTCAAAGGGAAATTAAGCGCATTTTCAGAAAATCACGTGAAATTTTTAAAGAGTTTTCATCTACATATTAAATTTAAGGTCACCTTTGATTTTTTTTTTTTTTTTTCTCAAATGAAAACATCCAATTTTGACTTCATATCTCAATTTCTGAGAGTCTGGCAGGGCTGAAAAGTATACAGTTTGTATACTTTACTTTAGTTTGTATACTTTTTCTTAATTATTCATAGAGTAGTGATCAAAAGTGTGTTAGGGGTTATCTGAAAATTCAGAAAAATATATTTAGATCATACAAAAAATGGAAAAAAAATCATATTGTTTTAAACGGGAATTTTTCCTGAAAAAAATGAAAAAGAAATAAATCGTAACTTAGACTATTATCTTCTTTGATGAACCATGTGTTTACCTGATTGTGATTATTTTAATATTTTGCTTAAAACGTTTTGGGATAATCTAAATTGTAATACTGATGTGAATTTAACACATTTCATTTATATTTAAATATATCACACGTTAGTCAGAGAATGCTGCTCGGAAATTCTGCGATATATGAGCCGTTCAGTGCACACATCGACTAACTCCACTTTTTGAAAAATCTTAAATTTTATGTCAAAGCACTTGGTATAATCATAACTTTTTGTATTTATAATAACTTTCCGGAATAATAAAGATTAGCACCGTTAAATGGCAAATTTTTTTTGGCCATTGAATAATAAGTAATTTATTTCAGAAGCCATTTCGATTAACTCCATACTCTAATGTAAATCGTTTCGGTAACGCTGTATCTGTTCTGGCCGTGCATCGACGCTTATTTGTTTTTAAACAGCGGAAGATGCTCTCTCCCTCTCAATAATATTCGTAACAAAATCGCATCGGTAAACAGATAAAAAGAACAACGTTTACAGTAGACTTTACCTGTAGTAAAAGTAATATATTTTTTTCTTTTAAATTATACTGCTAAAATATTAAATTATACTGCTAAAATATTAGTTAATGCGCTGGATAAAGTTAGAAAGTTCCAAACCCTATCTCATACAATTCAAATGTGACTATAATGAAGATACAGAATTTCAAACCATTAATATAAGAAAATCTTTAGTGGGTAGACCGCAAAGTTTGAAAAATATAGATTAGCCTTTATTATATCCTAAAGGTAGAACTGTGACAAGGGAAAAATGGAGAGACATGATGGACCTGCTAAAATTCATACCTCCTGTTAAACACGATTACTATAAGAACTTGTCAACAAATCGAAATGACGAATCCTCGCATACAGCTGATGAAGAAGACATTATTTATAATATTGCTGAATCATCCCAAAGAATAATGCCGCTGACATAAAACTGCTATGAATTAATTACAAAAATTATAATATAACAGAACTGACAACATACATTCTTATGGAAAAGCTGTGATAAAAATGTATAATAACTAACTTTTTCTGTAATAAAAAACTTAAAAATGTAAAGACTTAATTTAACTTTATTACTTTTTTCAGTTGCCAAATCGATTAACTCCACCAGTCACATAAAAACTGTAACATTACTGACGATTGTTTGTTGGCTATTCTTTCTTATTAATTTTATACACCGTTAGATGAAAGCTATATCTGCAATTATGCATTCTACATTATATATTTGAATTCATATTATCAGAGGAATTTTAAAAAACAATATACATTACATCATCGCGTTTCTCAACTTTTTGTTTTATGGAGTTAATCGATGTGTGCACTGAGCGGCTCATATTTCAGTTAAAGAAGTACATAACATGAATATTGATCAGCAAATAAAAACTCAAAATAAGTTTTCTTTTAATTTAATAAAAATCTTATTTTGTTTATGTTGTAGGCGTGACATAATAAACGAACAGCAATAAGATACACCCATGTTTGTGAAAATTGCAACACCATGAATGAATTGTCAAAAATTAAAGAAATTTATTCCACATATTACTGATAGTGGTACAAATAAACGACCAAATGTATGAGACAAAAAAAAAAAAAAAAAAAAAAAAAAAAAGAACGTCTGAAATCAGTACTTTGTGTGTCCGCCACACTGAGCGATGAGAGCCTGTACACTTCATGGCATTAAATCATACAGGTTCTGAATGTAATCCTGAGAAATGGCATTCCAGGTGACTTCGACTTGACGCCAAAGTTTAATCTTACTGTGCGCCCCACCACTTGTATGAGCGAGTCGCTGACCTATGATATCCTAGACATGCTCGATGAGCGACATATCCGGGGAATAAGCAGACCATGGAAGATGCGAAACCTGTCGTGAACTGAAGAAGGCTTGTGCATTCTGAGAAACATGTGTACGGGCATTATCCTGCTGAAATACAGCACCCGGAATGAGTCGAAAAATGGGAAGGACCTCTGGCTCCAAAATTTTCTTCAAGCAATCACTGTTGAGGTTGCCCGCAGTGTGCACTAGATGGGATTGATAATTATACCCAATAGCTCCCCACACCATGATGCTAGGCGTTTGTGCAGTACGACACTGGTAACACACTGTGGGAGCAGACGTTCCTCCCTGTAACGTCTGGCGCATACTCTTCTATCATTGTACTCCAGATTGTAGCAAGATTCATCGGAGAAAACAATTTGTTGCCACTGGACACGTCACGTGCTGTGTTGCTGAGCCCATTGAAGTCGGAGGCGTCTGTGATTCAGCGAGAGGGCAATCCTGCGTAGGGAACCCTTGCACGCATGTCTTGCTGCAGCAAACGACGACGAACCGTGCAGCTAGACAACAAAACACCTGTAGTCGTGCTCCAACGTTGTGCTAACACACGAGAGAACGCTGTACTGTCAGTCACAGACATACGGATGAGGTGTCTGTCGTCCCGTGCCGTTGTTCAATTGCGTGTCCCACTGCCAGGTTTTCAGCTTGTTTGATTCTCCTCTGTCCATTTATTCCAAACACGCATCACTGTTGTGGCATTACACTGAGTGCGGGCTGCGATTTCTCGATCCGAAAATCCACACCCTCGCGTACGAACGATGCGGGCATCGTACGAAATTCGTTAGTTGTTGGTATGGCACACTCCGCTTTTGACGAGGCATATTGACCACCAATGAAACGTTACTGCAGACAGAGGACGCGCCTTTATAATCCTTTATATACCTCAAACAAGCGACTGATGAGGAGTCGGTTCTCGTTCCACGCATGCGCAATCTCTTTGTAATTCTAATCATTTGCATTCCTTACTTCACTTTATATATTTCCTGTATATTTGGTTCAATTTGCTTTATCCCTTCATGGTGTTGCAATTTTCACAAACATGAGTGTAAATACATAATTGTTTAAGAAGATTGCTGTTAATACTGATGTTGTATGAGGATAAATTAAAACTTTGTGAGCAAATAATATAATTTTAAATTACAACAAAGCAAAATTTACGTATTTTTAAACAATTTTTTCTAAAATATAATTTTAACTCTTACGTCTAAGAAGTGTTTAAGTATATTTTAAACATTTTTAATAGTACTTTGTTTAGCTCTATGAAACTGTACGATTTGATATATAATTTCACAAAAAAAAAAAAAAAAAAAAAAAAAAAAATAGTTAATTAAGATATTTTTAGAAAATATTTTTTTTAGTCTAAAATATGTTGAAAATACAGCAAATAAGAAAAAGAAAATCATGCGGTGCACATTGATTATAAATTCTTTCCAACTGTACGCATAGATGCCAACATTTTAATTTATTCCGGAGTATTTTTAGCCCCACCTTTATTTCGCACCATAAATTCTTTCCAACTGTACGCATAGATGCCAACATTTTAATTTATTCCGGAGTATTTTTAGCCCCACCTTTATTTCGCACCATTTTATTTATAGAGAATTTTTCTTCAATATTTAACTTCGATAAAATAAGAAAAAGATATTCTTAAATAAAATCTTTTTGAAAAAAAATAGAACCAACTTCATAAAACAACCATTATTCAAACTAATAAAAATGAAATGAAAGCGAAAATTGCGCCTAAAAGCATGAAATAAATTCTTTCGCCGAAGAAAATAAACACTACAATTAATCACAAATTTTGAAATTGGCGCAAAATTAGATAAAATTTGACTTTTTAACAGATGTGCTTTTAGACCGATAGCTATAAACGCTGTTGTCCCTACCGATCCATCTTCATAGATACATTTATTATTTTATCACTGTAAACAATTGGTCCATTAGTAACATCTACAAAGAACAGTGAATACATTTCGAACTTCAGTATTTACGTTTCTAAGAAGTTAAATAATTTCTTTATGAACTTGGTATAGGTTTGATATTTGTCGTTCTTATATGAAGGTGTTCACACATATTGTTAACTTTTAATTTAATTTTAAATAAAACAAAAACTGAATAATAAATTAATGCATTATCGCATTAAAAAAAAAAAAAAGAAAAAAAGTTTAATTAAGTTTCAAATTAGATATTGTATTATTCAAATAATTTGTTCTCGGGCATTTGAGGAAAGAGTTGTTTTGTATATGTCATCAGAAATTACACAATTTTACACATTATTCGTAGACCTAAATAATATGTTTTATAACTGAAAATCTAAAATCATAAATAAAGATGTTCATATTTTTTGAATAGAAATGCACTCCCTTTAATAAGATAAAAAATAAATTAAATAAAGAAATAAAATGTAACGAATATTCTGACATTAAGTATAGTTATAAAAAAAAAAAAGTGTTCTCAAATATTTCTAAACAAGAAAACTCATTGTCAGAATTAATGTGGTTTAATAGCGGAAGTAATAATTCATTTGAAATTGCGCAATAATAACGATATTTCAGATTCGCACCTAATTTCAAGTCGACCGTTAGGCGCTTGGCAAAAGCCAGCCAAATGCAGGGTTAATGATTTTATAAACCGTCTTTGATAATTCAAAAAATTAACTATAGTTTATACCTGCAAACAAACAATTGAAATCGGCATGCATTTCGCGTAAAACGCTGATAACGGAGGCAGATGGCTTCCCTACTTGGCGGATCTCCCCGTGAGAATAAAACGAAAATCCCCACATTTGGTCTTCTGCTAGCGGTCTAGAAGGATACGTATTTTGATTCTCGCCCCCCCCCCCCTCTCTCTTCCTTGCTCCTTAAAAATTCTGGAATTTATTTCTGAACATATTTTGTTTTAGTTCGAACCAGAAAAATCTATAATGTGACTTTTCCAACAAATACAATAAAAACTTTATATTACTGCCAAGACTTTTGATTATTTGGTTATTGTGAAACAACGCTTCTAAGAAAAATAATATGGCATGATTTGAACAATTATTAGTCTATGATGGATTTCAACACCATAGTATAGCTTTGATATTTGTCGTTCTTGGTAGTTTTTGGATTTGGCGATCAAATCTTGATACAAAAATATACACGCGAGATGTATATTTTCGTAATATACATTGTACGAAATATTGTTTCATATTCTTAATTGCTCTCTTAATATAACTTATTAAAAAAAACCCAAGAAATTTGAAAGAAATTACATATGTTCGTCAGATAATTTGGCGATCTTTTTTTTTTTTTTTTTCTGCCAATGGCGACCTCTGCAAACTTTTGCAGCTTATGAAATCTTAACTTTATTTGAAAAAAAAAAAAAAAAAAAAAATTCGGCTATGTTTTGTCGATGCCAAAGTGAGATGTATATTTCGAAAATAATTTGATTTTTGTATTGAATAAAATTATCAATTTTTATTTAATTTTGCGCCGACTTCAAAAGTTGTGATTAATTGTAGTGTTTATGTTCTTCGGCGAAAGAATTTATTTCATGCTTTTAGTCGCAATTTTCGATTTCATTTCATTTTTAGTAGGTTAAGTAATAGTTGTTTTTTGGAGTCGGTTCTATTTTTTTTTACAAAAAGGTTTTATTTTTTTCCTTTCAGTGAAAATATATTCATAGCAGAACATCAGCAGGCGTTAGACAGCAGTCTCACATATCGCAACCGACAAGAAAAGTGACAAACTCTAAAAATTATAATTTCAAGTTTATGTCACTGAAAAATAGATTAAGTGCCCCAATGTACACAAAAAACGTTACATCTCCTTCTCGAAAATTATCCACTCGAGAGGCAGTTGTGACAGTTTTATTCAAGGTAATGCCTTTTTTTAAAGATAATTTTCTCAAATACTGCATTTTAAGTTGGTGTCACTTTTCTTTAGTTTATGTAATATGAGAAAAAAACTTTCTGTTTAATCCACATACATTACATTAAAAAGATTTTAGAAGTGTAAAGAAAGAGTGTGCTACATTCGTAACTGAAAATCCTGTTAGGCAGGATTTTTGGTTACGAACGTAGTTTTGTTGCATACAGTATAAATGTATCCAATATCAGTAAATATATGAAATATAAACGTTCAAAAGGAAAAAACGTTCAGCTGGAAAAGAATCGATGACACTCTGTTATTCATATAATCCTATCAAATGAGGCTTCAGAGAAAAAAAATACAGCGTATACCTTTAATAAATTAAAACAGACATAGAAACAATATAATGATAACCTCGATTGCAATGCACATCTGAATCCCAATTAAATTTTACAGAGCGTACGTGTCACCCTCTACGATTTAATGTGCACAGTGTATAGTTCAAACAAGGATCCAAATGTGCATTACAGCTGACGGATAGAAGCTTAAACATCGAAATAAATGTTTTTTTTTTTGCTTTCTAAGGTCGTTTTGGAATGTTACAGTGCAGGAAATTTCAAACACACAGATGCACGTTAAAAAGTTCTGTTTTTAACATTAATACTTATAAAGTGTCATTCTGTACTAAATCGATGATGCTCCACAGCTTTGTAATTTACATTTCTTTCCCTACTTCATAATGTTTTCGAAATAGAAACGCTATTTCTACTGTTTTCCTCCGAAGGCGCTGTAAGCGAACGCATCTCGTAGTGCATGGCCACTTTATTATACTACTATTAAGGGTGCAGCTGTAGTTGTTTAGCGTTTAAAAGAGCGAAAATAGACTTTTGGGACACACTATAATTTGTTTAGATCTTAACGAAATCATAATGGGACCTATGTCATGACAAGAATTTTACCGGTATTAAAATCGGAGCATCTCTTACGAAGTTATAAGCTAACAAATAACAACAGCAACAACAAAAATATATGGTTTGAATTAAAAATCCCTCCTTTGTTAAGTCGGTTAAAATAGACAATGTGCTAAACGATGTTACCGCTTACAGTTACCGTATTTTGAACTACATAGCATAAGTGTCACCAGCTAGGCTACAACATGTTTAATGTAGTTCAAGTGTGCATAGTGTAAGAAATTGCGAATAAACAAATGAAAATTTTTAGCGTTCTATTTTTAGCATCAATGTCTACAAACTGCCTTTTTTTACTAAATCGATGATATTCTTCAACTTTGTAATTCACTTTTTTTTTGTATCTTGAACCGTTTTCGAGATGGAACATTAACTCCAATATTTTCCACCAGGTGCCGCTGTAAGTGGTTTGATCTTTTAGCGCAACACCACTTTCTTATACCTAATACCACTTTTATGATTATAGCTCTAGCCGTTTAGCAGTAAAAAGAGTTAGAACTGACTTTTTTGGGCACCGTGTATTTTCTTTAGATCGTAAAGATATTACAATGGGACCTATTTCAGACCAAGACCTTTTCAACAAAACAAAAAGCATCAAAATCGGAGCATCCGTTCAGACGTTATGAGTTAACAAACAACACCAAAAAAAAAAAAAAAAAACATACGGTTTGAATTGAGAACCACCTCTTTTTTTGAAGTCGGTTAAAAATAAGTGGTATGAAATAAAGGCGGGCTAAATATTCTCTGGAAGAAATTAAAATGTTGGCATCTATGTTGTACGTACTTGTTGTATCTTATAACTTTTAATGTTCTTTGCCTATACGTTATCACAAAACGGCAGACAGAAAGCCTAAAAGGCGTACAGAGAGAGTAATTGAAATCGTAATCACTCTTAAGCAGTGTTGGAAAATTTTGAAAATGCATAACATGAAAGACAATGCAACCCGTAGATTCTAATTGCAGCCTTAAGTGTATCTGAATACTTTAGTGTAGTCCTGTAAGATTAACCATATCATATTCTATACAAAACATTATTTTAGCATATTAACATAAAATGTTAATTTTTTATTAGCTTGTCGGTAGAAATTTATTTAAATGTGATTTATAAAATGTCTGTCCTAATACGATATTCGTTGGCATGTTTTTGGTGTCCCTGTACAGAAACCAGTGGCACGGGACCTATTAATACCATTTCAAATAGGGAATAGTTCATAGTAAATTTAAATAACACACACACACACATATATATATATATTAATTCTGAAACTATTGACGGGCCCTGGAGGCGGAGAAGAACAGATAGACACATGGATGGCCGGACAGATAGATATAAAAATTCAAATCATATTCATATTTATTTTTTTTTAAATGTTAAAACGGCTAATGTAAACGAAAATGCAATTTTTCCAATAATATCCTTAATGTAACTGAATATTTTTGTTGGGTCCTGTAAATCTTAATGCTAATCATAATAGAAAGCACTATAGAAAGCATTATTTTGTACACATGAATAATATACTCAGGGCCTGATTAAGGGGGAAGCTCGCTCATACCGGAATATTTTTACAATTATTTTTTACTTCATGTCATAGAAATTCCACGCTTTGACAAGGAAATATTTTTTATAAAAAATGAACGGTGTAAAACAATCCAATTTACTCACCGTTATTAGACACCAGAATTTTTTTAAAGTAATTTTTAATGAAAATTTTCTGTTTATTATAGGAGGAAAGTATTTGTTAAAAAATAACGGCGTAAGTATAAATAATGTGTGAAGAGCGAGCTTCCCCCTTAATCAGGCCCTGAATATACTTCATTTTCATTAAGATTTGTGCAAAGTAAAGTTGTCAAAATTTGATTCATTGTAATATCATTCATAAAACGCAATGCTTTGGAATACTTTCTGGTGTCCCTGCACACAAATTAGTGGTAGTATTTCATCCATTTTCTATACAAAACATTCGATAGTGAACTTGAATAACAAATTTCAATTTCATTAAGATTTGTGCAAAGTAAAGATATGAAATATAGATTTATAGAAATACGTCTCATAGAACTCAATGCTTTAAAATACTTTCGGGTGTCCCTGTACACAAACCGATTGAGATATTCCCTCCATTTTCAATAAGGAACATCTGACAGTGAACTTGAATAACTTATATCAGTTTCAAGAAATCCCATGTATAGTTACGTGAGTTAGAGCACGGACAGTCAGACAAACCAAAGTCATTAACACTTTTGAACCTTGTTGGAAAGTCTTAGTAAAAACGAGGAATACTTAAATTGAATTAACTACGAATGTCTTCAAGAGAACAATTAACAAGTCGGCCTTGCATTTCAGTAGTTGTAAATAAACAGTTTTTTTTTTTTGACATCCTCTTATTTTTCTATTTTAAAAACAGTATGCTACGACTATTTCGTTCATTTTACGGACAAGTGTTTAAATGATTCAAATTTTATTGTCAGCAATCGATCAAGTAAATGATGCGCATACTTTGACAACCTAAATTGAGGTGTATAAACAAATAAGCAAAGTCACGAATTTTGTCTTTTCTCCTTTCTTTTTTTTTTTTTTTTTTTTTTTTTTAAGAAGCATAGCTTTCTCCTGTGAAAACTTCTTCCTACTTCTTAACAAGATTAGTTCCAGTAGCACTTAGTCCACTATAGCTTAACAGGTGCCACATGGTTATTTTTTTGCTTAACCTGATTTTTTTTTTTTTTTTTTTTTTAACAAATTTAGAAATTTACTTTTATTTACTTGAGATTTGTTTACAAAAATTAAGTTTTTAATATACATGACGTTAATAGCACTTTTTAAAAACATGTAAAAAAAACTAAGTGTTTCATGCCAATGTTCCATTTCTGGAACATGTTATAAGTCATATGGCAAATTTTTTTTAGGGAAAATAAAAGTACTGCGTTTTAATGCAATTTTTAGCTATAAATTTATTTTAACTTTCTATCATAGTGTGGCGTGTAAAAGGTTAATAAGAGTCTGCGATATGGATTTAACATTAGCATCTACAATTTTTGAATGCTTATAACACTATAAAAATATAAGTGAAGTATACAATCAGTATCATTTTTACTTTCCGTAATCATGTCAAAAATCCGAATTCGAGATTTTGATGTTTCTATACGTTTTGAGGTCCCCTGAGTCCGTTTTCACTATTTTTACGATGATGTATGTATGTATGTGTGTATGTGTGTATGTGTGTATGTGTGTATGTCTGTGAACACGCTAGCGTCTAAAGGCTTTGTTCGATTAACCTGAAAGTTGGTACGTATATTGTAAGTCACCATAGTACGAACCCTATAGATTTTGGTGAATCTAGCACTTATAGTTTTTTACAGGGACACAAAGAAAAATTCTTTATCATTATGGCCTATGGGACCAAAATCTTAAAAGTGCGATAGCATCTAAACGCCTTATTCAATTGAGCAAAAATTTTATACCCATATTATAGGTCACAGATACTCAATCTGTATAGATTTTGGAGAATCTAGCACTTATAGTTTTTTTACAGGGACACAAAGAAAAATTCTTTATCATTAAGGCCAATGGGGCCAAATTTTTACTTTCCGAACACTATAGTGAGGAAAGTATTGTAATCATGCCAAAAATCCGAATTCGAGATTTTGATGTTTCTATACGTTTTGAGGTCCCCTGAGTCCGTTTTCACTATTTTTACGATGATGTATGTATGTGTGTGTGTATGTGTGTATGTGTGTATGTCTGTGAACACGCTAGCGTCTAAAGGCTTTGTTCGATTAACCTGAAAGTTGGTACGTATATTGTAAGTCACCATAGTACGAACCCTATAGATTTTGGTGAATCTAGCACTTATAGTTTTTTTACAGGGACACAAAGAAAAATTCTTTATCATTATGGCCTATGGGACCAAAATCTTAAAAGTGCGATAGCATCTAAACGCCTTATTCAATTGAGCAAAAATTTTACACCCATATTATAGGTCACAGATACTCAATCTGTATAGATTTTGGAGAATCTAGCACTTATAGTTTTTTTACAGGGACACAAAGAAAAATTCTTTATCATTAAGGCCAATGGGGCCAAATTTTTAAAAGTGTGATAGCGTCTAAACGCCTTATTAATCTGAGCAAAAAAATTGTACACATGTTATAGGTCGCATTTGCACCAACTGTATAGATTTTGGTGAATCTAGCACTACAGTTTTTTTACAGGGACACAAAGAAAAATTCTTTATCATTATGGCCTATGAGACCAAATTTTTAAAAGTGCGATAGCATCTAAACGCCTTATTCAATTGAGCTGAAAATTTGTATGAATATTATAAATCACTGTTGCACTAACTATAAGCATTTTGGTGAATCTAGCATCTATAGATTTTTACAGGGACAAAACGAAAAATTCTTTATCATTATGATCTAAGGGCTCAAAGTTCAGTAGCGTTAAATAAAACCTCGTGTGATATATGGAGAAAAAAACACTCTATTATGGTTTTCTCTCTTTTGTTTGTTTAGCAATTCCTCTTTCTTTATTTTATCTACAAAACTGTTAGTTACTCAATGTTCGGAAAGTCGAGTGGAGTCACTCCAGATTTTTTTTGCATTGCCGTTACGCCAGGAATTCAAATATACAGTGGTAGAAAACTGGCGCAGAATCCATACCACAATAAATCTAACAAATTTTCTTCCTTTTAAACCAACGATACTATAAATAGAGAAATATTTTAAACGAATACTGGTATGAGTTCTGCGCCAATTTTTCAGCCCTGAAATATAAAGTCAGAATAGGGCATTACAATTGGAAAGAGAAAAAAAATTAAATTTGGTGCTCGTTTTAATATGTAGACGACCCCCAATTATAAATTTAACTTCATTTTCTAAAAATCACATAATTTCTCGTCGATGGATGCCTATTGAATTTTTCTGCAACAAGTAACATCCATTGTTACTTTTTTTAATTTCTTTTTCCTCCTGTACAAAGTATTTTACCGAAGAAACGTAGTAGTACAATTTGCTAAAATTACAGGGTTGCTACGAACACGTCAATTTTTCCTGACTATTCCACCACTGCATTTGTATAGCATTTTTCTCTTTAATTAATCATAGAAACCAACCAGGGAAGATTACTAAATAAAAGTACTAGTGGAAGAGCCATGTAAAAAATACGGACAGTAGCAAACCTGCATTAATTTTAACAATTTTTAAAAATGCATATTACTAATTAAAAAAACTTTATCACTTTTTGTGTTAATTAAAAAATAATTTAATGAAAACTGCGCATATGCCAGTGATCTTTGGAGAAAAATATCTTACAAAGTAAAGAGTAACAAAACACTTGATCCTCAAATTATTAACATATTACAGACTTTCCCATAGAGTGTTGCTAACCGTTACCATTTTCAGGTATGGGTATTTTTTTTAAACATTCTCATACCTGCCAACATCCTAATTGTGAATCGGAAAATGTTTAGTACACGCCCCTTTTTCCAAACCACTTTATTTCTAGAGTAATTATCTCCAAATGTAGTTTCGATTAAATGAGTATGAAATTACTCTAAAAAAAAGGACTAGTGTGAAAAAAAAGGTGTGTACTAAACATTTTCCGATTATTAATGAGATGATTGACAGGTACGCATTTATAGCAGTTTCCTATCAATAAATAAGGAGAAAATTTCTATAAAGAAACACTGGTATGCAAAATTCTTAATGGTTGGCAGCTGTGCTTTCTATTTAATACTACAGATTGTGCAATATTGATGTATTGGCATGATTTTTCATGCCTAGATATAATATGCGAAAAAAATATGCTGTTGCTCCTAAACTTTTAAGAGTGAAATATTGATGCATTTTCATAAATTTTTACACCTAGATAAATTTTCCGAAAAATTTACGCTGCTGCCCCTAAAAATTTAAGGGTTAAATTAGTGAAATATAAATGACTACAGATCACTCAGTAAACTATATGAATTCATAAAATACTTCTCCAACGCAAAACGATAGTTTACTTTTTAGTTTGTTGTATAATTAAAGATTTAGCCAAAATTAAATTTTCTATTATTTTTGAGTGAGTCATTAAAATTATTTTTTCTTGTTATTAATAGAGTGAATATACGTTTTGAGAAATTATTCACTTAGAAATATTTGGGAGGTTTAAAAAAATAATACTGCAAGTTTTCAAATCTCTACAGCGCAGTAAATAAAATATTAAAACTAGAAAGAAAGTCGAACGTGATTCACTAAAAATTGAAACGTAAAATTCGATTTTGCATCCTTTCTCTTTGGCAACAAGCAAATAAAGTGAATTTCGTAAAGTTGTAACATATTTGTTTCATTTTCGTTCCTTTTACCTTGTAAACAGAAATATTATAAAATATCCGTCGAGAAACAGAACTAGAAAAAATGGATGCTATTCTTGCTTGTTTACGTTAATTTTAAAAGCGACACAATACACCTCTATTTATGAAGTGTCAGGGAAAGTAAAAATTATTTTGTGAGTCAAATAATATTTTTACACGAAAATAATTTAAGATATTTCTAGTTTTTATTAAATAATATATAAATATTTGTCGATATTAAAAAGTAAAAAGAAATGGGAAAATTATTTTTTCATTCATTAGTTTTTCTATAAGCCCTTGAGGGGAAAGGTAATTGTGGTCATTTGAACTAGACTTCCACAACATTTTACTAACAAAATTTAAAAAAAAAAAGAAATATGACTTTTTCAGCTACGTTACGGAAGTAAAATTTAGAAAAAAAAATCCTGGATGTGTTTTTGCACTAGGTACTTAGTAATTATTATGTCCTTGCTGCGAGGACTCTGAGCAGAGTTCCCAACTTTTATAATTTATTCACGAGCTTTTTTAGCCTCGCTTCTTTTTCATACAGGGAATTTTGAAAAGTGATTTTCTACTTATTTAATCGATATCACGTATTAAAGAGAAATAATGTACAAAATTTCTGGTGCTAAAAGAAGGCGGGGCCAAAAATGCTCGTGAACAATTTATAAAAGTTGGGAACTCTGACTCTGCGTCTGTAAGGGTTCCATAAATCGGAGCCCTTAAAAACCCAAATTACATCAGATGTTCTAGGGCAATAAATATAATGTTTTTACTAATAAATATTTCATCTAAAACTTTTGTTAAATCTTGAATTTCAAGTAGTTAATTACTGAAGTTCAATTTAACTTCCGAAACGGCAAGGAACGGAGATTTATGTTCGCATGTGTAGATCATGGTATAAAGCATCTGCAAATAATTTAGTTTATTTCCATTATAAAGGACAAGCTGAAATTGCACAAAGTCGATACGGCTTTTAAACAGAGCCTGATTAAGGAGGAAGCACACATTATCTCCGCTCTCACCGGAATATTTTTACAATTATTTTTTATTTCACGTCATAGAAATTCCACGCTTTGACGAGGAAATATTTTTTATAAAAAATGAACGGTGTAAAACAATCCAATTTACTCACCGTTATTAGACACCAGAATCCTTTTAAAATAATTTTTAATGAGAATTTTCTGTTTATTATAGGAGGAAAGTATTTGTTAAAAAATAACGGTGTAAGTATAAATAATGTGTACATCCCCCTTAATCAGGCTCTGCTTTTAAATCAAATGATGAGTGCAACTCGTAAATGCGCGTCATGGATGTAAATTTTTGGACATTTACCTTTTCTGGTTGATTTTATGATTTTTTAAAAAATGTTATACTCAAATCCCCACTGGTAGGAAATTTGAATCTGATTTCGCAGAAAACAACAGGCTATTTAAAAATGACGTCAATGGGATAAGTATTTATTATGAATATAATAAATAGTAATGAAAATATGAAAATATGAAAATTATAAATATGTAGCAACTTGATGCAATTCAGAAAAGTTTTATTTGACTAGAAACTTTCAGCTTCTTTTTAAAAATATGGGGCTCTGCCTCCTGCTCGCTTTGCTCACCAACCCCGCTACGATTATTTTAATTTTTAATGAATTAAGTGTTACCAGGACTACCACAGGCAACTTTTTTATTACTATTATTTTCACATCTCTATTTCTATAACATAAAATGTATAAGAAATTTATGTAGTCAAAGTGCAGATTTACCTCCATAAATTATGTTGTATTTTTATTTATTTTTTATTTTTTAATAGAGATAAAAAAGAACATAAAAAAGTCGACTGTGGCAGCCCTGTGTTACTATATATGCTCATAGGTATCGGGAAATAATATAAAATTTAGTCAAATGTCCTTTTCCTTTTCATATTTAACAGAATTATGTCCGTGTAAATAATATCAGGAACAGAAAATATAAGCTCACGATACTTCTGTCTGCCTTAAGCTTTTAATAAGACAGATTATAATTAATAACTTATGACATTACATCCACGTAATAACGTCAGAAATTTCTAAACAAACAGATAATTACACATCAAAATATATATTATTATACTATGTAATCTAATTAACAAAATAAAAATCAGTAAAATGAAATTTGGTTTCTGAATGGAATATTATAAGCAAACTTCTTTCGCACGTACATCATCAATTCCATTTTGACAGCTCTACTGTCCAGAAAACAAATAACTTCAATATGCTACCTTCAATATGAACGGCTTTTTTTTTTTTTTTTTTTTTTTGGGGGGGGGGGGGGACGATGGCTAAAAATTTCCATCTTATTTCTGTTTCCATCCTTTCTAATATATATGAGCTTGAAACAATTGATAGCGACTCCACGCACAGGGCATTCCAGCCACAACTGGAATATCCCTAATGTAGATATTTCGCCTTGATATTCTACACTACCATCACACAAATAAGGAGATATCACAGTATTTAACAGGGAAAATCTTGTAAATTACACGAAAGGTTGCTTTCTTTTTTCTTTCTTAATAATGCAAAAATTAAATGACTCTCATACTGATCTTATTTTTGATATAATGTGCATTTAAAATAATATAAAAATTTTCTCGATTTTTTTTTATTATTATTATTATTTTCGTACCATCATTTCCATAACATAAAATTTATAATAAATTTATGCAAGAAAACTGAAAATTTACCTGAGTAAATATATTATTATTATTATTTCACTTATTTATTTATTTATTGAAATAGTAGTACGAAAGGAAAAAAAAAAAAGTTGTCTGTGGCAGCCCTGTGCATGCCCTTAAAAATATGTATGATTTTGTAAGAATTCCTTAAATACCCAAAGAACTTACTTATATTCCTGAAATGTATATAACTCTTTTTTTTTTTCCTCTTCTCCTTCGTTTACATCACTTCGAAAAAAAGGTTAAATTTGGATATAGTTAGCAGAAAATGTGATCAGAGACTGATCAAAAAATACTTCTGTAGTGAACTCTCATTCTGTGTGTATCTTTACTCTTTTATTACATTTTATTACATAAAAAGTAACTATTTCATTGCATTTAAAAATAATAATGCCAGTTTATTTTACAGCACTTATTTTCGTTAAACAGAATATTTCTGATAAAAAAAAAAAAAAAAAAATTAGTCTTCAACGAAATTAATGCAACAAAAATGAAATTACATTTAATACAAGACACTGGAGATCCATTACATAGCAAATCAAACGTTGTGACTGAAAAATCTGGAAACGTCAAATAATTTTATTTTTTAAATACAGTGGGTCCCCTGGAGTGGAAAATAAAACATTTAAGTTTTATTTTAAGGTGAAACGTCCCTAGATTATATCGAAAATATCTTGTAATTAATTAATATACGTTTTTGAAAGATTTACTACATCAGTTATGTTCCTTAAAACGGATAATAATAATAATAATAATAATAATAATAATAATTACGCTTTCGTGCCCGTTAACGTAAAAATCTGTAACTCTGCCAATCGGTGTTTCTTTCGCAATTTATATGTTAGTTATTTCTTAAGAATATACCCAATACTCATATTTGTACAATCAATATACTATGGATACATATTCTTTGATTAGAAAGAGTATAATTATAACGTACAAAAAGAGAAAAGCATGCGGTCGATAATAGGCGATTATTGAATAAAAAATCCGTCATATCTGGCAACACGGGTCGGGAAAGCGTTAATTTTCCTTAAAATTGTTAATCCCACCTTTTTTAACAGTTTTTTTTTTTTTTTTTTTTTTTTTTTTAAGTATTTTAATTCTTAATTAAAAGTAATTTGAAGAAAATTATTCTTAAAGTAAAGTGGTGTGGAAAAGGGGCGGGTACTAACAGTTCTATGCATACTTGCCAACCATCTCATTAATAACCGTGCAATTATTTACGCCCCTTGAAAAAACGCCCCTTTTTTCACACCACTTTATTTTTAGAGTAATTCTCTCCAAATGTTGTTACGATTAAATAAGATTAAAATTACTCTAAAAAATGACTGGTGTGAAAAAAATGGCGGGTACTAAAAATTGTACGGTTCATAATGAGATGGTTGGCAAGTATGTTTATGGAATATTAACACTTTCGCGACCGCATGCTTTTGTCTTTTTGACCGTAAGGTCAACCAGTGGGCGTAATTCTTCCAATGTTATAATATTTCAGAATAGAATTTTCTATTTTCATATTTATATTGCAAATGGATAATAATTATAATTATAATGTTTCTTATCAAAGCATTTGTATCGATAGTACATCTTTTTGTACAAAAGTGAATATTGGGTATATTCCTAAGAAATGAACAACGTACAAATTGCGAAAGAAACTCCCACTGATGAAGTTATAGATTTTCAAATGACATGAATCTACGTCAGCGGTCGCGAAAGGGTTAATTAGAATGTTGGCAAATATGACATGTTTTATAAATTCATATTGAAAGTTATTAATTTTGTCCTGTATTAAATTTTGCATAAAAAAGCATCGTCAAAAAATGGGTAGTAAACTTTTATCTTATTACTATTATTAATTTTAGAGTTATAGTGTTTTGTGTAAACACTTTAACAGGCCATAGTAAGCATACCTACCACCCAAATCATAAATTTTTTAATGGGGAACATGTGGTAAGCTCTTTACTATGCTTGCATTTTACTTTACCGAAGTACGTGAAAGAATAAAATAAAAGAACAAAGTGCATTAGCTGCCAACTGTTCCAATTTTTTGGTACCGGTAAATTTTATATAAATTTTCGGTAATTTTAATTATTCTTAAAATCTTCTACAAATAAAATCTTCTACAAATCTGTTACAAAAGTTTATTAAAAAAATAAATCTGTAAAAAAAATACCAGTATCAAAAAATCGGAACTTCTTGACAGCAATGAAAGTGTTGCATTCTGTGTTTATACTAATTTTATTTTAAATTTATAAAAAAAATAAATGTTTACAAAATTACACGACAAAAATGTAAATAAATAAATAAGGAAAAAGAAAGACAATTATTTAACGAAACTAAATATGTTTTTACAAGTTGTAGACAGCAAGGTGAAAATAGAGTTTTCATTAGCAATATTATCACAATTGAGATTAATAGCTAAATTTTCCAGTAAATCTTATTTGGAAAAGCGTTTGATATTACAAATAATCTTGGTTGGCTAAAAATTCAAACTATGTTCCATAGTTTTAATTTTCATGACCATGGTATTGAAAATTTGTATGACTATAGTTTTAATTTTAAACAAGCCAAAAATATCTTGAATGAAAAACGAGATTCCCAGTTATATTTCCCGGAAATTTTAGATATCTTAATTGGGATAAAATTGATAATGAAAAAACTGATTCCACCTTGCTCTCTACAATTGGAGAAAAAATATATATATTGTATATCTAGTTCAATTGATTTTTTTTTTTTTTTTGCCTTATTCATTTATTTATTTATTTCCATTTTTTGTCTTGTAAATTTTTACACATTTAATTTTAAAAATTTAAAATAAATTAAATTATATATATAATAAAATATTTTGTAATAATAATAATAATAAAATTTTATTATTTTTTCCCTCCTTTCATTTTTTTTCTCCTTGCTTTTGATACCAGTTTTTTGGTTGTGTCCCCTTCTAACTGGCCTTTGCATGTTGCTGTCCTGTTGGCTGGTTGTATCGTTAGTAAGAAGCAAAGTAAGAAATAATTTGTGTTAATAAAAAAAAAAAAATAAAAAAATAAACAATAAAAAAAAAAACATACAATTTTAGGACTCTGGTTTGTATATTTCTCGTTACGTGTCCGTGCAGCGCCCTCTATCGAAGAAAACCGTAGCTACTTTTTCCTTTGCAAAGAAAATCCTCCTTCAGGAAAATAAATTTTCCGAAAACCGCGTTCCATTTTATCAATTCCTTCAGTTTTTATTAAATTTCAAAATGTCTATACAGTTATGGGACACGCGGTAAATATATATATATATATATATATATATATATACAGAGTGTCCCAAAATTACAGCGACAAACTTTAAGAGAAGATGTGGCATATCATACGTATTCAGAATTGCATAGGAACCCATGTCTGCAAATGTCATCTTAACCTTTTAGGAACCGAGTGTTTTGGGGTGTATTATATAGGCCTCGCAGCGTTCCTAAAACTTTGCACTCATTTTATTATTCACAATTAAAATTCCCCAATTACAAAAGAATACTTTTAAACTTAACATTTTACCATTTAAATAGTCAAAAGCATTCAAGAAAAATTTCTTATTGTTATTCTGTTAACAATATATTGGGTGAGTGCGAAAGTTCTACCCTTTTTTGATATGCAAATTTGCAATGGAATTGAGGTCACACATGACATTGTAATGACGCAAATCGTTGACCAATGAAACGTGTGGATGCCTCACATATAAATGCATCGTGTCTCAGAAAGTTAATCATCTCAAAAAAAAAAAAAAAAACAGAGGGTGTAACATGGAAAGCGAGAAGGAGCATATAAGACATTGTTTATTAAACGCATTCTATAAAATGAGTACGGCAGCCGCAGCATATCGCAATGTTTGTCAATATGAGGAGGATGCATTAGACGAAAGTACATGTAGTCGAGGGTTTCGTAAATTTAGGGAAGGAGACAGAAGCTGCCAAAATCAGGCTAGGAGTGGACAGCCATCACATGTTGGAGACGACGATATTCACCAAGCCATAAGGAACAACCCGAACCCAACCATGCAAGAATTAGCGAAGACTTTCAACGTACACCGGACAACTGTCGAGAGACAGCTGGTTAAGTAGGGTTTTACAAGTAAGTTGGATCGTTGGGTTCCACCAGTGTTGCCAGATTTGGGGACTTTTTTATTCAACATCCACCATTAAATTTTTATTGCAACAGGTGCCTAATCCATGCTTGCCAACCATCTCATTATGAAGCGTAGTACTTTTAGTCACCGCCTTTTTTTTGTACACCAGTAATTTTTTAGAGTAATTTCATTCTTATGTAATCGTAACACTATTTGGAGAGAATTGCTCTAAATATAAAGTAGTGTGGGAAAAGGGGCGTATTTCCAAGGGGCGTTAACAAGTCTACGCTTATTAATGAGATGGTTGGCAGTCCTGGGCCCTAATCACATCGACGATTAATCGTCTATTATGTATGTCAAATTTTACTTCTCAAAATTATTGGTGGTAGTTGAATAAAAAAGTCCCCAAGTCTGGCAACACTGGGTTCCACATAACCTGACAGCCAATCAACGGGATGACCGAATCGCCATAAATAGAAATGGGGCGATTATGCACAATAATAGGTAAATTTTGCATTTATTTGCTCTTCTTTAAGGGTTATAAAAACGGTAGAACTTTTACATTCACCCAATAATAAAATAAAAGCAAAATATTCGGAACATTGTGAGGCCTGATTTTAGCAGATGTAGGCGTGGCTTTTAAATTTTGAATTTTTAATAAACTTGTTTTTCATGCAAATGATTACATAAAAAGATATACATAGTAATAATGTTGTTTCTAATCGATGTTCCGTAATTTCTGGTAGATACCCCGCAGGTTATATAATCAAGTTTGGCACCAGAAATTTCAATTCATAAATAAATTTATATTTGTACGAGCTCTTCCTTGAAAAAAGTATAGATTTCTCTATTAAATAAAATTTCTGATAGAGAAGTGACACATCTTACCTGCGAGTTATCTACCAGAAATTACGGTACTTACAGCACTGATTGTATTAATACGTATATTGTGTATTATATTGTTAAATAATGGATTGTGCAAGATTTAAAATTGTGAGGCCTGATTTTAGCAGATGTGGGCGTGGCTTTTAAATTTTGAATTTTTAATAAACTTGTTTTTCATGCAAATGATTACATAAAAAGATATACATAGTAATAATGTTGTTTCTAATCGATGTTCCGTAATTTCTGGTAGATACCCCGCAGGTTATATAATCAAGTTTGGCACCAGAAATTTCAATTCATAAATAAATTTATATTTGTACGAGCTCTTCCTTGAAAAAAGTATAGATTTCTCTATTAAATAAAATTTCTGATAGAGAAGTGACACATCTTACCTGCGAGTTATCTACCAGAAATTACGGTACTTACAGCACTGATTGTATTAATACGTATATTGTGTATTATATTGTTAAATAATGGATTGTGCAAGATTTAAAATTTTACAAGATAAGCGGAATTAAAAATAACCATAAAGCTAGAGTACACCTGAGCAGCCGATAATATTCATAGGAAGAGTAAGTGTTAAAAAACACCAGAATGTATCGGCTCCTCAAAGGGTTAACAGCGTGGTGGTAAAAACACCTTTTCCCCTGATTTTTACACCAGTATATTTATATGATAATTTTTCACTTAATTAATCGTTCAAACTTATTTTTTTAAATTCTAAAAGAACCACTATTTTTATACAAAAATCTCCATCGTCTTCAATCACAACGTATTACTATAAAAATGCTATAAATATTTCTGCAGAAAATTAGTAGCAGAAAAAAGGCAGAAATTTCTTATCTTATAGAGAATCCTGAAAAAATAGCGGAGAGTATGACCTCTGCTTGTACGTTTGTACTGCCCTCATCTTTTGAAATATACTCCAAAATACTCCATTCTTAAATGGTTAAGATGATATTTGCAGACATGGGTTCCTCTGCAATTCTGAATTCTTATGATGTGCATTATCGCTTATCGATTATTATTAAAGGCGATACATGAGTTTTTGGACTTTTGAAATGTTTATTTTATACTTATGTATCCCCTTTAATAATCACTGCAAGACAAAACTATTTATATCAAATCCATTGTATTGAAGAGACGTTTCCAGCGATGTATCACGACATACTTTGCCCAAGGATTTTTGGGACCGGGCAAGGGGGTGGTTGGAGTGCCGCTAGGGAATGCAACTTTAAAATTTCTAATAGGAAGGTATGTCTTGTGTTACATCCCGGAAACGTCTCTTCAAGAAAATGATTTTAGTATAAATAGTTTTGCCCTGCAGTGATTATTAAAGGCGGTACATAAGTATAAAATCCGCATTTCAAAAGTCTAAAAACTCATGTATCTCCTTTAATAACCACAGTAGGACAAAATTATTTATATCAAATTCATTGTCTTGAAGAGACGTTTCCAGGGATATATCACCAAACATACCCTCCCATTTAAAATTTTAAAGTTGCCCTTCCTAGAGACCCCCCCTTACTCCCCACTCCCGAGGCCATACTTTTTTCACCAAAAGAGGTCCCTCTCGAATTCATTAAATACGTGTTTCACCATTTTTCAAGATCTCGACAGATTTTCGAGTTAGGAGGGGGGGGGGACTTTTGGAACATTCTGTATAATTTATAGGTATATATATATAAATTATATTAAATGATTTTAGTAAAAATCGTCAGGTTCATAATTAGGATGTTGGTAAGTATGAGTACAGTTAGAAAAAAAATAAAAAAACACCATCCTTTATACAGAACTGCCAACTTTTTAATTTATTCCGGAGCACATTTAGCTCTGCCATTATTTCATACCACTTTTATTTTAAGAGAAATCTTGTCTCATATTAACATACTTGCCAACATCCGAATTATAAACCGGAATATTTTTAGTACACGCCCCTTTTTTTCCACACGAATGTAATACTTGCCAACCATCTCATTAATAAGCGTAAAATTGTTAACGCCTCTTGAAAAAAACGCCCCTTTTTCTACACCACTTTACTTTTAGAGAAATTCTTTCCTAACGATTTTGCGATTAAATAAGAATAAAATTACTCTAAAATATGACTGGTGTGAAAAAAAAAGGTAGATACTAAAAATTTTACGCTTCATTATGAGAGTGCGAACCATCTCATTATGAAGCGTAAAATTTTACTTTTTAAATGTATGTTAAACATACATTTAAAAAGTAAAATGCTTAATTTTTTCTTTTTTTTTTTTTTGAAAAGAAGTAATATTTTTTTTTTTCTTTTTACAAAATATCTTCGCAGAAGACTTTTATTTATTTATTTCTAATTAACAATTTTTAACGCTGCGATTTTTCTTTACATTTGAAAATTTAGCATTCTATCAAAATTTATGACTTTTTAAAAAATATCCCGTTTTATTTTATGCTAATTACTCATTTTATTTATAACTTATCTTTTGTCAGGATCATTTATTATTATTTTTTTTTTTTTTATACGTATTGTATCTGTATTAAAATTAATTTCGGATAAATGTATTTCAAAAACCTTTATAGAATAAAGAATAAAACGTGTATGCAAAACGTTAAAATAATTTGTAATTTCTAAACACTTTTTTACTTTTTCAAGCTTTTTTTTTTTTATTATTATTATTATTATTACATTTCTATATTATTTTATACTAATGATTTTCCGTTATCTATTCCTTTATTTATTTGTAATAGCATAACCAAGTGGTTTAATCTTTTGCCTCGAGACACCATAATTATACGGCTCTAAGTATGTCTATTTCACTAAGGAGATTTTATTATCTGTGCTCTACAGTAAAAATCTTTAGCAAACGAAACTTGAAATGTATTTTAGATTAGTGAACAGCTTAAAGTATTTGTTCCAACATGTATATTTTTAAAAGGATTAACGTAGCATAATAAATGGATTATTTACAGTATAATTTAACATAGATTTTAAAGCTAAACTTATGTAGTTGAGAAAATATGAAACTACTACATAAATAAATTTTTCTTACAATGAAAATATACAAACATGACCAAATAAAACATTAACATTTTGTTTGAATAAACTTCATTCTTTTTGAATATGAAAGAAAAGACAACTAAAATTATGTGAAATATTTTCCTGTTACTTTTCTCGTAAATTCTTTTACATTTAAACTTTTTGTCTTAACATTTGTTTTACTAAACGTATAATAAAATATATTAAAAACTGTCCTTCTATCATTTTTAAAATTCATTGTGATATATCATGTAAAATTTAATTAATGTTTGTCCCGAAAAAAATTTAACGTCATAAATTCTCTTATTAAAAAAAATATTTTTAATATAGTGAGTTCTTTAAATTTTATTCTCTAAAGTTTAAATTTTTGAAATCTATCACATCTTGTATGTTACATTTCGCTTTGTTTCAAAAATTAATCTAAAAATAATGACAACTACTTAACTGCAAAATATCAGAAATCACAACAGAAGAAACATAGTTGAATTGAAAAAGAACAAAATCTTTTACTTCTTGTTACTTTTATCATATTGCTTGTGGGACTGCCACAGACGAACTTTTTTTTTTTTTCCTTTTTTAGTTGTTAATTTCTTACCACTATTTCCATGACAAAAAATTTATAATAAATTTAATCAGGCAAAGTGTAGATTGACATGCGTAAAAATATTATATATTTTATTTTTTGGAAATAGTGGTACGAAAAGAATGTAAATAATCTGGTGTGTCACCCACACGACTTTCTCTTACCCTGAAATTTAATACTATAAATACAGGTTGCAGATTAAAAGATAAGATAACGAGTACTGTTATGTAAACCTGTGTTAAACAATTCATATTAGGCTTCTGAAGAGTTCTATATGATAATTAGTTCTGTGTGAGGGGGGCTACAGCCCCCCTCAACCACCCGTTTCATTAATGCACCTACATTTATATAGAATTTAATTCGGTTATTAAAAAATAATTCTGTTTTTAAAAAATAATTTATTAATATTATTATTTAAAAAAATTATCTTTTATGATAATGCAGACGATTTCCATATTAGAGAAGTAGTGTAACAACAAATATCCAAAAAAAGTCCATTTTATTCTCAATATTAAAAAAAAAAAAAAAAAAAAAAAAGTACGATTTTTTTTTTTTTGTTAAAAGTAAAAAAAATCGATAACTTTGTTTTAAATTATCGCAGATCGACTGTTCAACCATTCGTTTTAAAGGTATTGGCGAGCTCTTTTGAAAGATACCCATCATAAAAATTCACTCCCCTCGAAGGGGGGACTTCCCCCCCCAAAGGGGGGAGGCGAGGTTCCTACATACACAAAATTTTTTCCCCAGTTAACTATCTCTATTGCAAAAAATATATATTCTTTTCATTTGGTTTAGTGCAGTCTATAGACGTTAAACTCTACTTACCTGTAATTTCGCCCATAGACGCAATGTATTAGAATTCTCTTTATTGTCCCTGTACACGAACCATTTGCTTGATCTTAACGAAAAGCTTACTGTAGCATCCCTATATGATACACATTTAGAATACCAAGTTTGAACTTTCTGCCATAATTTGTTTTTGAGATATGCTGATAACAGACAGACACACAGACACACACACAGACACACACACAGACATACACACAGACCATTTGCTAAAAACATGATTTTCTTATTCAGGGGACCTCAAAACGTGTAAATATAACAAAATTTCGCGTTCGAAAATTTGACCCAAAAACAATACTTTCTCTACCTTATGGGTAAGAGAAAATAATAAAAAAGTCGCCTGTGGCAGCCCTGTGCTTGTAATTCAGTATTTCTTGTCGATCATGTGCTAAAAAAATTTGCATTTTTAAATGATGTTATAAAATTATGGAAGTAAAATTTAAATTTTTGTACTTACCACAGTATTGCGATGTACACATATTTTATAAAACAATGATTTCTGAAATGAAGTAACTAACAGTTATTATCTAATTCTAAAATTATTTTTACAATGAAATTAATAAAATTTCTATTACAGTTATAATAATTTTGATGTCTTATACGTCGAGATACGGCAACATTTCCAATTTATTTGGAAGCATTGTTAAACACGCTTTTTTCTCACACATATTTTTGTAGAGTAATTTTCTCGAAATTGTAATTACGACTGATAAAAAATAATTTGTTCGTTAAAAATGTAGTGTGGAATAAAAGGCGGCTCCTAACAATGTTCTGGAATAAATAAAAAATGTTGGCATAAATGTTGGCAGGGTGATAAGAAAATGTCTAGCAAAAATTTAAAAGAGGTTATAGGGGACGAATATAAAAGGATTCCCAGTAAAATGCGTGTCGGGAAACGTCACGTAAGGTGATAGAGGGCGCTGTGTAGTGCAGTACAAACAACCCAAGCAGCACCGAAACGTTCTCTGAACGTTCAAAAATTGTTCTGCAAACACGTTCTAAGAACGTTCCCTTTGAACGTGTTATAGACGTCTATTTGTCCATCTTGAAGACGTACAATAGTACGGTTCAGGGAACGTTCAATGAACGTGTAGCTATCACCATCGGTGTTATAGAAGCGTCCAGAGAACGTTCTATGTATACGGTCTCAGAACGTTCTAAACGTTTTTAGAACGTTTTCAAAACGTTATACACATTTTCAGAACGTTCTAGAAAACGTACTGTAAACGTTCTAAAATAGTGTAGAAACGTTCTGAAAACGTTCTATACACACGTTCTCACAACGTTATGTAAACAATTTTTGAACGTTCTTTGAACGTGCTAGAAATGTATTTTATGTATAATAAAATGGAAGAACTCGCAACAATTGTTTCGGGTCGAAAGAAGACACGACCCTTCGTCAGACGAACATAATAGGCACGAGTGCTGCAAATACAAGAGCTACGTTGCAGATTTTTTGCAGCACTCGTGCCTACTTTGTTCGGTTGATGAAGGGTTGTGTCTTTTCTCGACCCGGAACAACTGCTTCAAGTTCTTGAATTTTATAGTGTCTGTTATTTACTTATTTTTTTCTTTTCTTTTTTTTTTCCTTTCTTTTTTATCTTTTCTTTTCTTTTTTTACTTCTGTCTTAGTATAATAAAATTTTACATACATGCATTGAAATATGGTATAACAAAAGATCAAGTATTTTGAATATTCTAGATAAATATTTGAATTCAAAAACAAATAAATAAATAAATAAATTCAAGTTCTGGAATATTTTGAAAAATTTTAGGATAATATGCCCCCTGCTAACTAATTATTATTCCCCCCTAGATTTTGCATCATTATAATTTAACAATGGAATATAACCATATTTGGAAATTAATTTTAATAAGTTAACGGCCCTCTTCACTTACCGTCGTCGGTAGCCCGAGCCAATGTTATTCTATGGGAAAATTTTCTTTACAAATAACTTATTAACTAATACATAATTTTAAATTCTGTTTTCACATTCAGAAAATTTCCAACTGTTAAATTGACGGACCTTTTTTGAAAAAGTATTTTTTAAATTTTTAATATTTTATTGAAATTGCAAAATGAAAAAAATTCACATATTGAAAATTCGTATTTTGCAGCTTCGAAGTAAAATATACAAAATTAAAAAAATAATTTAAAAAAAAAAGTCCGTCAATTGAACAGCTGGGAATTTTCATAATGCGAAAACAGAATTTAAAAATATGTATTACTTAATAAGTTATTTCCAAAGAAAAAATTCCCATTGAATAACATTAGCTTCGGCTTCCAGCGGCGGTGAGTGAAGAGGGCCCTTAAAAATTTAAAAATATTTATGTCTAAATTTTGAAACTTACTGCAAACTTTTAGCATTTAAACACAAAAGTATTTTATTAAATTTTAAATTATCAATGAAATCTCAAATTAATGCCCAGATATGTTACGTATTCTATTTTTAAACTATAATAAATCACAATCAATGGAAAACAAAAAATAAAAATTAGTTAAAAGAAGTACACAAGTGTACAAAATTTAAACAATAAACTGTTTTCCTGTTTTCTTTTTTTTTTCCACATAATTCTTAAACAAATAAAACAGAAGTATAAAATTTGGATAGTAGGTTTTTTAAAATACCATAAATCGAATTTTACATAACTTTAGCATAAGTAATAATTTTTAAACTGAATATCAGTAAATTTTTCTCAAAAGTAAACATTGAAAAAATGAAAAATTTCAGCAATTTTAGAAATGCGTTAGATTAAAACCGTATATTTCTTCATGTAGTCAATTTTCCGTTTCTTCTTTTATCTTCATTTTATCGCGTGTGAATAATTTTTTTTTTTAATTTTACATTGAAATATGAAAATCGGATAAGGCGTTCATTATTAAATTATTTATCGACGTTTTTATTATTCTGGTGATGATCACAGTTTATACAAATTAATAATAATAATAATAATAATTATTATTATTATTATTATTATTATTATTTTCAAAAATTCCGTTATTAAAGTAAAAGAAAAGTGAACACAGAAAGTAAAACCAGGATTTTGTTTAACATTTGAGGAATGTGCGTCTTCACTTGTCTATAATGCATCATTAACACAATTTTTCATTAAGTTTTCTTTGCTAAAATTGTTGAAATTTTTAATTTTTTCCAAAGCTTACTTTCAAGAAAAATTAATAATTATTAGTTTAAAATTATTACTTATTCTAAAGTTATGTAAAATTCGATTAATGATATGATAACGAACATGACATCCAAATTTTATGTCCATGTGTTTATTTGTTTAAAAGTTATGCATAAAAGAAGAAAATGGGAAAGCAGGTTTGTTCCTTTAATTTTGAACAGCGGTGTATTTTAAATACGTTTAAAAATATAAAAAATAAAAATTATTATTATTATTATTATTTTTAAAAATAGATTACGTGAAATTTACTTAATATTTTCATATTTAAAATCATGCGTATGCGAAATTTATTTAAATTATTGATTTTGTGTTTATAAATTTTACATACACATGCAGTGAAATATAACAGTATAAAATGTGGTGAAACATTTTGAAAAATAAATAAATAAATAATTAAAAGTTTATTCTGTAAACAAATAAATAAATAAAAATAAAATAAATAAACTTCAAAATTTAAAATATTCAGCAATATTAAGATTCACCTTAGTAACTATTTCTTTTTTAATACTTCTCCCTGCTTTTACATTTCTACAGTGTAATGTAAAATGTAATGCCAAATCATGCATGATCAAATCCTTTATATATTTCTTTAACGTGGATCAGTTGCAATTATTTTTTACCGAAACGATATAGTAGTGTAATTATTGAAATACGCAAGCATAAAAAATAATATTTAAAAATGAACAATATTTAAGCATGCGGACTCAACTCAATGAACTAATAAGGAAAAATTACGAAATTTGACTGCTTACATTATTTTATGGAAAACTGTATTTTTAAAAATTGCTTCTTGAATCTTTATAAGCGTCATTTTAAGCATAGAATACTTTAAAGATTATACAGAATATGAATAATTGTCATAAATGGACTAAAAATCATAAATATAATCAAAATAAGAATTATTATTATTATTATTATTATTAACAAAATATTATACCAAAATAAATAAAAAGTCATTACCAACATCGCGACAAAAATTTAAAAGGCATCATGGAAATCCTATACTATAACTGTACTGCCTGCGAAAATATGAAACTGGTTCTTCAACAATGAATTTTATTTTGAAACCTTTCTTTGAATGATCTTAGTCTCACTATTGCACATATTAATTTGGTACTAATAATGATTTGGCCTCTGGTAAATTAAAATTTTAATCAGATGGGGAATTCGATATAACATTTATGAGTTTCAATTTTTCAAATAAGAGCGAAAAATTCGCCTGGGTTTGCTATTTTAGTATACAATGTTAAACTGTAATAATAAAAAATAGAATGAAATAAATTTAGGATTTAGCTTGAAATATTTGTAAAATTAAAAAAAAAAAATTCAAATTTAGTTTAAAATTAATGTTATATATATATATAAGTTTTAATAAACTAAATTTTTAAGACTTCAATGCATATGTAAAATTTTACAAAAGAGAAAAACTTATCTGTAGGAGCTGTAGTGTATCCAAATGCTAATAACACAAAATCAAAATACACTGAGTAAGCAGGCAGAAGGGAGAAGCTTTGGACTTTGGATTGCATACGAATACGAACTTCCTGTGTAACGGAACTGCAGATGGCCGTTTACTGGTGGGAAAAATTTCTGTTCATTTAGCAAAACACGATTTATTCAATAACGCCCGTTTCTAATACAGAATTTTCATACTATTCAAAACTTGAACTTTTTAAAAATTGGTATATTGAAGCATTCATAAAACTTTCTTCTATATTTTCCTGCACAGGTGGATGCCGTAAATATTATTTGCTAAAATAATCCATCAAAATTATTTTCCATGGCAAAGTAATCATCTCAAATAAGTATAACACTAAATATCCAAAAAATAAATTTTATAGTATTCAAAATATATATCTTAAGAAATGTATTTTACATAATGAAAAATGTAAAAAATCCATAACTTTGTTTTAAATTATCACAGATTTAGGGTTCACCCTTTCGTTTTAAAAGCATAGACGACCTTTCTCACAAGAATATTGAAAATTTTAATACAATAGCGAAAGCAATGTGCTGTACAAATTGCCCATACTTTTTTAAAATTAAATATTACTAATATAAATTTATATATATATATATACATATTTAATTTTCCATGGAAAAGTTAAAAACAATGCTCACTTATGTACATTTATACGAAATTTTGTCCTATTCTGCCATATTAAAAATTCTGAAAATAATGATATGACAGCGCCACCTATTGAACGATTTATTAACAAATATAATCGCCACCAGTTTAGGTCACAGTCCAAGTAAGCCAAGTTTGAATAAATTACGTTTATTAGTTCGTGAGATACAGCATCCATAAAATTTCAAAATTTATTAATTTAATCATATAAAATTAATCAACACAGGTTCTTATAATTAATATTTTTATATATGAAATTTACATTCTTCACCAAAAGATGCTGAAATACAGATATCTGGAAAATCGCAGAAAGTAATAGCAGCACCATCCGTCGGTGGATATATACCGAAATTGAATCAGCACATTTTGTCATTATATATATATCTCATATACAAGTTTCGATAAATATTCGTATTATAGAAGATGAGGTATAGCCTTCCCTTAAGCTGAAACGAAACGTAGCAGTGTCACCTGTCATTTGATATTTACTCAAGTCAATGAGTAAAATTTACGCAATATCTATTTCACGTACCAATTTTAGAGCATTTATAAATCATAGAACATGAGCTATTGCGTTTCCTTGAATGGAATTAAATTGCAGCATACCAATGCCTCCACTTGTCAGATAAGCACACAAACTGATTCAGCAAAGTTTTATATGATATTAATTTCACATACCAAGTTTAGTGTATTTATAATTATTTATATTACAAAAACTGAATTATTACCATTAAGTTAACGGGATTAAATTGCAGGAGAGCAGCGCCCCCAGTTGATCAATATACGCACATGAATTAAATCAGCGTAGTTTTACATAATATCTGTTTCACATATTAAGTTTGGTGCATTTGTGCACTGTAGAAGCTGAGATATAATCTCCCCATAAAAGGGGGAATTTACAGCATAGAAGCGACCCCTACCTGGTGATACACTCCAAAGCCTAATAAGCACCAAAGCTGATATTTAGGTCAATACCTAATTAAATATTCCTGATAGTTAGCAAATTAGTTTAACGTCTAACTAAACATAAAGTTTGGTTAAATTCCGTCCATTGGTTTGTGAGAATCAGAGTCCACAAAACTTTGATAACACACACACAAAAAGATAGACAGACTGGCATTTTCAAAGAATGGTCGAATTGTGTTCTGGACATCTCAAGAGTGTATAAACCTATGGAAAACCGGAGATAAAAAATTCCCAATTATCCAACACATTTTTCTTGGTATATACAAAATAAATAAATAAAATAAATTACTTTTTCGTAACTTAATTTATTAACATTTTAAGAAGCAAATAATAATGAATATCTGCAAAAGTAATCTGGATTAATGTGTTTGACAGAATTCAACATTATAAAACTTAAATAAAATTATACATAATTATGATGGTTATAACAGATAATTAAAGTTTAAAATTTTGTAATTTTTTCCCTAAAAATCATCTCTATTACATTTCAATAATTATTCTATACTGGCATGCCACCAAAATCTGAAACTGAAAATAAGGAAACAAAACTGAAAAAAAAAAGCATTTTGTCACATTTGTTATAATCAAACTGTTACAGAACGTGTGACGACGATGATACACTTGAACGTTTTTCATAGAACTAGAATTGTACGTTTTATAGATGGTACAAAGCTAACCTTTTCAGAACGTTCTAAGTAATACTATTTTTGAACGTCTAATCAAACGTTCTCTTGACACGAAACACGGTGTTTGAACGACTGTAACCGTTATTAGACGTTCACAGAACGTTCTCGTGCTACTTGGGAAGCTGGCAATGATTTTTTATTTTTATTATTATTATTTTTTTTTTTTATGATATCAGATGGATATGTGATAGTTCAGCATTTGTGAAGCGCTGCATTTTGTACGAAATTATAGTGGGAAATGCCAGTTTCCTGCATTACCGGCTTGTTTCGGCCATAGATATAGTAATATATATAGATCTATCATCCCCACGTTATCGAGCAAAAAGTTTTGATGCCGAAAAAAAGTTCTAAAATCAGCCATTAGAAAGTATTGAAAATAAAAAGAAAAAGAAAAATGAATTTGAAACTGTATATGGAGTTTTTCATTCCCCTTTAGTAAATAAATTATTCATAAATTTTCTTTACTTAATTATCCGTGTATATTCCTGTGTGTGATTTACTGGGGGAAAGGCAGCCATTAGAGTAACTTTTTCATTAACTGTTTATTCCAACAGTGACCACAACCATATTTGAAACTAACTGGGTAAAAAAAGCCTCAAGTAAAGCAGAAACAAAATCAATTCGTGGATCATGGATAAGTTTTTCAGCTTTTATGTAATGCAGCTTTCTACATTTTGTTAAACACGTGTTTTGTGGCACTTATTAAAAAACTTTGATTACATTTATTTCGTTATTTATTATTATTGTACAGTCGGCATAAAAAATAAAATAAAAATAAAGCCCCCCCCCCCCCGGCCACCACCTAATTTCGCCGTAAATTATCGTAGAAACAGGCGGCTGGTACTTATCGATCTGTAATAACGTCTAGTTTTTAATGGTGTAGTTAGATTTTGCTTAAAGGGTCATCCACATATTAAAACAGGCATAAACTTCATTTTTTTTTCCCCAATAACTACCCCTATTTTTGACCTCATATTCACATTTCTGAGATCAAGGCGGTTCAGAAAACATACATATTTATACACTTTAAATCAATTCTAAATAGAGATACATGTGTAAATGTATTAGGGGTCCGTCTATACATTTAGAAAAAATAAATCATGATCTACCACCCAATGTACATTATTTATTATATTTCACACCAGAAAAAAAGTTCAGAAATGTTAATTATTTTATAAAAAAAACCGATTCTAATTCGCAAAACTCTGTCTGTTAGTTTATGAATTAAAAAATTTTTATTGGTTCACTTCATACGAGGTGACTTTAAACAGCCCGAATAATATGAACCCTACAATGTTGAATTACAAAAACCTAGATACCAAGCTAAAAGAATAATAGTAAAAATTATAATAATGTTAATAGCGGTTAAAAAAAAAAATGTTTAATATTTAAGAAAAATAATTATCTACTTCTGTTGGGTATATTTTTACTTTATACAGTAAGCCCCGCATGAAAGTGTTACTATAAAGTTTTACATTTAATTTTAGGCGTACAAACCAACTATACATAATATACAAAAATATAAATAACAAGATTTAAACTAAAATCTGCGAAAGGATATTTAACATTTTCGCGAACGATTACGTAGATTCACGTCATTTGGAAATCTGTAACTCCTCCAGTGGGCGTTTCCTTCACAATTTGTGTGTTACGATATTTCTTAAGAATATTCTTTATATTCATATTTATATAAACAAAATAGTATGAATACAAATACTTTCACTAGAAAGAGTATAATTATTATTCATATTCAAATGTAAAATAAATATGGATATAGAAAAAACGGTTTCCTATTGCCTAGAATGAATATTCCCCGTTCTGCAGTCGTCTACTGTATTTGAAATCTTAATTTTAAATGTGTAAATTCTCTATCTTTAAAAGTAATACGACATATTACTTTCTTTTATATTCTTTGTAAATAAATGTGACGCCTGTTTTACGCCGTGATTAGAATAATCGAAAATAAATAATATTGCGATTTGTTTCAATAACAGATAAAAAAAAAAAAAAATCCAATATATTATTCAGTATTAAAAAAACATTTAATAAAAATTATATTTTATTATGTTGCGTTATACGATAAAATTTAAATAGCATAAACGGTAGAGTAAAGGAATGCGAAAATATAACATCAAGATTAAGACAGAAAATTTGATCAAAAAATCTGATAAAAATTAACACTCGTAAATATTAATTATATTAATTTAAAAAAGATGAAAAGTAAAAGCATTTTCATTACGTATTGCTCTTTCAAACAATAATCCTCGTCTTAGCACGTTTTCTAAATCATGACATTTAACTTGAGGTTCACGAACCCTAGAATATTCAAGTAAAAAAAAAAAAAAAAAAAAAAAAAGACAACAGGGAGAAAATAGAATTTTAGCAGGGAGAAACTAGGAAATGTTATGCAATATTTAAGAACAAAGACTTAACATTTCAGAATCGAGTATACGCCTTTTTTTGCAACCTAAGCCACGCCTTTACACAATTTTTCTAAAGTTTTACATTATAAAACAAAAGTATTTTACATACTTCCAATTAATCATTTAAATTTTGTCTTCAGCATTCGATGTAGTAAATGCCATTGACATTTATGCATACCAGCGTCACATAGAGAGTCATATACGAATACAGAAACTAGTTTTTTTAATATTTTTTCCGCAATATAGAGGCGGGGCTTCATTTCTTTTGGAATTTTTTCACAGACTGACTAAGTACATGATTCGACAAGGATTTATTTAACAAAACAGAATAAAGTATACATTGTTTATAAATGAATTATTGCTAGTGCTCGAATAATTTTGCTGCCGACTTTAAGTCCTTATTTCTCTTTTGTCAAAAGACTCTTTTTGCAGAATTTATATACAGTTTTTATCTGATCACTGTTCATAGTAAAAATGTAATTCATTATAGTTACACTGGGGTATTGCAGGTTCGATACTAGAGCCATACTTGCCAACCATCGCATTATGAACCGTACAATATTTAGTACCCGCCTTTTTTTTCACACCAATAATTTTTTAGAGTAATTTTAATCTTATTTAATCGTAACAATATTTGAAGGGAATAACCCAAAACATATAGTGGTGTGAGAAAAGGGGCGTTATTTCAGGGGGCGTTAACAATTGTACGGTTATTAATGAGATGGTTGGCAAGTATGCTAGAGCTGATTGAAGACCGACGTGTACACTAATGATGTCTGGTGTTCGTAAAATCCGTCTTGGCCGCGGCTCTATGTTTCCATTCAAATTATACATCTAGGATGTCACAGAAGCGGGAGAGCCATCCTGTCCGTGGAGGATAAAAATCGTGATGGCAAATCTCTGGACCACCCCTAGGGGCGAGTCCCAGACCGTCGCCAATTCCCCATTGTGCAACCCTAGCGCAACGTTGAACACAATCATCCAATCTTTTACATTTTGCCCAGACATTTTCGATCACCCTGTATATTTAGACCTGTATATTATAGACATTTTTCGACCACCCTATATCTTGTAAAAATGTCAGGAATGTTTATATAACGCATCACAAAATATTATTCATACTAATAACGAAACTATTTTACACCTTTTGTGAAAAAAAATATATATATATATAAAGTATGTAGTTATTTTATAATTGTTCTATTCTTAAAGAAATTTTATCAAAATTGTAAGGTAAAATTAATTTGTTTTTGTATATCCCGTTACAATTTTTTCTTTCTTTTTTGTGTGCAATAATAGTGTAGTTAAACTTCATCTAATACTCAAATCTGAAACTTTTACGTGTCTAAATTATTTTAAAAGAATTCTACTTCACATTAATATTCATGTTTTTCGTTATTTACCCATTTAATCTAATTCCTAAGTGTAATCTACCGGTTAGATAAATCAGTTTTACAACAAAAATTTTTATTAACAGACGAAGTTATACTCAATGAGATGTATCATTCATACAGACCTCGCAGTGTTCCTGAAATGTTAGGTATCTTTCTATTACGTTTTTGAAACTATTTTAAATTAATACATTCTTGCTCAATTTTTAACATTAAAACATTGAAGAAAAAAGTCTTTTGACGATAGCGGTGGAAGTTTAATAAAACGCGCGTAATTTTTTAGGTACGTTGCGAGGCCTGTACGTACTGCGTTTACCGTTGAATAATAGTTTTGATGGAAAGCATATTTATCTGGCCTACAGTTTAAATACAGGAAATCAAGATTTTATTTACTTATTGCTTATTACTCTGTTTTTCGTGATAATTTAAAGTAGGTAATACGGGCAAAATTCCATTTGATAGAGCATGTATCGAATGAATACCCTCCATATTTTTGTATTTTTAATACAACACAGTCTTTACTTTGTTATTTAGTAGAGATTTGATACGTAACAAAAGCACTCCAGTTTGTAATTCTTTTAACATTACCCCCCTTTTTTTTTTTTTTTTTTTTTTTTTTTTTATCAAAGCCTGGTTAAGGCCGAATCACGCTGCCAGACTTCATTTTCAATAATGTTTTTGACTTATATGTGAGAGAAATCATTGCTTAAAAAAGGACATAAATATTGTTTAAAAATAGTGACGATTGCTTGGCTGCGTTCGTACAATGTTGTTATTAAGACGACCATTTTCTAATAAAAATATTTTCTTAATTAGTGCTTCGAATTTTTGCTGTAAATTATTTTAAAAATCATTATTAATTAGCCAGGGATGATATTGTGTCCCGTTCCGAGTTTAGTGAGGTTCAGGCTTGTACCTTGATCATGACTTGTTCGGATATGCCTTTATTTTATAGGAGTCTTCCACAAGCACTTTTTTTAACGATAAATTTCTTTTTAAATTTATACGCTTCTATTATAACAAAATTGTAGAAACGTACGGTACGAACCCTGTTAATAAATCGACTGCAAGTTTAAACGTACCATAATAATCCGCAGGTTAGATAAGTTAGTTCTGCACCAGAATTTTAAATTTGCAGATAAAATTATACTTGTATGAGCTGTTTCTTCAATCAAATATAAGTTTTATATGGGTCACATAACGAACCTGTTGATTTTACGCCAAAAATTACGATATTATCCGCAGGTCAGTTTTACAGTAGAAATATCGTTTAATAGAAAAATCTGTAATTTTACCAAGAAAAACTTGATGTACGATATAAAATTGTATATTTTGATTTTTGTTAATATACAAATTACAACAGTATACACAAACTGTAAATGTACAGTCACCCCCCATCCCCCACCCCCCAAAAAAACGCCACCCCCCACCTAATTTCGCCATAAGTTGTCGTAGAAACATGTGATTGGTACCAATCGATTTTTAATAACGTCTAGTTTATAATGGTATAGTTAGAATTTGCTTAAGGGGTCGTCTACATATTAAAACTGGCATCAACTCCATTTTTTTTCATTTATGGTAACCCTCATTTTTTATAAATTATTTGAATTCTTTGGATCAAATCATCACGGAAAATGGTATAGTTTATATATTTTGCTCAATTTTTCATAGAGTTATAAGCTGTCAAAATATGAGGATGCTAATGTTAAATGAATGCGACAAACATTAATTCATATCTTCCAAAATAATTATGATATTCAAATTCTGTTTTTTTTTTTTTTTTTTTTTTTTTTTTTTTTTTACGATAAAATGAAGTGACGAAAACATATTACATGCATATTTTTGATTAAAAAATATTTTTTGAGTTATGAAAATTATTAATAAATTCATATTTGAAAAAATTATGAATTATGACTTATGTTAATTTTTGCATGAATAGAATGGGCATCATCAAAAACATGGGTTTCCAAATTTAGAGCTCGTTCCTAACATTATTTTATGAGTTACAGTGATATTTCATTTTTTACTGCTGTTAGGGGGCCGTCACCTGTTATAATTTGTATCCTCTGTGAGTGAATATCTGTATATATTTTGACGAAAAACAATTTTAATTTATATTTTTGTTATTCAAATTGCTTTCTAAGCAAAATTTCGACGTTTGTCATACAAATTGACTAATTTTTATAAAATTATCGCAATGCAGACGAGAGATTAAGAAAGAATTCCATAAAAAAATGAAGCTCCGCCTCCATATTCTAAAAACAATATTAAAAAACTAATTCTCATATTCGTATTTGACTCTATGTATAACACTGGTAGGCATAAATGTCAATGGCATGTAATACATCGAATGCTGAAGACAAAATTTAAGTGATTTAATTGCAAATATGTAAAAAATTTTGTTTTATAATGTAAAGTTTTATAAAATTATGTAAAGGCGTGGCTTCCGTTGCAAAAAGGAATATACAAAGTTGCCAATATTTTAATTTATTCCGGAGTAATTTTAGCCCCGCCTCTAATTCGTGCCACTTATTTTTTTAAAGTATTTAGTCTTATTTTATCGAAATTATGTATTGAAGAAACTTTTTCTATAAAAAAAGTGGTGCGGAATAAAGGCGGGGCTAAAAGTACTCCGGAATGAATTAAAATATTGGCAGCTATGAATATACCCGATCCTGAAATGTCAAGTCTTTCTTCTTAAATGTAACATAACTTTTCCCATTTTCTCACTGCTAAAATTCAATTTTAACTTATTTTTACTTGAATATTGTAGGGTTCGTACACCTCCAGTTAAATATCATAATTTAGGAAACGCGGTAAGGCGAGGATTATCGTTTGAAAGAGAAATACCCTTTTTTTCCCTTTTTTTTTTAATTATTAACATTTAATAATTTTTATAAAAATTTTTCAAAAGAATTTTCTGCTTTAATTTTGTTATGACATTTTCGCATTTGTTAACTGTACGTTTGCAAGCTTTGTGTTATGTAAATTTTATGGCATGACGTAACATAATATTAAATTCTTATTTAATGTTTTTTTTTAAATACAAAATCAAACAGTGGAAGATTTTTTTTTTCATTAAATATATTATTGAAGCAAAGCGCAATATTATTTATATTCTTTTATTCTAATCACGGCGTAAAACTGGCATCACATTTATCACGGAAAAAGAATTTAAAACAAAGTAATATGTCTTATTACTTTTAAAGATATAGATTTTACACATTTAAAATTAAGAATTCAAGTACAGTAGACGACTGCAGAACGGGGAATATTCGTTCTAGGCAATAGAAAACTGTTTTTTCTATATCCATATTTATTTTCATATGAATATACATAATAATTATACTCTTTATAGTGAAAGTATTTGTATTCATATTATTTTGTTTATATAAATATGAATATAAGGAATATTCTTAAGAAATATCGTAAAACACGAATTGTGAAAGAAACGCCCACTGGAGGAGTTACAGATTTCCAAATGACGTGAACCTACGTCAACAGTCGCGAAAATGTTAAATATTTTTTCTCAGATTTTAGTTTAAATCTTGTTATTTATATTTTTGTATATTATCTATTGTTGGTTTGTACGCCTAAAATTAAATGTAAAACTTTATAGTAACACTTTCATGCAGGGCTTACTGTACAAAATAAAAATATACCCAACAAGAAGTAGATAATTCTTTTACTTAATTATTAAACACTTTTTATTTTCTTTTTTTAACCGCTATAGATATTATTATCATTATTACTATTATTCTTTTAGCTTAGTATCTAGATTTTTGTAATTCAACATTGTAGGGTTCATATGACTCAAGCTATTTTATTTTCTTCCTGTGAAGTGATATATTTAACTATTCAATGTTTAATAAATAGAAACCAATAAAAATCTTTTAATTCATAAACTAACACAGAAAGTTCGGCGAATTAGAATCGTTCTGAACTTTTTTCCCGGTGTTAAATTTAATCAATAATGTATATTGGGTGGTAGATCACGATTTATTTTTTCTAAATGTATAGACGGACACTAACACATTTTCATGTGTAACTCTGTTTAGAATTGATTTAAAGTATATAAATAGGTAGGTTTTCCGAACTGCCTCAATGTCAGAAATCTGAATATGAGGTCAAAAATAGGGGTCGTCATTAAAAAAAATGAAGTTTATGCCTGTTTTAATATGTAGATAACCCCTTAAGCAAAATCTTACTACACCATTAAAAACTAGACGTTATACACATCGATAGGTACCAGCCGCATGTTTCTACGATAATTTACGGCGAAATTAGGTGGGGGGGGTGTTTTTTTTTGGGGGGGGGATGACTGTACAATATCTGCGGATGGCATACGCAAAAAATTACACTAATTAATCCTTTCAGTTAGAATTGTGGATATCTCCTAATTTTATCAGAACAGTCGGTAACAAAAGTCTCCGAACACTAGCAAAAATTCCTATATAAAAAAAGTACACTTAATACAGTTTTGTTAAATAAATCCTTGTCGAATCCTGTTCTTAGTCAGTGTAAAAACAGGATTCGACAAGTATTTATTTAACAAAACTGTATTAAGTGCACTTTTTTTATATAGAAATTTTTGCTAGTATTCGGAGACTTTTGTTACCGTCTGTACACTGCGAACATTTAGTGAATATATTCCTGTATTTTTACAAGCAGACATGAACTGATTTCAGAAGGAGGACTTGTGTCTGACATACCAATATTTTTATTAATTCTTCAGCACTGTCAGTAGCCGCCTCCTTTTCACACCACTTTTCTTCTTACTTAAACATAATTATGTTTTATAGAAATTTAACTACAAATAAATCGGTGTTAAAAAAGTTCGGGTACTAACCGTACTTCGAAATAGATTAAACTTTTGGCGTGTCTGTTATATTTATATGACGTATAACAATTCTAATTCGTAATATCGCTTTGTATGATTTAAAATTTAATTTTTTTTTAAAATCAATTTTTTTAATTGTGTACATTTAATTGCAATTCCGGAAAAGTTCTGTAGAATATACTATTTTTACTTCGAATTTCTTGATATAATTTATATATATATATTGTTTTTCTACTTAAAATGGTATTAAAGAAGAAAACTGTTTCGTATGTTGTAGTCAAGTTATTTTTAGGTTTACGAGGGAAAATTCTATTTCATTCCTTTAGAAGCAAATGAATATGATTTTTATTTATAAAGTAGAACATTTTAAATAGAAGAAATTTTTGAAATGAAACATTCGTACACTTTTAAATTATTTAGCATTTTCACAACAGTAAGGAGAAAATGTACTGCACTAACAAATGTTTCATACATTAAATATTCAAACAAGTTTCAAATGATCATTATCTTGTAAGTGAGATTTAAAATCACTGGTTGGTCATTATTATTGTCATTATTTCATTGTAAAAGATAGTTGCATTCAAATTACTGTTGTGAAATCATTAGTGTTTTAAAGTTAATGCAAGTCATATTGTTAGTCTTGTTGATCAGTAATTAGAATTTATTTTTACTATGTCGACTGAGATAAATAGGAACAGAAATTGTAAACAAATAATTTACTAAATGATCTGAGTAATTTACATATATTTTATTTTGAAGAGATTGTACGTTGTTCAAAATAATATATATATATTAATGAAAAATACTACTCTTAAAATGATTTTATAATAATGAAAGGGAATAGCACAACTGTAAATGGAAATTAATCAGTTCTTATTTAGTGTCGGATTACTATAATATAATATTTTTAAAATTTTAATAAATTTTAATAATAAGAAATAAAGCCAGTTCTGTGGAAATACAACAATTAAGTATTATTTTTTATTTTAAAGTGTATTAAGGTTAAAAGTTCATTATTTTTCCCAACCCAACCATGATTTAATTTATTATGACTAATCTTGACAAAAGTTAATAGTCTTTAAACTCTTTTAAACAAAATGCATAACATCTTTTGTGATGGGTTTGTCTGTATATCAGTGCTCTGACTGAGGTAAATGTGCATGTACTGTCATGAAATTTTATGTAACATTACAAATAATTACAAACTCATTCAAATAAAATGTTGTCATTTTATTTGTATGAACTCAGATCACATTATTTTGCTTTTCATTCATTTATGTAGACGAGGTTTTGTCCCCAACCCGAGAAAAAATATTTTTTATTTCCTTTATTTACAACATAGTTTTATTTTTCTAAAATTAAACAATAAAATTGTACATTAAGCAAAGTGAGAAATAGTTTCTTTTAATTACCCACTTTTTACTAATTATATATATATATATATATATATATATATATATATATAAATTAAAATGTATTAACAGGTAGTTTAAAATTCATCGATGTAGTACATTTAAAAAGAAAATTGTCTGAAAAATTAAAAAATGAGAATGCATTTGTACACATTCATTTAATAATAAAATAGTAGCCAGGATTTTATTAACATTATTAATATTATTCTGTTGAACAGTGTTAGCTATTTAGTTAAACATATCGTTACCCATGACATAGCTGCCAACATTCTAATTAATATTTCGTAGCCCGTGCTGCCAGACCAGGTGGATTTTTTATTCAATAGTCTTCAATAATTTTAAAAAGTAATATTTGATATACATAATAGACGATTAAACTTCGATGTGATTAGGCAAACGTTACAATTAAATATTATTGGTGATTATTGAATAGAAAATCCGCCATATCTGGCAACACTGTCCGTAGCATTATTAGCATGCGCTCTTTTTTCCACACCACTTTATTTTACAGTAATCTTCTCCAAATGTAATTACAACTAAATAAGAAGGAAAAAAAAAAAAAAAAAAACGCCTGATGTGGGAGAGAGAAAAGAAAGGCAGGTAATAAAAGTACTACGGGCTGTTAAATAAAATGTTTCCTGGTATGCCACGATTTTCAACAGCGAAATTCGAATTTTGTTTCTGCCTTTCAAGATTTCTTGAAATTAGTTATTTAGCTAATTGACAGTTCATAATTGTCATTTATAACGCATTTAAACTATCATTATTTCTTTAGAAATATGTATATATATATATATATATTAAGATTAAGATTCTACAATTAAAATATGACACAGAAAACTATTTTAAAATAGTGGTATTCAAAATGCGTAAAAGTTGGCAACCAAGCATTTTATCATAGATCCCAAATAGAATAAATTTGAAATTATGTAAAGATATTAATTGAAATTAATTTCAAGATTTCTTGACATAATTAGTTCTCAGTTTGTCATTGATTATTTCGCTAATTTACGATTAATCACATGTTATAAAAGGTAAAATATGAAATTTTGATTTACATATTTTTAAGCTTTATTGAAATCCTCAAGGAAAAGGCAGATGTATTTTTAATCATATAAAGCTTTGAAAAAACACCATAAAATGCAAAAGGTTTAAAGTTTCCAAAGATTTATCTATTATCTTTCAAAGTCTGTCCTCCGGTGCATTTTTATTAGACATAATTTTACAGGAGTGTTCCCTGACAAAAATGGTGTGAATACCAGCAGTGGTGTGTGTTCAGAGACACCCAAAATAATTCTAATACACTGAATTATACGACAGGGGTCGTACTCTCCACCCTCTCTCACACATAAGAAATTTTCACCTTTCTGACCAACACATATTTTAATACTTTTGTACTAGGGAAAACAAATTTGAATTGAGATTTGCACAAAAATATGTTTTCTGTAGTACAAGGTATGATTAGCATTCCTGTTTGCAGAGCCAAGCAGAAATATTCAGATACATTAGAGGTTGTAATTGAAAATCGTACAATTGCTTTTTTATTTCTGTTAAATTTTTTTACAATTGTCTAAGAGTGGTTATGGATTTAGTTAGTTTAACTGTTTATCAGCACTCTAACATCTGTAAAATTTTATAGAATTTCTTGAAACTGTTATATGTTATTCAGTTTCACGGCGGAATGTCCCTTTTGAAAATAATACAAATAGCACCGCAGATTTGTGTACAACAACAATCAAAATTATTATAATATATTGCGTTCTATCAGAGGTATTTATATAAATCATATTTTAATACATTTGTACCGATTAGTTGTAAAGTTTTAAAAGCTATACAAAAATATTAAGATACATTAAGGGATATAATTGGAAATTACTAGAATTGCATTTTCAGCCGTCTTAACCGTTTTTGACTATTTAAAACACTGTTTAATAATGATTATAACTTTGGGCAGCCCATCTGTCCAGAGCCTGATTAAGGGGGAAGCACACATTATCTCCGCTCTCACCGGAATATTTTTACAATTATTTTTTACTTCATGTCATAGAAATTCCACGCTTTGACGAAGAAATATTTTTTTATAAAAAATGAACGGTGTAAAACAATCCAATTTACTCACCGTTATTAGACACCAGAATTCTTTTAAAATAATTTTTAATCAGAATTTTCTGTTTATTATAGGAGGAAAGTATTTGTTAAAAAATAACGGTGTAAGTATAAATAATGTGTGCTTCCCCCTTAATCAGGCTCTGCATCTGTCTATTGTCGGCCTGTCCGTCCAAATACTGATTTCTGTTAATATTTATTGAATGCCTTAATTTAATTTGCATTACTTAATTTCACTATGACATGTTCTCTATTAAAATTGGTAAAAACAGCAAAATTATTATGTATAGAGACCAAAAAATATTTCTGAAACATTTTGACCTGTGATATGTATTTTTCTAAAGCATATTTTAATACGTTTACACTGCACATAGCATAATGATAAGATAAAGCTAGGAGAGTTTGCGCACAATTCAACAAAATGATATAAAAAATCCAAATATTAATTTTTTGCTAAACTATTGGTGCTTAACTTTGAATTAATCCTTCTATGTATTACCATTGCTACTGTGTTGCTCTGTTGTAATTTAAAATAACTGTAGTAATAAAACCAAGAGAGCTATTTTGCGCAATCTCCCCTTATAGGGTAGGAGTGATTGCGCAAATGGGTAGGAGAGATTGCGCTTAATTATAACTACAATTGCATTATCAATAATAATAATTCACTTGAATGACATTGTTGTAAGGTATTTGTAAACAAATATTTTTGCATTGGAAGTAGATATTTCAATTATTTATTTAAAATAGTCGGAAAAAATAATAATTAAAAAAATTAAAAGAACTACAAAATTTTTTTAAAGAAAAAAATATTTAAGAAACGGAAAATAGAACAAATCTGGTTAAAGAACAAGACCAGAAAATAATATTAGGTTACTAGTTAACACGTTTTACTTAAAATTAGTACATTACCTCTTCAGTTAGGATAGTTTCTTGTTTTCTGACCGAATCTTTAGTTGTCCACAGTCATTGCACTTATTATTGTACATGTGAAGTTATTGTGGAACCACCGGCCACAAGTTAACTTGTTTGAAACTGTGTATCCGTCTCAAACAGACATTTTCGTGAAAAAAAAAATATATATACATATATATACTATATAGCACGCCGTGTGTGCAATATGTGACTAGTCCCGCCCATTTTTAAGCGCAGAATCCGCCCACCATTTATTTTTATTTTTTAAGTTTTTTTTTTTTTTCCTCAAAATCTTCCGCGAAAAAATCCTTTACGTTTTAAAATCCTTTACATTTTAAAATACTTTACGCTTTAAAATTCTTTACGTTTATTTTATTTATTTTATTTTATTAAAATTTAGACGATTACGTTCTTTAACACAGGGGTCGTACTCTCCACCCTCTCTCACAGATAAGAAATTTTCACCTTTCTGGCCAACATTAATTTCACGTAGAATTATTCTGGATTAATTTATAGCAATGTACCACTATTATACAGGGTAGAGATTATAATATAAATATAATTATAGCAATATATTTGAATATTTCTTATTTCTGAGAGTGTCGTGAAAAAAGAGCGGAGAGTACGACCCCTGCCTTAAGAAGAAGGTTATGAGTAGACTGATATTTTTTGCTTGCATTCAGTTTTATCTCATTTATTTAAGCAGACGACAGCTGCACTGAAAACTGAAAACTTGAGCATCATACTTGAAAGTATTGCAAAACTAAATAGATATATAATAACATTTAAATCCTTTACGATAAATTTCTCAAGACTAACAGAAGTCTAGACGTAAATCCCATCAGAGGTGTGGATTTTGTCCACTGTGCCACTCCTGAATAATGTTCAGTTTCAGAATCTGTGGATAATCTCCTTAAAGGTGGTGCCCGTCTCGAATGGTTTGAATTAGTTCAATCACTTGTAAAAATTATGTTTTGGTACAGTCCCAGACATTGAACAAACTCATCATCATTGTCTTGTTATAACCATTAAGCTACAAAATCTCTGTTAGTATAAAATTTTAAAGGCGCAATCTCTCCTAAGCAGCAAAAGCTCAAATTCTCCCATTTTGGTAGGAGAGATTGCGCAGTGTTTTATTAAATCATTACTCACTTTTAGATGATATCGTGGTTCTTGTACCGTTAGTCTAGGTCATTAGATTATGAACAATTGTTAAATTTAAAAATATTTTATACTACTACAGTCGGTAACAAAAATGTCCGAACACTAGCAAAGATTGCTATCTAAAAAAAGTAGAGTTAACACTGTTTTGGTAAATAAATCCTAGTCTAATCATGTTCTTAGTCAGTGTAAGAACATGATTCCATAAGAATTTATTTAACAAAACTGTATGAAGTGTAATTTTTATACATAGGAATTTTTGCTAGTGCTCGGACACTTTTGTTACCGACTGTACCATTGTATTGAAATTCTTAGGAAGAGTTATGAAAATTCAAGCATTTATTTTTGAGGACGAGACAAAATAACCACGTTTTATCTTAAAAACTTAAAGCAATCAATATGTAAATTCAAGTCGGAACTTCACTATTTATGTTGTACAACCACCTAAAGTTTCCTCTCGCTCACTGTGTGCAATCTCTCGTAGCTTTACCTTAATAATACACATTATTTAGATATATGAAAACGTTTTTCTACTCTGTTGAAAGAAGTATTATTATCCCCATTTATTGATGTACAAGATGGGTTTAAAGTTTATCATATACATTATGCGATATAAATGGAAATTGCTGAATGCAACATTTTAGTGTTATCAGGACATTTTGAGTACACTATATGGAGGCTAAGTAAGTTAGACAGTAAATAGGGCGGCTACACAAATGTAAATTACTTCAATTTTTTTTTCTCAGAAATAAAGCTATAAAGTGGTTTTTGTGAGATTTTTCCCTCCATAATGAATATATATAAATTATAACAGTGCTGTTTTGAACAATATACAGAACTGAAAAAAAAAATAATAATAATCTTTTAAGAATGGCAATCTTCTTTCAAATTTCTTTTCATGTTGCAGTTAATTATGTTATATTAAGATATACTTGTGTTCTATATATAAAAATAAAATGCATATATGTTATATAAACAAATATAGCATATTCTTCACTATTCTAAGGATTAATGTTTCTCTATTTCATAAGACATTTATTATTATTTTTTTAATTTATTTCAACAAAATTTTGTATTTTTCTTATTATTTCCGTAAAATTTTCTGTTATTATTATTATTATTATTATTATGCATTCATTGATTTTATTTTATTTTATTTATTTATTTATTTATTTTTTGACATATGTTTATTTATTTTAGCAAACCAAAAAACCGTTTTTACGTAAGCTAAGTACTCTAAATTCGATTAAATTAAGTTTCTTCCTAATATTATGAAATGTCTAGTTTGCATTACATGAATTGTTTAGTTTTATGTATATGCTACATACGCATCTCAAACATGAATATTCTACGATGATATAGTGACTAATGTTTCACAGAAAATTAGATTTTAAGTGCTTGTACACGAAATATTCAAATGACTTAGTTTGAATGACACCATGTTGATTATGAGATATGTAGCTATAACTGAAACCTGAAAGGATATAATAGCGTTAGGTAATTTAGACGCAATTCGCAAGATATCAAACAAATCCAAGCACGTTTTGGGATTTGAATGGAAAGTATAAATTTTATGGAAAGTATGCATTTTATGCATCTATCCTCATGCTGTAGGTACCAACAATAGGAAGGAAATTAAGTAAATGAAACTCAATAAATTACGTTTAAACACTTTTTTTATTAAAAATAAAAAGAAATCGACTTTTTAAAATATAAATAGCAGAATAAAAATAAGATGTGAGCATATTTACAACGAATAAAATATATCACGAGAACTTAAAAATGAGCCATATTACTCTAGAAAGTTATTATAGAAATTTACTTTATTTTCAATAGGGAATTATATATATATATATATATATATATATATATATAAAGTTTTGGGAGATTGAAGGTCGTTTGTTATTATACGATAAACATATCAATTTGCGCACGGCAAATTTTTTAGTGCCAAGTGTGAACCATAGTATTGGTTCTTCCAAAGGGAAATTCGAATAAAACTATTGTTATATAGTAATTTTATTCTAGACTAATCGTAGATATCCAATGGTATCTACTTAAAAAATTACTACGTATAATTCTACTATTCAAATCTCCATTTGTGGGAACATCGCAGGGTATTGACAACTAATTTGTAATCTACTACATCCAAACTAACTGTTCAAGTTTGACTATTCAAGGTTCATTGTTCGCACAAAGGTCAAAGACCATTCAAAATTATACAAAAAAGGGCTTTTTTGTGAAACTTTGACCTACAAAATCTTCTTGTGCCAAAAGCAGGGATGGAACACGGGCGCAGAATTCATACCACTATCGATGCAAGAAAATTTTCTACTTCTTAAATCAACGATATTATAAGTAGAGAAATTTCTTAAACGGATTCCGGTATGAATTCTGCGCCCGTGTTCCATCCCTGCAAAAGTAAACCACAAAATTATAAATTTTTTGAGTACATATTTATGAAAAATACCCCAAAATGTAAGGTATGTGCGATTGACCTTTGGCGAATAAAGTTTTTGTACCTTAAAATTGCGAAAAATAAAGAAATGCATAACTTTCATGGTCATTCCTTACATGTGTTAAGAGTTAATAGGTATGAAATTAACAACAACGAAAAAAAAAAAAAAAAAAAAAAAAACAGAAACAAAACGAATTTAAAGATGTATGGTAACGTCTTTAACATTATTTAATGCAGCTCTATACTTTGTGCTGAACATGTGTCTTATATTCCTTTTTTAAAAATGCAGCTTACTTTTATTTAAATATTTATTACACTTATATAGTGTTGTTATAATGAATTATAACTGCTTGTTCGTTTTTAATATTTCATAATTAAAATCTCTATTCTGTAAAAAAAAAAAAAAAAAAAAAAAAAAAAAAAAAAAAAAGATAGGTTTTCTTAACTATATTTATTTTAGTTTCAAAACGCTTTGTAATCACATGTATTGCACGTTAGGAAGGTATTCAATTCTGAAAAGTATTTTTGGTCAAGAATTTCTTTGTATATATTTTCTCTTGAGAATTGTAAGCAAACAAAAAAGGAGGCTTTTTCCCACGCATTTTTCTTTCACTAAAGAGGTGTGTTCCCTCTCTTTTTTCATTCATTGCTACCGTGAGAAGAAGATCTGTGTTTTCTTGTTTCTAAGCGGAGAGAAATGTTTCTTTCTTCCGTATATGAAGGTCAGCGTGGGGGTGTGGCTGCCCTGATGGAAAACAGCTGTACCTCTCAGCTGTTCTGCTCTTGGTTACAGCGCAGGAGCGAAATAGGAAAATTCTCTCGGAGATTAAAATATCTGTCTACCTGGGGGGGGGGGTGAAATTGAGGTCGTGCAAGGTCGAGCTGACTGTATGGGCGTGAAAATTTTGGTTTTAGAAATATTTTAAATGTGGGCGTATTAAATTTTTAACTAGGAGGGACCAGGGGGAAAGTTTCAGTTACTGGTAGCAAATGAGAGTTTTGTTTTGAGCTGAGTCTTGTGGCAACGCTTCTGGATTGGATCGAGCGTTGTTTTTCAAGTGATTGCGTTTTATCGGGAAGCTGTGTGCTCACGTTGGATTCGTCCGAGAGTAATATGGTCTTTTGTTGTGAGTTTAGAACGTTGTATTTTTAGTTTTTTTGAGGGGAGAGGGGCCCTCGGGCCCCTTTCGTTCCTTGGTGCCTTCATATAATTATTCAATGATTCTTCTTCGAGTTGCCCTAACTGATTCCCGCTCCGTCTCTCCTTATCACATTATCAGCCTGATGTATCTTGGTCTCGGAAATCATATCTGATGCGTACTGGTCTCTGGAAAAGAGAGATTTTGTGAAAACAAAATCTGGGATGATTAACTCTTCTTTTGTTAAGAAGCAGGCTTGGGGCGTGCTGTGTGATTTTCTTAAACCAGTTACCGATTGACACAGCCGAATGTGAGAAGCTGAAAAATTCTAAAATTGAAGTTCTGTTGATGTAGGCGAAAAAATGTCCAAAATGGTAATCCGACGGGATTTAACGCGGCAGTTTATCTGTCGGAGTACAACTACGTAGTTTCATTGACGGAGTCTTAAGGAGTTACTGAAGTGGTAGATGTGCAATGCGGTCTGACATGAAGCCGCAAATAGTATGACCACTCCTGGCTGCCTGATAAGTATTATTTTGTCATTTTTACTTTACCCTTTTTCTCATAAATATGTTATTGGAAAAAATTAACACTTCCTGTTTACTTATCACCTTTTGGGATGGAAAGAGTTCGTTACCAAGAAAGATTCTGTATTTTGATAAATATCTTAATAATTAATACTTACAGCAAAATTTATGTTATGACATGTGTGATGAAAACAAAAATATACTTTTAAATAAATTTTTAAGTTTAAAAGCTACTTTTATTTGTATGTTTCTATTTAGATACTCCAGCCTTTTTACTGTGTTAAATTAAACTTACTTTTAAAATATATTGGGATTTGTTTTTATAATTCAGGATTAATCTTTGGGGAACTAAAAGAAATGGAAGCGAAAATTCTCTTATTGGAAATGATTGTTTCCATTCGAACTGGGTTGTTGATTTTTTGTACTCATTGGTGCCTAAAAAAAAAAAAAAAAAAAAGATAATCTAAATTAAGAGTTAATTCTTCTGTAGAATGTTATTCCGTATGTTTTATTTCTTTTTTTATTTTCCTTTTGTGTGTGGTGAATATACTTACTGTATAATCTGGAATACTTCTGTTTTAAAAAAATATATATAGAGGAAGAAGTAAAAGCCAAGTCTATTTCCTTAGTGAAATACTTGGAAAGTTAAAGTTAAGTTTTTAGGCAAGGAATGAATCGTTTGTCCTGTAATGAAATTCCAGATTATACCATGTTATTGCTTAATTAACTATTAATTTTAGAGGTAATATTTTGTAACATAAAAAGTTTAAAATCTGCATTTAATTTCTTTTGAGTCAGGATTTGGGTCTTGTGTTGTTCTGTATATTCACCAGCTGTTTATTTTTTTTTTTTTTTTTATTTCTGTGAGGTCGAAATTAGTTCTGAAATTTTTAATGTAACTGGGCTTAAAATGCTAAGTAAAGTATTTCGGGTTAACTAATGAGTACTTGTAAACGTTTTGTACTAAATTAATAAAAGAATTGTACTAACCACTATACGATGTATTTGTAAAAATTTAAAGCTAATAAGTTAATTCAAGAAAGCAAAAGAAAACATCATAATAAATGGTGCCTCTGGGAAAATGTAACGGAATTTTTTTGGGGGGGTTTCTTTTAGTTGAGGTGCCTTCAAAATTTTTGTTAAAGTCATTTTTTTTAATTAGCTCTCTTATTTGTGGTATATCTGATTATTTGCATTCTTATATGTGTTTTTTTGTTTCAATTTCTATGTGCCATGCTGTCCCTGGGGAGAAAAGTGACAGTAAGCGATAACCAAATTACCATAGAGTCTAATGTTGATGAAAATTCCTTTGGCGGTAGTTTACTTGATGAAGTCAGCGGTGGTGAGTTACCACTTTTTGCACCATCAATAATTAGTAAAATTTCTTCTTCTTTTTGAATATAACTGTCTCATATACTTGCAAAATTTTTGTGTGGATTTTAGTGCCTGCATGTGTGAAATGGTGTTTTAAGGAGGAATTTTTATATTTAAGTAAATGCTATTAATTGTCTGGGAATAGAAAATTTCTGTGGATGTTTCACACATTGAAAATAGGGTATGAGTACTGTATGTGGAAAATTTTCATATTTTGTGCAAAAAAAAAAAAAAAGAAAAATTGGCTTTGAAGTGAGATAAAAATCCCTCCTTGTAAAAATTTTTTTTTTTTTTTTTGGTTTTGTTGACAATTGTGATGTATGCATATAGTATTTTGGTGTTGTGTCTATACATATACACATACATATTTCTTCTGTGACCTTTAAAATTTTATATGATGAGAATTGTGGACATCTTATTTGTAGTTAAAATCTATAATTGAAAAAATTAATATATATATATACATTATTTTGCAACTTTTTGATATATACACATTATTTCACATTTTTGATATATATACTGTATTTTTACCTTATGAACTACATTTTAACCAAATTAAGTCATTTGTATAATCTATGGGTGGTAATTTCAAAACAAATTATATGTGAAGTGTCTGCTCTTTTATGGAATTTAGGGATGTTTTTTTGTAGAAAAGAAAAATTTTTTTTTGGAAAATTTTTGTGAAATTTTGAACTTTTTGTGAGACAACAAATTAAACAAAAAGAAAAAAAGGGGGATAGGAGTTATGATTGAAATTTTTGTCTCCTTGGGTAGAAGTTAAAAATTTTTTTTCTTCTCCCTTAGTTTTTTTTTAGAGTTAAATTAAAGGTGTTTTTGGTGTAAATTTTATTTTGCAAATTTGCGATTGTATTTTGAAATTGCCACTAGATATATATATATACACATATACATATTCTTATTAATTTATATACAAATAATGTTGTTTACACTTTTTACAACAAAGTAGTCTGTATTTTACACAAAATTTTTGAAAGAAAAGAAAAAAATTGTTTTTAAGTTTCAAAATATCTTACATAGTAAAAATTTTTTTTTTGTGTGTGCTATTGTAAAATTTGTATGGGCTATACATACTTGTGTGAAAGATACAATTGCTAGGACTTTTATTTGAAGCTAAGCTGCAGTTAATTATTAGAGACATTTGATGACAGCTAACAATTGTGTTTTTGTAAATTTTATGGTATTAGTTTGGTGTTTTTTTTTTAAAAAAAAAAGCTAACATTCCTTTTACTAGCTGCTGTGTATTAGTAATTTTGGTTTAGGTTAATATTTTTTTCTTCTTGTTGTCAAAAAAAAAAAATGGTTGTAGAGGAAAGTACAGATCAAGGTGGGGCATGTGGGCCGACTAACACAAATGGCCCAAAAGGCTTGGTCGGTGCAATTATTGCACAGGACCCCGAAATCGTTACGTCCCAGAGAAGGGGAATTCTCTTAGATAAATTGTCGTTTATACCAATTTTCACGGGAGGTGACCCTACTTTTAGTGTAAATGATTTTTTGGCAAAAGTTAAGGAGATTGCTAATTTTTTACTTTGGAAGCCGGAAGACTATGTCTTCGCCGTATCTCAGAGATTGGCTGGTTCAGCCCTGCGGGTGTTTAAGACACACCAGGACAAAATCAAAACTTTTGCTGAATTCGAAAAATTTTTGAAGGACAGGTTCGGGGAGAAAAAGGATATAGGTGAAATTTTCAAGTCTTTTTGGAATGTCATGCAGGATGACAAAACGCCGGTCGCCGATTTTATCGCGAGTGCGCGGTGTAAAGCTCGTCAAATTGTCAAGGCTCAGAAAATTCCTGAGACTAGTTGGACTGACACCGAAAATGAGTGGTTAATGGCTATGCTGATGAATAATTTGAGACCTGAAATTAGGCGCGGAGCTGTTGCCAGGGCGCCATTAACTATCGAGGAACTTGAGGCGGTCGCTTTGGCGGAGGAAAAGGCATTTAAAGCGGTGCAGATTCAGCATTCACCCAAAGAATTTGAGCTGGCTTGTGCAGCTCAGTCCTGTGCGCAGCAAACTGCGTCGGAGGCACAAGCGCAGCAGCTAAGCAGCCTCACAAACATCATCGCGGATCTCACCGACCAAATTTCGAAACTTAGCACTAAAGTGCAAAATTTAGAGTCAAAAAATCAGTCCAGGCCTTCGCAAGAAACTATTAGACCAACCCTGCGAAGTAAAAGTGAGGTCACATGTTACAATTGCGGCTACAAAGGGCATTATAGCAGGGAGTGCCAACTTCCCAGGCGTCCGCGAAATAACAGAGAGGATAGGAGGGCAAGTGGTAGAGGTGGATACAGTGGTGGAGTGCAGGAAAATAGGGGGCAGCAAAATGACAGTAATGGGTATTTAAAACTAATAGGGGTCTCGCCGAGCAGGGCAGAGGTGAGAGACCCTCTTGATGAAAATTTACGGCCCAATACTAGGGAGGCGTCTTTTAGCAATTGGTCAAAAGGGGTTCAGGGAAAACTTCCTATAATTGAATTTAACTTTAACCAGCATAACTACTTCGCTTTGGTTGACTCGGGTTCATCTTGCAATTTGATCTCAGAACATACTTTAGAGGGGATTAGTGTAAATAAACAACCATGTTCTGTTGGATTGAGATCCTTGTTAGGGGGCGAGGTAGCCTTGAGGAACAAGTGCAATATAAAATTTAATTTGGGTGAAAAGGCATTCGAGGAGTCTTTCATTATTAGTGACGGCGCTTTGTCGCCAAATTTTCAAATCATCTTGGGTGTCCCATGGCTCATCAAAAATGGTATTAAGGTTGATTTTAAAAATAAAATTTTGGGGAATGGGGAATTTGAAGTAAATTTTATGGCAAATCAGTTGGAATCTGTAAACTTTTCTGAAACTCTATTTAAACCAGTAAATATTTATGCTAAAAGCAAGTATGTTGTCCCGGCTAGGTCTGAAATGTTTGTAAATGTAAAATCGCAGGGTATTAATAATTTTTCTTCAGATTTAGTGTTTTTGTATCCAAGCAGAGTGATAGCAGATGCTGCTTTAATTGGAAATGCGGTTTGCCCAAATAATATGAATGAGTTAGTAGTTAAAATAATTAATGTTAGTGACTCCCCTGTGCATATCAACAAAAATACGCATGTTGGCTTTATTGAACCAATTTTCGAGAGTCTAGAGGAGACCTCTCATTATGCGGAAGTTACCGAAGTTGGGGATGTTGACCAACTTAACTTAGAATGGAGCACAAAATTTAATCTTGAACATTTAGATGATAACTTAAAAGCGCGAGTTAAAACCTTTTTAGACAAAAATAAAGATGTTTTTGCAGCGTCAGTGCTCGATCTTCCCGGTTGCGATACGGTGATGCACAACATCAGAGTAGCTGATAATGTGCCGGTTAAGTGTAGTCCGTATCGGGTGCCATACAACCTTCGTGCTGAAATGGATCAGCAAATCAATACCTTAATGGAGGCAAATATTTTGTTCCCGTCAAATTCTAATTACGCATCCCCCGTTATTTTGGTAAAAAAAACTGACGGCTCTTTTCGGCTCGCGTGCGATTTTCGCCGCCTCAACAAAAAAATCTTAAGTGACAACTACCCCTTGCCTAATATCAGTGAAACTATAGACTCCCTGTCTGGCGCCAAATATTTTACGACATTAGATTTAACAAGCGGGTTTTTTCAACAGAAAATCCCGGAGGAGCAACAGCATTTAACAGCCATTGTCACGCACGACAAATTACTCCAGTGGACCAGGAGCCCTTTCGGATTAAAATCTTCTCCTGCGGCATTTCAACGGCTGACGAATGTCGTTTTGAGTGACTTAAAAAATTTAAATATTCTTATATATATAGATATATCTGCGTTGCCTCCTCCGATGTAGTGTCCCACTTGCACAAATTAAATTTAGTTTTTAATCGCCTCAGAGAAAATAATCTAAAATTAAAGCCATCAAAATGTAATTTTTTTCAATCAGAGATAACTTTTTTAGGTTTCAGAGTCTCAGACGGAAAAATTTTCCCGGCTAAGAAAAATGTCGAGGTTATTGACAAATTTAAGCGACCTACAAATCGTAAACAAGTGAGGTCTTTTCTGGGCTCAATTGGCTTCTATAGGCGTCACATCAGTGACTATTCGAAACGGACCATTAACCTGACCAACCTGACTAAAGAAAAAAATAAATTTGTCTGGAATGAGGAGGCTGAGGCAGAGTTTAGAGACCTTAAGGAAGCACTTGCTGAGATTCCTTCCCTTCGTTTGCCTGACATGTCAAAGGAGTTTATTATTTATACCGACAGTTCTGCGGTTGCAATGGGATCTGTTTTGTGCCAGGAGGATGAAACTGGTTTTCCACACCCTGTAGCTTTTGCTAGCCGAAAACTTAAGGAGGTTGAGAGTAGGTACTCAGCTACTGAAAGGGAGTTGTTGGCGGTGGTTTGGGCAGTACAATACTTCAAGTGCTATGTTTTCCACCGAAAGTTTATAGTGTATACAGACCATGCCGCACTGACGCATGCTCTAAAGTTAAGGGATCCCACGTCTAGGATTGCCAGATGGTTGTGCGCACTCAGTGAATTTAACTTTGAGCCGAGATACATAAAGGGAAAGTGCAATTCAGTGGCGGATTTTTTGTCTAGGTATGTTGACCACACTTTGGAATTTAGCAGGAATGAGGATGTTGCTGAGTGTAATTTTGTCGAGAATTCTGGGCAGGAGATACATATTTTGGGGAACAGTTCATTGTTGAGTGAAATTCAGTTAGCTCAGGAAAAAGATCATTTTTGTAAATATGTTAGCGCGCGTCTTTGTAAAGATTTAACTGTAAAACCTGTTACGTATAATTTTTTTTGTTAGAAATGAAATTATAATGTGTCAAAAATTGTCGCCAAAATCAAAACGTGAAGCTGGTGAAAAAATTGTTCTGCCGAAGGCTTTGATTCCAAAAATTTTCAGTTTGACGCATGATTCTGCCCTAGCATGCCATGCCGTTTTTTATAAAACTTTTAATCGTATCCGTGCAAATTTCTTTTGGCAAGGCATGTATGCAAATGTAAAAAGACTTTTGGCCTCTTGCCAGTCTTGTTTGGAGTTCAGAGCTCATAAACCCAAAAGATTAGCCGAACTCCAAAGGTTAGAAATCCCCGACGCACCTTTTTCGACCATACACTCAGATATTTGTGGGCCTTATCCCACTACTGAGAGGGGAAATAAATTTGTAATTGTGTACATCGATAGTTTCTCGAAATGGCCTGAAGTATTCGCAATCCCTAACATAACTCCGGATACCATCGCTGATACTCTGACTGAATTTATTTGTAGGCACGGTACTCCCGCAAAATTTGTTACTGACAAAGGTAAAAATTATATGAGTCAAGCCATCGCTCAGGTCTATAAACAGTTAGGTTTGACTCATGTACACACGTCCAGTTTCCACCCAGCTTCAAATTCGCAGGTCGAGCGGTGTCACTCAACAATGAACCGCGCCCTTGCTCACCTTGTAAATGATCACCATGACGATTGGGATATAAAGTTAAAGTTTGCTTTATTAGCTTTGAGGTCAAGCATCCATTCCACAATTGATGAGTCTCCTTTCTTTGTAACTTATGGTCGTGATATTAGGTTGCCTTACAACACTCTGATAGAAAATAATGTTATAAATTATAATGACCAGCCATCTTATTGCGAGAATTTGATCCCTACTCTAAGACAGGTGTATTCACGAACTCGGGATTTGTTAGAACAGGCGGCTTGTAAGCAGGAAAAATCTCGCAGTAAAATAGCCTGTGATAAGAAACTTAAAGTAGGTGACCTGGTAATGCTATTTACACCTACTATAAAGCCTGGTCTTTGCAAAAAGTTTGTTAAATGCAATAGTAGTCCTTTCCGTGTTCTTAGAAAATTAAGCTCAGTTAATTTTGAGATACAACAACTTAGTAACTTAAAAAATGTGCAGATAGTTCATGTCGACAGACTGTCAAAAATCGTAGACAAACCAGTTTTCCCGGTTTTAGAGAGTTTGGATCAAATTGCTGCAAATCCCAGTAATAATCAGAATCAGCAAGTCAATTTAGGTCAACCTGAGGGTGGTATGGATAATTTACTGGAAAAAATTCAGTTTCAGGGTGGAAATTATGGTGGGTTTAGTTCCGCAAATTTTTATAATGTTTTTTTGCCCACAGATCAGGGGCAGGGTAGTGAAATTTTTGTTCAGGATAGTCAACCGGTTCCTTCTTCTTTTGATGCCAACTTAGTAAGCCCCGAGGTCTCTCACCCTGTGCCCTGTCCTGCTCACATTGAACAAAGTGTATCTCCGACAGTAAGCGAAGCCGAGCGCGACAATTTTAATATTGAGGAAACTACTCCAAAAAGTCTTAGGACAACAAAAAATGAACTGAGTGGGGAAACGGTTTCCAGGCCAACACATGATTACAATCTTCGCCCACGTAACAACCTTCGATTTTGAGATACATTTTGGGGTCAAAAATTGTAAATAGAATTTTTTTTTCTCTCTTTTATGATAGTTGTTCGCTTGTATATGTTTAGTTTTGTATTCTTTTTGTTGCAGCACCGTGTAATTGTTAACATTCATATCAGTATTTTCTTTGTAAATATTTATTTGTAATGTTTATTTGTATATATATTTGCCGGCATTGTACTGTGGTATCATTTTAGTGTCAGAAAATTTTCTTTTATGCGCATGCGTAGTACCTTAAGGCTTAATGGAATTTTTTTTGGTTCGGGATATCATGTAAGGGGATTTGTCTCAGTCACAATGTTGTAGGCTAGAAATTCTTTAAAATAAATTTGGGGTGGCAGGTCATGGTTACAATAAAAATTGCAGTTAGAATTTTTTTTGCTTTATCTCTCCGATACCTTGTCCCTCACAAAAACTGGTGGGGGTTTTCATGTAAATAATTTAAGTTAGGAGGATAATGTTGATGTGTTTGTGCCTGCCTCTCTGTGATCTGTGTTTTTCGGGCTTGCCTACAATTTGTGATATAATTTTTGTTTATGTGTGAACATACCTTGGTTTTTTAGTATAAAGTATATTTTTATTTCTGTTTATTCTGCATGTGAGACAGTGTATATTCTCTTTCATGATTATTGATGGTTCTTTGCAATGATAAGTACAAATTTACAAATTTTTTTGTTTTAAAAAAATTGGAACTCTCGAAGAAAAGAAAAAAAAAATTTGGCTCTAATCTCTTTTTATATCACAGTCCTTAATGATTGATGCTTGTAGAGAAAATTGTCTCTTCTCCGTCGATAGGCGCGAGTCTTGTAGTATTGTTTTCTCTCTCCCTAAGGTATAGTTGTGGTGTATATGGCTCTCATGGGTCGTATAAAATTTTTATGTATAAAGATTAAAAAAAAAAAAAAAAAAAAGTTTTCAAATGTTGTGTTGTAAAAATTTATCATGTAATGGTTTTGCTTATTTATATGTATATTTTTATATTTTCTGCATTTATGTATATTTATTGTGTTTTTTAAAATTGCATTTGGGTTGCCAGGAGTGTTCATGTTGTCCCTGTAGTGGTTTATAGAAAAAAAAATGTCTAATCATTGCCCACCCCGGTCGTTAAGTTAGTTGGTCCAGAGGAGTTGTGTCTATTCTGTCTGATAGTTAAATGCTGTATAGATGGCAAATGTTAAGGGTGCATGTCAAGGCTGGTTTGGTAGAATCTAGGTGTGGTCCGACTGGTGCGGTATTGTGAATGCCTTCGTGGTTAAAAGTTGTGTGCCGTGCTATGTCATCTGTGAATGGCTAGATTTTTTTTTGAGTTTAAAAGTGTCGGTTAGGCTGGTGCACGTTTCCTTATGCTCTACCATGTGGTTTTGGTTCAGGTTGGAGTTGGAAGTTGTGTCTGTGTGGGTGTGTGAGTTTACGGAGGTCTTGAGGCTGTGTTAATACTTTTCAGGGAGGGTTTCTGGGTTCAGGCAATAGCTATTTTCTAGTTTGTAATATAAATGTCTTTGAGAGTGGCAAGTTCGATTTGCAGATATGACGTCTGTTTGCGGATCGGGGAAGGTTTGGGGGCCTTAGCTGTCTTCTGTCTTAGGGTCGATGTTTGACTTTTTGATGGTTGGTCACTTTGCCTTGGAATTTTCAGCGGCTTTAAAAAAAAAAAAAAATTGCAAATTTTTTTTTTCATTGGGGTAACGGGGTGTTGTTATAATGAATTATAACTGCTTGTTCGTTTTTAATATTTCATAATTAAAATCTCTATTCTGTAAAAAAAAAAAAAAAAAAAAAAAAAAAAAAGATAGGTTTTCTTAATTATATTTATTTTAGTTTCAAAACGCTTTGTAATCACATGTATTGCACGTTAGTAAGATATTCAATTCTGAAAAGTATTTTTGGTCAAGAATTTCTTTGTATATATTTTCTCTTGAGAATTGTAAGCAAACAAAAAAGGAGGCTTTTTCCCACGCATTTTTCTTTCACTAAAGAGGTGTGTTCCCTCTCTTTTTTCATTCATTGCTACCGTGAGAAGAAGATCTGTGTTTTCTTGTTTCTAAGCGGAGAGAAATGTTTCTTTCTTCCGTATATGAAGGTCAGCGTGGGGGTGTGGCTGCCCTGATGGAAAACAGCTGTACCTCTCAGCTGTTCTGTTCTCAGTTACAGCGCAGGAGCGAAATAGGAAAATTCTCTCGGAGATTAAAATATCTGTCTACCTGGGGGGGGGTGAAATTGAGGTCGTGCAAGGTCGAGCTGACTGTATGGGCGTGAAAATTTTGGTTTTAGAAATATTTTAAATGTGGGCGTATTAAATTTTTAACTAGGAGGGACCAGGGGGAAAGTTTCAGTTACTGGTAGCAAATGAGAGTTTTGTTTTGAGCTGAGTCTTGTGGCAACGCTTCTGGATTGGATCGAGCGTTGTTTTTCAAGTGATTGCGTTTTATCGGGAAGCTGTGTGCTCTCGTTGGATTCGTCCGAGAGTAATATGGTCTTTTGTTGTGAGTTTAGAACGTTGTATTTTTGGTTTTTTTGAGGGGAGAGGGGCCCTCGGGCCCCTTTCGTTCCTTGGTGCCTTCATATAATTATTCAATGATTCTTCTTCGAGTTGCCCTAACTGATTCCCGCTCCGTCTCTCCTTATCACATTATCAGCCTGATGTATCTTGGTCTCGGAAATCATATCTGATGCGTACTGGTCTCTGGAAAAGAGAGATTTTGTGAAAACAAAATCTGGGATGATTAACTCTTCTTTTGTTAAGAAGCAGGCTTGGGGCGTGCTGTGTGATTTTTTTAAACCAGTTACCGATTGACACAGCCGAATGTGAGAAGCTGAAAAATTCTAAAATTGAAGTTCTGTTGATGTAGGCGAAAAAATGTCCAAAATGTTCATCCGACGGGATTTAACGCGGCAGTTTATCTGCCGGAGTACAACTACGTAGTTTCATTGACGGAATCTTAAGGAGTTACTGAAGTGGTAGATGTGCAATGCGGTCTGACATGAAGCCGCAAATAGTATGACCACTCCTGGCTGCCTGATAAGTATTATTTTGTCATTTTTACTTTACCCTTTTTCTCATAAATATGTTATTGGAAAAAATTAACACTTCCTGTTTACTTATCACCTTTTGGGATGGAAAGAGTTTGTTACCAAGAAAGATTCTGTATTTTGATAAATATCTTAATAATTAATACTTACAGCAAAATTAATGTTATGGCATGTGTGATGAAAACAAAAATATACTTTTAAATAAATTTTTAAGTTTAAAAGCTACTTTTATTTGTATGTTTCTATTTAGATACTCCAGCCTGTTTACTGTGTTAATTTAAACTTACTTTTAAAATATATTGGGATTTGTTTTTATAATTCAGGATTAATCTTTGGGGAACTAAAAGAAATGGAAGCGAAAATTCTCTTATTGGAAATGATTGTTTCCATTCGAACTGGGTTGTTGATTTCTTGTACTTATTGGTGACTAAAAAAAAAAAAAAAGATAATCTAAATTAAGAGTTAATTCTTCTGTAGAATCTTATTCCGTATGTTTTATTTCTTTTTTTATTTTCCTTTTGTGCATGTTGAATATACTTACTGTATAATATGGAATACTTCTGTTTAAAAAAAAAAATATAGAGAGGAAGAAGTAAAAGCCAAGTCTATTTCCTTAGTGAAATACTTGGAAAGTTAAAGTTAAGTTTTTAGGCAAGGAATGAATCGTTTGTCCTGTAATGAAATTCCAGATTATACCATGTTATTGCTTAATTAACTATTAATTTTAGAGGTAATATTTTGTAACATAAAAAGTTTAAAATCTGCATTTAATTTCTTTTGAGTCAGGATTTGGGTCTTGTGTTGTTCTGTATATTCACCAGCTGTTTATTTTTTTTTATTTATTTGTGGGAGGTCGAAATTAGTTCTGAAATTTTTAATGTAACTGGGCTTAAAATGCTAAGTAAAGTATTTCGGGTTAACTAATGAGTACTTGTAAACGTTTTGTACTAAATTAATAAAATAATTGTACTAACCACTATACGATGTATTTGTAAAAATTTAAAGCTAATAAGTTAATTCAAGAAAGCAAAAGAAAACATCATAATAGTGTTGTTAACATGTAAGGACATTTTTATTCGATGTCCATTACTAATTTTGTATTGCTATGTTTGTATAATTGCATGTCTGTCTTTTTGACTATCATATATATCACCTTTTTTAAAATTTTGTAGTGATTATTAATCTTTTGCCGGTCCTATTTAATTTCACTCCTCTGGTCAATGTTGCCATATATAAGGTCTTTTTTTATTGAATATCCGCCACTAAATTTTAACTTTAACGGTTGCCTAATCACTTCGAAGGTTATTCGTCCATTTTATATATCAAATATCACTCCTCAAAATTGTTGGGGATAGATGAATAAAAGAGTCTTTAAATTTGGCAACTCTGTTTAGAGCGCTTTAGAACGGTAATGTCGGCAAAGGGTTAAATGATAAAGTCCCTATGAGTTGCCAACAATGCTATTATACACTGCCTTTCCATAAATAATCGGACACTTTTGATTTCAGACATCTTTTCAAATATCTCAAGAAGCGAAATTTCATTTGCATAATTTAATAGCCGTATGTATTGAGTTAGCTATATAAAAAAACACCAAACAAGTCTCATTTACCAATTCATTCTAATTATATAATATTTTCAGGTTGAAATTCATTTACTAAAAGAAATTTTTGCAATATTTTTATATACAATAGTAATAAATATTAAAATAATGAAATCGAAAATTTTTAATGAGTGTCACAAAACACATGTTTAGCAAAATGTATAGAGCTGCATTACATTATTTACATAATAGCTGAAGAACTTACCAATGATTCGTGAATTCAATTCGTTTCTGCTTTACTTCAGGCTTTTTTCCAGGCTAGTTTCAAGTATAGCCGTGGTCACTCATGGAACAAACAGTGAATGACCTTGAAATGTTTGTATATTTTGGTTTTCTGCAATTTCAAGGTCAAATATTTTTATACGCTAAAAGTTAATCACACATATCTTACTTTTTTTTGAGTATTTTTCTTTAATATGTATTCTCTGCAATATACACCTTTTCGGTTCAAGTTTGACACGAGAAGATTTTATGTTTATCGAAAAGACTTAATAATCACCAGATAATTTCTTGCTCGGCATTCAACACTAATTGAACAAATGAAAAAAATTGAATGAAAAATGTTACAATTCTCGTATGTACACAGGATCTCTACTAACAATAATTTGGCTGTGCTTGTGTTTGTCATCAATCTTTCGTTTTACAGGAACGACTTTGTTTCACCAAAGTTGGACATATGTGTTTCTTTACAAGATCGTGTTCAAAGTCTGATTTTCATTTTTGATTTTTAATTATTTTTTGTTTTCCAAAAAAATGTGGCAAATAGCGTCATGATTAAGAAGCAATAAATAATTACAGGAAGAAATCAAACATGATAAAACACTTTTGAATTTCGTAATTGCTTTACGTAAATTAACATATTTTTCGTAAATATAATTGGAGTTGAGTTGATTCAGATTTTTTGTCCGTAAAAAATGAATATTTAAGAAGAAAGACGTATTTTTATGTTAAAAATAACGCAAAATGTTATTTTGTGAAAGTCATATTTCGGAGGTAATAAACATGCATTGTCTGTGTTTATTTATTTTTAAACAATTTATTACATAAAAACGTTAGGGATAATGAATAAAACATTTATTTACCAATGATGTCTTTATTTCAGATAGTAGTTCAGTAACGTAGTAAGCCCGTTGTTGAGTGTGATTCTAAGGCTGTAAAAAATTTAAGTAATTCCGTACAAACATATAATTCAAGGGTATCATCCTTTTTGCCTTCTCGTACTAGAATACATCAATTGAGCTATTTAAATTAATATTTTCGGTGCATGTCTAATGTCTCTAGGTGATTCTTTCTCTTTCTTCCTCAAAGTCATCACAAGTTAGACGTGCATATTTTTTCAAAATTATTCCGTGCGTTCTCTGTGTGCTCCAGTTCATTTGCTTATTTGGAGGTACAGATGTGCCCGTTGAAAATATGATAATCAGCAAGCCATTTCCAATGAAGTCTAATTTAAGTCACCAAAACACAGTTCATTTGATTGAGACACTTAGGTGATTGATCAAGTACTCAGTAATTATCTGGAGATTATTTACGCCTATGGATGGTAAATTACACGTAGACTATTCATTCAGAAGTAGGAAGGGACTATCTTGAGGTTGACAATTTCTAAGTAAGCCCGGTGTTTACTGCAACACACTGCAATGAAGCGACAGAAAGCGGGATTTTTTTTGGTTTGAGACCAGGCTGGTGGATTTTCTAAAAAATGAGTGTGTCAGAGAATCTTGCGAGAAAAAATTCATACACTCACAATTTTTACGGGACACGAACAGATTGGTAGTTTTTTCACATTCAAAGTTCATTTAAAAAACCCATAGGGCTTTGGGCGCTGCAGAGCTTACTGATTAGTAGTATGTTACAATTAGAATTTTCAATGGTCGCGAACCTACTGGTCGACGTACCTTCTTTTGTAAAGTTTCACTTTTTGTAATATCGAGCTCCTTTCTTCAGAACACATATTAAACTTCTGAGAACAGATTGTCACTATTTCTAATACGACTACTTATTCACTGTTAAAAATAAAATTTTACATTTTAGCAGAAAATGTCATTTCACAAAACACCATTGAAATGGTGAAACAATATCATCAAAGTATTGGTTGCAGCTAAAAATGCATATTAATCACTATTCTTTTCGTCAAAATTTGAACTATTATTTTTACTAATGTATAAAACAACGTTCGTAATGTTGATTCAAAGAAAAATTTTGCTAAAGATTACTTAATGTTACTTAAAAAGAAGCTGTTATTAAAAATACAGATTCCTCTGATTCTTGTAAACTGCCTTATTTTTAATATAGTTCCAAACTGTCGAAGGGGCATTGAACTCGAATGCGCCCTTTGTAAAAAATATATATACAGAATTCTGGATCTTTACATTTGAGTTCAGGGGTTTTCCTGATGCGTAATAAATTAACATCTCATCACTTTCGAAGTGCTACAATATCGATAATACTAGGTGATAATTTTGTTTTTAAAATTCTATGATTACGGATTTGTTACCTAACACAATAGCGCGATTGCAAAAGCACCATAACAAAACTCTATAAGAACATTTTTGGTGTTATGGTTTTACATTGCTTGCCATCCAATTACACAATAAAGCAAGTATGGTAGTTTCAATTTTACTAACATTTGATCAGGACTACCACATGTCACTTTTTTAATACCATTATTTTAAATTTATAACTTTTATGATTACTTTTCTAGCTTAAATATGATGAAAAAAACTGTAAATAACTAGTGACACACAAAAAAGTTCTTTTTGGACTCTTTTATCTGCTGCGTTATCTATAATCGAAGCCGGGCATTTTGCTCCCGTCATTTTGGTCCCACCACTTTGGACCCGAAATTTTGGTCCCGCCGTTTTGGTCCCAAGGAAATTTTGGTCCCTGGCAGGGATGAAACACGGGCGCAGAACTCATACCACTATCAATGTAAGAAAAAATTCTACTTTTTAAATCAACGATATTATAGATAGAGAAATTTCTTAAACAGATTCTGGTATGAATTCTGCGCCCATGTTCCATCCCTGCCCTGGTCATTTTGGTCCCGTTAATTTTTTGCTATCTTTTAAATATCTATCAGTTTTTTAATATGATAGCATATTTGTTGGTACGGGAAAATTGAATTGCTCTTAGAATATCTTTAATTAAGGAATATCTTATAGGTAAATATATAAATTTTCAACATTACGATTGGGCCCTAGCCATTGAGATTCGGATTAATTTTGTTCTAACTGATTTCTTACGAACATTTAAGTATATTTACCGTAATTTCTGGTAGATACCCTGCAGGTTATATAATCCAGTTTTGCACCAGAGTTTTCAATTGGTAAATAAATTTATATTTGTATGAGCTCTTCCTTCGAAAAAGTATAGATTTCTCTATTAAATAAAATTTCTGGTGGAGAAATGACGCATCGTACCTGCGGGTTATCTACCAGAAAATACGTTAAACCTTTTTTTAATTCCATTACACTTTCTTTTCTTTGTTTTTTCAATTCAGATTTTTTTTTTTTCAATTTGGTTTCGATTTAACTTACTTTAATTGTAATTTGATTTTTAATTTACTATAAGTGACAAAATTTTGTAATTTTAAAAGCATTATTAACAATAACAGCAGTACCTTCTTATTAAAAAAGAATCCCCATATGAATATATTTATTGATAAAGTCTGAATTAATTTTTAAATATTGAAATACAGAAAAAAAATTGTTAAAAAAAAGGGGGAAAAAGAAAGAAAACCTTAGAATATTAAATATAATTTGCTTTTAGTGACAGAATGCTATTTCTTTCAAAGAACCTATTATTGACCTGCCCCCATCATAGACTCTTCTTCAAAAGCATAAGCTTGTGATTATTTATGCAGTTTATAAATTTATATATGAATAACTTCATATACAGTCCCTGGCCAAATTATTAGACGCACTATAAGATTCTATGTAAAATCTTAATTATCCGGTGATACTATACAGCTTTATTGTTTTTATTAGATACAATGAATATTTTTTTAGTACCCACCTTATTATCTATTTTTTAACACAAATAAAACATCATAGTTATAGAAAAAATATGTATTTATTAACTCTTGAAAAAATTTTTAATTAGTGCAGTTAAATGTTAATATCTTGTTGAGCCACCTTTAGCCACTATGAGAGCTTTAATTCTGCGTGGCATGCTATCAATGCAAGAATGTACTGTCTCCTGCACTTGAGGATGATTATTCCACACATGAATGATCTTTTCTAAGAGTTGCGTTTTGTTTGTGATCACATATTTAGCCACTTCTCTCTTCATCAAATCCCACACGTTTTCAATAGGATTTATACCCAGCCAATCCAATAGAGGGATATTTTGCTCTTCTAAAAAAGCTTTAACAGACCGTGCTGTGTGGCAGGGAGATCCATCGCATAAAAATGAATGGTTCCCCATTTAGAAACCATTCTCTGAGCTGCGGAATCAACCGATTTTGTAAGACTTCTTTGTACTGATCTTGCCTTATTATACCTTTTACCACGTACAGACATCCAGTACCCTTGCCGCTGATGACTGACCAGATCATCAATTTTGTAGGGTACTTAACAGTCTGAACGACACAGTCAGGGTGAAACTTTTCTCCATGACGACGACGCACAAACAGAGCTTTATTCTGCAAAATTTCAAATGTACTTTCATTGCTGAAGCAGACCTGTGAAAAATAGAAAAAAAATAATAAACATCCTAAACCTCTGTGCTGGTCTTTCTTAATGATATTAAATGTATCATTTGTGACAAAATTATGCAAACTTACCGATCTCTAGAAGTCCACATCCTTATCACGCCATTGTTTAGTCCACTTCAGACGCTTTGTTTTCTTTGCAGCTGTTAACTTGGGCTTCCTGGTGGGGCGGCAGACCTTAAAATCTAAATCTTTTAATTTTCTTCGAACAGTGAGCTCAGAAACATTCACATTAGCACTTTGGAGTTGCGATTTTATGAGTTTTGTGGTAGCAAATCTGTTTTCCAGGCAAATTTTCATTAAACATCTTTTTGATCTTGGAGTAAAAATAGGCTTTCTGCCGCATCTTTTCTTTCGTTTTGGGCTCAATTCGTCCCCTAACACAATTTTCTTCTTTATACGTCATACGCTAGGTTCAGAAACCTTCAACCTTCGTGATATTTCGCGGTTTGAAAATATTTTAGCATTCACGAGGGCCTTTACTTCAGCTTTTTTACATGGTGAAAGATCACCTTTTTTACCCATGATGAAAATGTTCCAATTGATTACTTAAACACTGCACACAAAATAAACAAATAAGTGCGTAGTATAAAACTGCCAAACAAATAAACACAGCACATAAAGCCACATGAAACACGCCCGCAACTGACGCACGAGAGAACGCGACTGAAACCAGTTTGTACTTATTTACGTTCCTGTATCACTTAGTTAATATTGTGATGCCATACGTAAAAAAAAATACAAATAGGAAGTATATAAAATATTTCCTTAATAAAAATGCATTACATGTATGTTTAAACATAAAAGTATTGCATATAAACTCGTGCAAAACATGTAATTATTAAAAAACTACAGTGCGTCTAATAATTTGGCCAGGGACTGTATATATATATGTGCGTGTGTGTGTGTGTGAAAGAGAGAGAGACACATTTCATTCGCTTTGATTGTGATTTAATTTTTATTTTTAGTCTAAGAGGAATTTATTTCAAAATCTGTGTTATAATAATAATAATAATAACAATAATAATAATAATAAAGTGCATGTATGTTTGTTCATGATATTTAGTTATGTGAACCATGTATGTATGTATATATGCATTACTTTTCTTTCAATTACAAAGATTTTATTTTAAAAATGAAAAAAATGAAAGTAGTCCAATATTTAATTAACTGTGCACATTGCAGGCATCAAGGTTTAAAAAATGTTGATGCACATTTTTTTTATCTTTTAGTTTAATCTTATGATTTAAAAAAAAATAAATATATCTCTCAGATATGTCTCCATGACTAAAAACAATGCTCACATTTGAAATCTCTGAAGCACCTTGGGATTCGTTTCACACCTGTTTCTCTCACAGGCAGTAAAATGGAATTTCACTGTTTTCTTTTAGCGCATTTGAAAAAAAGGAAGGGCTTTTAACCAAAATTTTCTTAAGCAATATTGTAAGGGAATATAATGGAAGGAAAATGCTTTTCCAATTATGTGAGATATATAACTATTTTCAGTGTTTGACAAATACATCCGGACTGACAGAGAAGTCAATGTCTCAAATTTAGCAAACCTGTACAAATTAAATCCCGAGATCATTATTTAAGTTCCTCGTATCTTCATTTATTAATAAACTCTAACATTTAGGGGATGCTTGGATAAAGCATCGATTTCCTACAAATTTTGTATTCGAACACTCAAAATTTTAATGTGATAATTAAGAGACGCATGACAGTGTTTTATATTAAAAACCTTGTACAATCGGTAACAAAAGTGTCCGAACAATAGCAAAAATTCCTATGTAAAAAAGTATACTTCATGCGGTTTTGTTAAATAAATCCTTGTCGAATCCTGTTCTTAGTCAGTATAAGAACATGATTCGATAAGGATTTGTTTAACAAAACCGTATGAAGTGTATTTTTTTACATAGGAATTTTCGCTAGTGTTCGGACAATTTTGTTACCGACTGTATTTTATTTAAACTGAAATTTTGGGGACTTAGATAAATTAACAATGCTTAGTTCTTCGCTGATAACTAATACCATTTATCATTCAAAATTTAATCCGAAATGATAAATTTTCTGTTCCATGCGTCCTATAGTTACATCATTTTCAACAAAGGTTGTAGGTATTTAACCCTCTAATTGTAAAGATTCGTCTAAGTTCTCTTTTGCCCGGAGTTTCCTCATGTCCTTTTTCCTCTATCGTACAAAAAAAAAAAAAAAAATCTAAATATCAAAATTTTAGACTTTTTTCAGTTTTATTTGTTACTACAGCTTTATGTTGAATAATAATAATAATAATAATAGTAATTTTGACATTTCCTACCCCCATGTTTTCAAGTCAAATGACAAGAATTCGAAATATGAAAAGTAATTTCGCTTTTTTTTTTTTTTTTTTTTTTTTTTTTTTCTGTAATACTTTGATTACCCCTGATATCGGGAACAAACTGGTGGGACCAAAATGGAGAGTCCAAAGCTGCTAGATCAAAATGGCAGGACCAAAGTGGCGGGACCAAAATGGCGGTACCAAAGTGACATTTACCGATCTATAATTGTATGACTGTAATAATTTGTTTATTTCACATTCTCTTCTTCTGAAAAATCACTTTCAATGCTGGTACATTGAAAATATTTAATTTTAATAAGTAAATAAATGTCTTCGAATTAGCATCTGAAAGCTTAACACTAAACTGATAACAAAATTATGCATACTGCCTTCATCTCGAATGAATAATTAATCATTTTCTCAATCCCTAAACTAGAAATATAGATTTCCCAGCTACTTATATAAGACAAACCAATAAACTGAATAGACGAAATCATCGAGAATTTACAGTCTATACATTTCTAGATGGTGAAACAATATTATGAATATTATGAATGCTTTGTATTGCAAGAAATTCTCGCTTGATTTTCTAGAACTGAATCATAAACTCGAATTATAGTTGTCAAAACACAACTCTGGTGCTCGCATTTATTTGCAGAGATTTTTAAATAAGTTTGACATTGATAATATAAGAAAACACTCTAGAATTCTAATACAGGTTTCTAAAACTCGCTTTCAAAGATGACTAGATTTCATAAGGATGACATGGACCCCTACAACGAACATGCCGATAACTTTCCGTGGCGGAAACTTCCCGGTACCGAATTTCCAAGATCCCGGCACTCACGTTTTCGAGACTCATACTTTGCCCTACAACGAACGTATTGGAAGCCGGTAACGGAAGCCCAGTGCGGAGAAATAAAACTTTATCGGTACCGGATACTTTTGACCAATCACAGCGAGTAGGTGGTCAAAAGCGAATATATCCAACGTTGTCAGCCATTTTTAAATAAGAACTGATGAAACAAAAAAGCAAAAAATATGCACCAAAGTTATACTTTTTGAAAAGAACTTTAAAAACTATTAATTTTTTGTCTGAACACTATATTCGTATAATCATTACTTTTAAAGATATTCGATTCGAAAGTTCACGAGTGACAAGAGGAACATCGCTTTGTCAACTGCATTTTTAAGCGAAAGAAACAGTCTAAAATTAAAGGCTAAAGAATAATTTTCTGAAAAATAATCAATTTTGGAGTATTTAGAGCTATAAATTCTAAGCTAAACCATGTAAAATTCATAGTTTATAATGAAAGAATTGTGAAGTTTCTATTTAAGAGCTGTAAAATATAATTTAAGACTGAGGGAGAACTCTCTGCAGGTAGCCAGTAGCGCTGTGGCAGAGTAACTTTCTGCTGTCTAGAAGTTCCCCGGTTCGATCCTCGTTTAATCCTGTTTTTTTTTTTTTTTTTTTTTTCCTTTTAGAATATTTGCTTAAAATAAATAATTTGTCATCAAATTCCAAATAATTATTATTTTTTATTTAACTGAAAAAATAAATAAATAAAAAATAAAAGAAGTTGAGTTAAATTTAATGAATTATGAAATAGAAAATAATTACTAAATTAAATCAGGGATTACACAGATATTCAGTGCTAAGGAATAAAATGTAAGTTAGTAATAAATTTATTTACATAGAAGATAAATCTTTAAGGCTAAGAATTTAATCTTTGATTAATAATGATTTTTTATTTAAAAGCAAAAGAATGATCAAGCACTTGTAAAATAATTTATTTCGACTGGAATTTTTAATTTTTATTTTTTGTAGGGGTGGGTGGTTAAATTTAATGCATAATTTACCATAAAATAATTTAGCATCAACTCGAAATATATATATGTGTGTGTGTTTATAATATTTTCTTTATAATAATTTAGCAAAATATTATAAAGAAATTTAAGAAATTGTATTTTTGAAGTTAAAAATTGCAATTTACTTTTTGATGAATAATGACTATAGAAGTAGAAATATTATTGAAGTGAAAACATTTCATTTTTTAAATATTTTATTATATATATATATATATATATAAATAGTTATTTTTTCTAATTATTAAATTAATTATTCATATTCTCCTTGTTAGTGATACTTAAATAAAAAATTAAAATAAAATAAAATAAAATAGAAAGAAAGAAAGAAAATCAGGAAGTGTTACATATATATTCAAAGGATATATTTTTAGGGCATACTATGTTTAAAAAAATATATATTAAGAAAAATAAAATAAAAATATTGACTATTTTATTTCACCTGAAAAGAAACTTTTTTTCTTTTTGTGTTTGTGGTGAATTTAATTAATCATTTACGAGAAATTAATTAATTAAAACAAATTAAGATCTATGCACTCGTCAACAAAGAATAAAAATGGAAAATAATTTGTTTAATTAAAGTAATTTATTTATTTCTCATTAGTAATGATTACAATGAGAAGTAAAATAAAATTATCAAGCACTTTATTTTTAAATTGTTGTTTTGCAATTAAAATCTATATTTATATAAATATTTATTTATTTTATAATTAATAACTTAAATATTCATACTTCCCTTGTTAGTAATATATATATATATTAGGAAAATTTTAATATTTGCATATTTGCAGTACTCTTCTTAAAAAAGAAAAAAAAAAGAAAAAAAAAAAAAAAAAAAAAAAAATTATTTTAAATATTTGTTTGCCTTTAAAAAAAAAAAAAATAAAAAAAAAATAAATAAAAAGTCATAAAAAACGTAGAATATTTGCTTAAAATAAATAATTTGTCATCAAAATTTAAATGTTTACTTTTAAAACATTTAATTATTTTGTAAATACTTTTTATTTAACTAAAAAAAAGAAAAGAAAAAAGTTAAATTTATTTAATTATGAAATAGAAAATAATTACTAAATTAAATCAGGAATTACACAAATATTCAGCAAGGAATAAAAAATAAATTATTAAATAATAAATTATTTATATAGAAGAAAAATTTTTAAGGTTGTTAAAAGTTTAATCTTTGATTAATAATGATTTTTTATTTAAAAACAGAAGAATAATCAAGCATTTATAAAATAATTTATTTAGACTGGAATTTTTAATTTTTATTTTTGCTAGGGGAGGGTGGTTAAATTTAATTAATAATTTACCAGAAAATAATTTAGCATCAACTCGAAATACATATGTGTGTGTATGTATTTTAATAATTTATTTATTTCTGATTAGTAATGATAACAATCAGCAGTAAAATAAAACGATCAAGCAATTTATTTTTAAATTATTTTTTTGCAATTGAATTATATACATACATATTTATTTATTTTATAATTAATAAATTAAGTATTCATACTTTCCTTGTTAGTAATATACATATATTAGGAAAATCCCAATATTTAAAGTATTCTTCTTATAAAAAAAAAAAAAAAAAAAAAGAAAAAAGAAAAAAATATTTAAAATAAATCTCCCCCCCCCTTTTTTTATTATTATTATATATAATAAATAAATAAATAAATAAAAAAGAACCGTCCGCGAATCGAACCCGAGCACTTTGGGTCTGCAATCAAATACGCTACGATCGAGCTACTGACGACATAATACACTGTAACTAATGTATTATAATATACTGTCATTAAATTAGCATCGTATTTCATTATGAATGATGAATTTACATAATTTAGCTTCCAATTCATAGCTCTGAGGACTTAAAAACTAATTAAATTTAGAAAGTTATTCTTTAGTCTTCAATATTCGATTGTTTCTGTTAATAGTGTACTTGACAAAAGGGATTACATCTCTTGTCACTCGTGAACTTTCTAATCGAATATCTTTAAAAGTAATAACTATACGAATATAGTGTTCACACAAAAAATTAATAGTTTTGAAAGTTCTTTCTAAAAAATATAACATATGTACACGTTTTTTACTTTTTAATTCATCATTTTTTATTTTTTTAAAATGGCGGACACATTACATATATTTCGGTGCCGAAAACTCGTTCCCACAAGCTCTGCGCTTGGTGATATTTTTTCGATAAATCTCGGCAGGAGTTTCCGAGACCGAAAACCAAGAGAGAGCTTCCGTGAGCTTCGTTGTAGCACATTTTTTGACACTCTCGGAACATGACGTCACAGCCAAAAATTGCCGGGAGTGAGACAGTCTCGGTAGTTTCGTTGTAGCACCCATGGAACTACTTTTACTAGATCCACAATTTAGTTGCTATATGTCAGTCACAGAATTTTTTCTAAGTGTATGTAGCATTTTACATTTTTTCACTTTATCTCTTTTGCATCACTTCTGATGAATATGCTTTAGTATTTTAAATATCTGAATAAGTAAGAAGAAATATATTAATTTCTATTTATTTCAGAACTTTAAAAATCCTGACAATAGCAAGGGTCGACGCGGTCACTTTTTTAAATACCACTTTCTTTCAATAGAAAAAATTAGCATTAATTTGTAGTAGTTTTCATCCAATTAATATTATAAAAATAGTGGTATTTAAAAAAAAACACTGTGCCGATACTACTGATAGTTTTTCGACATAATTTACAGAGCTTCTTTGAGACTTTAAAAAAAAAGAATTAAACATCATAATAACAAGGATCTAATCTTAAAGAGACAATGAAATATGTTTCACAGCATCGTTTGTGGTAGCATAGCCTCCTTAACTAGATGCCTGCCGCGTTGCTCGGAAACATTGCAATAGTTGAAGCGGTAGACAGCGCCACCTGGTACAGATTGCATGACTTTTTTTATTCAACTGTCACCAATAATTTTAAGAAGTGATGTATGATACACAGATTCGCGTTTCTTCGATTCTATTCGCCTTTTATGTATATCATATCCCACTTTACAATTTTTTGGTGGCTGTTGAATAAAACATGTCGCGTAATCTGTACCAGGTGGTGCTGTCTACCGCTTCAACTGTTACCAAACTTCTGAGCCATGTGACTGGCATCTAGTTTAGGAGATTATGGTGGTAGAATAAAAAAAAAAAAAAAAGTGAATGATTAAGATATTAAAGCTTAGAATACATGCAATTGTAAGTATTCGTTCATTAAGGGTTAGGAAATATATAGAATGGAAAAATGCAAATTATATAAAGCGAAATAATATTAAAACGCGTAACAAAAATGTAATACCAATTAAATATCTTCTCTTTTTTTTGAAATACTCTTTCTCATTCAAATAAAGGGAATACGTATACTTGCTGGTATTTAGAGAAAATCAACCCTCTAGAAAAACAGTTGTTAATATACAGTGCTGCCATAACAGAAAAGTTTTTCATTCAAACAATTCTCCAAAACGCAAGGTTTTTCTAAAAAGTAAAAAAAAGTTAAATCTTCACTTAATAGAAGTGTTGGCATGCTCTCGTATTATTTGCTCAAGAAAAATCTTTTCATTTAAATAAAAGTGTTATCTCAGTTTGTTAAATTTTACGAAAGAAACGTAAGAAGAAAATTGCATTAATAAAGAGTTGGTCCCTGATTTTATTTTTCATCAGACCTGCCTCGGAAAAATGTAAGGAATAAAAAAATGAAAGCATTAAAGTATGTTTCTAAGAAAATTACAAACAAACATAAAAAGGGTTGTTTTTCCGAGAAAATCTATTTTATCAGAATACGTTACGTTGTTTATTTATTTATTTTTTTTTATTAATTTTGATTTAACACTCCAGGTTCGTATATTTTCTTATTCAGAAAATTAATCATCGTTAACAATTCTAGTTATTATTAATGACAATCTCTCCGACTAAGGTGAAGTGATTTTTTTTTTTTTTTTTTTTTCCAAAATGTAATAGCAACTAAAAGTTGTCTCTTAGACTGAAAGAGAGAAATACGGAGTTTCATAATTTATGGAATATATCCTAAGGGTCCATATTAATCAAAAAAAAAATAAATAAATAAATAAATAATAATAAAAAAATCCAAAATTGATTATTTTATATCTTTTATAACTCATATATAAATGTCTCTTCGTTTATGTAATAACGAAAAAAAAAAGTTTATATAAATGTTATCTATGGGCTGTGAAAAGTTTGAATATTATCTAGAGTATCTCGAGGATCCACAGTTGCATAAAAAATGTCATAAAATTCGAAAAATTGGGTATTTTAATATTATTTTTAATGCATAATTAAATATCTCTTTAATATAAAATAACGGAAAAAAAAACTAAAATGCATATTCATTGGTGTAAATTCCTTGTGGAGTGTCCGTGATCTTTTCAAACCTATTTTTTAATAGTGTCTTTTACTTTCTTCTATATGCATGTACAGAGAAAGTATTTGATTCGTGAAAATTTCTGAACTCCAGTTTTCGATAAACTTACATGTTTTGGAATGCCCTGAACACGATTTGACTGTGTTTAGAAAAAGTCTATGTGTGTGTATCATAAATTTTGTGGTCGCTGTATCTCACGAACCAATGAATGAAATTTAACCAAAATTAGTATTTCGTTGGATCCTGACATAAACTGGTACTGATTAGATTTTTAAATATTTAACAACAAAATTTCATATATCTGGACATAATACGAGCTATTTTTAATGCATGATTGTAAAATTAATATGAATTATTGATACTAGAATAGTAAACAGCAAAAAATAGTTTGTGCATATGGGAGCATCGTTTTCCCTCCATGGGGGTGTAATTTTTTAATATGGGTATTTTTCGAGAGATCTCGTGAATAACTTTAAAACGAATGGTTGAACCATAGATGTGTAATAATTTAAAAATTTAAAAGTTGTCATTTTTTTTTAGTATTTTTTAAATTTTTTATCAATAATATTAATAATAAAATAAAATAAAATAAAAAGTAGAAAAAAAAAAGTTGCATTTCTACTGATGGTGGTACAAAATTGACTTTCTTTCGGAATTTAGCGTTATAGTTCTGTCAGAAAAAAAAATCATCTGCATTTATCGTGGAAAATAATTTTCACAAATAATAATTTAATAAATAATTTCTACTGCATGAATTTGTGTAAAGTCTTGGAAAGAAAGTCTTGTGGTGGTCACAACATACTGGTAGTAATATTTATCTGCAATTAAATAAAACGAATATTATTGTTCGTAAATGACGGTAGAAAAATATTTTACAAATTGTAGTAACGGCACCAATAAATATTATTCAACGGTTGGGAAAAATTTTAATCATACAGCGGCAGCAAAATTATTCGAGTGCTAGCAATAATTCCTCTGTAAAAAAAAAAAAAAAAAAAAAAAGTACATTTAATACTATTTTTTTAAATAAATTCTTGTCGAATCGTGTTCTTAGACTGACTAAGAACGTGATTCGACAAGAATTTATTTAACAAAACAGTATGAAGTGTGCTTTTTTCACACAGGAATTATTGCTAGCGCTCGAATAATTTTGCTGCCGACTGTGTCACAGAATATCGAAAGCCACTACAGCAAACGAAGAATTAAGAAATAGCTCAAAAACGGCTTACCTGAAAAAAGTTTTAACTATTCAGTTACAACTATCATTAAATAAAATAATTATACGCAGTTAACACTATACGTGTAACAAGATTAATAAAAATAAGTATGTGTTTAACATTAAGTATATATCTTAACACTGCTTATTATTTTTTTTTCATATGTTTGTTTAATAGTTCACTTGATAAAGTTCTATATTAGTGTTCTATTATTGTGTATGTGTGTTGAAGCACGGAACTAATCTGCACGATTCAATCCGAGCTCGAATAAGGCCATTCCCTGAATGCTCTCCACAGACTGCTGTCGCTGCTTCTGTAATTAACTTGACACATCTCTCTATCGCTTGAGAGTGGTATGATAGTTTTAGAACATCAAAAAATCTTACTTCTAACTCCATTCAATTGAGTTCCTTTAGCTCATTATTTGAAACTTCAGAGATAATCGGTGGTGGAAAACATTTAAGTTCAGGACTGTGCTATTCAATCAAATTAATATAGCCCAGCACGTTGGTGTTCAATTATGGAATACTGAAATCCTTTTTTACTATCCTCGGGCTTTCAAAATTTGACGAACGGTAAAATTCTGAGTGGGCGTACGCTTATCAAATAACATGGCATAAAGAATGTGTTCAGAGTAGACGAAAAATCCGCTTCGCTGAATAACAGGATCTATCAACGGTAAAAGTTCTTCGTTAATAAATTTAGAGAACTTAATTATCCGCTATAAGTGAATAGCTCCATTCTTATACGATATTTACGATTTATTGCAAACCAAGTAGGCGCGTAGGCCTTGACAATATAGGAAGGTAATGTTATCAGATTTGATCAAGGATTTGTGGCTAAGTTTAAGCGCATGATACGGTTAGATGTTGTCAACCATATTGAGTGTGAGAACTTTAACGGAATTCCTACCTGCTAAATTTTTCAAGCACAGACCTGTAGTAAGTAACAGCCTGATTCATTTCGAGAAGAAACTTCTCGTTTGTACCTATATATTAAAAAAAAAAAAAAAAAAACTCTGGCATTTCTCATTGGGTAGAAGCAAATGCAACAACAGGTAGTTGTTTACGATTTTTTTGAATTTTAATAATCGTACCAAAAAAACCTCGTGGTCCAACAGTAGGCCCATCTAAAAGTTCTATGAGGGGCTTGAGTGGAGCATGGCGTTCAAAATGTAATGACAAGATACATACAAACAAAACGACTTCTGACGGGATCTATGATTAAACACCTCTTTAGTAAATAAATAAACACGTTACGTGGGCAGGCAGCAAGTTACTATCAGAGGCATCTGGATTTCATTATCATCATTTTTTCTGCTTTTATGTTTACTGAATTGGAAACTAGAGATATTTTCTGATTGTGTAAAATTTTTCACAACTCTTAAATAACATTTATCGGTTATTACTTACAAACTTTGAATAAGCACCATAAAATGCAATAAACTCGCAACAATTGTTTCTTGTCGAAAAAACACACGATCCTTCATCAGGCGAATAAAGTAAGCACGAGTGCTGCAGTCAAAGGTGCGTTGCCGCTTTGACTGCAGCACTCGTGTTTACTTTATTCGCCTGATGAAGGGTCGTGTGTTTTTTCGACCCGAAACAATTGTTGCGAGTTTATTGCATTTTATGGTGTTTATTTAAAGTTTGTAAGTAATAATTTTTACAACGCCAGTTTTGTGATGCTTCTTTATTCAACATTTATCGGTGCCGTTACTGCAATTTGTAAAATATTTTTATACTGCCATTTACAAACAATAGTATTCATTTTGTTTAATTGCAGATAACTATTACAAAAGAATACTATTCAAATATTAGTGGTAAAAGGATCTCCACAATATATTTGCACTTATAAACATGCATTTTAGTTGTTTTTTCGTTATCTTATATTAAAATAAATATTTAATATTATGTGTTAAAAATAATATTAAAATACCCAAATTTTCGAATTTTATGACATTTTTAATGCAACTGTGGACACTCAAGATACTGTTAGATAATATTCAAACTTTGCACAGCCCTTAAATAACATTTATATAAACTCTTTTTTACTACTACATATAAAGAGATATTCATATATGAGTTATAAAAAATATAAAATATATCAATTTTTGAAATTTTTGAAATTTTAAAGCAAAAGATCCATCAAGATATATTTCAAAAAATTCTGAAACTCGGTATTTTTCTTATTCAATCTAAAACACGACTTTTGACAACTATTTCATTTTGAAAAAAAATAAAAAGTTTCTTTCAATGTATCCTACTCTTCTACCCATTGGCGCAATTACACCTGAGGTAGGTGCGATTCACAACGTGGAGAAGTGCGCACATGGGCAGTAGAGACAGACTGAGCAAAATAGCCTTCTTGGTTTTATTACAGATGTTTTATTAAATTAAATCATACTTACAAAATAGCAATGGAAAGACTTAGAAGAGAAATGAAGCCAAAATTATTTACGTAAATTTTAGAAAAGGATTGAAATTTAGATGTATTTTTATCTTTCTGTTATATTGTGCGTACATTCTTCTAGATTTACTTTATGCTATTTTGTAGAATTTTTGTTTTACATTTGAGTTGGACTGATTTATCTTTAGTTTAAAACGGAATAACTTAGCTTGAATTTTTTTTCCTACTCGCATATTTCTCTAGTTTCCAGCAACATATTTTACTTCCACATTTTGCCGAGTCTTTAATTTTTGCTCATCCGACGCTTCGAACTTTGAAGCATCTTCTAATTTTACGTAATTTTAAAATATTTTGTATGTTGAAAACTTATCCTACTAATGAGATGCGTCATTAACATTTAGCTACTTATTTTTAAGTAAACTACTGATATGAAAATATGTTGCGTTATGTAGTTTTAAATTGAATTAGATATGTAAGATATAAAATGTTGAGCAGTGTTTCAGGCAGGAGTGTTTTCGTTCTGGATTTTTTATTTGATCTTCCACCAATAATTACGAATTGTATTTTTGGCTATATTTAATTGCTAAATATTACTAGAAAACTACTAATTATATCACTATTAAAAAATTACTGGTGGGAAATAAAATAAAAAATCCGGAACGCAAACACCCCTGTTCAGAGTAGGATGTTGTTGATGATAGCAGTAAGTACAAGGTAAAAGATATTGTATGATCTGCTTTTAAATTTATTATTATAGATATGCGTTTTAATGTTTTAAGTTCTATAAATTTTAAAGAAATGAAGTGATATGCCACTTAAATTTATTGATTTTAAATAAAATTATGAAATACATAGCATAGCCTGTTTTACTGCTAGTTTTACATTGCGTAAGTTAGGAATTGGATTAAGTACAGAAACCTGCGCTGCCCCATTTTGCCCAAGACTTTTAATAAACATACATACTTCTGCACTAAATATTGCCGTCTATGACACTTTTCACTAAATTACTAGCATACTGGTTACCTTTTTTCAATAGTTACTAAAATGTGTGCATAAAATGTGTCGAAATATTAATGCTAAATGTTGATGAATAATCACACTGCTTGAAAATTACATTAACAGGGATAAAACTGCAAAACTTGTTATGGGTCGAAATAATTAAGCACGATGTTTCGTCAGGCGAAAAGAGTTAGAAGGAATAAAAATACAACATAATTTAATGCTACACTTTTGCCTAGTATTGTAAACCTTCAGGTTATGAGTCCACGGGCCGTCACTGGTGTAGAAAAATACGTTTGTTCATTATGATACGCAGAAAAAAATATCTAATATAATCGAAAGAACGAATTATATATTTTTTTCGCTAACGCTGTTTTCTTGCCATATAAATTTTAGTTTCAATTCAAAAGCAAAACTAAAGCTTTTTTTTACTTCCACACAATAATCTTTGCCTGCGATTCAAATTTTAATGGTGTTATTTAAATTTACCCTTGTGACGCATATATATTTCTATTAAGACTGGAGAAAAATATTTTTTGTTGTCGAATAGAAATAGGAACGCATAAAGATTATAAGGTGTTAATGTTCAGAGAAATCATACAATTTTTAAAAATAATGATGAAAATTTCAAATAATAAATTTATTAACAAGTTCTACTATTGTAATATTAATTTTTTACTAATCACGACACTGTAAAATTTACAGAAAGTTAAAAATTTATTTGAGAAAAAATTTTTTGTTTTATCAAATAAAACATGCCATTTTTACTCGTATTTAAACTTACGTTTGTTCCTTTTTGTAAATTATAGTTTCTCGGATTAAGAAGACAAAGTTATGAGCCATTACCGTGAAAATGTAACAGTTTTACGATGCTGGATTTCACTAGTTTGCTTGAAATCTCTCGAACTCGTAAAACTACAAGAGAGTTATTGATTTCCACTGAATTCTGTCTTCATTTTAAAACATTTATTACCTTAAAATCAAAATGTTCCATATGAAAAAAAAAAAAAAAAAAAAAAAAAAAAAAAATTATATATATATCAATAAAAATCCTTTTAACTAATACGAAACGTAGGTATTAAAAGAAATAATAAGTTAGTTATTTTAATTTTTTTAAGTAAGACTGTAAAATAAAAAATGCGTTTTTTATATAATTAAAATTTACAGGCTTAGTTAGGAATTACGTAAGAAGACCCATGCTTTGGCTGTAAAAATTTGTAAGAAACACAAAACTTCATTAATAGTTAAAAATATCTGGTTTTCAATCTGCCTGTTTAAAAGTTAAAAATTCTATCAGGATAGAAACTGGCTAAAAATATCGCTATTATATTTATGTATTTGGTCGATTGAGCTACTGAAGTACTTTTAACTTTGGTACGCTCCTAAAATTTCTTTCATCTTTTCAACCACTAATTTTGTACTGTAATTTTTATTATAATAGAAGCCAATAAATAAATAAAAAAAAAATCGTTAAAATATACTGGTAAACGAGTCCTACAAAAAAGGCGTGTCAGTTCGAAACCTGACTTTCCTTCAAATTTCGGTAGGTAGAGGAGGGTAGCTAGCACCCGTGGCTTATTTATTTTATTTTATTTCATTTTTTTAACAATTTCACCCATTCTAAGGGGCACGAAAATTTGACAGTGAATTGGACACGAAATTTTCCTAGTCGCGTCCTGATAGCTGCAAATCTCCCGATTCCTTAACATTACCATTTTATAAAAGCTACCTTTGTCTTATTTAATTGTGGGGTTTTAGACTTTAAGCATTGCAAAAATGTTCATTCGAAAATAAGAATATTAAAAACCAGTTGATTTAATAGCAACACATAAGACCTAACAAAAAAATAGTAGCTCCTGTTAGACCAAAATTTTCAAAAAAAAAAAAAAAAAAAAAAAAAACGTAACTTGAAGTATTAGTGGGAATAAAATATTTTTTAGTTAATTAGAAACATAATTAAATACCGAAATCTCTATGGTAGTTATTTAATAGTATATTATGCTTATTTCTCGAATACAGGCTGTTCGCACATTTTTTAGACGATTTTATTTCGCAGTAAGAAAAAATCGTTTGCATGGAGAATTTTATTTTCACAACAGTTATATTTTTGGAAGTTTTATTTATCTTCTGATATTTAGAATTTTTGTTTAGATGCAAAAATGCGCTTTTAAAATGGCAGTGGATGGAAGGATAGGTTTCCACTCTTTCCAAAGATAGTTTTTAGTGAAATCGTTATGAAAAGCATTTATCAGGAGAAAAATGGAAAAATGTTGCAACAACAGATGAATCTTGGGTCTATTTAAGTGGTTGCAATAAAAAAAGGTCAATTTATTATCACAAAAGTGGAGAAAAAAAAATGCTACATGGCTCAAAGCATCAAAAGAGAGTTTTTCTAAAGGATTTATGATTGCCACTGGTTTTTTCATACAAGCGCAAGATAAAAGCAAAAAAATGTGACAAAAATGTCAAAATCAACCTTCAAAACCTTCTGTTTTTATTTTTCTTCAAAATACCTGTGGAAATCTTTAAAATACCTGCAAATTTTATAGAAAGTCCGAAATACCTGCAGTTTTATGGCTGATTTTTTCACCTGGGAATATCCACCACTATATTTTAATTGTAACAGTTGCTTAAACACTTCGAAGACTTATTTATAAGATGTATTTAAAATATTAGTAACCGTTACAATTAAAATTTAGTGGTGGAAATTGAATAAAATTTCTCTCAATCTGGCAGCACTGATGCCATACAAACTTTTAAGTTATCAAGAACGTTGGCGATTATAATGGGGATCGGACTAATGAGGTAGTAGAGCAAATTAAGGCTGACAACCAGAAGCAGAGCAAAATTATCATTAAAACCATGAAATGAAATTACTGTTCCAGCTAGTAACAGCAATGTACCGGGCAACTCATCACTGTCCTTATGCACAACGAATGAAATATTGAGCAAATTGCAGGGTGAGAATACGTCATTCGAAAATAGTCAAAATATTTTGAGAGATAGAGTGCATACACTACCTTCCTACATTAAAAATAAAGGAATTAAATCGCCTCACGTACCGCTTGCAGATGTAGTCCCACTACCACAATTTCAAGTATTCTCAAGATCTAACAGCAAAAAAAAAAAAATCAGACGTTTTGAGTGAGTCTCCATACAAGTTGGCTCACTAAAAGTATTCGACCTCTAAACAGGTATCAAAGAAAAAACCAAAAAGAATTTAAACACCAATTACTAAAGGGGCAAAAAATCGGTTTCAAGCTTTAAAGAAGATAACGAAAAAGAAAATATGGAAATATCCGCCATGTGTATACTTTGACCCCCCCCCCTCCCCCACGCGAAGAATGGATAGGATGCTCCAAACGCAAGGAGTGGTGGTATGAAGCTTATACGAGCTATGACGATGAAGTAAACTTTATTTGTGACTACTGCAAGTAACGTAGGCACGAATTTTCGGATCATTTTTCCTGCGTACTCTTATCGAATAGGCGTACTTTTATCGAACAACACTTGTAAGAGTACGCAATTCTTACTTTTCTTATTTTTTAATTTTCCCAAAGATGTAGTATATTTTTGTTACGTTTTATGTTATTTTATGAAAGATGTTGTTATGACCATAATAAAATAATTCTTAATATACTTAAATAAAATAAAAATAACTAATAATCTAGGAGCCAGGAACTCGAATAAACAGGGCTCTATCTTACTTTAACGAATCCTTTATATACATTTTCTATTTACACATATTCTATGTACATATATACATTATTACGTAGTAACAATAAAATATAATTAATTGAAGGCATCTTCTTTTCGTAATATTATTCCAGATACCAGCGTAATTCAGCTATTCCCGCCGGAGTCAGAGTAAACACTAAACTTATTTTCTTCTCTCGTCACCAGCGCATGCGCCTCTCGCACAATACTGGCAGGTGTTTGGCTTGAGAATCGAAACTGTTTTCCACATTTTCTCCCACCTTTTGAGTGGATTATCTGAAAATATACTCAAAACATACTTAAATACATGATACTAAAATATGAATTTAGATGAAAAACAAAATAAATATATAAACAAAATGAATAAAAAAAAAAAAGTAAAGTCACTTGATGAAATTACAGTTTTAGGGGAATTTTTACAGTCCTTCCACTGCTCGTTGTTACAGGAACATAGTCATCACTTTCATTATCACTTTTGGTAGAATGGTCCAGTTCAAGTCTATATAAGCGTTGTATAGGACGTAAAAATTCGGCTTTTTCAGTTTTCACCACAGCAAGTCTTGTTATGCCATCACGTCCAGGGATCAATTTCAACACTCTGGCCATATTCCAGAAGGCACGTTTTTTGTTGTCATCCTCTAATAACACAACTTCGCCCACTTCTAGTGGCTTATCCTTGTAGTTTCTTATGGACTGTTGACGTAGATATCCTAAATATTCCGTGCGAAATCGTAGTCTGAGGTTCTCTCTCATTTTCTGTAGATACGTAGCTCGTTTACTGAGCTTCTTTTTGTCCAAAATGTCAATGTCAGACACACCAGAATGGGGAATTTCGTGCAGAAACATCTCGGGAGTTAAAGGGGATAAATCGTTCACATCTTCGGATACGTAAGTAAGTGGTCTGCTATTAATTATTTTTTCACAATCGCACAAAATGGTTTGCAGTTCTTCATAACCAAGTGCAGCACGCCCCAAAATTTTTCTTAAAATTTGTTTAACCATTTGAATGAGGCGCTCCCACCAGCCCCCCCACCACGGGGCGGTCGGAGGGTTAAATTTCCACTGAATTTTTTGTTCAGCAACTTTGGAGGTAATACTCTCCCAGTCTAGTTCATGGAAAAGCTTCTCTGCTCCCCTAAAGTTTGTACCGTTATCTGAATATATAATTGATGGTCTTCCACGTCGTGAAATGAAACGCCTTAATGATTGCAAAAAAACCTCGGTTGTTAAAGATGTGATCAACTCTAAATGAATTGCTCTATAGACGGCACAGGTAAACAGTACAATATAAGATTTTTGACCTCCTTTTAAATAAAGTGGTCCAGCTAGATCGATGCCTACGATTTCAAAAATAGCTGCATCGTTTACTCGTTCCTTTGGCAAAGGACCTGGTAGAACATCAGAATGTTTGACTTTAAATCTTTGGCATTTAACGCACTTTCGTATAGTCTTACGAGCTCTAATAATCCAGTATTTTTCTCTCAAGTATGACATCATCAAATTAACACCAGCGTGTAGTAATTCGTTGTGCGTATTCATTATTAACAGTCGAACCACTGGATGATCGGACGGTAAAATCACAGGAAATTTAAAACTGTCAGTGTCATTTCTACAAGAAATATTTGTTTTTGCTCTAATTAAACCATCACTGTCAATCATCGGTCTAAGGTTTTGATGTTTGTCGTAATTTGTGTTATTAAATGAATCCTTTTGCACCAATTTCAGAAGAGCGATTTCAGCTCTTTCAAGTTCGGAAGTTGACAAGTTTTTTGAGGATTCACTGGGAAATTTTCTTAGCTTAAAATAAAATCTGTAGATAAACGCTATCATCCGAATAATTTTTCTTATAGATGAAAAATACTTGTAATACCAGTCGCTGTTATGGTCGGTTTGGCTTAAGGCAATAATTACAGTTTTTCGTATTTCTGAGCCAACCAAATCCTCATCCGGAGATTCCTCTGAATTTGGCCAACTCTCCTCGTTATGGCGTAACCACTCGGGTCCCTCCGACCATCGTAGTTGTGACAATATTTCGGCTGAACATCCTCTAGAAGCTATATCGGCAGGGTTAAGAGCACCTGGAACGTGGCGCCACACGGTGGGAGATGTCAAGGAAACTATTTCACGTACACGATTTTGGACAAAAGTCCCCCAATTTTGATTTCTTTGAATCCAACATAACGAAGTAGTAGAATCCGTCCAACAATGAATATCAACACTGGGAAATTGCATATCTTCTACCACAGACGAAAGCAACCGAGCGCCGATCAAGCAAGCAAGGAGCTCTAACTGCGGTATAGTTAGAACCTTTAGAGGGGCTACCCTACTTCTAGCATGTATTAAATTGACGGTCACGTGATCACCCCGACAGACTCTTAAAAACACACATGCCGCGTAAGACTTTTGACTCGCGTCACAAAATACATGCAAACTTAATGAATCGGCTGGAGAAATGATTTTAAGCCATCTTGGTATCCTTATTTTTGATATTAAATTCAGTTGTTGGATCCATGCTGTAAATTTTCGTACTAAATGATTCGGAAGAATTTCATCCCACTTAAGTTTTTAATTCCATGTTTCCTGCAAAATTAATTTCGGAATTAACGACACAGGTGCTGTAAATCCAATTGGATCAAAGACTTGATGAGCAATGGCTAAAATTAACCTTTTCGTAATTAGTTTATCGGGCTCATCAATTGACGGCACTTTGCAGGATAAAGTATCACTGTCTGTATACCACGTAAGACCCAAGACGAAGATGTTTTCTTCAGTGATTGATTCATTGTCTGGAGTGACACTATGCAAATTAGATTTCCACCCTCGTAAATTAAAATTGCCTGTAGACATTATTATTTGTGACTCCAAGATAAACTTTTTCATTTCTAACTCAGAATTCAAACTAGTTATACAATTATCGACATAAAATGATGTCTTAAGAATTTCTGCAGTATTGCTTAAATTTTCGGGTACTTTACTTAAATGATACTGTAAGGTAGCGGCTAATAAATAGGGACTACATGTTAAACCAAAAACAACCCTTTGATGCCGATACTCCTCAATATGTTCCGAATTATCTCTACCAAACCACAAAAAACGTAAAAAGTCGCGATCCTTTTCTCTTATTGAAATCTGTAAGAAAGCTTTTTCTATATCTGACGTAACACCCACGTAGCTTTTACGAAATCGATTTAGTATTGTTGGAATAATTTCTATTAAATTAGGTCCCGTAGATAAACATTCATTCAATGAAGGAAAACCCTGTGAATGTGAACTCGCATTAAACACTGGCCGTAAACTCGTAGTACTACCCTCTTTTATTATGGGTCTATGCGGTAAATAATGTACCTGTTCTGATTTAGTCTTTGTTACCTTTTCTATTATGCCAAGTGATAACCAATTATCAAAAACCCCATAGTAATCCTCTAATTTGTCGGAATTAACCAATTTTCTTTTCGTACTAAACAGACTTTTTTCAGCAAGTTTTTTATTGTCAGGTAAGGCAGAATTATCCGTTACCCATGGTAAAGCTACCTCGTATCTGCCGTCGGAATTTACCCGAAGAGTCTCCTTAAAATATTTGTTAGTCTCTTCTTCTAACTCCTGCTTAGTTTTACGGTGTGCAGGATCTGTAATTCCCAATACGTCTAATTTCCACAGATCGCTTACACACTGGTTTTTAACCAAAAGAGAAGAGATAACGAGAGAATGATTACTAGGTGTATTGCTCTTGGTGCCAAAAAATTTTCCTAGAACAGTCCATCCCAATTTAGTCTGTATAGCGGTTAAATTTGATTTAAGGGGTACTATTTTTCCCGTTAACAATTTACCCATAATATCAGGCCCTATTAACAATTTTATTTCCTTATCCACTTTGTATTTATTTTCTAAGTCCGTAAGATGTATACGATGCTTCTTAACTTCATTTAACCACGGACCAGATGGGATTTGGCCAAGCTCAGAACAAATACGTTTTTCCGCCAATGCGTCAAATTTACATTTATAACTTCTGTTCATACTACTTAATTAAATTACATAATTTTTATAAACATTTTCATTCGTTTCAATACCTCCAAAAAGTGATTGACGCAAGTTTATTTCATTGCTAGAGACATACTTCATTTCCTCAATTGTATGGCTACATATATAGCTTTTCATACTTATAGAGTCCAAGACTGCCCTTACAAGCATTTCTTTATTATTATTGTGCAGTCTAACAATTAAAGTTTGCAGAAATACATCAGAGAGCTGTACATGATTATTTAATGTACTAATTTTTATTCTTCATTAATCTTATTTGAAATATCTGATTTGTTTGAGGGTAAATCCGGGCATATTATAGCGTAGTGTCGTCTTTTACAAATAAGACATCTATGCCCTGATCTACATTGGTTTGCTCTGTGATTTTTCTTCAGACAAACAAAACAAACCCTTTTTTCTTTCAGTATATTCTTTTTATCTTCCAAATTTAACTTAGAGACCTCATTACAACTCTCCGATGCATGTGATTTATTGCAAAAAACACACACTATATCAACCTTTCTAAATTTTGAATTAATTTCCTTATTATTTTCATTAGCGTTCATCAATTTACATGCTGTAGGGAGTGTCTTAGACTCGGGAATTTTTTCTGTTTTTCTTTTACGACATTTGGATTTTGTGTAGACAGTTCTTGTATTTGTATCGCCGTTTCACGACACTCAATTTCAGCCTTTAAAATGTCTAACAATTCTTCAATGTCAAAATTTTCAAGGTTCTGTCTTTTTCTTTGATAATTTAAATTTAAATCAGTGGGAATCAATTTAAGTAAAATTGGTGTCAGCAGAGTGCCGTATGTTCCTGATGTTACATTTAGACATTTTAAATTTCTTATTTGAATCGTAATGTTATCGTAGAGCTTGCGCAGCGCATCTGTGTTATTTGAATTTTTGACTGACTCTAAATTCAATAACTTTCCAATGTGTGCATTAATTATTAGGTCATTACGACCAAATCTTGTTTTTAACGCTTTAACTGCAGATTGATAGTTCTCACTGGATAACGAAAAGCCTCTAATGGCATCAGCCGCAGATCCTATTAACAGAGAATGCAAATAATTAAATTTATCGATATCTGTTAAATCAGTATTATTATGAATTGCATTCTCGTATTGGCTCCAAAATGAGAGCCAGTTAGCGAGATTCCCGCCAAATTCTTCAATTACTAGACGAGGGAGTTTTATTCTAGAATTTGAACAAGAAATTAAAGATGACTGTTCACTTATGATATCATCCTTTTTTGTATTTGTGCATTCTGTCTGTTCTTTACTTTTTAAAACCGAAGTAATTTTAGATTTAACTGATATAATTTTTTCTGCATAGGTTTCTGCTGTTTCAAATTCGGATTCTAAATCGTCTTCCTTTTTCATAAGATTTTGAATCTCTTCATCGAGATTCTTTAAATTTTCGTATTTTACTTCTAATTGATCTAAATGTTCTTTCAGAACAGATGTTTCGATTTCATCTGCTTCTATGTACTGCTCGCAATTTGTAATTAATTTCGTAGTGGAGCTTCTAATTACTGTTCGTTTTCTTTTTAATTTTTCTAACTCTGCCATGTTTAAAACTCTTATTAACGATTTTTAATAAAACACAAAATTTTATATTGTTTTATTACACTTATTCTTATTGTTCTTCAATTCAAATGAACTCTTTTTTTTTTTTAACCTTCACATAATATTCACAATAATAATAATAATATTCTTATTTTATAATATAATTCACAGAAGAGACTACGTTAATATATTAAATTTTCTTAATAAGAACATGACTTGGCACCCTACATTTGGGTGCTACGTATTATTGTTATAATATTCATTCTTATTTATTCTCAAATTATTCAAAATATACTTTATTCGTAAATAAATGAAATATATATATATATTTTATTCAGTGTCTTAATAAAGGGGAGAGAGAGCTTACCTGATAATCGTATTCAGCTTCGATGTCCCGATGTCAAAACAAAACTTCATTCCAAAACTTGGCTTAAAAACTTCTGTTCTTAAACGGAAACGTAATTTTTTTTCTTTTACCTTAGATATAACTTAAGAGCTCTTTTAAAATCGTATATTTTACGAATCCTGGCTGGCTGGCTCGCCAAAAATGTTATGACCATAATAAAATAATTCTTAATATACTTAAATAAAATAAAAATAACTAATAATCTAGGAGCCAGGAACTCGAATAAACAGGGCTCTATCTTACTTTAACGAATCCTTTATATACATTTTCTATTTACACATATTCTATGTACATATATACATTATTACGTAGTAACAATAAAATATAATTAATTGAAGGCATCTTCTTTTCGTAATATTATTCCAGATACCAGCGTAATTCAGCTATTCCCGCTGGAGTCAGAGTAAACACTAAACTTATTTTCTTCTCTCGTCACCAGCGCATGCGCCTCTCGCACAATACTGGCAGGTGTTTCGCTTGAGAATCGAAACTGTTTTCCACAGATGTGTTAAATAAGACCAAAATAAAAGCTAAGTTGATTATCAATAATTACATGTTTTTATTTTAGAACAGTTTGAACCTTAAGTGCGTACTCTTAAACCAGCCTACCCTACATATTGGAGTAAAATACTGTAAAATGAACATGGTGTGAAAAAGAGGCAGGTACTACCAAGGTTACGGAATCAATTAAAAATAAAAATTTAAGTAAAAATACATTTCTTAAAATTAGAAGCTTTTTATTGTGAAGCCCTAAAAAGCATAAAATAAAAATTTATTGTGGCAAAGACATTCTATAATGAAATGAATGTTTTAACACCAAGAAAATTTTAGAGAAAAATATAGATATTTCACTTTTACAAAAGAAGAAATTTTTTAAATATTCAAAATATTTTAAAAAGCATTCGAGACCAATATTCTTAGTTGTTAGTTTTTTGTATAATTATTCATTAAGCCATAAGTTTCAAAGGTCTCGAAAGCTTTTTTAGAATATTTAGAATATTTAAAAATTTTCATCTTTTGCAAAAGTGAAATACAGTAGACTCTCGTATAACGCGGGGGATACGTTCCGCGTAATAGAAAATCGCGTTAGAGGAGACATACATTGAATAGACGATTTCATTCCGCAATGAGACTAAAAGCGTCGGGTGTTGGCATAGAAACGGAGCAATCCTTATCTGCAGTGAAAAGTAAATAACCTTGAACAAGTTGAAAGTAGAAAAGATGTCGTCACGTGCTTCCTATGCTAGACTCTTTATCGCGTTATACGAGTAATATTCGCAGATTTTTCGTCGCGTTATACGAAATCGCGTTTTGTGGGAGCGCTTTGTACGAGATTCTACTGTATCTACATTTTTCTCTAAAACATTTTTCGTGTTAAAACTTTCATTTCATTATAGAATTTTTTTTCACAATATTTTTTTTATTTTATGCTTTTTAGGGCTTCACAATAAAAAGCTTTTAATTAAAAAAAAATATTTTTTTACTTAACTTTTGTGCTTTTTAGTTATAAAAAAAGCTTCTTAAAAAAATAATTAAAATTTCTTAGGATATTATGTAGACTAATTTTTTTTTTTTTTTTTAATCAGCTAGCATCTTTTCTTTTAATTATCTGCAAAAAAAAAAAAAATAAATAAATAAAAATAAATAAATAAATAATAATAATAATAACACATCGCCCTTCGCGGATCGAAACTACAACCATGGTGTTGTCAGCAAGACGCTCTAAACAAAAGTCAAGGAAAGTCATGGAACATGCTACAAAAATCCATCAAATACAAATAAACTATTGTTCTTGAATATGCTTTTTAAAACATTTTGAATATTTAAAAATTTTCGTCTCTCACAAATTGAAATATCTATGTTTTTCATTAAAATTTTCTTATTGTTGAAACTTTTATTGTTTTATAGCATGTCTCGGCAAGAATAAAATTTTATTTTATGGTTTTTAGGGCTTCACAATAAAAAGTTTTTAGCGTTTATTTATTTTATTTATTTTTATTTATTTTTATTTTATTTATTTATTTATTTTTTCTTTACTTAAATTTTTATTTCGTGTTTTTTATTAACAAAAAAAAAAAGGTTCTTAAATAAATATATATATATATATTAGGATATAGTGAAAGTTTTTCTTATTTCAAATAACATCTTTTGTATTAATTATCTGCAAAATGGAAAACCTCGGCCGTCGAGAAGCGAACGCACCACTATCGCGTTATCACCATGACACGCTAACCGACTGAGCCAACGAGCGATATAAAAGTTTGTTTACAATTACTTTAAAATGGAAGTGCTTTGTTTTTTCATGTGACACGAAGATGCGATGATAAAATCCAATTTCAATAAAAAGCTTCTAAAATATTTATTTATTTATTTATTTTTACTTAAGTTTTTTTTTTTTTTTTTTTTTTTTTTTTGTGCTTTTTAGTAACTAGATAAAAAGCCGTTTAACGAACTCTTCAAAAATTATTAGGATACTGTGTACACAACGAAATATTTTCTTTTATCAATTGACACCTTTTCTATTAATGATTTACAAAAAATAACAACTTGGTCCGGTGAGGATAGAACACACTACTTTCGCGTTATCAACATGACGCTCTAACCATCTGAGCCATTAAGAGATACAAGTAATTGCTTACTTTTTTTTTTTTTAAGTGGAAGCATCTTGTTTTTAGCATGACAGAAAACGCGATGACAAATCCAGTTTCAGAAAATAATATATATAAAGCTTCTAAAAATATTTATTTATGTATTTTTTACTTAAAACTTTTTGTTTTGTGCTTTTTTAATATCTAAAAAAAATTGCATTTTCTAATATCTAAAAAAAAAAAACCTACCTAAAAAAACTCTTTAAACATTCTTAAGATATTGTGCAGTTAACGAAAAATTTTCTTTTATCAATTCACAACTTTTCTACTAATTATCTGCAAAAATTAACACGTCGGACCTTCGGGAATCGAACTCTCGACCACTGCGTTATTAACATAACGCTCTAACCAACTAAGTCATGGTGCGAGGCCAACAAACAGAACAGCTTATATTTACTTTAAAATGGTGTTATTAGCGTGACACGAAGACACGATGACAAAGTCAATTTCATATATATATAGCTTCTAAAAAATGGAGATGCCTTGTTTATTAGCGTGACATGAAGACACGATGACAAAGTCAATTTCATATAAAAAACTTCTAAAAAATGGAGGTGCCTTGTTTATTAGCGTAACACGAAGACATGATGGCAAAGTCAATTTCATATAAAAAGCTTCTAATAATATGGCAGCTCTGACTTTATTAGACTTAAAAAAAAAAAAAAAAAATCTTTTACATTTATTTTATATTTATGCACTGCCTTTCTCCTTCTCTTTTTAAATATTTTTAATTGTTATTAATCTATAAAACTTTAATTAATTTTGTTTTATTTTTATATCTTTTCCTATCAATATATTTATTAATACTATTGCATAAGGAATGATGATGGTCTTTATAACACAGAAAGAATGAACCAAATACCTGTCACTGCATGAATACTTTTAAATTATATATCTATTTTCAAATACTTTTGAAAAATAAATAATTTTCTATTTAAAAACTTATCTATTATGAGAAAAATTTACTCCGGCATATTTACCCGGACGAATACACATCAAACACAGATATGACGAAAATTATGAAAATATCTGCCATCTCAACTTCATTTTCAAATGAAATAAATAAAAGATGTTGGAGAGGCAAATAATATTTTTCATTAGATTTACTCGCTTGCGAAATTTATTCGAACGTTTTAGAAAGAATCGCTTTGTGAATTGAATATTTCACATCTCACCTTTAAAAGAGATTCATATTTGAGATAGTTTAAAGTCTTTTTAGCGTTGTTTGAAAAATACTAATGAATGGAAATTTTTCCTCATTCATATAAATTGCGTTCTAAATTTATCATTTAACATGGTACAGATCTGTTTTGGGTATTTTTGAAATTATTAAGCATATGATAGTAAAATTTTCATTTTCCTCATTTTTGTAATTCAGTAAGATACATTTAAAAATTTTAACGTATAAATCATTTTTTGATTAAAATCATCAACTATATAAGTAAAAATTATTATGTCGAGTTATTTAATAATTTCAGAAGTAATTTGCTTGTATAAACGTCATTAAAATCATCTCGAAAGGTAATATTGTATTGCAAATAAAATGCGATATGGTTATTTTTTCTTTCAAAATATGTGTTTTAAAATTAGATGTTGCAATTGCTTTACTCACATTTATTACATTGTTACCCGCAGGGGTTTTACTCAAATTTTTATTTTGATTCAGTCAATGATAACACAGTGTTCGTTGATTGCAAATAAATATTAATAAACCAATTATCATCCCCTTCCATCTTTTTTTTTTTTTTTTTTTTTGAGGAACAGAAATTTAGTTCATTCCATCGCCGACAAAGTTTTGAACGTGCGCCTATATTTGTTTAGGATTTCGATATAAGTATTCAATATTTTTGTCCAATAAATTATGAAAATGAATTTTTTTAATGCTTGCGCATGCGTAGTTAATTATTTAATAAAAATGCTAATATCTCTCTAGTTATTTAATATTTTTGCATTCTGATTGCAGTATGCTGTGTCTAATGTAGTATGTCAACCTTTCAAAAAATAACTTTGCACTGGGTTTAAACAACGTAAGTGTTATAATAAAAAAAGTGGCCTTTTTTAAAATTTATTTTATTATTATTTTTTTTTTCAATTAAAAAAAGTTATATCTCCACGAATATATTTGGTAGTTTTATACAAATTAATACAAATAATTAAAAGAAGCCCCACAATACATGCTACAGCGAAAACGCATTTTAAGCATTACTTTTTACAGGGGGGGGGTCCCAAACATTTTGACTTGTGCTAATTTTTTAACCCCCCCCCCCCCTTGTAGCTTTCGGGAAAAAATTTTCGCTGAAATATGAGATATGAGATGTCCTTTACACCGCTGAAATTTCAAGATGATTTGTTCAGTACTTTTTGTGTTACCTGACAAAACATCGGAAATTGAAAGTGTTCGGTCATTTATGGAAAGGTAATGTAAATTAGAAATATTGGCATACATACCATCTAATTTTCCCCCTCCAACCTAAAAAAAAAAACACTGTCGTATATGTGTTGTCTACTAGACAAATTTGGAACGACTAGAAGCAAGATACACATGTACAAAATTTAATGTAGCATCGTGTGCTGTACTTATTTCCAGTGTTATCACATCGTTATAAGCTACTAAATTTATGAGAGAACACAGACGACATATTTTACTTATTCTAGGATGTAAAATAATTTTTATAGCTATTTTATTTTTTAATCATTACAATAAATAAATAAATAAATAAATAAATAAAATAATGTTGCATTAAAACTAATATATATATATATATATATATATATATATATATATATATTGCTCTTGTGAATTTATAAAAAGATAATTTTTTTCTATATTTTATTCGATTGAAGCGCAAATTTATAAGGTGTAGGTGCCTATATTATAGTGTGGTTCTCTGCTTGCATATATATAAGAAGAAAATAAAACATGCAATTGTTTCTCGATCATAGGAACCTGACATTCAAAAATTACAATGCGTCCCAAAAGTTTATAGACAACGGTTTTTTCTTTATTTTACCATTGAAAAAAATGAATAAAGATTTCAAAATCATTTTTAATTATAAGTAACATCAATGCAATAATAATATTATACAAGAATATTATATTACAATCACAGACATCGTGATAGAAACTAAAACTGAAAATTTACTGTCCCAAAAGTTTATAGACAACTTATTATTTTTTCTTTAACATTCAAATTTTTTAGCCATTTTTCCTAATCACTTCAAAAACTCGATCAGGCATACTCAAAACAATAGTTTGAAGAATTTCTGGCTTTAGAGAAAACCAACGTCTTTCAATTTGCAGCATTCGATCTTGAACTGCTGCAAATTGACGAAATTAGCATATACGTCACTAGCAAATATTCCCCAAAGGCTATCCAATGGGTTCAGGTCAGGACTTAGGGCTGGCCAGTCCATAACAGTTACTTGGTTTTGTCTAAACCATTACATTGTAGAGTTTGACGCGTAAATGGAGCAATTGTCTTGCTGATATATCCATTCTTCCCCTGTTAAAAAATTTCCAAATAGAAGTAACCGTACTTCTAACATTTTCTGGTAATCTTCGGAACATTAGCAAACTTTAGAAAAAAACAATATCGGTAGTGATGGTAGTTCCTTTAAAGGAAAACGCTCCCCGCACCATGAGTGAACCCCCTCCTTGTTGTCTGCTGAAAAAAGTTTGTGGTTTCTTGTGAATATCGAGCCAGTAATATTTCCAATTATCGGATCCATCTAAATTGAACTTCTTTTCATCACTAAACAGAACACTCAACCATTCATATGACCAATTCACATGATTTCGAGCTCACTAAACACGAGCGTGTTTATGCCGTTTGTCAACTTTGGGAACGACGCTTTTTGCAATAAGCAAGCAATTTACTTACCTGCAGCCGTCGATGCAACGTGTATTTTGATACTGGAACGGTCATCTCCCTAGAAATGGATCGTACAGACAGGTTCTGGGTTGAAACTAATCTGAAAATCTATATGTCTTGTCGTTTAGTTGTTTTCTTTGGTTACCCAGAACATGATTTTGTTTCAAAATTATCACCTTTTGATAGAATATGGTAAATACCAGCCCTGCTGCGTCGATTTTTTCTAGAAATGTCCACAACTTTCATTCCACGAGCCTTGAAACAATAAGTTTTCAAAATTTCACTATTCGAAAACTGCACGTTGTGAGGCACCTGTACAGTTAGTCAAAAAAAGAAAGTCAGTTTCGCTTTTATCTCAGAAAACTATTACGTCACAAGTACATAACCTTGGAATATGCAAATTTGAAGATCAGTACTTCAATCAGCTTTTAACACCGATTGTATATATATTTTTGGGACAGCATTATTTTCGTTTTATTTTTTTTTTATAGTAAATTTATATGTGTTTAAAGTTCTTTCAGTGTTTCATTATTTGTATTACGTTACGTCAATACATATTTACATAATTTATTTTATCTTTCTTACTCGTTTAATTAGCTCTTAAATAATAAGAAAAAAAACGGTTGTCTATAAACTTTTGGGACGCACTGTATAATTAGAATACATGCTTTTTGAGGAAATGAATTAACAATGTTGACCCAAGCAAATATGTCATTCACTAAGCAGGGTTGCTACGAACTAGCCATTTTTTCCTGAATCATCCACTACCAGGGTTCGTGAAATACGGCCGCCTAGTCACCAATATATTTTAGATGGTGACTGTATTTTCAATGAAAATTCAACTTTTTTTTTTTAAGTTTTAATATTTTGATGAAAAAATTGGGTCCAGAATGGAAGCCGAAACCTACGCTAAACTACATTGTAGTTCATACCATTTCGTGTAAGGAAGATGCAGAAGGAAAACAGCGACCCATGGAGCCTTGTCCACCTCTATGTTTATACAGTTAGTGTTTCGTACACCGTCGTGTTGAATTGAGACTTGGTAATGAATCAACATACCAATAAGGAATTTACAATGCGTTCCACTGTGCATGTTTAACAACCCCATGTTACATCGATGCAGTTTACACCACTCTCGTTCACTAGCTTCGCCACCCGGTGCTGAATCGATGTGTAGGTATAATGATGTGTCGGTATAATGATGTGTCGGTATAATAATGTGTCGATGCCAACGGTGTATCGATTTAGAGGAAATAATAAAACTGGTTTGAGGAATTTAAATTAAACAGGTATTTCCGGATATTTAATTCAGTTAGTATTTGATTTTTATACACAGAATTTTAATTTCTACATTCAAGCAAATTTCAGAACTGAAAAAATAAATAAATAAACAAACAAATAAATAAAGGCACGGGGTTATTTTTTACGGGGTACCAAAAAATTTTTTGACGATCAGTTTTTATTTCAAAATGCTGGAGCCCTGTCTACCACTATTTTAATATACAAATTTTCCCCTTTGATCGTGAAACCACACTGTAGAAGATTACTGTGTAAATAGCGTGGTGGAAGAGGCAGAGAAAAAATACAGACCTAATAACCGTGCGAAGCACCAGATTAACTATTTGCCGGTCCTATTTAATTTCACTTCTCTGGACAGTAATGCCAAATTTAGGGGCCTTTTATTCAATATCCACCACCAAATTTTAACTGTAATTGTTACCTAATCACTTCGAAGGTTATTCGTCTATTATATATCAAATAACACTCCTAAACATTATTGGTGATATTTGAATGAAAGAGTCCCTAAATTTGTCAACGCTGTTTAAAGTGCTTTAGAGCGTTAGAACCCGCAAAGGTATAAATTATTTTGGCTTCATCTTGACCCTTCTTATGGTGAATGCCAGATGAAAGCAGTTCTGCGATTACTAATTAAAGTGTCGCTGTAATAGTAAACACACCGTGGAGGTATAAGATGGAAGAAACTAATTCACTACTGAAGGGGCTGCTAACGTTTTATATCGGTTTTATATTAAGGATTCGTATGGTCCTTAACACTTTGACTGCCATGGCTATCATATGCGATAGCCAGAGATGTTTTCGTTGGGACACTGGCTATGATATATGATAGCCATGGATTTTCAACACTTTAGCCTTGGCTATAAAAACGATATCAGTTACATAAAAATCGTACTGGAGTTTGTTGGAGAATGAGAATCTCAACATATGTTGCAAAATGAATCATATTGAAAAATATTTTTTTATATATAATTTTATGTAGAAAAAAAAAATACAAATTACACAATAGAATTTTTCGGTACCGTGGTGAACATTTGCAATTTTGGCTTGGCAGTCAAAGTGTTAAATTTGCATGTGACTAATTCTAAATAAACATTTGTATCATAAAACAAGGCAAAAAATTAAAAATGAATTTATGTTTAGAGAAAATAGTCTGAAAATCCCTTAAAAAGGGGAGTCCATATATAAAACGGCTCTATTGACAGTGTGTACTTTAAACTAGAGTTTTAGATTTTCAAAAGTTTTCAGGGCTAAAACTTTTAATGCTACTATTTTTTTTTTTTTATAATAATCTTTACTCTATTTAATTATCAATTTTTTGTGATTAAAATTAAAAATATACATATTATCGAACTTGTGTGATTTAAAAGACTGCAATCCTTGATGGTATGCCATTATCAGGGTACCTTCTGATCCGCGTAACTCTTCCACCCCTATATATATATATATTTATAGTAATTATTTACCTAAATATTCGTTGGAACATGCTACGGACGTTTAATCTATAAATGCCGTGGGGTAAGAGTAACGAAAAAATCGGGTCAGTAGACATTATGCTTATTAATTTAATAACTAAATATCTATCAACTAGTTATGGCAGTGAAGTATACATGCATGTATATTATATATATATATATATTCGGATTTCCTGTTTAGCAACTTTAATCTTGGTGTATTTTGTTATAAAGTTTCAGTTTATGAACATCAAAATTGCGTAGAAAATATTACCCGGCAAAGAAAAACTGTTTAATTTATTTTAATTTCATCCGAATATATATGTATATATTAATAATTTTCACGTTATTTTCTTATGAATGTAATGTACGAATTAATTTTTTCTTCAAATTTACCGTATTTTAGATAAAATGATGTCATTTACAAAGTTTTATATTTTATTTTTCTTTAAATGAATCTTTTATTATCTTCAAAGTTAAGTTTGAAATAAAACATCAATTTCAAAGCAATGTCTTTTTGCATACAAGACAACTCATGAATATCGAGAAAAGTATTTTTTTATTTTTTGGAAACTATTCGTTCTTAAATTATATTTTATGTGAGAATTGCATTTAAAAAAATATATTTCGGTTATATATTCAGTGGTCTTAACTTGTCGATGTTTTGCCTGCCACTATTTGCAGATAGTGAAATTTTTACGAATATCTTAACGGTTTTCTTCTGCTTAATTAGATGGGAATTATAACTGGGAAAAACTAGTAGCCAAAATACAGGGTGGCTATTAAGTATCCGGAAAATGTATTTGATAATAAATAATTAGTGAAATGACAAACGAATTTAAAGCTTCTTTTTTTGCAACAAGTAATGTCTAATAATTATTTTTTACTATGACTTTTTGAAATGGCGGTCATCGGCTTTGACGCAAGCTGCAATCTTCTTCGGAAGAGGGGTGACGGTGCGGTGCAAGTAGTTTGGATCTAAATCATCCTATATTTTGCCAGATTTTTGGTCAGATACCTTTTCACTTTGACATTGGTTAAAGCAAACGTTGATTTGACTCCATGGGCCAGAGCACAAACTTGGTGTAGGATCTTAGCTTGGTGATTTTGCTTCCATGGAAGTACAGCTTTCTCTAAAACATCTTTTTGATAAGCTTTTCCATAATTTTTTACGTTTTCTTCGATAAAATCCAGTTGAGTCTTCCTATTGTTGGAAATCTCAGCCCAAACCATAAACAAAGACCTTGTTGCATCTTTTCGTTTTCTGGTGTTCTTGAGAGTTTGGGAGTTCCCAAATGTTTGGGAGGATTTTGAGAGTTTTTAGCGACTTAAACAGTAAAAACTTAGATGCGCCGCACTTTGAAAAAAATCTCGAATCTTTTTTATTTACCTAATAGATTTTGCTTTTCCTGAACGCTCAAAAACTGCTCGTTGAGTAAATGCAAATTATTTTAATAAATAATATTTAAAGGTAAAAGCAATATAGCAACGGAAAAGTGGTTATAATGAAGTAGGCAGTCCATAAAAGCTCCTCAAATTTCTTTCCGGGTACTTAATAGCCACCCTGTATAGATTATTCGGGAAAACTTTGTATTTAGAGGATAGTTTCCTGGCTGAAAAGAACATTCATTATAATAAAAAGTCTTACTTTACTAATAATAATATTGATAATGAAATATTTTTAATACCAAATTATTATTTTTTCCACGATATATTTACAATTTATAATATTCTGTTAATTATATATATATATATATATATATGTATATGCATTTGTGTTTGTATGTATATGTATGTATATATTTTAAATAATTAGGAAAATAATAATTTTGATTATTTGGTTAAGGTAAGCGTTATCATATACACATATATAGATATAAATATAGATAAAATAATAATAACTTTTTACTTTCCGAACACTATAGTGAGGAAAGTATTGTAATCATGTCAAAAATCCGAATTCGAGATTTTGATGTATCTATACGTTTTGAGGTCCCCTGAGTCCGTTTTCACTATTTTTACGATGATGTATGTATGTGTGTGTGTATGTGTGTATGTGTGTATGTCTGTGAGTGAACACGCTAGCGTCTAAACGCTTTGTTCGATTAACCTGAAAGTTGGTACGCATATTGTAAGTCACCATAGTACGAACCCTATAGATTTTGGTGAATCTAGCACTTATAATTTTTTTACAGGGACACAAAGAAAAATTCTTTATCATTATGGCCTATGGGAGCAAAATCTTAAAAGTGCGATAGCATCTAAACGCCTCATTCAATTGAGCAAAAATTTTATACACATATTATAGATCACAAATACTCAATATGTATAGATTTTGGAGAATCTAGCACTTATAGTTTTTTTACAGGGACACAAAGAAAAATTCTTTATCATTATGCCTATGGGGCCAAATTTTTAAAAATGTGATAGCGTCTAAACGCCTTATTAATCTGAGCAAAAAATTTGTACACATGTTATAGATCACAGTTGAACTAACTGTATAGATTTTGGTGAATCTAGCACTTACAGTTTTTTTTACAGGAACACAAAGAAAAATTCTTTATCATTATGGCCAATGGGACTAAATTTTAAAAAGTACGATAGCGTCTAAACGCCTTATTGAATTCAGCTGAAAATTTATATTATAAATCACTGTTGCACTAACTATAAGCATTTTGGAGAATCTAGCATTTATAGGTTTTTACAGGGACACAACGAAAATTTCTTTATCATTATGATCTATCGGCTCAAAGTTCAGTAGCGTTAAATAAAACAACGTGTAATAGATGGAGAAAAATACTCAAACACTCTAATATGGATTTCTCTCTTTTGTTTGTTTAACAACTACTCTTTCTTTACTTTATCTACAAAACTGTTAATTACTCAATGTTCGGAAAGTCGAGTGGAGTCACTCCAGATTTTTTTATTACTGTGTATATTATAATCATACAATTTATTTTTAATTCAATTAATTTTTGAATTAATATTCATCAATTTTCTCTATTTAGCATAGTTATGTCACACGGAAATAACAAATATAACTATTTTCTAAAAGTTAATGAAAATATAATAAATAAAAGCATTAATATTAAATTTTACTTTTTATTTAGTTAATATTTGATAAACACTGGACCGAAACATATATATTTCAAAAGAAATGCTGATACAAGCATTTATGATACACATTTCTCTGCACGATGTTAAGAGCAATTATATCAACGGAACTTTTTTTAATCTTCTTATTGAACGCGCTTGATTTGGTTCTAATTCAACGATCTCAAGTGTCTTACTCAGCTTAATTAAAATTTTCTGATCAGTTTCTTTCACTGCTAAATAACAATTCTTTTTGAACGCGAATAGTGGCGAAACTTTTAAAGCCGTATGTATTGAGTGCTGTTCAATAAATGAAATACGTAGAAAAAAAATCCTCAAGTGAATAAGATCGTGCAAAAACTATCTTTTTTATACACTTAAAGTGAAGATAACAGCCTTTTGTCCTTTTTTTTTCTTTCTTTTTTTTAATCCCAAGAAAAAAATTATTTTTTTTTTTTTTTTTTTTTTCTTTTTTTCTTTTTTTTTTTTTTTTTTTTTTTTTAAATAACGACTTTCTGTTATTTATAAATTAAAATTAAACTAATTTTACATTTATTTCTACATAACAATATATGTTATTCATTTGGATACAGGGTGGTCCGAAAAACATGATAGAAAGTATTTTAAGTTCCTGATTTCAAATGTACTGATATAAGTATAATTCTTCCATATTATAATTGCACATATATTGACATTTAAGGTGAATGCTTGATTACCGGAAATAATGAATAACCAATATGGAATCACTGACCTTGGAAGAAAGATTATTTATCGTAAGAATATTTTTTGAGTTGCCATTGAGGTACGGAAAATCCTCATCTCAGTGTCGTCTCTCGACTGTATCCACAAAGGGTCACAGTGTGGTATTCCATATCGTCGAAGCGGATGAGTGGTCCGATATTTATTGACGGTATGGTCACAGGAGTGAAGTATCGAGGGTTTCTAGAGCGTCGCTTTGGCCCTGAAGCGGGCTGTCTCAACATGACACGCCAGTACTGGTTCATGCAAGATGGGGCTCGACCGCGTAGAACTGCTGATAATTTCCTGTGCCTTAAAACGACGTTTAGTGAGCGTTTGATTGCACTAGATGCAGAAAAATTCACGGGGCATGGGATAGAGGGGTCCCCATACAGTCCGGACCTAAATCCGTACGATTTCTTCTTATGGGTTTACACCAAGGACAGAATCTATAGAAATACCCTGATTCACTTGAGGCCCTTAAATCGACCATCAGAATTGAGATTGATGCACTTGATTCCGACACACTCCAGCGCTTTATGACAGAGTTTCGGAACTGGCTTTATAACACTATAATCGGGGACGGTAGACATTTCGAGCACCTTGTATATTAAATGTCATTCATATCTTTATTCAATAACATAGGTTTCATGTTCTTGCATATTTTATTTTTTCCACAACGATCGCTTACTTTCTATCATGTTTTTCTGACCACCCTGTATATACAAGTGGTAATTAAAATATGTTAATAAATTTTTGTTAGTTTACATTGTACGCTATTGTACAGAAATTACATGCGCTTAAGTTTTGTGAGATTATCGTTTATTCTAAACATTTTTGGATAATCGAATAAAAACGTCATTATGTATTAAATTGTAATATTAAAAATATTTTCATACTATAATTTTTTATGGTTAAATAAAATAAATTATTCAGAATTTTTTTTTTCTGATTTTATTATTATTATTATTATTTTTTATGCGCCTCCTTTTTGTTTAGATTTACTCAGAATTTCATCTGTAAAGCAGAACGTTTAAAAAAAAAATATTTTTTCTTCTTTTTTTTAAGTATTATTTCGTCACTGGGCTAAGTTATATAAATAGAGTTCGCAGTCGCAGCAGTAAGTATTTTGAGTATCACTCTTTGTAAAGAGCAATTCGAAATTATCTAATCAAAGAAATACTTTGCGAATTTTAAAAATGAACTTTTTTTAAAGTGGTATTGAAAATAGTGACTGCCGCGAAATGCTATTCAATATTTATATGGGATTAACTGAGGTAAGTGTGGTACAACGATAAATGTGACTGGTCTATAAAATTTGAAAATGGTCTTCTAGTGTAATACTGAATGTAACCTTTCTTCAAAACAGACTCTAAAGTTGTAAAGCACAGTTGAGAAATGTGTATGTTTTACACCAAAGCTTACACTGCAAATTAGTTTAAAAAACCAATTTCGAAAGTAAGTTTTTCAGATTCAAATTTGTTTGTTGTGAACAACAAATTGAGGTAAGTTCTTCAGATTCTGATTTGTTTGTTGTGAACAACAAATTTAACTGAATCTTACAGCAAAATAGATAAGACACTTTTACATTTTAGAGTAAATAGATTATATTTTTAATCTGTGTTACAAAATTAACTGCGATGCTGCACTTACCCTAAGTAAAATGTGTTAAGGGGTTAAATGTGGCACATCACCAGGAATTATTATTTTTTAATTTTAATTTTTAATTTAATTTAATTTAATTAATTTATTTATTTATTTTGTCAACAGACTAATTTGAATCTTCATCATCTGCATTATTTTAGTTGAAACCACCAGTTATGTCCTAACTGTATAAAAACTGCAGGAGAAAGTGTGATTAATATCGATATGCTTGTGAAGGAGTTTTCCAGTACACGTATAATAATTCTCCGTTAGATAGTGCAGTTACCATTCGACTGTTTCCAATAGGCAATATTTTCGTATAAGTGAAAAAGTTTTCCTTTTATTGCGTTGTTCGCCGCCAGACATCTGATTTATATCTCTTCAGTTGAGAAACACCAAGATTCTATCCAGAGGTATTAAAAAAGGCAAAATCTAGAATTCAAAAAAGATGGACACAAAAATGAGCACAAAGTTTTTTATTAACTTACAGCATAAAATAAGAAGGGAAGGTGCCCCTAGCGGATAAATTTTTAAGACCTACAGGGGTAGGTGCTCTAAGCAGGAGCGGTCAGAAAACAATGATAAAGTTCCAGCTAAATTTAAATTATCATTACATATTGGCATTTAAATTCTTCACCAGCAAATACACATAAAAAGTGTTTTTTTTCTTTACGATACGTTATACTCTAATCAAGCTAATAATTTTGAATACACAGAGCAGGAGTGCAATTTATATTAATCCTTGAATTTAGCTATACTTTTGTGATGAGAAATGAGAAACCACAACGGACAGATACACAAAATATAGCTATAATTTAGTTCTGTTCAAGGATAATTTTGACTAACTGAATAAATTACGTTAGCGAATTAGACTATGATTTATGAGAAAAATAAATGAAATGAGCCATGTGTTATTCTTTATAAGACGAAAAGATATAGTGAGATTTTGCTTGTAGTGATTTTCTTTACATTTATTTATTTATATTTGATGGAGGAAGAATTCGGCGGTTATTAAAGATTAATATTGAATACACGAGTGAATTGTATGATGCATAAAAGTAGATTTGAATAAAAAGGAATAGAAAATTTTAAAAATGTATGTGATTTCTACATCACAATGCTTGTCTTGGAAGAAGCAAATAAAGTAAAAGTAATAGAACTAAAAAAGCGTGAATGAAGCTAAAGCTGTACCATTGGTCTGGTGAGTAGCTAGCTGCCCTCTGAAATTCAAGATCTCGGTTTCGAATTTCGAGTAAAGCATGGATGCTCGCGAAGTTCTTATATGTATATATGAAATTTTGCATTCTTATTGTAATTTTATGCCACAGAGATCATTCGGGACAAAAGTCATTGTAACTAAGTCTCAAAGCTCTCAGATAAATAAAAAATGAAGTAAAAACTAAATTTGTTCACAAATAACAAGATAATTCTTTCATTGCGTTTAAAGATATTCTGGATGTTTCCACAAATAAAATCAAAAAGTTTGATGGTATGCGGGTTATATATAAAATTAATGGGGGCTGTTAGTGTGTACGAAGCCCCATAACCCATTTTTTTCTGAAAATGTAATTTTTCATTTTACCTACAAGATTTGCACATTTTACTAATATTTTTTGTATTGTTTTCACAAAACTACATAAAGATTTGGTTTTTAATTACATTTTGAAAAAAAAAAATAATCATGATTTTTTGTGATAAAGGCACTATTTTTTCAATTTTTTAAGGACTCTTTATCTTTCAAATGTCCAAGAAATATCTTGTAGTTGTTAAATAATGGTACCAATTCAATCATAAATCCTCATAAGGCCTCTGTCATTTGCAAAAGTGTGATAGACATATTACACACGTGTTCTCAAACTACACTTGCCCCAATACATATGCATTTTAATTATAGGGTTTCTTAAAAAAATGTAGATAGACACTGACCGAAAACCACAATTTATTTATTATAATGCAACCAAGTTTTCTGCACCTGTCATTGAGGACGATTCTAGAAGCATGAAAGGATGCCAAATTGACTGACAGGCTAGGTTTTGGTAAACATCCAATCATTTCACCAGTCATTTAAAAAGATAGTCATTTTCTTGTCATTTAAATAAATACTCATTTGGAGATAAATGCATCATGCCACGATGAATTCCTCTAATCGGTTAACAGAAACAGCCGGTTAAAACGCTAAAAATGTTCGTAACGGAGAGAAAGGTTTGAGTGGGGTTGAGTGGGTTTTTACGTTGCATTAGTGTTACACTATGGGCAATTAGCGACGGAGTAGGACTCACCCCTAAGAATGATCAGGAGACATGCCATCAAAATTTGGTCCTCCATGAAGGGAATGACACCCCCGCTTCATTGATTGCAGAGGTACAATTTGGATGGGAAAATGAAGGATATTGTGACCACAACGGATTTTACGCGCACCAGCCACTATTAGTGTATACGATGGTCTTCGTCTTGCTCAAGTATTTAACCTGCAATCATGCAATTACGAACTCAATGTACTACCTACCAGGAAACCGCCGTTTTCTGAGTCAAAAGAATTAACTGGATGCTTTTAATAAGCAAGGAATAGTCTCAGCAAATTTTTACATGCACCTGAATCACATGGTGTAAAGAAAATAACGGGCCACCAAAGAAATATTTGTGTTATGCTGAAAATGAATGTAGCACCAATTCATAAAGTCAGATAACCACAAATCTTACGTATTTATTACACAATTCTTAACTACGTTCCGCATTTAGGCATCGTGTATAATTAGAAAGGAAACATAATCCGTGCTAGAAGGATCATCATGTTGAAGAACGCTGAACCGCCCATCTTGTACTACAAAATAAACGTGGATAGCTTTTCAAAAATAAGAAAATACTTTGGACAATCCAAATGGATATCAATATTATTGACACTATTTGGGAAAAGAGCACAAATCGCGGAACCTGGTGGCAGTAGCGTGTTAGTGGTTAGCTATCGGCTGTAGTGTAAGAATCAAATTTATATTTCTGAGTGGAAAGTAAAATTACGTCACGTTGAAAGATTAAGGAATTAACATTTGGCATTGGATGTGACATTAGGGTGAAAAGAACATAAATGCTTTGTCCTAGCCCAGTCAAGAGTCCGAAAATGAATCCTATAAACTTTACTTCAGTGATATTTATTCATAAAATGTATGAAGGTGAAGATCGATATAAAACAATGTCCCCAATCAAAGAAGCTCTAACTCACATTTGGAAAAAAATATGTTAAATAGAAATTAAGAATCTTATTTTATATTTATTTTTATTTATTTTTATTTTTATTTATTTATTTATTTTATTTTTTGATGCTTAACACAATATATGTTCTTACTAAAGCAAAAAGGAAACGAATTTCTTACTTAACTTTTGTTACATGATGGTTCCAGAAACTTAAAAAAAAAAAAAAAAAAAAGGTACAAAATATGCATAGTTTTTTTAGAAGTTTTTCAATAACTTAAAAGGATCGAATATGTACTTTTTTAATTTTAAAATACGAAAACTGAAGAGGATGAATATATTAAATAAATTAACATTATATCTTAGGCCGCAGATGAAAATAACTTTAAAAAATACAAGTAAATGTCTATCTATTTTTATGAAGTGTTTTAGAGGGGGATTCGTGACTCTATGCAGAAACTTCAAGAGGAGGATAGAGAACATAGTTAGAAATTGACTTACATGAAAATATTTTCGGTTTTTCCGAAGCATTGATCAAACACAACTTTTTTTATCACCATTGCTTTCCTCAACAATAATCTTTTCTAACCTATAATTACGATTAAACGTGAAATAAGGAACTACTCTTTAAAAAAATGGTGTGTTCATTAAAAAGGAACTACTGTAGCAGCTATGCTGACATTTCCGATTTCTGCGGAGCATTTCCAATGCACGGCGTATTTTCAATACCACTTTTTTGAAAAAGTAGTTTGCTTCATATTTAATCATAAAGAAGAAACATACCGGTTTCAGTCAATGAATGCACTTTATTTAACGTGTATTCCTAAAAGAGTCCAATGCTCAATTCAGTGAATACTCACGAAACAACCTAATAAAACTTTTAATTCAATGAATATTTTTGAAACTGTCTAAGGAAACTGTCACTCATATCACAAAAGCCATTATTTAACGAATACTGTGGAAACAATTTATTAGAACAGACTTTGTTCCACAAAAGTAAAGCAAACTGCATTGAATATTCTACAGAGCAGGAATTTCGTTGAGTTACGAACTAAGATAAATCGCTTGTAACACAGTCTTTAAGAGACAATCGCTTAGAATAACTCTCTGAACACAACTAACAGTGGAAGTCAATAGGACCCATAGGCGGCTGGAGTTTGGTGATGTTTCTCTGCTATAATCCAATGTAAAATTCTAGAACTAAGCTTCTATTGGAGATTCAGACCTAGTTGCTCTAAAAAAGAAAATACTACACCGACAATATATGAAGATATCGCGTAAATTTTTAATTCTGACCGCGTTTTCCTATGTGATTATGACTCCTAAGTGTAGCCACATTCCCGCCCCAACTTCTCTTCAAGTTTGTGCATCGATTTATGAATCATCTTGGTTAAATATGTCATTGTAAGTTACATTTAAATACGGAATATTAATAGTGTTAAAGTTATATTTCGAATAACAGTAAATGTGAACTATGCATGTTTAATAATTGCCCTCCTTAAGGTAGCGTTAATTCAAGGTTGGTTGGTTGGTTATTTGGGTTTAACGTCGCACTAGTACTGTGCAATAGGTAATTAGCGACGGTTTGAGACGTACCCCTAAGTATGGTCAGGAAACATACCACCACAATTTTGATCTTGTACGGAGACGATGGCTCCCTCCTTCGATGACTGCCAGAGGAACAATTTGGATGGGAAAATTAAGGACATTGCGGCCACAACGGATTTTACATGCACCAGCCACCATTACTGTATACAATGGTCTTCGGCTTGCTCGAATATTGAATCTGTGATCTCTCAACTGCGAGATTGGCACTCTACCGACTAGGCTACGTCGCCCAATGTGAATTAAAAAAGTTTATTATATTTTTCCAAAAAAAATTGAAACTTTTGTCTTTGATCATGAAACCATTTCTTTATAACGCAAACTTACTGTTGAAATTTTCTGTATACAATTGCACCATTTAGAAGAAGGAACCAAAAATATCATTAAAAGCAACAAGAAACAACCAACAGGTTATTTTGATAAATATTGCAAAAGTAAATACCACGCAACTTAATTATTTTTTTTATTTATGTTTTCTGCTTTATTTGTTTATTTCTAGTGACTTTATTAAATTTTTTTGGCATAAAATAAGAAATTTTATAATTATAGTTAAACAACAATAACAAAAACAACAATAAAAACAATAAAAACACATTTTATCATAAAATAATAGTTATTAAATTAAAAGAAAAAAAAACAAACATGCCAGACATTAAAAAAAGTACCTTTAAACATATTGAAAATACTAAAAACCCTTATAAAGAAACTTCTGTCGAATTTTATATTATTGGCTGCGGTAATTAACCCGTTAGTAGTCGCTAGTTGGTCGATTTGCCGCCCAGCCTTTAGTTTTACCAAATTTTTTTATTCAACAGCCACCAAAAATTTGTAGAAGTGGCATTTGATATACATAAAACGCGAATAAAATCGATTTAACGTCCATCACATCATTTCTTAAAATTATTGGTGACAGTTAAATAAAAAGTGCGCAATCTGTAATAGGTGGCGCTGTCTATAGCGACTACTAACGGGTTAAAAAAAATGTCTCATGTAGGTGTGAAATAATGTATATTTGTAAATAAAATGCAGTTTTTTCAATTATTGTTATACATTCTTGATTCACCAGAACATTTAATTTAATTTTTACTCTTTCATCCTTGAGTTAATTACATAAGAGAGGGTTTTTTATTTTGTATTCTTAAAAAAAAAATCCTTAAAATGGGTAGAAATGTTATAACAACAAAATTTACGTAATTTATAGGAATGATATATATATATATATATTTTCCAGAAAAAGCGAAGGATTAAATATAATAAGATAATATATGTCTCTTAGTTCAAATATATTAAAAATACTTCTTTTAATTTTTTGCAATAAAAGCGAAGGAAAATAATATAAAAGTTTTAATTTTGCATTGTCTAGAAAAAAGATTCCTTTCTTCTACATATCCGAAAATAAATCTTATTGTCTTCTTTAAAATAAAATTTTATAAATGCCTTACTTTAATTTATGTAATGAAAAAACATAATGCAAACGAAATAATTTTATATTTTCTACGGAAAAATCTTTTATTTATGACAAACAAAAATAAACTCCTTTCAAAGTATTATAATCAATCATTTTATAACTAAACTTTTTTTTCTTATAATCATACAAAATGTTAGTGAAAATGTTTGGAAATAAAATGCGGAATATTACCTAGAACTTTTTTCTATTAGATCAATCACATGATATTCTTTTTCAATTTAGACATATGCCACACATAAATTATTCTATAGGGAATATATTTTATTTGCATTTGTATTTGTTTAATTGATTTAATTTGTATGCTTACTGTGACACTATTCTGAGAGTTAACGGACCTTTTTAGCTCTTACCTTTAACAAATGTTATTGTCAAGAATCGTTTCTGGTTAGGAATTCTCTTAAGAAATGTGTCTAATAAAAGAATCTAGGAATTAATTGGATAAATTCCATTCTTTAATCAAAACGTTCAATGATCTATATTCTTATTGTTTATTTATTTATTTATTTATTTATTTTTCACATATTTTTCTACAGTTAACCATATTTAATTTTGTATCTTAAATAATTTCATCTCTATCACAGGAATAAAGTTCATCGAATCACACGATTTAAAAAACAGTTAAATGGAACTAGATAAAATTACTATTCAAAATTTATAGATCAGATTTAATTATTAAATATCCTTGTTATTTAATTTCCTAATTAATTACTTTATAACGTGATAATCGATAAAAGCGAAATTCTAAAAGTAAAAAAGCTAAACAAGTACTTTCTGCAGATTTTTGACAAGAGAACTGTAGAAAATTAAGACCCGGGTAACCCATCCCTCAAAATTAGATATATTTATAAAATGTATATTTGCTTATGAAGGTTAATCATTAAAGTAAGTCAGTATTTTCCCCTAATGGCTATCGGAAGAAATTCTCACACAAAACTTCGTACACATTGAAGGAGGACATTTTTGCACACGTAGCCTGATTGATGCCAGGAAAACCTGATACCGTTATTTAAACAATTATTTCGATTTATAAAACCAGAAATTGATCACTAAAAAAGAAGATAATATTTTTTAAAGAATTGTGGTGTCTGGATGTTTTTGCGTAGATTCTTAAATACCATCTTTACGTAATTAAAGCCAACAATTTCTTTTTCAAATAGGTAAAAAAGCATTGTTATAAACTAGTGCTAGTATCATATCCCGGGATTTTTCAAAGCTTTCTAGATGTTGCGATCTAGGAAGCTTTGATTTTATCTAGCTCTGTCCATCCCGGATATTTGTTGTAAAGAAATGTGTACGAAAGGCGCTTCTATTGCTTATTGATTCAGGATGCAAATACAAGTTGACCTAATAAGCAATTTATATTAGACTAAACTAGTATGTTGGGGCCACCACAAGACTTTATTCTATATTTTCCTATAGAAATTCACTCATTAAAAATATTTTATTAAAACTATTATTTATTAAAATTATCTACTATAATGAATGCAGATGGTTTTCATCTTAGAAAAGTCTAACATTAAATATAAGAAAAGAAAGACAGTTTTATTCTCTATAAATAAAGTCTTTAAAAAATGTGATTTCATAATTTTTATCTCATATATCAAGTTTCGTGCAGTTATATGCCATAGAAGTTAAGAAACAGCCTTCTCGTTCTCGCGGAAAATTGCAGTACAGTTGTGCCACTTATTGGCTGATAGGCATCCAATTTGAATCAGCATAATGTCACATAGCGGCTTTCTTACATATCAAGTTTTGTTTGATTATACTGAATAGAACCTGAAATATAGCATTCCATGAAATTGTGAAAATCGACGTATAGCAGTGCCACCTTTAAAAAAATTGGCACCAAAAGTTGTTATACACTAATTTATGTCGAGGCGCATCTACCTGTAAATTTATATGCAATTCTGTACAGTAGTTCCTGAAAAGTAACCTTCCCTGAAATTGTGGAAATCGCTGTATAGCAGCGCCACCTTTTGTTTAATTGACAGAAAAAGTTAGTAGGCACTAACTTATATCAAAGTTCATCTGCTTATAAACTTATGTACAATTTCATGCAGCACTTCTTGAAATATAGCCTTCTCTGAAATTGTAGAAATCGCAATATATCAGCGCCACCTGTAGAACAATTGACACCAAAAGTTGATAGGCAGTAATTTGGATAAAGGCTCATCCGAATATGAATTCATAACAATTTCGTGCAGTAATTACAGAGATATAACACTCCATGAAATTGTGGAAATCGCGGTCTATCAGCGCCACATGTTGAGCAATTAGCACCAAAAGTCGGTAGGTACTAAATTATGTCAAGCTACATCTGTACACATAAATTTATATGCTATCATGTGCAGTTGTTCCTGAGTTACAGTCGCTACAAAATTTTTGTCACACACACACACACATTCATTTTCTAAAAATGTTGAAATTGTGTTCTGGACCTCTCAAAACAAATAAACCCATCGAAAACCGGAAGTCGAAAACTTTTACGAATCCAATACTTTCTTGTATTGAAAATAGAAGAAAGTAAAAATGATTAAGTGTTCTAAAAAACCCGTGTTATGGCTTAATGATTTGAGCCATGACTAATGTGGCTTTTGTTATTACATATGTCCATAATATATTCATAAAGACATTAGAAATTAATTTAATTTAAAATGTTATCACTATGTATAAAAAGTAAAACAAATTTAATAAACTAATGAATTACATTTATACATGAGTAGTTGTATAAACCTAGAAATGTGATTAAATAATTTCATTGTTATAAAGACAGATTCCAAACTAAGGTGTAAGAAAGCAAATGCTGTATATGATCGACTTTTAAAATAATCTAAAATAGGTTTAGGGCGGTTTTATGTATTTTTATATTTATTTAAGACCGTTATTAAATTTAAAGTTTTATTCCAAAATATTCAGACAACTTTTACCTGCAACACGCCTTAAAACTTACCAATCATGATCAAACATTCCAAGTGACTACCTGATATAACCAAATTTTTATTTCATTCAATTATTTGTTTTTAAATTATGCTGATAACAGGCATACATACAAACCAACAACTAAAAATTTGACTTACATACATTAAGGGACTTCAAAACTTAATATATATATATATATATATATATATATATATATATATATAATGCTGAAAATTGAATTAAAAAAAGAAAAAAAAAATAGTTCATTTACCGTATGGGTATGAGAAATTTCAGTAAATGTATTGTAGCAAAACAATTCCGTAAATTACATTCAATCGAAAAAAATGTATTTGCTTAATTTTGGGTAGTCCTGTATATTGTCTATAAGCTATATACACACCACATTGTGTACTTAAATTTAGTTCTATATATAAAGAACACAAAACACAATCTGGAATGTACCATTTCTAGCATTTTCCAAGTCAAAGCATAACCCCATATATCAAAATTCTTAGGGGTAGCCTTGTAAGCTGGAGATAAATTATTTCCATACCACAATCTACACAAAACGTGCTTTTATGCATATAAAATTATATGCTCATTTTATTTTGTTTAAATCAGCCTAAAAATATTATATTCTACCTACAAGAAATTTCGCACTAGACAAAATGTATTTCGATTCTTTTGAATGTTCCTCTACAAGCTGTATTTGTTAGATTCCAGCGAAAGGTTTAGTGTAGCATCATTATACAGATTTTGAATACCGACTTTTAACCTCCTGCTACTATTTGTTCTTGAAATATGCTATTTACAAACTTACAGACTTACTCGATTTACTTACAAGGAAACATTCAAAAGGTGTCGTTTTCAAAAAATATTGAAATATATATATATATATATATATATATGTGTGTGTGTGGTTCTACTTTTCATAAAACACTAGGAAGTGAAAAAATTATCGGCTGAAATGAATTACAGCGACCACAAAAAATTACCAAAATTGAGCATATTTGACGGTTTAGCGCTGTTAGGCGTTCAGTTTGCTAGCACCGAGATTGCTGTGTACGAACAGAACCGTGTTTTTTTTCTCCGCTAAGTACTCAAAATTAATCACCTAACAATGTGAAATCGCCAAATATGCTTAATTTTGATAATATTTTGTGGTCACTGTAATTCATTTCAGCCGATAATTTTTTCACTTTCTGTTGTGTTAGGAAGAGTAGAATCACATATATTTTTTTCAATATTTTTTTAAGACGACACCTTTTGAATGTTTCCTTGTTAGTCGAAATTCTAAATAATATTTAGCATTTCAATTAAGTAAGATGTGTTAATGACAATTGCGAGTTCATTAATGCCAAGTTTTTAATAATGACATTTTCAAAAAATTATGATCAGGAATTTTATACAAATTGAAATAAAATAGAACATTATATATTAAATCACAAAGCTGTTTATTTAAAACCAAAATGAGAGAACTTCAAATTAGAGCGAATTTTTTTATAAGACACTAGGGCAATGCGGACCTTCGATGGACAAACAGATCCGCAGAAAATAAGTTGTGTAGATTCAATATCTGATTAGAGCTATGCAATGGACAATTGGAGACGATCTACGATTTCACCCTAAATTTTGTTCGGAAACATGCAAACAATTAGCAAAGTGTGAACATAAAATGGCTTGCTTTCAACTCGATTAACGTTGAGGTTAAATAGATTCAACATCACACTGGAAATGCGCAATAGGAAATTGATTACGGTCTAGTATACACTCCTATGGGTGATTCGGAGACATCTGCAGGTGATAAAGGTTTGCATTCTGCGTATGTTATTTATTTTTTATGTATACATCTTATTTGTATGCTTGACTCGACATTCCCTTGTAAATATTGTGGAGATGAGGACAGATCCCACACAACTGGGTTACAAAAAAAAAAGAAAAGAAAAAAGAAAAAAAATCATCCAGGGCCAGCGAGAGAATCGAACCCATTCTTCTACATTCGAAATCGATTAGCGAAGGCGACATACTCACTCGGCTACGGAGGGCCTGTATTCAGCGTAACATTTACAGGATCAAAATTGTGGTAGCGTGTCTACGGACCATCCTAGGAATGCCTCCTAGACTGTCGCCAACCGCCCATTGCATAACTCTAGGGCGAATTAAAACCTACTCAACCTCAAATATTTTAAATATATTGATTTATTTATTTCAGTATTAATTTCAATTAAGTATTATAATCACACTGCTCTGAAAAAAAAAATCGAGTTCTGATACTATTCTTGCTGATTCTTATGTAAAATGACCTCCTTAATCCGAATATGACTCCCATTTTGCCCACTCACCCACCGTTTTCTAGAATTCCCCTTCCTTCATTTTTCCCCTGTTCGATAATTTTATGACCATGAATTTGATTTGAAGAATGAAAAAGAATTTAACACCTAAAAACTAAAAAATATAAAGTTTCAAAAATAACATTAATAACACATAAAAAAAATATAAGATATGTAATACATAATTTCAGTGGCAAATCCACCCAAAAAATTTTTCCCTTGTAGCAAATGTCTATGTTTTACAATTTTCCAACTTTGTGGCCCCTCAGTAGATATTTAACGGTTAAAATAATCCTCCCAACCCCCCTCCTAAAAATAGAATTTATAGCCATAAAATCGCCGAAAAATGATGAAAATAGGAGTCCGTTCCTAAAAAACGATGGTTGATGGGGCAAAATGGGCGTCAAATTCGGATTTAGGAGGTCATTTACATAAGAATAATCTGAAATGGTGTCAGAAGTAATTTTTATGCCCAGCAGTGTAATTAAATGCTTAATCGATTATTATAATTCATATTAATTTTTAATCGTCTGCAAATTTATATAAATACGCATTCTGAGTACTCCATATATTAAGGTTGGTTGGTTGGGTTTGACTTCGCAGTGCTGCGCAATGGGTAATTGGCGATGGTCTGGGACTCACCCCCAGAGGTGGTCCGGAGACATGACATCACAATTTTGACCTTCCGTGCAAGGGATGTCTCTCCCGCTTCGGTTACTCCTAACCAGACACTAAATTACTACAGATTACTAGTAAATATAACCTGGAGTAATATAAAAGTAAATCTGAAATTTAAATAGCATTATTTATTTTGTTTTATATATGCAATATTGAAACATTAGAAAAAATAACTGAAAATATTAGACCTACACGAAACATAACAACCCTTTCTCTAAATAGAAACTTCTAGATTTCAAAAAATATATTGAATGTTGAGTGGGTTTTTAACGTCGCACTATTATAACTACGCAGTGGGAAATTGGAGACGACTTTGTATTCACTGCTAGGGAGGTTCTGGAGACATGCTATCATAATTTTGATCTTCCGCGGATGGGATGGCTTCCTTGCTTCAGTAACCCCTAGAGCGAAACAGTCGGCAGCAAAAGCATCCGAGCGCTAGCAAAAATTCCTGTTTAAAAAAGTTTCACTTGATACAGTTTTGTTAAATAAATCCTCGCCGAATCCTGTTCTTAGTCAGTCTAAGAATATGATTCGACAAGGATTTATTTAACAAAACAGTATTAAGTGTACCTTATTTACATAGCAATTTTTGCTAGTGCTTGGATACTTTTGTCGCCGACAGTAGAAAATACTACCCTCCCGTACTTAAGTTCTTTGGCATCATTGAAGAAAGGTTAATGTTATTTGGCGATGACTTTTTCGTATTTGGCGTTCAAAACGTAAAGTTTTATAAATTTTTTGCGGCTTTCCTGTCGACCAGTTAATTAAGTGCAGCGTAAACTATTTTCTGTATTTTATTTTTTTTTTTTTAAGAAAATCGGTGATTAGCACTTGAAAGAATTCGCTTGTAAGAATGGACATAACCATAAAAACTTTTTTTTCTAAATTTGCTCACTAAAGTATATTTACTGTAATAAATATCTGAAAATATCTATAACCATTAAAATACTCAATTTGTGAATAATAATAAAAATATGCTCAAAATTGCTCAAATCTGCAATTGAATTTGTTCATAAAGAATATTATAATATTGCCATTTGATCGAAATTATTTTGAAATATTTAAATTGGAAAAGCGGATTTTGCATTAATTTTCTTTAGAATACCTTAATGTTACATTTCTTCTCCAATTTCCATCAAGAAATTTTATTTATTAATTTATTTATAGCTTCGAATTTTTAGTAAGCATTTTTTTTTTCATCATTTTTTTATTTCTGTATACGATTAAAAAAAATAAATAAAATAAAAAAAAGAGAAAACAAAGTCATTTAAAAATAAAAATATAAACGAGATCGTAAATAATTGTATGCGACAGCAATTACCAAACTTTACTTTTACAAAACTTAATATGGTATCATTAGGTGCAGTAAATGCAGCAATATATTTTAATAACAGTATCTGGAAGTAAGTGGATTTAAACTGTAACATTTAGCTATTAAACGAAGCTATTATATGGTTATTGGCGCTAAACGCATCGTTAAAAAGGTAATACTTAATGATAGTAAAGTTTAACAAAATTCTCTAAAGAGCTAAGTATAAAAAAATGACATTCAGAATATATAAATAAACTAATAACGAGAATGAGAATCCTAATATTATCGTGAAAATGGTATTGTTTTTGTGCTAATCTACAAGTAGCACATGATATTTTCTAGATTTAATTTCTCGAATTGTAATAATTAAATATTTTTTATAGTTCATATCAATTTTATGAACACAGGTAGAATTTTTTAATCCAACATGTGTAAAGCAATATTTTACTATATATATATATGTTTTTTAATGAATCAGAAAAAAAAAATTATTATGCTTGTTAATTACATATTCTTCGTGCAAGTTTCTTACGAGTGTATGATTGAATGTAAAGAATTTAGTTGTTATCATTTAAATTTTATAGCAGTTAGGTAATCGTAATATATATATATATATATATATATATATATATATATATTATTTTTATTTTTTTCTGATATGAATGTTTCTTAATTTCTAAATAAAAACCGAAGTCGAATATGAACAGTCGAATATTATCATAGGAATCCAATCTAATCTGTCATTACTTCATAATATAAAATAGTGAGAAATTTTTTATTAACTTTCTCACTATTGTGAAATCATTCTAATTTTACTGAAACTAGTGACAAACATTTCTAAAAAACCTGTCGGATGGTAGAAAAAGCAAATATTACGAATTTTTACTTTAAATTACAGATTCCTGTTTAATTGGATCTTGGCATTAACCGAAGTTTTATTAACACTGAGTTACTTAATTATTTAATTTTTTTCCCACATATAATCTGTTTATTCAATAAGCGGATTATTTTTTCTAAAGCATGGAATCTCCAGCTTCTAAAAACTTAATGCTTTTAGATTTATAATATATATATATGCGTGTGTGTGTGTATTTTTTTACAGATATTTAATCGTAAATGTCTTCCTAAATAAATCAAGTCTTCATTTCATTTTCTAAAATTTACTATTTTTTCATTCAGTACTATATTTCTGTGGGAAAATGTATCTTATACATAGGAGAGTCAACTGAGTTTTCAAAAACAATTCTCTGTTCAAATATAACAAAAGCAAAACATTTCTGTTATAAAATGTAAGAAATTATTTTATCTTTCCGAATATAATACAAATTTATCGTATTTTATTAAACAATACGTGAATATATATCCCGATACAGAAAAAGAAAAGTTTGAAAAAACCAAGCATTGGTCTAAAATGGAATTACCGAAAATCAAAGAAACTTCTTACAAGCAATTCGGATAAATTTACTCTACGTTTAGAACGTTCATGGATAGGAATTAAACAGAAAGAAGAAAATAGTCAGTATAAAAATCCTTCTGAAATATACCGAAAACAAAAATTAAATTTTGTTACTTTTGGGAACATGATCACTTCAACAGTATACAATTCCCAGGTTGCTATGGTCTGTACTTTTTCATTTATTATTTCACCTTGTACATATTTACTGGCATATTTGAGAAATAAAGTTCAACAAAATACATTCGAGATGTAGCTTTAAATTTATGAAATAAAAATGCTGATACATGCTTCTAATTATTTCATGAATGTTCCAGTTTATTTTTTCAATTTTTATTTTTCAATTTTCATAGAGTTTCTAGATGTAACTTAAGATAGAGCCTGCGCTGTTAATCTGAATCTACCTGCATACCAACACCAAAAACTCCGTAAGAATGGGAAGGAGATAATTATCTTTTAAAATAGCAGCGTCTGCTTGGATCTGAATAAATTAAGTAATTAAATACCACTGTTTTCTAATAATAATGTCCTTATTAAAGCACAAGATTTCTGTTTTAAATAAGTCCAACATTATTGCTAAAATAGTCATGATAGTATTCCTCGGGCTTAACAGACCCTGTTTTAAATGATTTTTAACGATTAGAACAGTAAAGAGTTTGGCACACAGTAATATAGTAGTACATAAGAAATCAAATAAATGCATTTTGTTCACTCTCGTTGAGAAATGAACGCAATTTCGTGTGAATAATTTTTTTGTACAAAACAGCGTTTTAAATAATGATGCCTAGATGCAGATTACCATAATATTGTTTGTACAAAGAATATTATTTTGTGACATGTTTAGTTTAAAATTTTCTTAAATGCTGAAATTTTTAACTCAGTACAAAGCAGATCTTAATACAGTACAGTCGGTAACAAAAGTGTCCGAACACTAGCGAAAATTTCTATGTAAAAAAAGTACACTTAATACGGTTTTGTGAAATAAATCCTTGTAGAATCCTGTTCTTAGTCAGTGTAAGAACATGATTCGATAAGGATTTATTTTACAAAACCGTACGAAGTGTACTTTTTTTACATAGGAATTTTTGCTAGTGTTTGGACACTTTTGTTACCGACTGTAACACAATTTAAAGTAGAAGAAGGAACAAATTAATATTTCTTATTCCGAAATTTCATATCCAGTAAGAAATTAAAGAATAACCTTCACCTCAGAAATACATCAAAATTATACGTTTTAAAATTAAAATATATCTTCTAAAACTTCCATAATGCAAATTTAGGTACAACCATTCTATCATTTTACAATTTACGTATCATACTTTTTTTTTTAATCTAATTTATACTGTTTTTATTTAATATGTTTTCTTAAATAATTTCAACAAAATTGAAAAGTGTTTATGACTTCGACTTGTCTATGTATCCGCATTTCTGTCTATCCATCTGTCTGTCTGACTGCCTGCGCACTAACTTCCGCACATATTCATCGAAAACCTTTTAACTGATATTTGATTTCCAAGTTCACTATGGCACCCTAGCTATTGAAAATTAATTAAATACTACTACTGGTTTGTGTACAAGGACACTCGAAAGAATTTCAACGCATTGCGTTCTAAGAGAAGGTTTTCTATAAACCAAATTTTAATGCGTTTATTTCGTATAAATCATAATGTAACTGATATTTATCATGCATATGAACAAAAAAATGTTTTCTATTGAATATAATACGGTTATAATTGAGATTTATAGGAGCCCACAAATAGAAATCACAATGAAGTAGACATTTGTTAATGTAAAAGAAAAAAAAAAGTTTTCTACAGAAATGTGGTACGTTTAGCACTAAAATTTACAAGGCTACACAAAAATATTCTATAGATTACTGGCTACGATTAGAAATTGTTAGAGTTTGATTTCCATTTTATTAAGATATTTCATACTTTGCAACAATATCTAAAAGTCATTATGAATCCAATTCGTCTATTTGGTTGTCTTCCTGTCTATCCGTTGTGTAATCATGTAGGCAAAGTACATACATTGAAGATTAAAAGATGCAACGGATACGCGCAGTTAAAAACTGTTAGTAAGTTATGTGAACCGCATAACTTTTCTTTTTTGTTTAATATATCATTTATAAAAGGGTTATTGCTTATGAATTTATGTTGTTACCTTTATAAAATTATCATCTGCTAAATAGTTGGATAAGTTTTTTTCTTCTTTTTTCTTTTATATAGAAAAAGAATATATACATTCCCAACTTTGATCGTAAATATAAATATGCAATTATTGCTATTCTGTCAATTAATAAAGAATAAAAATGTACATATCTTACACAATCAGCAAAGCTACATATTTAGACAAAGGTTATTATTGAGATATCATTAAATTAATTATCGTATAATCTAAGCGCATCTTTATAAGCAAAAATAAATTATTACACTGAGCAATAAACCAGAAAATTGTAGTTATAGAGGAAAAAATATCCTGTTGTTGTGAGAATGAAAAAATATCACCTATTATTAAATATTGGGTTATTAATATGCAGCAATTAAACTAAATCAAAAGATTATTTGGATATGGCATGTAATCGTTCAATGCTAATATAAATATTTCTTTCACGAACATTTATCATTTGTTAAATAATATTACGTTAACACTTATAATAATGTGTAAAAATATAATGTCTAGTGCTTTTTTTCCCTTATTAAATTAAAATACTTTACTAAATTGAGAAAATTGATAATCCTTACATTTTAAATTTTTACCTTTGCATATGTAATTAATATTTTTTATTTGGAAACTCCAAAATCTTTTATAATGGAATTTTATATTAAATGTCGTGCAGTTTGTTTTTCTCTAAAATGTCCTAACACTTTATTTTATCATATATAAATCAATAATCAAGTGTTTTTATATGTAAAATCCTAAAATATTTATTTTTTACTTAATCTTAAATTCATTATAAAATAATAGTCTTATATAGCCTTAAATTTTGAACAAACATTATAATAATATTATAATAAAAATAATACAGAAAATAAAAACCAATCATCTCGACTATTTCGCTTTGTCAAAAATATCGAAAGAGTTCGCATCTAGAAATTAGACTCTGGTTAGACATGCCATAGCCTCCTAAACTAGATGCATGTCGTGTGGCTCGGAAACTTTGCAACAGTTGAAGCGATAGATAGCGCCACCTGGTACAGACTGCGCGACTTCTTTATTCAACAGCCACCCAAAATTTTTAAAAGTGGGATATGATATACATAAAAGGCGAATAGAATCGAAGAAAATCGATTATATATATCATATATCACTTCTTAAAATTATTGGTGACAGTTGAATAAAAAAGTCGCGCAATCTGTACCAGATGGCGCTGTCTACCGTTTCAACTGTTGCCAAGTTTCCGAGTCACGCGACAGGCATCTAGTTTAGGAGGCTATGGACATAAATTGAATAATCTAATTTTCTGGAAATTAAATATTGCTTTAGTACAAGTTATTTAATAGGAAAGATAAAGTCTATAAGATACGTATATTAGGAAAAATTCACAATACACTGTAACAATTTTCCGTAAAATAATGATTTATTAACCATTTAATTTACTCTTACTTTACCATTCATTTATAAAATAGTAGAAACTCCGTTAATTTTCAAAGATTTCTTTTGAAAACACGTAAAAAAACTGTCGTACAACCATTTTAACTGGAGTGAGTTCAATTAACTGTAATTTTACTTCTAGCTTGACTGTTTGACAACGCCGACATTTTAAATTTCCTTTATGGCAGATTGGATTCAGGATTCCTGTAAATGAAAAAGTAATTCAGTACAGTCCTTGTACCCTAAATGAAAGAATGCAAGGACTAGATTTGTAAGGTAAGTAGTAAGATTTGAATATTTTGTGTTATATTTAGTGTAGAATTTTAATTTGTTTTACGGTCACGTAACCATAATATCAAAATGTGGTTAAATAACCATTATTCAAAAATACGTTGAAATGTATGGACAGAAAACTGCCGTTCAAATGACCGTTTTCTTACGATGAAAATGTTTACAGTGTATTGCGATAGCTAAAAAGAGTGGAGTATGCAAAATATGAGGACTACATTTTATCACTTGATATAAGATCACTAGAGTTTAAATATTAATAGTCTCGATGTTGCCGGACCAATTTATAGAGTCTAATTTATTTTTTTATTTTCCCTATCCTCTTCAGGAAAACAAATAATAATTCTTACCTTTTTTTTTTTTTTTTTTTAATTTCTTAAACAACATATGATCAGTTGGCTAAAAGTGTTCGCTAAATCTTTTCCCATATTTATGTTTGTACATTAGCCCTTAAAAAGTATAAATACAATCTGATGAGCATGTTACATTAAAAAAAAAAAATCATCAAATTTTAATGTAAATGTTATTGGTGTTATGTTTACTGTCGTACATAAAATGTCAAACATGAATACGCAAAATCCTTCTTCTTCTTCTTTTTTTTTTTTTTTTTTTAATATTGTTTTAGAGGTACCAGAAAGCGAGGCTCTTTGTCTTTTGGAATGCTATAAAAATCTCCACCCTGAATTGTGTTATTTTTACAAATATAAGTTAATTTTATAATTAACATCGAAACTTTGCTTATTGAACAATAAGATGCAATGCAAATAGAAGCTGAAAAAATTATCCGACATTTTTTTTTACTTTTAGATGAAACAAATGATAACACGTGACGTCCGCCAAACGCCAATAAGAAATGAAATATCACTAAAACTTAGATATATGATGCGAACGAGTTGTAATTTTGAAAAACCATGTTTTTGACGATGCTTATTCTATTTGTTCAAAAATTAATATAGGTCATAATTCACAGTTTTTTGAAATATGAATTTATTAATAATTTTTATAATCAAAATATTATTTATTTAGAAATATATATATATATATATATATATTTGGGTCATTGCATTCTAACGCATTAAAAGAGACAAAAAATCATAATTTAGTTAGTTTTCAGGAAGCTATATATGAAAGTCTGTCACATTCATTTAAAATAGCATCCTTAGATTTCATCAGCTTATAAATCTATGAAAAATTAAAAGAAAAATATAAACTATACCACTTTTTGGGACAATTAGCTCAACAGCCGATTAGTTCAAAAATATTGTCAAAAATGTGTGTTGCCATGGGAAAAAATGAAGTTGGTGCATATTTTCGTACGCAGACGACCTCCTAAGCAAAAGCTAAATATACTATCATAAACTAGTGTATCTGCAGATCAGGAGCCTCAACGTCCTATTTGCATCAGACATTTTTCAATAGGTCATTTTTATTTATTCCTTATTATATAATAGTATATATTGATTCGATCGACTTATTACCATAACCAGATACAATCCTGAGGGGGGGGGCTGCCGCCCCCCTCAACCCCCCGCTATATCTCTCTTTGTATACCTATTTGTATATCATATAAAGTGTTACGGAATTGTAAAAACTTGCATTTATTTTTGTATACATTTTTTCAAATAGGCTTAGTTTGTCGATAAAATGCTAATTTTGTGCATTTCTAGTCGTTTTAGCGTTAAAATAGTCTATTTTTCCTTTAAAAACGCATTAAAAAGCACTATATAAGGGAACAAATGTATTTGGCACCAAGTTTGGCGACTGTTTCCCTCCTTGGCGATTTTTTTGGCGACCTTGGCGAGAAAATCCTTATTGGAGATATACCAAATATGGAAGCTCTAATCTCATTGGCTGATGAGATACGATAATTTTCCAGAACAGTCTATGTACGATAGAATAGTATAAAAGGAGCATTTTTTTAGCTAAGGCGGCCAATCTCAGATCGGTGTCAGTTTCGTCAAATGCTTGCTTTACTTTGAGCCTCTTTGAATGAGACTTGCGTAATGTGTTAATGTGCGTAATGTGTTGCGTAATGTGTTATTGCTAAACAGTTTGTAATGTTGTTTTGCTGTTAACGGCTGTTGTTTAGGCTATGTTTACCGGTTGAATTGAAGCTGATACTTGGTTTATAAACCTGTATTTTTCTGGAACTTTCTGTGAATAAATCACTGAATTTTTGCAAGTTTCGCCTTTCATTCTCGGACAACTTACGAACCCCTAAGTACGCAACAATATGTATTCTTAATAAACGACGGCCTTGCATTATTTCCCTGAAATTCATAAATACCAAATTTCATACAAAAAAAATTACATAGCATATCGGAAATATTTTGCGAAACCTTTAAACTAATTATCAATTCTATGCCCACAATTTTCAACAGGAAAACATGCTTTTAAATTTCTAATAATATTTCATTATATTTGATGGGGTATAACCATGTTAAAATACACTTTTAAGAAATACCGACGATAGATCGTAATAGTACGAAATTATTTTATGTATCCCGGAAAAGTAGCCATAGTCATTATAAACGCCAATAATAAGAATAAACCTAATTAATTATAACTCATTAATTTTTCAAACTAATTTGACATCATTTGGATGATTACAGTACATACTCGGAATTATTTTGTGTGGTCCCATAAATTATTTAAACTATACATAACCTTTTTAAAGAGAAAACATGATTTTAAGCATCTTTATAATGTATGTTAACTTTATTAAGTTCAATTCAGCATAAACGCTTTAAAGTGCGCGCTTAAATTAAAAATTTTTCCATAGGCTCTAATGTTACGAAATTCTTTCGTGTGTCTTTGTAAATGAACCATAAACATTGTATACACCAGTAAAAACTATTTAGCTTATTTTGCGTTTAAAATTAATAATTGTTCCAAATTTAACATCGTTTGGATGACTACGTGTCATTGTCAGAACACTTTTGTAAGGTACTGTACATTAATTAGAAAGCTTAAAAGCACATATTTTCTTCAAACAACATAAGTTTAAGCATCTTACTCACGTACTCGTGTTTCATTTTCTTCATTGCAAAGTAACGATATTAAAATGCGTTTAAACGAAATTCACCCCATACGCCGTAATGTTAAGAATTTTGGCGTGTCCCTGTACACAGTTTATAAAAAATATAGCAATAAAAATTATACAGCTACTTATATGCAAAGCTGGAACGTGTGCGCCAATTTGCAAGTCAATCGAAGGATTTTTGCGGCCGCTATTGCGGTACATACAAATTCTTCCCATAGGCCGTAAGGATAAGAAAAATTTTCGCGTGTCCCTGTACACGAACAACAAATGGAATACACACCTAACACTATACAGCTAATTCCGTTGTTCTCATGAATATGTGTACAAAATTGCAAGTCAATAGCGTTATTTTGGGGGCCGCTATCGCGGTACATACAAATTCTTCCCATAGGCCGTAATGATAAAAAAAACTTTGGCGTGTCCCTGTACACGAACTACAAATAGAATGCACACTTAAAACTATACAGCTAATTTCGTGGGGATCATGAACATGTGTACAAAATTTCAAGTCAATAGCGTGATTTTTGCGGCCGCTATCGCACGACAGGCAGACAGACTGACGGACGGGCAGACGGAACCCAAAATCCTTTTGAGTCTCAACAGAGGGCCTCCACTGACGTTTCGGCAAAAATTGGAAGTCAATAGCTTGATTTTTGCGGTGGCTATCGCGGTACATACATATTCTTCCCATAGGTCGTAATGATAGAAAATCTTTGGCGTGTCCCTGTACACGAACTACAAATGGAATACACTCCTAAAACTATACAGCTGATTCCGTTGGGCTCATGAACATGTGTACCAAATTGCAAGTCAATAGCGTTATTTTGGGGGCCGCTATCGCGGTACATACAAATTCTTCCCATAGGCCGTAATGATAAAAAAAACTTTGGCGTGTCCCTGTACACGAACTACAAATAGAATGCACACTTAAAACTATACAGCTAATTTCGTGGGGATCATGAACATGTGTACAAAATTTCAAGTCAATAGCGTGATTTTTGCGGCCGCTATCGCACGACAGGCAGACAGACTGACGGACGGGCAGACGGAACCCAGAATCCTTTTGAGTCTCAACAGAGGGCCTCCACTGACGTTTCGGCAAAAATTGGAAGTCAATAGCTTGATTTTTGCGGTGGCTATCGCGGTACATACATATTCTTCCCATAGGTCGTAATGATAGAAAATCTTTGGCGTGTCCCTGTACACGAACTACAAATGGAATACACTCCTAAAACTATACAGCTGATTCCGTTGGGCTCATGAACATGTGTACCAAATTGCAAGTCAATAGCGTGATTTTTGTGACCACTATCGCGGTACATACAAATTCTTCCCATAGGCCGTAATGATAAAAAAAACTTTGGCGTGTCCCTGTACACGAATTACAAATGGAATACACACCCAAAACTATACAGCTGATTTCCTGGGGCACATGAATACGCGTACCAAATTGCAAGTCAAAAGCGTGATTTTTGTGGCCGCTATCGCGATACATAGAAATTCCTCCCATAGGCCGTAATGATAAGAAAAAGTTTGGCGTGTCCCTGTATACGAACTACAAATGGAATACATACCAAAAACTATACAGCTGATTTCGTGGGGCTCATGAACATGTGTATTAAATTTCAAGTCAATAGCGCTATTTTTGCGGCCGCTATCGCGCGACAGACAGACACACAGACACAGCCCAAAACCGTTTTGAGTCTCAACAGAGGGCCTCCACTGACGTTTCGGCAACTAGACATCACTACTAATCACCTGGCACCAGACGCGTATAATAGGACGATTTGCGGCGAAATTTGTTGGTGGTCGACATTTTTTCTGCTGACTGCACATTTGGCGACTGCATTACTGTCTTACAAGCATTACTACTTACTGCATTACTACTTACTGGCTTACTGCATTACTATTAACATTTTTTAACTTACAAAGAGACTATTTTGAAAATATTTTTAGTTGTACTGTACAGGACGGTTTTATAATTAAAATTATCATTTCGATATCGATGCTTAGCCCGTTCTGGTCGATGTATTTCGTTTGAATAGTCCTCTGCATATGCATTACAGTTCCATTAGGAAAAGAAAACTACAATAAAAAGTAATAGTTAAAATTTTGACCACCGAGTGAAAATAGGTTGCTTGGCAAAAATAACAAACTGGCAACAATAAACTTTATTTAATATTAAAATTTGTATAACGTGCATTCAATTACTTGTTTAAAGTGCGTTATAGCGTGTTCAATATTTTCGCGAATTTTCTCGATTAGTTCTAGCAACTAGACATGTGCCGGAGCTGCGTATCCATATCCGTATTCACGGGTATCCGCGAGAAAAAATAGATATCCGGATCTGGATCCGTATCAACTAGAAAAAATTATCCGTATCCGTTTTCTTACTTCATCGGATATAACACGGATATTTTGCAGAAATGTTAGAAAAAATAAAAAGAAATTGTTATAATGATATTTTTTTTTTATATGTATTACAGTAATAGTAGAGCAAGACAATTATTTCGTGATTAAAAGAAAAAAAAATTCTGTGCGGTGACTATCACATTTTTTTTTTTCGGTATCGTTGTTATATATTAATTAATCGGAAAAATACTTAAAACCTGATAAAGGCTTTATAAGAGCTTCACTTGTAAGGTGATATACACTTAAATTGATTTAACTTAGCTTTTCATATTAGGCTAGGCATCTTCTATATTAAGTTTTTTTCAACTTATATACTATAAGCTAAAATTTTGCCTTCCCGTAAAAATTAAAAAAGTCAGCACTGTAATGCTACCTTAGTCCGATATCCAAACAAATTAAAGCGGCATAGGTTTAATTAATAAGCCATCTTGCATATAAAATTTCCTGCATAATATATGCTATAGAAGCTGAGATACAGCCTTTACGAAAGTGAGGATTTTGGCAGTTTACAGATGCCACCTGTGAGCCGATATACGCCAAAATATAATCAACACCAATTTACATGGGATCCAACCAAATATAAAGTTTCATGACTTCCTGTGCATTTTTTATTTTTGTGATATACAAGTCTTACAAAGTATTGCTTACATGTACATACACAGATAGACAGATATTTTTGATCGATCAAACGACATATTTTTCACTATTCGAAGAAATATCTATATAATTAACATATTTATCGGCTGTGTTTTATGAAAAGTTTTGGTATTAAAAATTTGAGAGGCCTTAAAACGTGTAAATTAGGTGAAAACTCGATATCGAAATTTTTAGCCGAATACAACACTTTCATTATCTACAGAGTCGGATAATTGAAATAAAAGTTGTTGCCTACTTAAATATTAAATATTTTGAAAGATCCGTATCCGTATCCGCGGATCTAGATTCAAAAGATCGCGGATCTAGATTCGTATTCGTATCCACGGATATAGAAAATCTGATATTCGTATTCATATCCGTATCCGCGGATCACACTTTTGACGATCCGGCACATCCCTATCAGCAACATGACATGTTATGCTTGCTTTTAACTCAGACATAGACTGTATGATCGTAACCATTTTATTTTGGGAATTCCCACAATCAGTACTAATCACAGGAGATGAAATATGGAGAAGGAACAGTTATGGATGTAAGAAAACTTTCGAAATTTTACAATTATTTCTAAAATAGACACGAAATATTGCCTTCATTGGTTTGGCAATGCGAGAGATACACCATTTTACATGAAGATAGAAGTCCCTAAATAGTCTCGTTTTTGAAAGGCAAGAATAACTTGCTACTTAAGACGTTTGTAGTAACGTGCAGCAATAGTTGAACGTGTCTTACGGCCGTGAGGAATATTTTCCTCAAAGAAAAAAAGGGACCAATAATGAAAACGTCACTAAAATAATACTATACAGTAATGTAATCAGAATACAGAGACTGTTCATTAGAATTTGCATTACTATATATCCGATAGTTTTTAGTATTCACTTCTCCATCTAGGGTGAAATGGGACTCGTACGACCATAAAATGTTACAGTGATACTGTAACTGCCATTCTGGCCAAAGAGAGCTAGCAGAATCAATGCGTTTGTCCAAATCTGAACGGCACAGCTCTTGCAGAATGTAGTTTTTGTATGAATATCACTTTACAATAGATTGCAGAACACTCTGTACTGTAAACCAAGAAAGAGACACATCACGAAGAGTATTTCGAGAGCCAGACGCTTTGTTTACCACGGAAATGGCGAGTTCTTCCACAGTTCCATACGTAATCCAAAGCCCTCTTCTTACACGCAGAACACCCTAATCCACATCCCTTCCATTTTAGTAATCATCTTTTCAAAGAACTGCCTCGATATAGCAACTCTTATTAAGCATTTTAAATGTTGATATTCTCGCAGGATAGTTGAAAAATTGCTGTCATTATGATAAAACAACTTGATCAGTAAAATTCGATCATTCTTCTTCCAAGGCTGTTAGTTGGTTGGTTGGTTCGGTTTAACGTCGCACTAATGATGCACAACTTCCAATTGGCGACGGTCTGGGACTCACCCCTAAGGATGGTCTGGAGATATGCCATCGCAATTTTGATCCTCCACGGAGGAGATGGCTACTTCGCTTCGGTAACCCCCAGAGGTATAATTCGGACGGGTACATGCAGAACACTGCGACCACAACGTATTTCACACACACCAGCCACTATTAGTGTACACAACGGTCTTTATCTGGCTCGAGTATCGAACCCGGAATCTTTGGATTACGAGCTAGGCGCTCTACTCACTGAGCTACCACGGTCTCTTCTCTCAAGGCATGCTAAGGAATAATTTCACAGCACAGACTATTGTCTTTTTAAAATGGTTCAAATTTGCATAACGTTTTTTCTATATTACTTGAAAAGCACCATATATTAATGGAAATTTTTCACTATTCGTTTTTATTTCAGATTTCTTTCTTCCGTGGCCTAAGTGACATATGTACCTTAAACGAAATACGTCTACCCGGATGGGACCTACGTAGGTCTAAAAAGAGCATATATATTTATAACTAACCGGTATTTTTAGAAATTTTAAGGATTTATCAAAACTGATAATTAAATATTACTTTATTTGTAGAAAATCTTTAACAGTAATACAATATTGCATTTTCGTAATATCGGTTCTCTGCCTTAAAGTCCCACTATATCGTCTATTAGTGATTAACTATTCTTAATTTTGAAATGAAAATTTCAGTTGTTGTAGCTATAAGGATTTAAAAATATTGTTTACGAATTCATACTATTAGCAATAAATTTCAGAGTTAGTATTATAATAGATAAGCTAAGATTTCTTTCTTTCTTTTTTTGAGCACTGTTAGTACTCGACTGTGTAGCAATGTTTTGACATACATAATTACGATTGAATAACGAAAAAATTACATTTTAAAAAAATGTGGTGTAAAAAAATTCCAGGTATTAGCAATGCTCCAGGAATGAATTTTTGTCGCATCTGCTAAATAATAAGTTTATTTTATTATTCAGGATTATATAGAGCTTTCAATTTATTACGAATAATAAATACCTTTGATACTACAGTTTATAGATAGTAATATTTGTTCTAATGAATTGCAGATAAGTATCATAAGAAATGTTATTAAAAGTTGTGGTATTATATAAAGATTTCGGAGAAGTCATAATAAATTTGCACATATAATTACATCATCCAAAATATTTCAAAGAAAGATTAACTTCACAATAACTTGGATTTTTGTGATTGGTGGACTTGGATTTGGTGTGCTTTTATTTTCATCGCAAACATTATATATATTTAAAGTAATTATGTTTGATATCAAATAATCTACTTGATTCAATAATTTTTCTTTTAACACAGCATTGCTTAGGGGAAAAAAATACGTACACGCATATAGGAAGTGTTATTTATACGAAATAAAGTAATATTTAGTGCTTAATATGGCCATTTATTTTACGACTACTCGATTTTAAAAAGATGTTTTAATAACATCATAATCATTCCTTTTTTTTTTTTTTTTTTTTTTTTTTTTTTTACAAGTAACATACACTCTCACACTATGACATATTGTCAGAAATATAATATACGTATTCCAACTATTCACAAACTGGCGGAAAAAATTTTCATCCAATATCGTGTTTTAATGTTTAGAAAACAAAATGTAGGTAAAATAACGCACATTCATCAAAACTGTAGCGAATTTTTTTTATGTCGGAAGCCTTTCGCTGGTCTAAAATTATGATTTCCAAGGCTCAGTATGTCTAATATTTTAACCGTCGATATTTTTAATAATATATTTTTCTTTAATTAATTGTGCAATTTCTGCGTTAAAAAAAAAAAAAAAAAAAAAGGGCTATTAAAAAATAGTGGTATTTAAAATACAAGACATTTTCAGCTTTGGATTTTTTTGTTAAATATCTGACCTTGCAAAATGGAAAAATTCCTGAAAATAATGTTAATTTAGTATATTAAAAGAAAATTATTTCAACTTTTATGTATTTTTTCTAAAAAAAAAAAAAATAAATAAATAAAAAATAAATAAAATAAAATACGATTTTTCATGGGCGAAAGTATTACATTCTTAAAATAGAATTAAGTACAACCTATTTATTTTAATTTTTTCATTTATACAAAGTAATATCTGTAATTAACCAATAAGCTTCTGAAATAATTCAATTGTTCGTTTAATAATTCAAATATAAATTTTTAAGTAAAATTTTATTAAAAATTGAAGAAAATGATGCAATTAATATTATAATTCAAATTTTCCAAAGTATTACTCATTCCACTCTTACTGAGAATTGATAATTAGCATTAAATAACACTAATTACAATAAAAAGTACTTTTCACTGAATTTTAATTAAAAATTAAAACAAATAAAATGTCACAACCCACATAAAACACCTTCAAATTTTTTTTCGCCATTTATTTATAATTATAGAACAAACTAATAGCTAACTTAAGAATTCTAAATTATTTCAGAATACCTTTTAGAATTCCTTTTAATTCTTATTAAAAATAACGTTTGAAATTTTAATTAAACTTCCGAAATTTTTACAAATGCTATAAACTCTGTAGATTGTCATTTCTTCAAAAGTTATAAGTTTTTTTTATAAAACGATATTTAAGCTTTATTTTTAGAAGTGTTCTTAAACTGAATTAAAACAATTAAAAAACATAAGTAATTAAAATTCATTAGACAAAATATATTTTGCAACTAATTAAAAATCATTAGTTTTATTTTGTGCAATTTTTATCACAAATAACTTGCAATCATTGAGAAAAAGTGACTTTCTCAATGTGTGTACTTAATTTTTATTGGATCAACTGTGTTAATTTTTTTTTAAATTATGCATACAAATAATCAATCGTTAAAACAAAGAAAAAAAAAACATTTGCATAAAAAAAACTATGAAACGAAGAGGTCAAATGAAGCTTAAACCTTATTCATGCTTGAAATAAAATTATACGTCAAACGTAAGAAGAAAGATTCCTCTTTAAAAATAATGAGAACAAAATTCAAGTTGCTTTAGTAAATGAAGTGAACACACATACAAAAAATGTACCTGAAAAATATTTCGTGCGTGAATATGTTTTTGAAGATCAAATGTTCTTTAATAGTTTGATGATATAATATATTAAAAAATAATGTTTCTTGTGTTTCAATATGGATGTACAAAAAATTTTTTTATGGATTCTCTTAAACAACTTGAAATAGTTTTTCGTTATATATGAAAAGGACAGCCAACACTCCAGATTTTTTCACACCACTACTTTTATTTATTTATTTATTTACTTTTTATTATCGTAGGCTTATTTAATCGCGAAATTTCATAATTAATGAAAGCTAATTCTGCACTAAAAACTTATTGGTGAGCAAAATTCCGGAAGGTTTGCAACTCTGTATGAATTGTTTCTTAAAATTTTATATCTGCCAATTATTCTAATTTCTTCCGTAATAGTTTTAGAGCCCATTTTTTACTTTCTCTTACCCATAAGGTAGAGAAAGCATTGTTTTTGGGTCAAATTTTCGAACGCGAGATTTTGTTATATTTACACGTTTTGAGGTCCCCTGAATACGAGAATCATGTTTTTAACAAATGGTCTGTGTGTATGTCTGTGTGTCTGTGTGTCTGTCTGTGTGTCTGTGTGTCTGTCTGTGTGTCTGTCTGTGTGTCTGTGTGTCTGTCTGTTATCAGCATATCTCAAAAACAAATTATTGCAGAAAGTTCAAACTTGGTATTCTAAATGTGTATCATATAGGGATGCTACAGTAAGCTTTCCGTTAAGATCAAGGAAATGGTTCGTGTACAGGGACAATCAAGAGAATTCTAATACATTACGTCTATGGGGGAAATTGCAGGAAAGTAGAGTTTAACGTCTATAGACTAAACTAAACCAAATGAAACGAATATATATTTTTTGTAATAGAGATAGTTAACTGGGAAAAATTTTTGTGTATGTAGGAGCCTCGCCTCCCCCTGGGGGGGGGGGGAAGTCCCCCCTCGAGGGGAGTAAATTTTCATGATGGGTATCTTTCAAAAGAGCTCGCCAATACCTTTAAAACGAATGGTTGAACCATCGATCTGCGATAATTTAAAACAAAGTTATCGATTTTTTTTACTTTTAATGAAAAAAAAAACAGAAAAAAAATTCTTTTTTTTTTTTTTTTTTTTTTTTTTCCCCTTCTTTTTAATGATGAGAATAAAATGGACTTTTTTTGGATATTTGGTGTTATACCACTTCTCTAATATAGAAATCGTCTGCATTATCATAAGAGATATTTTTTTTTAAATAATAATTTTAATAAATTATTTTTTAAAAACAGAATTATTTTTTAATAACCGAATTAAATTCTTGTGAATGTAGGTGCATTAATGAAACGGGGGGTTGACGGGGGCGGTAGCCCCCCTCACACAAAGCTAATTATCATATAAAACACTTCAGAAGCCTAATATGAATTGTTTAACACAGGTTTACATAACAGTACTCGTTATCTTACCTTTTAATCTGCAACCTGTATTTATAGTGTTAAATTTCAGGGTAAGAGAAAGTCGTGTGAGTAACACACCAGATTATTTTCCATACTACTATGGTTAAAAAAGAATTTTCTTCTTGTTTATTTAATCTAAATACAGCCGAGGAAAAAGACGCATCACCCGCCGTTATTTTCTTATTAATTGATATCGAAAAATGTAATAGATATAATTCAACAGCAAACTAAGTGTACTATTTGAAAATGACGTCACATTTTGATTTAGGGGTAATATACATATTGAAATGAGCGTCAACTTTGATTTTTACGATAGCAACACCCAATTTTGATTTCATATTTGAATTTCTGAGATTCTGTCGGTGCTGAGAAGCCTACAGTTTGTATATTTTAGCTTTAGTATTTATAGAGTTATAATACAAAATGTGATATCATCTATAAATCTAGGCAAATGAAATTTAAATCATACAAGAATTTAAAAAAAAATTAATCTTTCACACCTAAAATTTTTAATAAAAAAGAAGTAGATAAGTAAATAAATGGTTATGGAAGCATTATCATCTTTACGGCATCTTGGCTATCCCTTTTAATCATTTTTACTTTCTCTTACCCATAAGGTATTGTTTTTGGGTCAAATTTTCGAACTCGAGATTTTGTTATATTTACACGTTTAGAGGTACTCTGAGTACGAAAATCATGTTTTTAGCAAATGGTCTGTCTGTGTGTGTGTATGTCTGTGTGTCTGTTATCAGCATATCTCAAAAACAAATTATGGCAGAAAGCTCAAACTTGGTATTCTAAATGTGTATCATATAGGGATGCTACAGTAAGCTTTTCGTTAAGATCAAGCAAATGGTTCGTGTACAGGGACAATCAAGAGAATTCTAATACATTACGTCTATGGGGGAAATTGCAGGGAAGTAGTGTTTAACGTCTATAGACTGAACTAAACCAAATAAAACGAATATATATATTTTGTAATAGAGATAGTTAACTGGGGAAAAAAAATTGTGTATGCAGGAGCCCCCCTCGAGGGGAGTAAATTTTCATGATGGGTATCTTTCAAAAGAGCTCGCCAATATCTTTAAAACGAATGGTTGAACCATCGATCTGCGATAATTTAAAACAAAGTTATCGATTTTTTTTACTTTTAACGAAAAAAAAATTATCATCAACGTATTTATGTATTTATGATACGTATTTACGTATTTGGTCAAATTTTATTCTTAGTTATTATTTCTTCAAATGTCACTGCCATATATATACACAAGCAGTATATAGTTCTAAGACAAGGACTCGTAAAATCGTTTTTTTTTTTTTTTTAAGTAAAGTATTATTTTAGAGGAACGCCTGAAGGCGGGGCTCGTTTTTCGTGAAAGACGTAATTTTATGTGACCCGCCCACAAAGTGCTAAGTGTTTAAGGTACTTTATAAAAGAGAAAATAGAAATAATATAAAAACTAAAACGGGTTTTGCTTTTAAAATCAAAGCTACAGATTGAATAAATTTTGTTAATAAAAAATTAAAAAGTTTACCCCATTTATTCACCCCAATCTTTTCATTACATGGCAATCTACATAGCTGCTAACATTGCTAATTTTTAAATCGGATTTACAACCAACATATTTAAAATTTAGTAAACTTAAAATATTTATAAGTACTTTCTGGTATGAAGTCTTTTTAAAGTCACCTATATGTCTATCATCATCATTATACACTTAAATATTTATGTTGATTGAAAAATATTGAATTTAAACATGCATTTAAGTCTTAAAATATGCATGCATTTAAGTTTTAAAAAGCCGTGCATGCCTTCAAATGTTAAACAAAATCCCGATTTTTCTTTCTGTATTCACCTTTCTTTTAATTTATATTGAATTTTTCGAAAAAAAAAATATATATAATTATTAATTTACAAACTATGAGCAGAATAATAAAAATGTCGATAAATAATTTTAATTTGAACGCCTTATCTAACTTTCATGTTTGCATGTATATTTTTAAAAAAGTTATTCACATGCAAGGGAAAGACGAAAAATTTAGAAACAGAAAGGCGAATACAGGAAGAAAAACCCGGTATTAATATAACACATGGATGCATGAGCATTTTCACCTATTTTTAATAGATCCTTATGACATTTTTTCATTATATTTTCTTTGCTAAAACTGTTGAAATTTTTCATTTTTTTGGAAAAAAAAGCTTATTTTTGAGAAAATAGAATAATTACTATTTTAACAATTATTACTTTTTCATACTTGACAAAATCTTAACTATAAACTGGAAGATTTTTAGTATACGCCCCTTTTTTCCACACCAGTATATTGTTAGAGTAGTTTTCTCCAAATTTAAATACGATTAAATAAGAAATAAAGCACTCAAAAAATATACTGATATGGAAAACGGGGCGTGTATTAAAAAAGCTTCTGGTTCATAATTAGGATGCTGACAAGTATAATTATGCTAAAGTTCTATAAAATTCGATAATTTGTATGATAAAAAAAAAAAAAACATGCCATACAACTTTTATGCTTCTGTGTTCATTTATTTAAAAATTACGCGTAAAAGAAAAAGTAAAAAAAAAAAAACCAGGTTATTGATTTAATTTTGTACGCCAGTGTATCTAAACATACATATTTTGAAATGAATATCTACTACGGCTCTATTTTACAAATTAATTACAAAATTTCTCTCAAAAGAATTTTTCCATTTGTAAATATGTATATGCATGTAAGATAAAATCTAGTGATTGAATAAAATAGTACAGAAAATCAAATCCATATATCTTAGAACTCAATTATTCTCAACTTTAAGAGACTACCTTTATTTCTTTTGTCGTTTTATTGATTATAATGATTTAACTACAGCCTTAACTAGCATTATTCTGGAGTTTACAAGCAGAAGATAAATGAAAGCCTTAATAGCGGTAACTTTCTAATTTATTATTCTTAGAAAATTTATGTCAGATGATATAATTTCATTTGCTTAAATAGGAGTGTAATATTAGTGGGAGTATCTTGCTATTCAGTAAAATGTTAAACTACATTTTTTAAACAGTTTTAAGCCTGTCTTACAATAAAAAAACACAAACATATATTAAGTCATCATTATTCAGTACCGTATTTTCATTCGTATAAATCGCAAATAAAATGAATTGGTTACACACCAGAAAATATAATTTACAGAAAATGGTATATGTGATCGAGACTAATCCTCCTTTTAAAGTAGGTTTGTCTTTTGATTTAAATTTTCGGTGTGAAACTGACATAGGAAGCCTGCGGTTTATATGCAACAAAATACGGTAGCATACCGAGAGATGCCAAATTGTAAGCTGGCTAATCAGAAAATTTTATAGATTTTTTTTTTTTATTATTTTTTATTTAATCAGGGAAAACTGCTACAGAAGTATACAAAAAATTTCTATTATTTTTTGAGGAAGAGCAAAAGTTGGCAGCTATGATATAGCTTCTTTTTTTATCGATAAAATTTAAGATTTAAATAAATAAATATGTAATCTTTACGGTTAATAATAAAGACACGTGCCTGTGTTTTCCATAGTAAGTTAGTCTTTAAACAGCTCACAAAAAAAGACAGTTATTTATTTATTTGTTTTCTTATTTGTTTATTTATTTATTTTTGTAATGACAAGCTAATGAAAAGTTTTTGTTATATAAATGTAGTTTAACATTTTTTAAAGAAATCAAATTTAAATTTTATTATAAGTTCACGCTCCTGTAATGTTTTAACGTGAATGTAACAAGTAACAGAATTAATTAAAATATATAATATCGAGCGGTGTAATTCAAAGTAAAACATGATATTCTACCTAGGAGAAAAAGTACAATTTTTTACATAAATAGCTTTAATAGGGTAGATTGAGAGAAGATACAGTAGTTTCGGTTTATTATTTTTATTTGTATATCTAATTTTAATTTAATTTATTATATTTTCATTTATACATATTTCACGTGCTGTTTTAAGTTATTGCTCATTTATCACATGTTATAGTTCACATATTTGAATGTAAATAAAAAATACATTTAATAATCATATTAAGAAAATATTATTTTAAAAAAAGTTTTAAAATCTTATAAACATTTTGAATTTTTTTTTTCCTCTACACTTTTTTTTTGGCATCTTATACCAATTGTGAGCTTAGATGTAACTATGTAACATATCTTCCGGGTAAGATATGTTACATCACTGCCAATATTTTAATTTATTCCGTAGTAATTTCAGCCCCGCCTCTAATTCGTACCACGTATTTTTTAAAAGCAATTTTTTCTTATTTGATCGAAGTTATGTATTGAAGAAAAATTTTCTATAAATAAAGTGGTGCGAGTTAAAGGCTGGGCTAAAAGTACTCCGGAATAAATTAAAATATTGTCAGCTATGTATGTTATGAGATTTTTAATGTAAATCATTATATATTTATCCTAAAACAAAGGAATAATACAGGGATGTTAGAATTGGATGCAAAACTCATACCAGTATTTGTTTAAAACATTCTCTTCTTATAATACTGATACTGTTAGTTTAAATATAAGACATTTTATTATTTTATTTTATTTCTATTTTATTTTTACTTTTTTATATAAATACTTGTTTCATTTCTGGAGCACTTGATGTTACGAATAAAATTAAATCAACAGTTAATCTTTATGAATATTAGAGGTGTTAAGTAAACGCACGTTTCTTAACACAGACACACACGCCAATAGTAAATTCACGCTTCATTCATTTACTGGGAAATATGTCTGCAAGAAAAATAACCATTGTGCGTGAAAATGCTAAAATCAATGAGAGATATTTTTCGATTTTTGGTTCAAATTACTTTAGTTCAGGTTTTTGATAATTTAATTCAGCTTAGATCATGATTAATTCCTCGATAAATTCCATAGATCATGAAATTAGTACATCCAACCATTAGAGCCAACCAGCTTGAATATTTTTTCATCACTAAAGAAAACAACGATACATCTATCGAACGACTAGAACCTCGTGAGTTCTTTTGTCGACAAAAAAAAAAAAAAAAAAAGGATTTTCTCATGGTGTCGGGTGCTCTCTGTTTAAACGGTGCAACGGTTATTGCTGATGTTTGTTTTCTTAATGATCGAAATTGCTCTGAGGTTTATTAAAATATCCTCAAAAGCAATCTACTTACAATTGGGAAATACCTTAGGGAGGGAAAACCGGTATTTCCAACAGAACGATTCGTCGATTTACACGTTCTACTCAAGAAATCTTTGGTTTATGCAGAATCAAGTTACTGTTATAGACTGGCCAGTCATCAGTCCAGACCTAAAGCCAATTGAAAACGTTTCAGGAGTATGAGAGATGTGTGCCAATGGTCTTCAGTTTTCGACTTTTCAAAAATTAAAGCAGCAAGTAGAAGAGAGTTGGTACTCATTACAGCCGTACAATCCCATAAGTCTTGTTCTATCTTACCTGATAGGATTTTCAAGATAATTCAAAGGAATGGATCCAAAATTTTTATTTAAATATCAAATATACGAAAAGTCTTTATGTTTTTGAGACTTTTTTTTTTTTTTTTTTTTTTTTAAACAAAAATTCTGAAAAACTATAATTATTTCTTTGTTGTAATACACTTATATTCTGACTAGCAGGCAACGCCCGATTTGCTGGTCCCTATTTTTAAATGAATCACTATAATTACTGAATTCTCAAAATTGCATTAATTTTTATCACGTGAAAAAAAAAAAAAAAAAAAGAGAAACAAAATCTGATTAGAAAAAATGTCGCACCGGGTTCTCACTGCCTTCGGAAATAATTCCCAAAATGCTCTAACTCTTATTTCTATTATTTTCCCCCTTCGCCCCCCCTCACGTCTATCCTAATAATTTTACAAATTCGAAAATATCCGCAATCGATTTGTAAGTATCAAAAACCTCTATGCACCAGTTTTGTATGATCTATCTCTGTTTTTATTTTTTCCCTCCGCTCCCCTCCCTTCCCGCCCCTCCCAATAATTTTAAAAATTCTAAATATACGCAATCGATTTGTAGGTATCGAAAACCTCTATGTACCAATTTTCAATGATCTAACTCTATGTTATTTTTTCCCCTCCGTCCCCACCCCTCAAGGCCCTCCTAATAACTTTACACTTTCGAAAATCTCCCCATTCGACTTGCAGGACTCTAAAACCTATCTGTACCAATTTTGAACAGCCTAACTGTATTTATATTTGTTTTTGCCCACAGCCCTCCCTTACCGTCCCACCCACCCTTCCCACCCCTCCCAATAATTTTACAAATTCGAAAATATCCGCAATCGATTTGTAACTATTGAAAACCTCTATATACCAATTTTGAAAGATCTAACTCTATTTTTATTTTTTTGCCCCCCCCCCTCTCTCCTCCCCCTTTACGGCCCTCCTAATAGCTTTACACTTTCGAAAATATCCCCATTCGACTTGCAGGCCTCTAAAACCTATCTGTACCAATTCTGAACAGCCTAACTGTATTTCTATTTGTTTTTGCCCATAGCCCTCCCTTACCGTCCCATTCCCCTTCCCGCCCCTCCCAATAATTTTAAAAATTCGAAAATATCCGCAATCGATTTGTAAGTATCGAAAACCTCTATATACCAATTTTGAACGATCTAACTCTATTTTTATTTTGTTGCCCCCCCCTCTCCCCTCTCCCCTCCACCCTTCTCGCCCCTCCTAATAACTTTACACTTTCAAAAATATCCCCATTCGACTAGCAGGCCTTTGAAACCTATCTGTACCAATTTTGAACGGCCTAACTGTATTTCTATTTGTTTTTGCCCATAACCCCCCCCCCCCTTGCTGCCCCACCTGGGGGCTGAATTTCTAAAATTCCAGAAATTGGTTTTTAGATACTTTCATTAGCTATATTTTAGAGCAAAAATGTCACGTATATCTGTTTTTTTGTTTGAGATATATAGGATTATGGGAAATCACGTTTAACGCATTTGAAATCACGTTTCGCCCCCTGACCCCCGTTGGGGACCGAATTTCTAAAATTGCAGAAATCCATTTTTAGACATTTGTGTTAGCTATGTTTTAAAGCAAAATTTTTACGGATATCTGTTTTTTTGTTTGAGATATGAAGGATTTTGTGAAATCGCGTTTCCCCCCCCCTTTGGGGGTGAATTTTGTAAAATCGCCTCTTAGTGTTTGCCTACGTCATAGAAAGAACATTGTCACAAAATTTCATGCTTCTAGGTCCAGGGGTTTGGTCTGGTCTATAATGAATCACCCCTTCACTCAGTCAGTCAGTCAATCAGGAAGAACGATTTTATATATATAGATTACATATTCTTATTATATTTTTAGTGATTACTGCTTTATTTTTTGGATAGTTATTTCAAAAACTCAACTGGCTCTGTAATTTTGAGATGCATTGTACAATTAAACCGCCATACCTGCCAACTTGTGTGATTTTTAATCCCGGAAAATATTATAAGAAATTTTGTATACGTTTGTATGATTAAAATAGGTTAAAATTTTTACTCACGAAAAGGTGCTTTAAAAAACCGTCCAAGCTAGCAGCCATTAACTGGCAACCAGTGATGCTAGATTGGGGATTTTTTTTAGTCAGTATCCACCATTAAATTTTAATTGTAATGGTTGCGTAATCACTTCGAAGCTTAATCGTCTATTATGTATATAAAATATCACTTCTCAAAATTTTGGTGACAGTTGAATAAAAAAGCCCCCAATCTTACGACACTGTTGGCAACCAATAAAGTGGATACCCTACTATCGCCCGGTGCTGTCACTTCTTATATGCTAGGCATGGTAATAGAGTAGAGTACTATACTTAGATGGCATGTTTTTCGTGGGTTTATTTTTAAGGAGATCCAAGCATATGTTCACGTGAGTTTCGGAGAAAACCACGGAAAAGTCAGAACAGCTAAGACAACGAATTGTGATATTGGATCACACTAGGAAAAAAAGACACACTGGAAATCGTGAATTTATAACCAATTCTGACGAAAATAAAATTTTGTTAAAAACAATCGATGGTGGGTTTGTTTCTAAGAATTATGGTCAATTAACTATGTTACGATCTTAGTCCTGGTTAGAATGCTTTTCACGGAGATCTAAAGAGATCTAAGCATATATTCACGTGAATTTCGCAGAAAACCACGGAAAACTCACAACGTCTAAGAGGAATAGCTGTGACATTGGAGTATTGCGATATAGAAAATATATATATATAAATAAGTTGTTACATATTGTAAATCGCGAATTTACAACGAATTTTGGCAAAAATTAAAATTTTGTTGCAAATAGTGATTTTGAATTGAGTCTAAAAACAGCTAAATTAGGTTAATGATTTGTGGGGGCTGCGGTCGATAAACTACATTACATAAAGATCCTAGGCCAGGGTGAAATGCCCTCTGTGGGTGAATTTTCTAAAGAAATCTAGTTCGTATTTACACGAGTTTCAGAGAAAACTACGGAAGACTCAGATCGGATAAGATGAGGAGTTGTGACATTGAGTTGAAAAAAAAAGTGTATATAATGATAAATTTTGAGATATCCTAAATTGCGAATTTATAGCCAATTTTCGGGAAAAAAAAATATATAAATTATGAATTCAGATTCTAAATTAGGTTGATAGTTTTTTTTTTTTTTTTTTTTTTTTGGGGGGGGGGAGGGGGGAAGGATATTGTTAAGATTCTCGGGATGTTTTTCTAAAGTGATCGAAGCATGTATTCATGTGTGTTTCGAAGAAAACCACAGAAAATTCAGAACAGCTAAGACGACAAATTGTGATATTGGATCGCACTAGAAATTAAGAAAATAAAAATAAATTGTAACACACTGTAATTCGCGAAGTTATGACCAATTCTGAGAAAAGTTAAAATTTCATTAAAAACAGCGATTATAGGTTTAGTCTAAAAATCGCTAAATTAGGCTGATGCTTTTAACAATTACGGCCGATTAACTTCTTATTATCCCAATCATTGGAAAAATATCCTTACATCGGTGTTTTCCTAAGGATATCTAAATATGCATTCACTCGAATTTCGGAGAAAACCCCGGAAAACTGATAAAGGCTAAGACGATGAATTGTGACATTAGATCGCATTAGGGGAAAAAAAAGATATATATATATATATATATATATATATATATTGTAGTGTATTATAAATCGCGAAATTTACAACCAATTTTGACAAAAATTAAATTTTTAGCTATCATGAGTTGAGTCAAAAATTCGCTATTAAGTTGATGTTTTAATGGTTTAAGGTCCATTGACTGCGCTAGGATCCTAAGCCTGGTTATAATGCTTTTCATGAGCGTTTTCTTAAGGAGATCCAAGCATGTATTCACGCGATTTTGGAGAAAACCACGGAAAACTCAAAACGGCTAAGACGACGAGCTGTGACATTGGAGTATTGTGATATAGAAAAAAATATATATAAATGTATCAATAAGTTGTTAAATATTGTAAATCACGATTTTATAACGAATTTTGGCAAAAATTAAAATTTTGTTAAAAATAAAGATTGTGACTCTAAAAATCGCTAAATTAGGTTAATGGTTTGTGGGGGTTGCGGTCGATAAACTACATAAAGGTCATAGGCCTGGATCGAATGCCCCCTGAGGGTGGATTTTTTAAACTATCTAGTTCTTTTTTATGCGAGTTTCGGAGAAATCTCCGGAAAACTCAGAACGGCTAAGATGATGAGTTGTGACATTTGGTTGCAATCAATAAAATTGTATATAATATTAAATTTTGTGATATTGTAAACTGCGAATTTATAGTCAATTTTGACAAATAATAATAATGATAATAATAATAATAATTGTGTATTCAGTCTAAAATAGCTAAATTTCATAGGTTTTTTTTTTTTTTTTTTTTTTTTTTTTTTTTTTGCGGGGGGGGGGGGTTACGGTCGTTAAATATAGTTAAGATTCTCGGCCAGATTTAAATGCTTTTCATGGATGTTTTTCTAAGGTTATCGAAGCATGTATACACGCGAGTTTCGAAGAAAATCTCGGAAAACTCAGACCGTCTAAGATAACTAATTGTGGAAAACGAATTGCACTGGAAAATAATAACAATAATAATAAAATAAGCAAATTGGGATACATTGTAATCGCAAATTCGTAAAGAATTTTGACAAAAAAATTAATTTGGTTAAAAGTAGAGATTATGTGTTCAGTCTAAAAATTGCTAAATTAGATTGATGGATTGGTTTGAGGGTATTACTGTCGTTTGATCACGTCAGGATCCCAGGTTTTTGGTGAATGTGTGTGTTTGTGGGGCGATTTTCTGAAGAAAACTAGTTCGTATTTACGTAAGTTTCAGGGAAAACCATGGAAAACTCAGAACGTCTAAGACGTCGAGCATGGCCTGTGAATGAACACAGCATCTCTCATCTTCTAGTTTCTACAGCAGAACCTCTCAGCTTCTTGTACGTTAAATTCGGGTGAAAATTTAGAAATTTTAAAGAAAATAATGTTTAATTAAATTAAATTATTCGATGAAATTTTATAATTTTTGAGCTAACATTTCTCTAACTGAAAATCACAAAACTCATAAAAAATAATATTTAATTAAATTTCAAGTCAAAGATTTTATAAAGCTATATTTACACTTGTTAATAACATTTCAATGATGTTGCTTATCCCTGACTTAAATTGCATCACTTTTTTAAATGTACGTCATAAGATTTGCTAAAGTATATTTTTAATTTTTTTTTTCTGCATATATACCGGGTGATCCAAAAGTCAGGACCAACTTTAAAATTGAATAATTCGAAAACGAATCAAGATACAAAGATACGGTTTGCACCAAACGGATGAAAACGAAACCGGGTTTTGTGTGGCAAAGGAAAGAAATTAGTTCTGTTGGCGACCAACAGATGGCGCTATAGTGTTTTATTTCACCAAAAGATGATTTACAAATGAAAAAAAATGTTGACAACTTACAAATCACCTTAATTACAGTTAATTAGTACTACTACAGTAACTGTTCAATGTCCATCATTCAGAAGTACAGCTGTGAGATGATTCAACACATCGTTCACAGCATTTAGTAGCATTTCTTGCGTTATGGCAGACAAATTTTGGCGGATGGCATCTTTCAGTGCTGCTACTGATGCCGGTTGGTCGCGGTACACTTTTGACTTCCAAGAATCCCCACAGCCAAAAGTCACAGGGTGTCAGATCGGGAGATCTTGGAGGCCATGCTAGATTAAAGTAGCGACTGAGAATGCGATATTTCGATGCATATAAGCTTCGACTACCATTATCTGCTGTAGTTGTTCCTTTTTATATTGATTGTTGCTTTGCATAATCCTACATCAAAAATACGTCAGCGCCATCTGTTGGTCGCCAACAGAATCATTTTTTTTTCGCTGCCACAAAAAACCCGGCTACTTTTCGATCCGTTTGGTGCAAACCGTATCTTTGTATCTTGATTCGTTTTCGAATTATTCAATTTTAAAGTTGGTCCTGACTTTTGGATCACCCTGTATATATCATGCATATTATATATATATATATATATATATATATATATACATTACAAATGAAATAGTGAAGCCTTGTTATTATGACAAACTCAACTTAATAATATTTACTAAAACGTTTATAAATAAAAAAATAAAAAAAGAGGCCGTTGTTGAAGTTTTGTTCTTCATAATTATTAAGAAAAATTTAATTTTAAATGTAAATAACTTAAATGTTAAATGAACAACGTATCATGAAGCATATGCACCTTGGCAGCAGAAAACAATGCCGGAATTCTTGAAAACAGGTCTTTATTTTGTTTATTAGCTATTGCATAACCCGAGTCACATGCAAATACAAAACAGCATCGAGATTTAGACATATTCATCATAAAATAAAACAATAATTAGAAAAATAATGATGCGCGCTCACTGTACTCAGTGTTAACGTGGTACATCAACTACAGTCAGCGCCACTCTGCGGCCAGTTCAGCGCGAGGTCCACTTTTGAAGGAGGAATCCCGTAAAGGAAGTTCCTCCTTTCTATAGCTTCATGATGCTAGGCTTGCCAATCTATAGATAGAGAAATTTATGCAGACACATATTTAGACAAGCACCGATTATGGTTTACCATACATGTATTAATGTATATGGTTTACACCACATGCGTTTTCCGTACATGTATTGCTTATAAATATACTTTATTACTGATAAAAGTGTTTGTGCACGAGTATATAATATTTTAAAAAAGATATAGGGAGCTAAATTATTAGTGAGCAGGATCTTATTAATACCGCGGGACACTGGCGCAACAAATTGAGAATAATTATTTTTTTTTCTCGCTGAATTTTCTCGCTGAATTACGATGACCGCAATTTTTATAAAATAATGGAGTCTATTTGAGGGTGTGTAAATAACAATTCGAAGAGACCTCTAAATTTTTATAAAAATAAGAACATTTTTTTATGTTCATAAGGTTACATTATTTATTCTTTAAAAATTTGATTCCAAACTAATTTTTTATTTATATCATTATGCATAATTAAATTACGATAGGATCCAATAGAAATGGATATTCAATGTTTATCTATTAAAGTATATATCCGTCCAAATTTATTTGCTTAGTCCGATTTAGATCTAAATTAGATTATTTTTCTCTTTAGAAGATACAAAATTTAATTTCAAAATCGTATCTGTTTTAAAGAACATTTCTATTACAACATTAAAAATAATTTATTTAAGTGCATTGGAACTCTGAAAGTTTTCTTTGGGGAAATGTGATTAAATAAAAAGTTGCAAAGAATGGTAATTTAAAATTTCCAGTAGTATTCTTAGATGGAAAATGCTAATAAATAATGAATCGATGAACTCAATCGATCTTTCTTATGTCGTAAAACATTTATAATCTGTATTCTCAAAGAAAAACTTTGAAGTTTTTTACTGCAGTTATATTGTTATTATTATTATTTACATTATTTGTAATTTTTCAATAAGGAATAAAATACTCAATTATGGGCTCATATGTATGAATAAAATTAGTATCACCAAAATTAGGGACATTTTTATTCAGTTATCACCAGTAATTTTGACGAGTGATATTTGGTATACATAATTAACGATTAATTTTCGAAGCAATGAGGAAACCGTTACAATTAAATAATTGCGATGTTGATTAAATAGGCCCCTAGAAAAATGTAGACCGTGTGGTTTAGTAAATGTAAAAAGTTCTAGCTACATTAAATATTGTAGCATTAATAGAAGAAATAAAAGATTTTTTTTTTTTAAATGAATGGTACTCTTAACACATTTTACAAAATTTAAACATTTTTCGAATTTTAATTTATATAACTAGCGAGCTTCGCCCGCTATCGGGTCAGTATTTTCAAATGAATCACTATAATTAATGAATCACTAACAGTAACTTTTAGTCTTAAGAAAAGAAATTTAACAAAAAAATCATTTCTGATTGGGAAAAAAGTCGGCCCGGGTCCCGGTATGCGTGTGCTGCGCGCACATATTCCTTCTCAAGTCAAATGTTTATTCTTAAGAAAAGAAAATTTAAAAAATCATTTCTCATCGGGTACAAAGTCGGACCGGGTCCCCACTGCCTTCGGCAGCGCAGTCCCGTGTGGGCTGCGCGCGCACAAGTTAAAGGACACACGCGCCCTGACCCTTCGTGCCCCCTAAAAAAAAATCATTTCTGATCGGGTAAAAACTCACACTGGATCCCACTGCCTTTGGCAGCGCAGACGAATGCGCGCCGAGCGCACATATTCCTTCTCAAATAAAATTTTTATTCTTAAGAAAAGAAAAAAGAATCATTTCTCATCGGTTAAAAAATTCGGAACGGGTCCCCACTGCCTTCGGCAGCGTAGTCACGTGAGCGCTGCGCGCGCACAAGTTAGGGGATACGCGCGCGATTCACGCCTATTCCTTCCCCACACTTTCAGCCCCGCCTAATTAACCTACATATACCAATTTTGAACGGTCTAACTCAATCAGCTGAGATGCAAAGAAAACCTAATCAGGAACCTCAAAACGTGTAAATCTGGTGAAAACTTTCGATAATATAAAAAGAACTTTAAAATATCTTTCGAATGATGTATTAAAAATAATTTAGTCATAATTAGAAATTGAAATATTGGAATTTTAAAATATTCTGGAATTTTAAAATATCATCTGGCGGTAGAAATTTCTGTAATTTACTGTTCGATTCCAAATCAACAAAGCTTTGTAATGATATATTACTTGTGAAATTATTTTAATTAGTAGCTGAGATACAAAAGAAAACCGATTCAGAATCCTCAAAACGTGTAAATCGGGTGAAATCTAGAATTCAACTTTCGATAATATAAAAGTACTTTAAAATACCTTTCAAATGATGTATTAAAACTAATTTAAACTTAATTAGAATCTGAAATATTGAAATTTTAAAATATTACAGCGCCATGACACCTCAAAACGTGTAAGTCAGGTGAAATTTTGAATTCCATTACCTACGGTAGTCGGTTAATGGAAGTAAATAGAAAAAGAAATATTTTTACTTTAAGTGTATTTAAGTTGCTATAGAAACTGACATTCTCTTTCGAGAGATATAATGTCAGGAGTGTTAAGTTAAAATTTAATTTGCAATTAAAACGTAAATCACTTGTTTATTGACCAAAATCGATGAAATTTGAACTGCAAGTTTGTTTTGTTGTGATAACATTGTATACTGAGTGTCGTGTGCAAAAGTAAAAAATTGAAGAAAATAGAAATTTGCAATTTTTTATCTTAGTCAAAATACCTCTGATTCTGAATGAGTGGCAGGTGTTTTTATTTTTTATTTTTTCGCTTCCGACCAGACATCTTTCTTCCGTGAATGGGTTGCCATTCTAACGACAAACGACAACGAACGCATTATACAATCTCATTATGGAATGAATGTCGCCTTATTCAAATGAATGGTTTAATGCCTAAAATTAAAAAAATTATAACTCATTCAGTTTTTGAAAAAAATCTCTTAATCTTTTGGGAAGTGAATTGTGGAATCGATATGTATATACAAAAAAAAAAAAAAAAAAAAAAAAAAAAAAGAAAGAAAGAAAAAAGAAATGATTTATCTCTAAACGATTTTGAGTTATAAAATGTTTTGTGCAAAAATCAATGTTTCGTAAAATCTAAAAATGTGGATCGCTAATCCGTATTTTGTAAAAATGTTTATATGGCTCGAAAGAAGATTAAATGACCTTTCCAAATATACCAGTTGTTATGAAATCGGTCTGTTATTCTTTCGTATAGGGCGTTTCAAAAAAGACGATCGAGGAAAGAGAAATGTTCAACCCTTTTTAAAACTTTTTTTAAAAATATAAAAAATCCGTATTAAAAAAAAAAAAAAAATGTACCGTAAGAATCGGTAATAAATGCTCTTTCTCATGGTACAGGTGTATTTTCGAAATCTCCAACAGTTCGGCAGCGATCGGTTTACAAAACCCACGAATTTTTCTCTTTCTGATTCTTCTTTTGAGGTACGACGTTCCGGACGAAAATGACGATCGCCTGCCAATTTGAATCATTTTTTGATTTGACATGGGTCGACGTTTTAATTAATATCTCCGCTAATTAGGGTCGCATCGTTTTAGCAAATAAGATATCTTACATCTGCGATAAATTCTCTGTCCGACGGTACCTGACCGAAATCCATGCGACCATTAGCTGCTTCAAGCCGTTTCTCACAGACACACACACACACACGCGTACAGATTTTAATAATATAAGAGATAATATTAATATTGCATAGTACCTGTAATGAGTAACAATTTGTGGTAAGATTTTTTTAAAGCTTCCATTTTCACAAAATTCAAATTTGTGAAGATTAAAATATAAGTTATTCTAACTTGAAATTTTTATGGTAGATAAACGTTCTCTTAAAACGAAAACATTACTTTAATATTAAAAAAAATAAGTAAAAATGAAAATTTTACACACTTTCGAAAAATTCATTGGTGATACTTAATTACTACTCAAAATAACTATGGAAAAATTGTTTTTCATTACGCATCGAAATAAAACTACAACGAATATTAATGAAGTTTGAATTCGTGTTTAGCGCATAATTAGACATTTTCAAACTTACACATTGTAATATCATAGCCTCGTAAACTAGATGCAACGCTGCAGCCCGACGCAGTGTTGCCAAATTTAGGGACTTTTTTATTCAATATCTACCAGTAAATTCCTATTGTAGCGGTTGCCTAATCACTTCGAAGATTAATCGTCTATAATATATATCAAATATCACTCCTTAAAATTCTTGGTGATTATTGAATAAAATTTGACAACACTGCCCCGAAGTACATTATACAAATATATCCCAACATTTCTAATTTACTCGGAAGTAATTTATTCATTGTACGTAACAGAGATTTTTTCACAGAGAAATTTTCTCTAACATGTAATTCTGATTACGTAAAGAGGAAGTCCTTTCTTATAAAATGTGGCGCGTAAAAACGTGTATACTGAAAATACCATGGCTAAATTAGGCATGTTTGTCTTATCTGAGAATATGTCGCTAATCGCAGAACAGATGAGTGTTTTGAATATTACGAATCTGGTTCAGTTCGGGAAATTCAATTAATTGTAGAACATTACATCGTTACGCCAATAGCTCTAGTTCGATATCTGACCATGTCATTACACTTTCTTGTTAATGTTTATTCGTCCTATCATCAAATATTAGCTAATTAAATTACGTCAAAATTATAAAACCTTACTACAGAAACTTGTTCTGTTTTAAAGAAAAACCACTTAGCGGTACCTAACTGGATTACTAATTTTTGTAGCAATTTTCGTATTATTCTTTAAACAGTTCTGCACTTTGTATAGCAAAAGAGATTTTCTAAACAGCAAATTTATACGTAAAAATTCTTATTAAAAAGAAATTACATTTTACGATCAATAACATATGCATTATTTTCCTTCCTATAAACCTAGGATTAGTACACGTATTTTAAAACAGAAATTTTCTTTAATTAAAAGTATTATTTTTACACCTCGATCAAAATTTGTTTATTACATTTTGAGACAAAAAATTAGTTTATCTGACCGGCGAAATATAGGTAGAAAAATAAGTTATGTATACAAAATAGAATATAATAAAACCATGTATAAAATTATCTAAAAATTTTTCTTTTAATAAGATTTAAAATATCACTGCTTAAACTATCCTTTACTTGTTCTAGCAAAATATACAATTAAAATTTTGTGCAATCAGCAAAAAAAAAAAAAAAAAAAGAAGAAGAAGAAGAACCCCCCCCCCCCCCCCCCGCCTAATTTCGTCTTAAATTGTCGTAGAAACATGCGGCTGGTGCCATTCGATTTGTAATAACGTCTAGATTTTAATGGTACAGTTAGATTTTGCTTAGGGGTCGTCTACATATTAAAACTGGCATCAACTTCATTTTTTTATGGTAACTCCCATTTTTTTATAACGTATTTAAATTATTTGGATTAAATCATCGCGGAAAATGGTATACTTTATATGTTTTGCTCAATTTTTCATGGCGTTATAAGCTGTAAAAATATGGGGATGCTAATGTTAAACGAATGTGACAAACATTAATTCATATCTTCCCAAAAAATTATTATATTCAAATTCTGTTTTCTTAACGTGTTAGAATGAAGTGACCAAAACATATTCCATGCATTTTTTTGATTAAAAAACATTTTTTGACTTATGAAAATTATTAATAAATTCCTATTCGAAAAATTTATGGATTATGACCTTTGTTAATTTTTACACGAACAGAACGGGCATAATCAAAAACATGGGTTTCCAAATTTACAGCTCGTTTCTAACATTATTTTTCGAATTACAGCGATATTTCATTTTTTATTGCTGTTAAGGGGCAGTCACTTGTTATAATTTGTATCATCTGTGAGTAACATCTGTATATATTTTGACGATAAACTATTTTACTTTATGTTATTCTTATTGTTTTCTAAGCAATGCAGGTGAGAGATTGTGAAAGAATTCTAAAAGAAATCAAGTCCCGCCTCTACATCGCTGAAACAATATTATGCATTTTCGTATTTGACTCTTTATGTGACACTGGTATACATAAATCTTAATGACATTTACTACATCGAATGCTGAAGACAAAACGTAAATGATTTAATTGCAAATATGTAAAATAATTTTATTTTATGATGTAAAGTTTTAGAAAAATGTGTAAAGGCGTGGCTTACGTTGCACGAAGGAATATATCCGATCCTGAAATGTTAAGGCTTTGTTCTTAAACGTTACACAACTTTTCCTAGTTTCTCACTGCTAAAATTCTATTTTAACCCTGTTGTCCTTTTTTTGTACTTGAATATTGTAGGGATCGCACACCTCAATCTAATCATGGCATAAAATTCACATTTATTATGGAAAAATAATTTATAACAAAGTAATATGGCTTACTACTTTTAAAGATCTTACACGTTTAAAATTAAGAATTCTATAACAGTAGACGACTGTATAACGGGGGATATTCGTTCTGGGCAATAGGAAATCGTTTTATGTGGGACATACTTTATCAGACCAATTTTTGCATATTCAGTCCAATTCTGAAAAATTTATTTTAATTTATTTTGTTGTTTTGTTTTGTTTTCTGAGTAAAATTTCGATGTTTACTATACAAATTCATTTATTTTGGTAAAATTAACGCATTGCAGGCGGGAAATTTTAATGGTAATCCAAAAGAACAATAAACCCCACCTTCCGGCTTTTTCGGAAATAATATTTTACTTTAAAAAATGCTTCCTGTTCCTTAACTTTTGTTTGTTTGACTCTTTATAGAACTCTATCACATATAAACGAGAGAAATATACCGTTTCGATTGTTGATGGCAAAATTTCAGGTATTTAATGATGAATTTGTTAAATAATTTAATATTTTAGAGAAACGTATAAAGGCGTGACCTGTTACTCAAAATAGGAATGATTTTGAACAGTATCTACACGCTTTCATGCCGGACTTACTGTATAAAATAAAAATATACACAACAAAAGTAGATTTTTTCCCTTAAATATTAAACCTTTTTTTTTTTTTAACCGCTATTATTATTATTATTATCATTATTACTATTATTTTTTCATATTGTTATCTAAACGGTATTGCGGGTTAAGCATATGAAAACTGCACCATCGTCGAATGAAGAGTTCTTACCTTCCGTTTATTGTTCTTTATGTAAAGCATCTTTTGTACACAATTTTAGACTTCTACCCTCAATGATTAGGGAGTAATGGGGGTGGCAACCTAAAATGTTAAATTCAATTTAAAAAAAAAACTATTCAAGATGTCTTATCGAGGTTGAAACTATTTATAAATGTTTATGAAGTACATAATATATATTTTTTTCAGAATTTTTACTCGATTTTAAACGGTAGACAATGATAAGTATATTTTTGATGGGCGATTTTTTATACTATCCACCAAAGTGACACCTACCAAAAAAATACTGTTTATTTGTTATTAGTTAGCTATTACATATAAAAATTACAGAAGTGTCAAACTGCGGAAACGTAGTGAAAAAAATAATCATTTAATAATAATACAGGGTTGCAAAAGTTTTCACTCTCAAAATAAAAGACTCAAACCAGCATTCGTTATCAATAATTTCTATTATGGTCAATCGCAATAAATAAACCACAAATATGATATAAATTATTGATAAAAATACGCTGGTGTAAGTTTTCCGTCCTGGGACGGAAACTCTTGCATCCCTGTAATAATACCAATGATATAATTAATAACGTGTCGTGATCGGCTGCAAATATAGGCATAGTTGCCAACATTCTAATTATTATTATGTGGTATTATCATTTCTCTACTTTTATACACACACACACACATATATATATATATATATATATATATACTAGACTTTTTTAGTGTATTTTTCTTCTTATGTCATCGTAATTACATTTTGAGAGAATTACAGTAAAAATTATGGGGTGTGGGGAAAAGGCGGTTACTATCAATACTACGGAATTACATAGCTGCCAAGTTTTTCAATTTATTCCGGAATGTTGTTAGTCCCGCCCCTTTTTCACACCGTAATATTTTTAATGTAATTGTCTTCATATTTAATCGTAATTATATATTATAAAATTTTTCTACAAAGATTACGGTGTGAAAAAAGGGTGGGGCTAACAACATTCCGGAATAAATTAAAAAACTTGGCAGCTATGGAATTAGGATGTCGGTATCTATGTATACCTGCCAACGTTTCTATTTTAATGCGATACATTGTTAGGCAGGTACTATTAATGTTACGAAATAAATTAGTAATGTTGGCAGTTATCAAAAGTACAATTTAATTTAGTTCAACTATATTTATGTGTGTTACCGTTCTTTTAAATCAATAATATTTTAATAAAGGTCTAGAAATTAATTAATTCTACATGTATAATAATTTTTGCGACTGTGGTTTTTTATTAACCATTTACTCTTGTCAAATATTGTCTGATGCTATTGACGTAACCAGGGCCTGATTAAGGGGGAAGCTCGCTCATACCGGAATATTTTTACAATTATTTTTTACTTCATGTCATAGAAATTCCACGCTTTGACGAGGAAATATTTTTTATAAAAAATGAACGGTGTAAAACAATCCAATTTACTCACCGTTATTAGACACCAGAATTCTTTTAAAATAATTTTTAATGAAAATTTTCTGTTTATTATAGGAGGAAAGTATTTGTTAAAAAATAACGGTGTAAGTATAAATAATGTGTGAAGAGCGAGCTTCCCCCTTAATCAGGCCCTGGACGTAACACCGTTTCTAAATAGTTCACATAGCCCCGCCCCTCAAAACTGAAAAATAGCTCTTAATAGATTCATAAAAATCTGAAAGGGTACATTGAAATGAATGACGAGTACAACTCATGATTGCTTGTAAAGGCACAGATGCCATATCATCCTAATTAATATTCCGTATTATTGTTAGTACCCGCCCCTTTTTCACATCTCTTAACATTTAGAGTAATTCTCTCCAAATGTAATTACGTTGAAATAACAAGAAAAATACTTTAAAATGAAAAAAAAAAAGTTGTAAAAAAGGCGGGTACTAACTATACTGTGGGACGTTAATTAGAATGTTGGCAACTATGGGTATATTTGCAGCCGATAACAACCCGTACTCCCCGCCCACATTTTTTTAGGACTCTTTTGGAGATGGGGAAAAGTCCCGCATTCTTTGATAACACTATATCCATATAGAAATATTTATCACATTTTGATACTCATGTAACGTGATTACATAGCATACAGACTATTGTATAAAAAGAGTGGTAGCAAAAATTGCGGAAATTTCTCATCCCTGAAAATGTCTTGAAAAAAGGGCTGGGCGTACGACCCCTGCTAATAATTACATCGAACACCGATACATTGTTAATCCTTACTTTTTAATAATGAATGCTAATAGATCATTATTGAATTTGCTTGCATAGCTTAATTATTATTATTTTTTTTAATAAATATTATCTCATTCTTATTTTTTTTTATAATTAAGTGATTATTGTTTTTTCACTGTGTTCCCGCGATTTGACACTCCTGTAATTTTTATATGTAATAGCTAACGAATAAACAAATATCCGTAAAAACCGGCGTATGAACCGAGGCCAGTTCTAGCAGACAGAGGAAATTTCTCATTCAATAGTCACCAATAATTTTTAAGAGTGACATTTGACACGTGCAAAAGGCGACTACACTTCGAAGTGATTAGACAAACGTTATAATTAAATTTTAGTGGTGGCTATTGAATAAAGCACCGAGTGCGGCCCATACGCCGGTTTACGGTAAATTGTATTTTTTTGGTATGTGTCACTCAAGTGGATAGTATAAAAAAGCGTTTCCCAAAAATATACTTGTCCTTTTCTACCATTTAAAATAGAGCGAAAATTCTGAAAAATATATACAATATGTAATTCATAGATGCTTGTAAATAGTTTCGATCTCGATCAGATATCTTCAGTAGTTAAATATATATATATATATATATATATATATATATATATATATATATATATATATATATAACATTTTGGGTTGCCATCCCCATTACTCCCTAATTGTTGAGGATAGAAGTCTGAAATTAAGTACAAGGATGTTTCAGATAAATAACAATAAATAGAAGGTAAAAATCTTCATTCGGCGCCAGTGCAGTTTTCATATGCTTAACCCGCTATATCCTTTATAAAAGATTCAATTTTCACATTCAATATGCATATTCATTGATTTTCATAGTTATTTTTGTATTTTTCGGCTACCGGAAAATTATATAAGTTTTTTTTTTTTTTTTTTTTTTTTTAAATATATATATATATTTCGGTACCAGTTTTCACTGATTAAGCAAAATTTCTGTTTAAATTTTCCGGTAACCAAAAAGCGTTAATTCATACAACTATGTGTGTTTACGCATTTCCTTTACAGAATTGAAACTGATGAACTAATTTTATCGATAATTATAATAATGATATATAATGTATAAATTAAAGTATTAATGGTAATAATACTGAAACTGTATTTTAATTTACAAAAACACTTACCATAAAAAAGTATTTATTTATCTTAATTCAATTATTTCTTTAATTTATTTTCTGTATTTTGTGAAGCCGACATTTTTTCCTAAGTTTCATTATTTTAAAACAGTAACACATATAACAATGTGTATATTGAAAAGAGACTTGATGCTGAATAATTTAAACCACACTGAAGACGATAAACTATATGCTACCGAAACAGCTGTCTGCTTTTCATTTTTTCTCTTTGTTGACCAAGGCGTTGAAAAATTTTCCTGGTTTTAGTATGTAACAATATGTATTAATTTGAATTAAATCGGATTTAATTTATAAGAATTTACTTAAATTTTAATGCATATATTTGCAGGAGTAATGAAAGTTAAATAAAATATTTTTGTATTATATAAGCGGAAAAATTTACTTCATATTTAAAAAATAATCATACATTATTAAGCTTTACATTTTTGCAAATAAACAATAAACAAAAAAATCAAAATATTTTTAAAAAATAAAACAATGACTATCATTTTACGGCCCCAGCAAAGTCAGAGAGGTTCTGCTCTCAAAGCTGAGAGACGAACAGTTCCAGGTTCGATCACAGGTCGTGCTCATTGAATTAACAGTTCGGAATTTTCTGTGGTTATTCCGAAACTAACCTAAATATGGACTAGGACTCCCCTCAGAAGGCACTCCAGCAAAGACTAGGACCCTCATATATATATATATATATATATATATAATTTGAATAATATCGGAAAATACTTCCATCTGTAAGAGAAAATACAGTGTTTAACTGAAGAAATTTACTTTAAACTAAAAACTGATTGTAAGTTTAAATCGAAAAGATTGAGCTATTATTGTATCTAATTTAAATTTTCCAGATATTTCCCTCTGGCAGCTCTGTGTTTATATCGTAGCGACATGGAAACAATCAAATGGTATTTTACAACAAGAATTTTACAGTACATAGATTGCAAAGATTTTCCATGAATTTGAAAAATTTTGTTGGCATTAAAAAAAGGAGAATTTATTTTGTTTTGAGATTTAAAGATTTTTCAAAATTACTTGAATCGAAACTGAAATGTTCATATCTCTTAAATAAGAAATATATTAAATAAAATCGTATTTCAAAATCGTGAAACATATAAACGCTTTCAAAGTATAATGAAAGTGTCTATGATTCATAAAATATTTTGATATTCTTTACACTAAAATTTAAAGTGAATATCTGGAAAAATGTAAATAAATTAATGGAGAAATTTCGGGAAAAGAAGGGGGGGAGATTCTCCTTTTTTCATAACGTATACTGATTTAGATAGATTATATGGTACTAAAAAACATATGAATGTATTCAAAAATTTTACCATTTAGGATATTCTTATAAAACACATTTTTATAAAACAACATATGTAACAATATGCCATTAATTACTACTTTGAAAAAAGAAAGTTTTAGACAATTCATTCTTTTTTACAATATTTTATTGTAAAAGATTGCAATTTTGCTTAAATTGTCTACATCGCTTTTAAAAAAGTATAAATACGTAGGTTATAAAAAGGATTTTGCGTTATTTTTAAAATAACGCAAAATCTTATTTTTATTTAGTTCACTTAAATATTCATTAATAAATGATTTATAAAAGAACGTATTTATACAGTTTCAAAAGTGATTAATTTATAAAATATTCGATTTTCTATGTAAAGATATATGTATTTTGCTTTCGTTAATCAACTTAACAAAAAAAAAAAAAAAAAAAAAAAGAGCTATTCATTTACTATATTTATTGTAATAAAATTTTAAAGTATAAGTGAAATAAATTATATCAAAGTATTTGTTTTATCTGTTAAAATTTACAAACATGGATATATCTCAACATTAATATATCTCAATATTTCAATTTCTCGACAGTAAATTTTATTCATTTTCATCAGCATGATTAAATGCTACACACTATAGTTTTTCAATTTCAAAACAAATATTTCATTTTTTTTTTTTCAGTAATTTTTGCAGCACTTTACTATTTTTTTTTCATTCGGTAATGAAACTACTTAAGACTTTTTAATTAATTAAGGTCTTGAAAGTAATTAATCAGCACATTTTTAATTAAGGAGCTCTAAGTAACATGAATAAAGAAAAGAAGTAGTATGGAGATTTTTAATCCTAAAATTTGCTGCTTCTAAAGAAATGTGATTAAACTATTTAACCTTTTATAAAAAATGATATCTATAAATTTATCAGAGACCTAATATTGCATATATTTTGTTTGGTATAGGACTATTTTACATTGTATAATAGTATTACAAAGTACGCAATTAATTTAAGGAAATTTTTATTTTTATTTTTATTTTTATTCTTATTTCTTTCTTTTTTTCTTTTTTTTCTTTTTTTTTTTTATACTTACCGAAATTAGTTCGCAACAATATTCATTAACATATATGGATTTTTTAAGTCTCACAGTTTCTAATTACTTTAAGGGTCACAGCTGCGTTGCCGAACGTACGATAATACTTGCCAACATTTCTAACTTTTAAATCGGGTTTCCTACCAAAATATTTTGATAAAAATATGCCATATTAATTTTACACGACTAAATAAAGTGAAATTTCTTATAGAAACTTTCTTGTATGAAGTCTCCCGACTAAATCGGAGACTTGGCAACTATGTGAATGATAATTATCGTACAAGTGGCAACGCTCGGTCACAGTGTTCTTATATTTTTATTCACGTTTTATTCTTTTGTCACCAGTACTTCAAAACATCATTTTGTAAAGTAATATAGTAATAAATCTTTAAAGATCTTTGATTTATTTATTTATTTAAATAGTTGTAATTATACACAGAGCTGCCAACCTAATCCGGCAAATTGTTAACGCCTATGGAAAAACGCCCCTTTTTCTACACCACTTAATTTTTAGAGTAATTCTCTTTAAATATATCTACGATGAATTAAGAAGAAAAATACTCTAAAAATTAAGTGGTGTAGAAAAAGGGGCGGTACTAACAATTTGCCGGATTAGGTTGGCAGCTCTGTAATACAATAAAACACTCTTAAAAATCTGAGACTCCTGTTATTTTCAGACCAGAGTTCCTAACTTTTATAATGTATTCACGAGCATTTTTAGCTCCGCCTCTTTTTCATACCGAAAATTTTGAAAAAAGATTTTCTTCTTAATTAATCGTTGTCACATATTAAAGAGAAATAATCTACAAAATTTCTGGTGCGAAAAGAAGGCGGGGCTAAAAATGCTCGTGAATAAATTATAAAAGTTGGAAACTCTGTTTCAGACACTAAATAATTACAATTCTTATAAAATTTACTATTCACGTTTGAGTAAAGATTTGAAACTTCTAACCTACTGAAAATTCTTTCTCTCTCTCTCTCTCTATATATATATATATATACAGGGTGGCTATTAAGTATTTATAAAGTATTTGATAATAAACAATATGGCGAACAAATTTAAAGCTACTAATTTTGCAACAAGTAATATCTAACAATTAAAAATTCTCAAAATCATCGCAAACTTCCATGAAAGCAAAATCATCCTGCTAAGATCTTTCACCAAGTTTGTGTTCTGGCATATGGCAGAGACTTCAACATCCTAATTAATATTCCGTAGTGTTGTTAGTCACGCCCTTTTTACACACCAGTAAATTTTTAGAGTAATAGTCTCCAAATTCAATTACGATTAAATAAGAAGAAAAATACTCTAAAATGATACTGGTGTGAATAAAAAGACGGGGCTAACAATACTACGGAATATTAATTAGTATGTTGGAGTCTCTGGCATATGGAGTAAAATCAACGTTTGCTTTAATCGATGTCAAAGTGAAGAGGTGTCTGACCAAAAATCTGTGTTCTTCTAACAGCTCTGATTTGTATCCAAATTATTTTTCAGTGTTTGGGTTCTTAGAAGAACAATTGCGAGCACAGAAAACCATACAATTGATAGACTCAAGAATGTCCTGAGCAAAATATGGAATGATTCAGATCGAAACTACTTGCGCCGCACCGTCACCTCACTTCCGAAGAAGATCCCAGCTGACATCAAAGCCGATGACTGCTATTTCGAAAACTCATAGTAAAAAACTAATTCAAAGATTAAATCTTTGAATTATTTTTTTACTTTTTTTGCTTTCCCTGATCGCTCAAAAACTGCTCGCTGAGTAAATGCAAATTATTTTAATAAATAATATTTAAAAATAAAAGCATTACAACAACAAAAATGTGGTTATAATGAAATAGGTAGTTCATACAACATCCTCAACATTTTAACGGTACTCAGTAGCCAGCCTGTATATATATATATATATTTTTTTTTATAATTCCGCAATTCCTTACAATATTATAAAACAAAAAAATCTCAAAATATTTACTGGCAGAAAAACGATTATTTTTCCAAAATTTGATATAATATTTTTAACAAACATATATTAAATAATACTTTGTGAAACTGAAAACTTCATTGCAACTTTAGAGGCTATTGTTTATGGAATATGTGGATTTTAATATAAAGACTACAAAGGTTGGGCGCCAAACGGTAGATATAACATGGAAACAAGCCATTTTGCATCTGCCGTATTTTCCTGCGCAGAGTTGCCAACAATTTTAACTTTTAAATTGACACCAGTATTTTTAAATGGAATATGTTATATATTTTAGATGAATAATAATACCGAAAACAGCTACTAAAATTTTCAGGTTTGAGTTCTTTCTTGTAAAACGAGAGACTTGGCACCTATACCTGCGTATAATTCGCAGGCCCGAAATACGCGTTTTATGCCAGAAGTTTAACATAATGACATGTAACATTTTAGTATCTTAAATAAATATAAATATGCCTATTATATAAACTTTCTGATTCGAACTTGATGTATTGCACTTACGGATTATACGCGAGAAATTAGTATAGACTATTCAGAATATTGTGTAACAACTTCTGTATACGTATAAACACTTTCTCATGAATATATAGTGTTGCAGTTTTCTAAAATTACATAAAAAATAATCAAATTAATATTTGTTTACACTTTCTGAGCTGCAACTGAATGTATCTTGATATATATATATATATATATATATATATCATATCAAGAAATATTGGAGAGTGCAATATATATATTGTGTCACTTTAAAGAAAGACTATTAATTTATATTGTTAAAAAAAAACCTCCATCCTTTCATTTTAAACATTTTTGATACTTTAATAAATCAGATTTCAATCTTTAATATTTTTTTCTTGCAATATCTTCTTATAAAATAAATAAATACCGTGTTTTTCATAATAATAATAATGATAACAGATGAATAGGTAAATAAAGAAATATGTAAAAAAGACAGAAAATGATTTTTTTAGCATTTTCTTTTGTTAAATAAAAAGTGTTTTGCATTTTTCCGTTTCAAATTTTGTGTTAATTTGCGAAGCTGAATTAAAAATAAAATTTGCAGTAAGTGAATATCCGGAAAGTACCGCATTTTCTGACGTATAATCTGGAATCATAGTCATATGTTTTACAACAGAAATTATTTTTTGTAAAATGTAATAATTTAGTACGTTACACAACAAGAGCCTTTCCTGTTAATTAAGCTTTTTGATGTAAAACTCGTTTATTTGACTAGGGAATTATACGCAAGAAATACGATGTATTAAAAATGAAAATTATTTTAACGTTTCTCTATACATGTAAAATTATAATAGAAACTTATCATCACGATTTTTAATAGTTGGAACCACACAGTATATTGTAAATCGCTATTATTTTTATATTTTTATATTTTATCTTATTTTGTTTTATTTATTTATTTATTTATTTATATTTTTTGTAAAAAGTAGTAAAACAGCATGGTAACTCAATTTGTCTGGAATCTAATGGATTATTATTACTTATTAACCTTTTACACGCAGCACTATAATAGAAAGTTAAAACAAACTATTCATTGATAGAAATTGCATTAAAATACAAACTTAAGCACTATGAGTACTTTTATTTCCCCTAAAAAAGAAATTCCGATATGATTTATAACATGTTCGAGAAATGGGACTTTGGCATGAAACACTTAGTTTTTTTTTATATATTTTTTTTAAGTGCAATTAACTTAATTTAAATTAAAAACTTAATTTCTTTAAACAAATCTTAAGTAAATAAAAGAAACTTTCTAAATTTGTTAAAAAAAATAATAATACAGGTTAAGCAGAAAAATAACCATGTGGCACCTGTTAAGCTATAGTGGTCTAATGCTACTGGAACTAATCTTGTTAAAAAGTAGGAAGAAGTTTTCACAAGAGAAAGCCATGCCTCTAAATTCTAAAAGTTAATTATGCAGGTGATAAATGGGAACTATTATAATAAAGCAATTTTATAATTACTAATACAGTATAATTTATTGTGTCAATTTAATAATTAAATAAAAATATATGGAAAACTGAAAAATAATCTGAAGGAAAAAAAAAAAAAAAAAAAAAAAAAAGCTAAAGAATACAAATAATAATAAATGTCTTATCAATATTCAATGAAATAAAAAATAAATAATTATTGTTATTTATATTACGAGTATATTTACTCTACAGGGTATTCAAGAAATCACTTTTCACGCATGAAGTCTTTTTTCCCACTCGTAAATAAAGGTGGCAATTATAAAAAAAATAACAAAAAATCCACAACAAAACTTACTGAAAATTAATCATATGAATGTAAAGCTAAAAAATACAACGAACAATAACATTCTTAGCAATTTTCTTTAAAACGGAAAACAGAAACTAAAATTACTTATTGTTTTTTTTTTTTTTTTCTATTAGTAGTTTTTCTACTGTCCATGGTATTTAAGAAAGAACTGTTCGTGAAGTCATTTTCCACACTCAAAATATTGTTTATTTGTTTTCTCCTGACACACAGCACAACGTCCTTGTATTGATGACACATATTTATGACAAATCACTTTTCACGCATGAAGTCTTTTTTCCCACTCATAAATGAAAATGGCAATTATAAAAAAATAACAAAAAATTCACAACAAAACCTACTGAAAATTAATCATATGAATGTATAGCTAAAAAATACAACGAGCGATAAAATTCTTAGCAATTTTCTTTCAAACGGAAAACAGAAACTAAAATTACTTTTTTTTTTTTTTTTTTTCTATTAGCAGTTTTTCTACTGGCCATGGTATTTAAGAAATAACTTTTCGCGAAGTCATTTTCCACACTCAAAGGGGTCGCGGTAGCCCAGTCGGTAGAGCGCCGGCCTCGTAATTGCAAGATTGTGGGTTCGGTACTCGAGCCGGCCAAAGACCGTCGTGTACACTAATGGTGGCTGGTGCATGAAAATCTGTCGTGCCGCAATGTCCTCCATGTTCCCATCAAAAATTATACCTCTGGGGGTCACCGAAGCGGGTGAGCCATCCCTTCCGTGGAGGATCAAAATTGTGAAGGCATGTCTCCGGACCACCTCTAGGGGTGTGTCCCAGACCGTCGCCAATTGTCCATCTGCGCAGCACTAGTGCGACGTTAAACCCAACCAACCAACCAACCAACCACACTCAAAATATTGTTTTTTTGTGTTCTCCTGACACACAGCATAACGTCCTTGTATTGACGACATATAATAAGGTGCATCTGATTTTCTCGAAGTCTAAGAGAGCGGTATGCACGAGGTTTTGGAATAGAATGCATTTTAGGCTTCATGCGAAGCAAATATAATGTCATTTCCCATTTTATTTCCTAATGCCAATGTGTTCTAATTGAAGAAAACCTTAGAGAAAATGCAAAAATTAGGAATCTTTACCACGGGATTTCAAGTGTCTCTCAGAATGAGATAAAAAACGGCGAAACAAACTCACGGAGAGGGACATGTAAGGGAATTAAAAGTAGGTCAAAGGTTATAAAAATCCTTTTTTGTAAGTTACTAGTAGTTTAAGGCGCCAATGTTTTTTTTTTTTTTTTTTTTTTTTTTTTTTGCGAAATCAATAGAACTGTATCACGTTGAAAAATATATCTTTATACGTCAATGTTCCATTTCTGGAACATACAAATTTCTTATTTAACAGTAAAACAACAAACTTTTCTTTTTATTATAACAATTTTTTTATCAACAAAATGAACTTTCTTAATGCAATTTACTTAATTATAAAAATATTTGTTAAATTTTGTATTTTATATGAATTTTTAAATTTTGCTTAACAAAAGAGTAGAAAAAAGCAAAATTGCAATTTTTTTACTAGCCACTATTTATTTTAGCGACATAACTTTGGTGCTAAAAAATCAAGCCATGTTTATTGTTTGAACATTAATTTTTACAAAGCATTATAAAGAAAATTGTATTTTTCATCAAATTTTAAATTGTATGTTCCCTTTATGTAACATTGGCGTGTAAACGGTTAAAAAATACTTACATAATAAACATTTATTTTCAAATAAAACATGTTATATTGTTTAAAAATAAATTGAACTCGATATATAGATTCTGAAATTTAATGGAGCGTTATGTTTTTATTTGTATAGAATAGCAATATGCAAAGCAATAATATTTTACGAAATGAAAATAACGAGAAAATAAAATTACGAAAAATGTTATTTTGTGTGTCTATACATTATTTGATTAAAATATAATTAGGAGAAATATTGCGTTTTCGAAAGAAAATTCTGAAATATATATATCAGACGTATTTAAATCGAAAAAAAGAAAAAAAACCTCTTCTATAGTCCCAATAAAAATTTATTTTATTATCTGCAGTTTTTAAAACATATTTAAAAGATTGTTGTTGATATAAAAATCTTCTTTTAAATTTCCTTAGATTATCATATTGTTTTAGTTGCATAAAATCGAGTAGTTTTGTGCGACAAAACAAGATTATTACGTAATTATTCAACACATGAAAATTTCTTTGTATTATTGTATTATTTACGAGTATTTTGTTTTAATAAGGAAGTCTCAATTCGCTTGAAATACACGTCTCTTGAAATATTAAAATCACCAAATACAAATTTCAAAAGCTATTATTATAAAGTTATATTAATTGTGAAACAATAACTTAGAAAGAATTCAAAACAGGTTTTATGGTAATTGAGTTTATGAAAATCAAATTAAAAGAAAAGCACTGGTATGCATGTTTTATTAAATATTTCGTTATTACTTATTTATACACTTAACAGAAGAAAGTCTTGGATTAGTATAGATTTTCGAGTTTCAGTTTTCGATGGATTTATACGTTTTGAGAGATCAAGAACATCATTTGACCAATTTTAATAAACGTATGATTGTGTGTGAGAGAGATTAACCCGTTAGTAGTCGCTAATTGGTCGATTTGACGCCCATCCGTCAGCGTTGCCAGATTTTTTTATTCAATAGCCACCAAAAATTTTTAGAAGTGGCATTTGATATACATAAAACGCCAATAAAATCAAAGAAACGTTTATCACATCACCGTTTAAAATTATTGGTGACAGTTAAATAAAAAGCGCACAATCTGTAATAGGTGGCGCTGCCTATAGTGACTACTAACGGGTTAAGCAAAATTTCATGGCATTTTCTAAAACAAGAAATAGCACTCAGAATTTCATAAAGTTTATATTTAATTGCATTTTGCTGAAAATGGGTGCCTAAAAGCTTTTGATTCATATCGCTTAACAGATGGCGCTGCCTTTCCGATTTTTTTCTTTTTTAATATTTTTTATATAGAGGCACAATACGCAATTTCGTGTCATGTACACAGAAAGAATTATTTCTAACCAATTGTGAAATTCAAAAAAAAAAGAAGTTGTATTCATCATAGCAACTGCACTAGTTAGAATAAAATTTATGTCTGTGTAGTAATATGACTCACCTCTTCCCACCGGAGGCTTAACTTTTCAATATAAGTAAATTTTCAAAAGAACTCTTCAATATCTTTAAAGCGAAAGATTGAACAACATGATAATTTTGATAAGTAATAAGTTTAACAAATAACTTGCTTTGCATAAAATTTTATAGGAATTAAAAAAAAATAAATCTTCAAAATATATATTATGTGTTTCCTTACTACAATAAACTAATTAGACAAGCGAATTTTACAAACAAATTTCCTATTTTCTTCAGTATTCTTTTCGCTTCCATTATCCGATTGCTGTCGGTAATCGAAGTATTGTACTAAGTCAAAAATTCTGATATCGAGTCTTCACCTGATTTATATATTTTAAGGTCTCCTGAAACCTAAAAAAATGTTTTTTGAAAATTTATCAAAGTGCATGCGTAAATATATGCATGTACGTGTGTGAATGACCATATGTGTGTATATGTGTGTGGGGGGAAGGGAAATACTCATTATTATGTCTCCGAAATGAATAAAGACAGAACGACGAAACTTTACAATTAAGAAAGAGGATTTTGCAAACTTTTATGAAAATTGGAAAAGCGGTAAGTCCGTACCTCAAAAATGGCCTCAACGATTTTCTTTAAAGTTGTTACATAAACTCCCTTTCAAGTGTCCTTTCGTATGTATTACTTAGTTTCCTTAGAAAAGTTGATAGGTGTCTTGTATAAGTACATCAATTTTAGGTGTGTATGGCTCTACGGATTTTCTTCAAACTCACTTGGTTACCTTATTACTTGGTTATTACAGAAAAATTAACAGGCGTGCTAATTAGGTAGGTGAATTTTAGGGCACGGGATTTGGTGTTTCAAAGAACAAACTTTTTTTTTTTTTTTTTTTTTTTAAACTGGCAATGCAGAGTAGCCAACTTTTCAATTTATTGCGAAACATTTTTTAACCCCGCCTTTACTTCATACCATTTTATTTTATTTTATCTTAGTTATACGTGTGAGAAAAATTATTCTAAAATTAAAGCGGTACGAAATAAAGGGGGGGGAGGCTTAAAAATGCTCTGGAATAAATTAAAATGTTGCCAACTATGGCAATATAAACCTTCTTTCACATTTCTTTACGATATATGACTTGCAGGAAAATTATTAGGGTGCCTGATTTGTAAGTATGCTCAGAAGATATAAATTTGACCTAACTTCAGAAAGGGTTCATAATATGCATATACTTGCCAACATTCCAATTAATATTCCGTAGCATTGTTAGTACTCGCCACTTTTTCCTCACCATTTATTTTTAGAGTACTTTTTTTGAAATGTAATCGCAATTAAGTCGGAAGTAAAATACTCTAATAAAATACTGTTGTAAAAAAAAAAAAAAAAAAAAAAAAAAAAAGAGAAAAAAGAAAGAAAGAAAAGAAGTCAGATAGCATTGTTAGTACTCGCCACTTTTTCCTCACCATTTATTTTTAGAGTACTTTTTTTGAAATGTAATCGCAATTAAGTAGGAAGTAAAATACTCTAATAAAATACTGTTGTGAAAAAAAAAAAAAAAAAAAAAAAAGAAAGAAAGAAAGAGAAAGAAAGAGAAGAAGTCAGATACTAACAATACTATGGAATATGAATTAAAATATTGGCAGGTATGTAATGTGTGTAGTAGTAGTAATGAAAGTCGTGCTGTTGTTACACATCAGATTTTGTGTTTAATGAAATGAATAAACAAATTTAATACTCCAAACTTTAAAGTAAAATATGTAAAAG